>CM062805.1:978817408-979417408 GCA_031772625.1 Pinus tabuliformis | reverse complement strand
GGTCAAGAAATTGTTGATCTGTTTATCACTTTCAAACACCTGCCAGTTCTTTAAATTATCAGGTATGACTGGCCTGTGTCTAATTTTTGTTGTGAATCGATGGTTTGGTTCAAATGGAAATTTACAGGTGCTGGAAAACATTGCTAGGCTATGAGCTTGCAGGTTATGTTTTCTTGGAATTTTGGCAAGTTGAGCTTCCAAAATTGTATTTAGGATATCTATTGTTGTTGTCCTATACTCTCTCAATATGGGATCATTTGTCAAGAAGTTTCCTTTTATTTGTTGAATAATTAAATTAGAATCTCCTAATACTGAAACTCTAGTTGCTCCTAACTTCTTCAGCAGTTTAAGCCCTAGCAGTAGAGCTTCCTATTCAGCCATATTATTAGTGCATCTAAAGTTTAACCTATAGGCATGACCTTCAGCATGTTTTTTTTCAAGGTTGTGCACCCAGAATCCTGCCCCTGCTCCTAATTTGTTCACCGAACCATCAAATTCTAAATACCACAAGATTTCATGTTTATGATTTGTAACTGAAATTTCAAGGATATTTTCAGCAAGGAGATCTAGTTTTTGATTTTCTTCTTGTTTGTCTGATTTTTCATGATTTTCAGCAATTTCTTGAATTTGGACACTAGACTTTTCATTCTTGTTTCTTGTGTTTTATCTGCTGGAACTTTTATTTCATGTCGAGGACCAATTTCAGCATTGTATAGGATAAAAGAATCCATATCCGAATGTACTGAGTAGATAGGGAAATTTTGAGGTTTCTCTTGACTACTTACTATATACTTCATTAATGTTTCTCTGTAGAGTCTCTTTGGTTGACCAAACACTGAAATAGTAGCATAAGACATGTCTAACTGAAGAGATCCTTGAAGCTTTGCACCCCAAGATCTGGACAATAACATACCATATTTTGGAGGAATATCTGCTACTACTATGTCCATCAAAATGGTTTTGGCAGGATATTGGACTAGTGACACACATAAATCTTTGATTAAACCCAAACATTTGAACTGAATTGAATCAAAAGAGAAAAGATCTTTATATGGCTTGGTGATGTCAAGGTCAAGTTTTTCCATTACAGATGTAGGCATTAAGTAATGGAAAGCACCAGAATCGAACATGGCGTTATGGAGAACTTTATCATGTATTTTCAAAGCCACATAGAAGGGAGGAACTTGTCCCTCTGTTGTTTTCCATTTACTTCAGGGCCAAATATCAGTTCCGGCTGGTCATAAAAAACATTTACTGAATCTTCATTGACAGTAATTTTGAGTGATCTCTTGATTTAACTTCTGTAGACATCATGTTTAGCTAATTCTGATAAGGGAACAACTATCTTTAGTTTGCCTACTTCTGTCTCAAGATTGAAAGGTTTTTCGATCTGAATCTTTGTAATTTGAACAACTGAATTTTCTGCGGTTTTCTCCTCTTCGGGCGTGGGATTAAGTGCTGAACTATTTTCCAAATCATGTTTTAGAGGCTCTTCTTGCTTTTGTTTGAAGGAACCGCAGTGGAAGACTGTCTGTTAGGAGGCTGTTTGTCTGAGATATCTTCCACAATTGGATTAGTTGGGTTAGGGTCTGTTTTAGAAAGAATATGTACAAGGGTGTCATTGATCTTACCTTTGTTGGGATGTTTGGTTTCTTTTTGTTTGCTGATTTCAGGGACATCTATTCTTATGCTCCTCAGATTGTACTGTTTGTGAACTTCATAAATGGCTGTATCATATCCCTCCCTAAAGTCAAATGATTCACCTGATTGAGTTTGGAATTGTTCAAGGATGTTAGCTTGTCGATCTTCATGGGTCAAGAAAAATTGTTGTTCATTGTTGAGTCCCATCAAATTAATTTGAGTATCTTCTGTTGGTTCATCAGAAGTTGAGGCTTCAACATAATTTTCTTGAAATGGGGCCTAATGTTTTGGTCAGGCCCTATCTTTCCAGTGGTAGGATTTTGATTCTTCCTGAAATTTGGATTTCTGTCAGCATTGCTAGGTTGACCATCCCATGGGGATTTTCTCTCAATTGTTTCAACTCTATCTCCAAGTCTATCCATTCCTTTGATAATTGCATCTAGTTTTTGTTCAAAGGCTGAAGGTTCTTCTTTGAAAGGTACCCTCCTTTCAGCTCTGGCTCTAGACCATTTAGATATTAGATTGGCTTCAACACTGACAGCTATACTCTGCATTTCTTCTAAGTTTATGGGGCTCTTTCCCTAAGTTGGTATGCCATATCGGAATCAAATGCATCAGGGAATTTGATCAAGGCTAAATCTGGAGGAGGTCTGAGATTCTGGGGAATAGAATTGTAAATGTTATTGAATCTGGTACAGTAGTCTTGGACAGTTTCTTGTGTGCCTCTTCTTAGGTTGTCATATTCTGATAAAATGTGGAGAGGATCCTTCTTCTTTTCCCATATGTTCAAGAATGTCTGATAAAGATCTTGTGGGTCATTGATGCTATTTGCAGGGAGGGCTCTAAACCAGGTTCTAAAATCTCTAGTTAAACTTTGAACAAATACTTTCATTCTGACATCATCATCATCATTCTCATAGTTTTCAAAATATTCGGTCATTTTCTTGGTATGTTGTTGAGCTATGTAAGTGCCAATACTGTCAAAATAAGTGATTTTGCTTTGATAATATTGAGGCATAGCCCCTAGATTTGCAGGTAAGTTTAGGGGAATATATCGGTTTGCCATGATTGCAGAGATAGATGTAACAGCTGGAAGAGCAGGGGTAACAATGGGAATGTATGTTGTAGATGGAGGAGTGGAAAAGATAGGTTGAGGTGCTGAGGGTGAACTTAAAGCAGCTGCAGCAATGACAGAAAGGTTTGGTGTTTTTCCAGAAGTAAGCTCAGATTGGATGGGGTTCTGAAAATTTTAGTCAAGTTGTGAACTAGCAGAATTTTCTTGGCTCTCTTGGCTTCTACGAATCCTAGAAATCAGATTAGGATTTTCAAATATAGGTGGAGGATTTGGATCAGGATTTGATCTGGTGTAACAAATCTTTTATGGAGCCAGTTTCTAGGTCTGTTTTTGGTTTTTTTCTTGAAATAGTTTAACAACACAACTTTACTAGACTCTTCTAGGAAATTTTAGATGAGGGGATTTTGAACTTTCTTGAAGATTTATTTTAGAAGAGGAACTGATCAAGTATTTGGAACTAATTTTTCAAAACATAAACTAGACTGGAGATAGACTGAAGCAACATTTATTTACTTATGCAATTGCAAAACAAAAGTAGTTTCAAAGGCTACCTGGCTAACTTCAAGTTCCATCTGTAGCTTATACAGAAAACAGTAGGAACAAACAATTATTCAGCTCCCTAGTGGAGTCGCCAATGATGTTATCACTCAGGTTGTTCCCCAAAGTTGTAAGAAAGGGAATACGGCCGAGGTAACCACAGACCAATCTTTTAGATACAGATTCTATCCAATCTGCATCCAGAGAGGGCTCTCTCTTTATGATTTAGCTTTGTTTTTTAAAGGTTTTAGGCTAGTTATCAAGTACAATGGTTTTATTTTGTTTTGAGTTTGGGTGGTGAGATTCAATATAATAGTGAGGTAAAACTGAAGAGTTCAGTCCATTGGGCATGATGGATTCAAAAGGAGGATGGTTTCCTGGATTTGGTTTCTAACAGAGGATGGCATCACAGAGCAAGGTAGTCAAACAAGGGAACAATTAAAGGTTGGAATCAGATGGAATAGACTCAAATGGGTGAAGGGAAGTTAAGAATCCTTCATCATATTGAAAGAGGGAAAGTGAAATCTTACCGACAAAGAGAAATTAAGAATTCTTTATCAAATAATCAACATGAAAGAATCAGGGGAAACAGGAGCAATTAAGAATTCATTGTTTATTCTAATTCTGAAGAAAACACAAAGAATAGTAAAGACTAAACACATAGTGCAACTAAGCAAATTTTGGATTAATCTTTTTCTCTACTATTCATATCATGAAACACAGATGATATAACAGATAAGAAACTATAAAACAGAAGGTAGAAACTAATTATTGATCCATGGGTTGATTCAAGAATTTTATGACAGGTCTTCTGCATCAATTCTTCTTCCATTAAACCAGACAACAGTTTGATCCCAACAACATTTTATTCCAAAGTTCAGTATTTACAGCAGAGTCTAGAGAAATCTACACACACCCAACCTCTTCAAAACTCTGATGAAGAGGGTATTTATACAAAAAATATGTACAACAGAATTTCTCATCAAAGCCATGAGACAATATCTAAGTTTAACCTAAAATACTTTACAAGAGAGGATAGAAACGGCTCAGAAAAGATATCTGATGTTGTGCTGGATGCAGGCCGCTTTAGGGTTCGGCCTGCAGCTGTTTGAAGTAGCTGTGCGCCGACTATTTGTATTAATTGCTCTTTAAACTTTCTGATCTACTTCTCTTAGTTGGTTCTGATACCCTTTATTACTGGTTTGATATGCCTTTAATTCTGCACTGATACTCTTTATAGCTCCTCTGATACTCTTTGACTTGTTTTGTACCCCGTTTAAATGCTGAACCGACCCTGCTCACTGCTGCTTGGCAAGAAATAAGAATTGTTAACGTGTCTCCACTGCCTTTATTCTATGAATGATGCCTCTGCGGGTTTCCACTAGTTGGGGTAGCAAAACATCCTGTAAATCTCTATTTTTTCTTCTTCTGTGAACTTGGAGATCCCTCGGTTTACTTTAAACTGTGTTAAAAGAGGAAGAAAATGCACTGTGCAGGTTGAATAGGAGGCTGCGGAGCTCACTGAGGCCTTTCTGGTCGAAGGCGGTCGAAATATTGGAAACGCGACCACTAAATATTGCATGCTCGGAGCACTGTTTTTACAAAAAAAACTGTAAAAAAATGACTTTTTAACCCTTTATTGAACAAAAGATTTTTTGGCGGGAAAATTTGATTTTTCGGATGGGTGACGTCAGCGGGTGGTACGGGATGGATGATGTGGCAGGTGACATGGCAATACGCATGGTGACATGGCGGGATGATGTCAACAAAGGACGATTGACGTAAACGGATGACATGAGTGAGGGTCGGCGGGAGGGCGGTAAATGGTTTTGCCTGCACCGCTTTCGGGCTTGGGCGGTTTTGGGCAGAGAGGGAGCGATCAACGCTGGAGCACGATGCATGTCCCAGGTATGGCGCAAAAACCACCAGTTCCCCGGGTGGTAAAGTTTAGCGGATGAGGGGGTCGCGATATGATTGTCAGCTGTCCGATGCGAGGGCGCCGATTACACGGTGGGCACTGCGCGGAGATGGAGGAGTTTTAATGCGCGGGGGCCCGATCATATTAATGTTAAGTTAATGATATCGGGCGCAATTTGATTGGTTGTGGGGTGATTAGGTTGTTAATTAACCGGATGTTAATTAACCTTTGAGCGCGCGGCGGGAAGGCTATTAAGGGTTCCAAATGAACCTTTAATCCCTGCTTAATTAATGCTATGATTATAGTTAAACCGGGGGGCGGGGATATTAAAATATGGGGATTATATTATATATAATATGGGATATCGGTATTGATTTACATGGGATTTATATAAAATAAAGTTAATGAGTTAATATGAATTTTGTGAAAATGGAAAGCGCTAAGCATAATTTTTTGGAATTTTTACATAAAAACTTAGGCCAAAAGGGAAGAAAAGGGGTTTTTACAAGGAATATGGTCGACTTCCTAACTAAAGTAGGAATTCACTTAGGCAATGAATGAAACCGAATGAGTGGTTTAGCGATATTAAGTAGATCTTAATATCATTGGGGGAAATAGTAAATGATTGGGGGAACAGTATGAAGGGAGTTAGTCATGCCTCGCTTGAGCTGCTCCAAGAGTATCTTCTTTGCACTTGTGATAGAGGTAAATTTAACACTTTGAGAGACAAAATTTATCACAAGTCTCATTCTGCAACTTCATCTACCTACCCAGCTTACTTTGCCTAGCATTTTTTCTTCTTTTCTTTGGGTGCACTTAGACTAGCAAACCCCTTTCCACTTTTCTTTTCTTTTGCATGATACGCCTATCTAAGTCTGCACTTATTTCTTCCAAGGGATCAGATTAAATAGTTGAGCTCCTTTTGCTTCTCTACATATCTACTTATCTGCCAAGATTAAATAGTTTGGATAGATTTTATTCTCTATCTCTAAAACAGGAAATTGAAACATGAACTGGCCAATATTAAGCTTTTTGGCCATTCATCAATTGTGGCATGAAGGAACAAATTGCACACAATGCTTTATTTGCAAAAACGAAGTAGTAGTGGCATTTGGACTTGCACACTTTCCTAGTCTTTTTTTTTTTGGTTCATTTTTAATTTTTTCTTTTGACCATTTTATTTTTTCACCCTTTGATTTTTCTTTTAGGGTAAACCCTCTTTACATTTTTTAATTTTTTTGATCTTTTCATAATATCGAAACCTTTACAGCAAGGAAAGGATGAACACATTACAGAGCTCAACCAGTCAATCATGAAATATGACACCTATAACTATAGGAGTATAACACTGGGTCCACTTGGGGATGGCTTTCCCTGGTGGAAAGTCAAGAACAGCAGGTCAGATGGCCTTATGAATACCTTTTGCTGTGCTCTGAAATCTTCCTTTGTTGAATGTAGAAACTGTACAAAAGGATGCTGTAAAATATATAAGCTATTCTAGAGATGATTCAGACAACTGTACATAGGTCCTGGATAGCTACCACTTGGATTACTTGATCTTATGTTTCCTTCTCCCAAGTCTTCTTCTGCAATCTCTAATAAACTGAAATGAGGCAAAACCAAAAAATGGTAAAGTTCCTTCACTGATTTTAAAATCTTCTACAGTTTTCCTCCTCATTCTCATTGCTGATATGAACAAGCCAACTGCTTCTTTCAAGCTGTCTGAACCTGAATTTCCCTATATACATGTTAGAGTCAGAAAATATCAAAAAACTGGATCAAAATAATGTTTCAGCATTCGACCATGAGACTCCATGAAAGGTAAAAAAATGATGTGACCAAACATTAAAATACAACATGTTGAAAGGATGCAATGATTATGTGATAATATAATGCGCTGAAAATATTGCATATTGAACACTGCAAATGTTATATAATAGTAGTATGAAAGGTCAAATATTATACCAAAACAAACTAGCGTATGAAATAATAAACAATGTGATGGATATCAACATAGCAATGAAAATCATATCAAGCAAAGATTATGTTGTAGCTCGTTTTCACCATGTCAAAATATGAAAACGAAAAATCATATATCTCAAAAACAAACAAAATAAATAAAGGGAAAAGTCAAAATCAAATGTTGGTTTAGAATAAAATTTTATTTTAATTTTATTTTTGCAAAATAAATCTAAGTTATTCTTAAGCTAAGGTGATGCTGAATTTATTAAAAGCATAGACTTGGTGGGGCCTGGCGGGATTCAATGAAGATTCAAGCGTGGGGAAAGTTAAATGTGTTATCCTTTTGAATAGGTATCCTAGGCACTGACCTCTACTTAGCCAGGGGTTGTCTCTACGGTTTCAATAGACTATGCACCAAAGTGAGAGAGCATAACGCGTTTATCATTCCTCACTAACATGGGAGCATTTTCTAGGGCCAATAATGCAATCAATAATAACTATTCTACAATCGTTAGATTAAGATTTTGAGTGTCAAACTTGTCAAGAAAGTCATTGGTAAAGCAAAATACATAACCCTACATCCATGCTCACCTAACTAGTGTGCAGTGAAATGGTCTCCAAGGCTATATTCCCTATTGTTGAATAATTTACCAATTTTAGCTATGCAATTGAATTATGGAAGTGATAACAGTGAGAAGATAAGGATAATTATCTTAAAGAAAAGATGGAATTATCTCATGATGGATGCATACCTCTAGTTCAGAATAATGAAGCTTCGTCCTGAGCTCCTCTCTGTGTATTGATTACCAAAATGTCTTTACAGAAAAATGTTGAAGAGTTGTAAGCCCTATTATATTTCTTGATCCAGACGAGGTCAACCATAAAGGTGTTACAAGAAAATATAAAACTTGAGCTCAACCATCAGGAATGAGTTTATGAATCCACATAAAGAGATTCAACTTCATATGCTCTAAAGAGTCGTCAAGGATATGAGAAACATTTGCTACCAAAGATGCAACATATTTTAAGAGGTGAAATCTGTTCTCTTCTAAAAAAATATTACAAATTATTTTGAAGCAGAACTTTCAAGATTCAAGCAAGTAATTGTGTGAAGATCACAAGGGTAAAAACATTAGTAGAATTAGTAACACTAAGAGAACTTGAAGCTCTTTGTCAAAATGTATAATAAGAAGACATTACTTAAATCTCGAAGGCTTGTCTTGTGATATCTTATTCATGATACATGGAAGGATGCTTGCTATCATATTTGTGTGTTTTATTATCTTGAAACATTTTATTCAATGCCCTAATTCAAGGTTGGATGCTTGTAGAAATGAAGCTAGATGGAGTTGGTTGGAGGGCTACCCCATGACATAAATTCATGGCATTGAACCCATTGTGTTTCAGTTGTAATATTTTAAATATTATTGTTTTCTAATAGGTTATTTGAGGATGAAAATGTTATTTATTTAATAGATCATAGTCATAGGAAGACATAAAGAATAAATGTGAAAATTGTATAAATCTAATATTCCTTTGAAAAATATTAAAGGACAATGAGGCACTGTCTGGAGTTTGTGCCTTTGATTTTCACAATGATCATTATATTTTCATATTTTCCTTTGCATGATTTCAATGACTAAGGTTTAGTTATTGCATTATTGATAAAGAAACCAACAAGTTTTTCTAATTGATTGCAGGAATGTTACAAAGACCCTATGTGTATGGCTCAAGTTTTTTGGACAATTGGTTTTGTCTGGATGGCTAGTGGCTCTATTAGTGTTTGCATTGATGTCAAATAGGATCACCATGATGAGTGGGAGTTCATATGGAATCCCATGGTAGTTGTAGGCTTTATTTAGAAAATCATCACAGTAGAAGGCTTACTGGAGAAGCCATAAAATGATTACTATGGTGGTTGGGAGTTCAGGATTCCAAGCACAAGAAGAAGTGTCAAGGAGCAAAGAGTGGAAGAGAATTTGAAGCCATATTATAGGTATCATATGGTCTCAAAGCCTACATCAAACCCTCTCCATTAGAAAGTTCTCTGAAAGAGATTTCCAATGGTGTGTGGAAGTCTAAAAATGGACTCCTGGATCAACAATTATGGTCTGTTGAAATTCAGGAACTTGAAGTCCTAAGAAGGTTGAAATATCATAGGTCAGCACATCAGGATATCAAAGGATGGAGGCCATTAGAATATCGAAGGTCATTGGAATATCGAAGATCTGGGATATCAGAATATCAGAGCTTCTTAACATCGGTATTTTAAGAAGTTGCAATATCGAGCAGGGTCAATATTGCTAAAAGCGTCGAGAAATGCCGAGCAAAGTTAACAAAGGAATTGATGCAAAACCAAGGATAATTGGGAGTCTTTCTCTCTCCTCCTATATGACACATGTCGGCAGGTCACTAGGTCGAAGAAGTTGAAGTGGATAGTGACATCATCATGCCAAGACAATATTGGTGGACACGTGGCACCCTATTGCAGAGTTGTTAATGGCCCAATGGGAAAAATCATTATGACATGTGTCACCTCTTAGGAGTCACCACGTGTGGAAGTTACGTTAGCATATCGAAGGTCAAAATATTGGAGGATGAGGATATCGTAACTCTTGTGCAAATGATGATTAAGAAGTTATGATAAAGGGGGCTCTAATATTACACAGAACATGGTCATATGAAGCTCAAAGGGACCAAGGGTTTAACAAATGGTGCCAAGATGCAATTGGAACTTTGTTGAAGTCACAATGTAGAGGAGCTCCGATATAATGCTAAGCCGTCAGTCACAAGTTCGGTCCTATGAGAAGGAAAATTCTCAGGGAAGCTAAGCGCCAAGGGAGTTGAGGATATCGGGACTAAGTAATATTGTAACATCTTTTTTTTTGAAGTTATGATACATAAGGGCTCTGATATAGCGCTAAGCTGATGATCACAATTTCGGTCATATGAGAAAGCAAATGCTCAAGGAGCCAAGGGCCAAGTGGGATCAGGATATTGGAGTAGTGCAATATCGTAACATTTTGCTTGTGTTAGTTACAATGTGTTGAAGTTCATATGGAGTAGTATAGTAAGATTAATGGAAGGTTGAGTCAGTAGATGAAGAATTAAATGCAGTTCAATGGAGTTTATTGTTGAAGTTAGCTATATTTGCAGAAGACTTCGAGACAAGGCAACGAAGAAACATTTAACAGAGACGAATTGAAGGAATGAAGAAAGAAATCAACTTCTTAGCGGGCAAGTCTGGTAGAGTTAAATGAGGATAAGAGTGACCATTCCTAAATGTTGTCAAGCTCTGTGGAGCAATGAATAAGGATGGGAGTCACGGTAGAGTGTGCAGGTTGCCTGATATTAAATTCACAGTATGGAGATCTACGCAGTAAGTTAGTGAAGAACTTAAAATCCCCTATGAAAGAGTTCAAAAGGTAGGCAACAAAATAGTAGGAGGAGACACTTGGGTAGTATGGACAAAGGCAACAGAGACAACTTTGTGCAGTGTGCATCAAAGGATCAAAACCATCGATTGCGAACAAGAAATTTGGGGGAGAAGAGATTATTGTCAAAGAGATGAGTAGTGAGATTTGTGAGAAGACACAGAGGTATAAGCATCGTGAGAAGATAGAGTGCTTAAGAAGCGAGAGAAGTGGTAGTGTTGTGAGAAGAAAAATGAGGGAAGAGCTGAAGAGTGTGCAACAGAGTGATTGTTGTATGAAGAATAATGTGAGCTGAGCTGAAGTGGGTGCAACAAAGAGCTTGTACGAGAAAAGGCCGAGTGCTGAGAATAT
The DNA here is from genome assembly GCA_031772625.1 of Pinus tabuliformis. NCBI lineage: Eukaryota > Viridiplantae > Streptophyta > Pinopsida > Pinales > Pinaceae > Pinus > Pinus tabuliformis. Next base: position 979,406,490 of record CM062805.1, on the reverse strand, counting down.
GTTCCTGTGAGCATCAAGCAAAGAGAAGCTGCATGAGACCAAAGGGAGTCTATGGAACAATAGTGGAATAAGAGAAGAAGTTTATTGAGCATCCGACCATTTTGGTATTTTACTTGTAATGTATATGCCTTTGTTTTCATTTTGAAAATTGTATGAAATAGTAAAACAGTGGCAAGAGCGGGTTGGTGCTTGCATTCAAAAGAGGTTGGTGCCTATTGGGTAGTTGGTGCTTGCTAACCTAAGGGGGTCGGTGCCTCCTTTGAGTGGGTTCTCGCAAACAAATATATGTAATTAAGTAGGTGCTTAATTTATATCATAAACAAAAAAAAAATCGGTGTTTTTTCCCTCTGGGTTTCCACGTGAAAACACAAGTGTCAAAATGTGTATGCTTCTCATGTGATTGGTTATATGAACATATGAATGCTTATATTTGCTTCTTACTTTCCTTATGAATAAAATCTCTCATAAGTAACATAAAATAAAAAGGGACTAAAAGCATATTCAAGAAAAAATAATAAAGAATCCCACTGTTATTGATTCACCCCCCTTCGTTCTTAGTAATTCCTTATTCTAACAATTGGTATCAGAGCCAAGTTCCTTCAGGAACAGTCTAATCATTAGAAGGTAAATATAAAAGAAACTATTTTTAGGTAAGAGAGTCAAGAGGCTTACTCAAGTAGAATACCAGTCTTTGATGGGACAAACTATGCCTTTTGGAACGTAAGAATGGAAGTGTATCTTATGTCCCTGGGAGTAGATGTCTAGACTTTAGTGCTACTAGACTAAAATTTCATTGATATTCATCCCACTAATGCAAATAGTAAAAAAGTATATGGAAATAATGCTAAAGCTAAGAATTCCATTCTCTTTTATCTTAGTCAAAGAGAACTTGTAAAATTTATGCACTGTAAGTCTACTAAGGAAGTATGTGTAAAGTTTAATTAGAGTTGTGAAGGAGATGAAAAAGTCAAGTAGGCGAAACTTCAAAGTTTTAGAATGAGGTTTGAGAGCTTGAGAATGAGTGAAGATGAAATCATAAAAGAATATTTCCTTAGATTTGATTAAGTAACCAAACTGATTAAAGGACTTGGTGAAGAGGTCAAGGAAGAGATGGTTGTTCAGAAAATATTAAGATCTCTGCCCATGATCCAGATTTAAATAGGAACACAACAAATTACAGATATAACCATAAATACAAAGATGTAGTAGAAATAACACTTCATTTCATTAATCTCAATACTGAAATATGCTTACAAACAGAATGGAAATAAGACTAGCTCAGGCGATGGTAGCTTATCTCTGAGAAGAGATGTGGTGGCTGCATGCCTCTGAAGTGCGTTACAATGAGGCTCAAGGGCCTTTTTATTATTGAACAATAAGCAAAAACCCTAAACAACCAAAATCCTAACCCGAGGAGATGTAACACCAAGAGTTTATGGGCCCCATTGGGGTTAGTTGGACAGCCAACTTCCCATGGTCGTGACTTGGGCATATTATCTCTGTTTGATGTGCATGATACCCTATTGGAAATATCTCTCCGAGGACTACGACAAATAAGATGATCTTGGTTGGAAAATCACTGGTACAAGATTGCCAAAAAAATGTCATTTAGGGCCTCAAAATGGATCTGGAAGTTTAGGACCCAAAAAACTGCTAAAAATAGTAAATTGTGCTACAATTAAGCAAACTAAAAAACTAAAAGAAACAATGGTGGGGGTCCCAGTGGAATTGGTGGGTGGCCACCAATATCCACCTAGATCATTCCTCCCCCCTTAGGAAGCAATGGTACCCATTGCATTGAGTTCCTCCATGAGATGGGGAAACTTCTGCTGAACTTGGTCCATGGTGAGCCACTTGCCTTGGTGAAGGAGTTGGCCTGCTTTGACAGCTCAATACAGTTGGATCTTCTACTTGTGAGTGTGCTTGATCTGTGTTTCCATGATTCAATCAGTTGTGGCTTGTTCCATGAAATCTAGATTTAACTCTGTAGGTGTGAGTTGTTCTGCAATGTTTGATGTGTCTAGCAATGGTGGGAAGTATGGTCGAAGGTGGTCCACATTGAACACTGGGTGCAAGACAAGGAATGGGGGAATGCTGAGGTCAAATGCATTGTCTCCCACAGCCTTAGTAATGGTGTAAGGACCATATCAGAGTGGTTTGAGTTTTTGATAGGCTCTGGTAAGGTGTTCCTTTTGCAAATGCAACCAAACTTTGTCACCCATCTGAAACTTGTGTGGCACCTGATGTTGATCATGTTGCTACTTGTACTTGGCATTTGATTTCTCCAGAATGTCATGGAACTTCTAGTGGATATGTTCGATGTGCTCAACGAAGTTGTTTGCCTTATCATTTTCGGACTGGACATGAGCTGAATTTTCCTGAGTAGCAGCAAATGGCATGGCCACATCGATGGGACATAGTTGCTAGAATCCCAGTCCCACCTGAAAAGGGTTGTGGCCAGTCGAGTTGTGGAGAGCTCGGTTATAGCTGTGCTAGACATAGGGGAGGCTCTCATCCCATTTGCGTGTATGCTTTGAGTTGTACATGCGCAAAATGTGTACGATTATCCTATTGACAACCTCTCTCTGGCGATCAATTCGAGGATGGAAATTTGTGGACTTAGTGAGCTTGGTGTCCAGCATCGACTAGAGACTGGACCAAAATGTATTGAGGAACATGTTGTCTCGATCTGAGATGATAGACTGTGGGATCCCAAAGTGTACCCACACTCGTTCAAAGAAGATTTTAGCAGTGGCTTCCGCTGTGATATTCTTCTTACAGGAAACCATAATGGACATCTTTGAGAATCTGTCGACGACCACAAAAATGAAGTCGTTGCCATGCTTAGTAGAAGGAATGTCTGGCATGTAATCCGTGGAGATGGATTCCGAAGGTCGACTAGGGGTAGGTAGCGGAGTATAGAGGCCTTGCTTCTTGATGGTTGGTTTGGCAATGGCACAGGCAGTGCAGGATCTGATGTACTTCCCGACGTCATGTCGAAGATTCAACCAATAGAAATACTTTTGTAGTACTGCCACCATTTTCTCGACCCTGAAATGCCCAACGGCCCACCTGTATTGTGCTTCCCAAATCATCTTGGCATGCTCGCTTGAAGGAACTCAAAGGTGTCCCAGGAGGCATAATAGGGCATCCTGGAGGTAAAAATTTGGAACTTGCTAACCATCCAAGAGCGTCTTGTATGTGTGGCTAAATTATGGGTCATTTTTGTAGAGAAGTGGCCAATCAGAAGTCTCGTGCCCACAAGAATTGAGAACAGTGGTTAACGCCATGATTGGTTGTCGACTGAGGCAATCTGCAACATTATTAGTGCTTCCCTTCTTATACTTGATATTCAAATGGAACTATTGCAGGTATGTGGACCACTTCTGATGGCAATCATTCTGCAACTTCCCTTGCATCTGTATGAACTGTAGGGGCCGGTGGTTTATGTGGATGACCGTTTCCTTCTCCAAAATGTAATGCTTCCATTGTCGATAGACCTGCACAATGGAATACATCTCTTTTTCATAAGTGGGATACTTGCGGACTGTGTCTAAAAGTGTCTCACTGTGATATGCCACTAGATGCCCATGTTGAGTAAGGACTGCCTCAATAGCATAGTTAGAGGCATCTGTCTTGATCTCAAATGGCTGTTACAAGTCTGGTAATGTGAGCAGTAGTACAAAGCAAAGGCGATGTTTCAAATCTGTGAATGCCTTCTGTTGAGATTCATGCCAAAAGAATTTTGCTTTTGCTCCTCCCTTGGTGACTTGACTCAAGGGCCAAGTGATATGAGAGAATCCCAACACGAACCTGCGGTAGAAATTGGCAAGACTCAGAAAGTTGAGGAGCTCTGTCAAAGTGGTTGTTGCTGGCCAATACTGAATGACTTGGATCTTGGATGGATCCACATGCACCCCCGTTCATCAATAATGTATCCCAGATATTCAACCTGGGTCATGCCAAAAGTGCATTTCTCCAAATTGGCACATAGCTTGTGTTTTCGCAATGTTTGGAGAACTTGTCGGATGTGGTGGAGGTGCTCTTCCAACTCTCGTTGAAGATCAGGATGTCATCCAAGTATACCACTACAAATGAGTTGGTAAATGGCCACGAGATGTCATCCATCAGCCTCATGAAGGTTGCAGGAGCATTTGTCAACCCGAAAGGAATAACCAACCATTTGAAAAGGTCCTCCTTAGCTTTGAAGGTAGTCTTCCACACATCGGATGGTTCGATTGGTACCTGGTGATATCATGATTTCAAGTCAATCTTGCTGAAATATTTCCCCCCTTTCAATTGGTCCAGAAAGTCATCAATCTATGGGATCAGGTACGTATTCTAGATAGTGATCTTGTTCAACACCCGATAGTCAATACAGAGTCTTCAAGTCCCATCCTTCTTCTATACCAACATGATCGTGCTCCCACAGGGTAATGAACTTAGACGGATGTGACCTTTCTGCAACAACTCCTGAATCTACCTCTTGATTTCATCGTTCTCCAGAACGGAGCATTGATAGATTGGTCCATTTGGCAGCGGTGCACCTGTGGTCAAATCGATGGAGTGCTTAACCTGACACTGCAAAGGCACCCCTGTGGGGGAGGTGAAGATGTCCTTGTACTCCTCCATGACCTTGTCCATCTGATGTTGTTGTGTAGATGGGCCCTGTCTAGAGGTCGTGGCCACCATCTTCTTCTTTCCCTAAGGGCCTATCATCAGGAAAACAAATTTCCGGGTTTTGGAAGTGAGCTTACTGCATTGTTTTGTATTAACCAAAGAGTTGGCGGTAGGTGGTGCTACCTCCGGCATCCTACAGAACTTATTTCTTAAGGTAATAATAACAGCGTGAGGCCATGACTCATACACAACATGTCACTTCCATAAGTATGGTTGGCCTAATAATACATCACAAAAAGCAAGGGGAGAAATGTCACATAATACCTCATCCGTGAAGGGATTGCTGTTGTATGGAAGGCGGCACTGCTGGCTCACGCGAAGATGTCGTCCTCGGTGAAGCCACCCGATGATGTATGGTTGTGGATGTGTTGTGGTCAGTAAGCCCAGTCGCTTCATGACCTTTGCCAAAATGAGATTTTTTTGGCTCTCGCTATCGACAATGAACTGTAGCGGGGAACCCTTTACCCACATCTTGGAGTGGAAGAGGCACTCCTCTTCCTTTGGATCTTTGCGTTCCTCCTTTTGGATCTTCATGGTGGCAATGGTGGCATTGGGATCTGCATTAATAATCTGCTTCCCTTTGTCATTCCCCTTGTCGGGTTCTGACTCTGAGTCAGAATATGCATCTAATTCCGAAGCATTCAGCTCGGCCACTAGTGACTGCTTAGCCTGACACTCACTTGTGTTGTGAGTGGAGCTCTTATGGAACTCACACCACTTTCCCGTGTCCTTCTTTGGCTTCGCAGCGTTGTTCTTTTCTTGTGGCTTTGGCAGGTTTTCCTGGGCTGCCCCGCCTTGGCTTTGTCCTTTGTTTTGTAGTTTGGGGGCACCTTTCCCTTACTTTGGATTCGCAGATCCAAAGTCTCACTTCTTTTGTTTAAACTTTTGCTCGATCTTGATGGCATATTCGTATGTCGTGCCGAGTGAGGAGATGTCTAGGAATTCCATCTCATCCTGGATGTACCTGTGTAGGCATTTGCGGTACTTGAGAACCAAATGCTTCTCAAAATCCTTGATACCCAACTTCGTGCGAAGGGTATGAAAAACATTGGTAAACTTTGGCACATATTGGTCCCTTCCCTGTCGCAGGTTTGTCCACTTTATGTATTTATCTTCATAGCTCCCGATAGGGTAGTACTGCTCCTAGATGGCATCCTGGAATAAGTTCCAAGTGGGTGCGGCTGAAAACAATGAGTTCGTACTTTCATCCTTCTGCTCACAGTAGGTTTCCCACCAATCCTTGACGTGGGGGGCTTCTTTGAGAATTGAAAAAGTGATCTTTTCCCAGCTGGGAAAATCATGAACGGAAAAATATCCTTCTAGCTGATTTAACATTTATCTACAGCATTTGCATCTATCTGACCCTCAAATATGGGTATGTCAAAGTTAACTTGTACCTTAAAGGGTGTGGCACTTCTAGAGTGGCTGCCGGAAGTAGATGCATCACCCTTGGGTAGCCACTAAAGGACCTGGGCAAAGTTGTCCATCATCGCATTCCTTTGTCACTTGAGGGCTTCTTTGAGCAAGATTTTGATAGGATATCCTACCCCCTCATCTTTCTTTTCATCCACCATGGGAGGCCATCGGGATTTGCGAGGCTGGTCTTGCAAAGGTTCAACCAGTTCAAGCCCTAACTCCTTATATCTCGACCTCGTTGAGGACACACAAAGAAAAACAGAGAAAGAGCAGACCGCTTTGATACCACTGATTTAGATTTAATCTGGAATGCAAAAAATTATAGATATAACCATAAATACAAAGATGCAGTAGAAATAACACTTCATTTCATTAATCTCAACACTGAAATATGCTTACAAACAGAATGGAAATAAGACTAGCTCGGGCAATGGTAGGTTATCTCTGAGAAGAGATGTGGTGGCTACATGCCTCTGAGCTGTGTTACAATGAGGCTCAAGGGCCTTTTTATTATTGAACAATAATAGAAAACCCTAAACAACCAAAAACCTAACTCGAGGAGATGTAACACCAAGAGTTTATGGGCCCCATTGGGGCTAGTTAGACAACCAACTTCCCAGGGTCGCGACTTGGTCATATTATCTCCGTTTGACGCGCATGATACCCCATTGGAAAGATCTCTCTGAGGACTATGACGAAAAAGATGATTTTAGTTAGAAATTCTTTGGTGCAAGATTGCCAAAAAAACGTCGTTTAGGGCGTCAAAATGACTCCGGAAGTTTAGGACCCGAAAAACTACTAAAAATAGTAGATTGTGCTACAATTAAGGAAACTGAAAAACTGAAAGAGACAATGGTGGGGGTCCCATTAGAATTGGTGAATGGCCACCAATATCCACTTGGATCAACCCATGAGATTTAATGCCAAAGTCTCAACTATTGAAGAGATGACTAATTTAAAGGATCTCAAGATGGACTAGCTACATGGTACACTCATAGCCTATGAGATGAGAGTAAGAAGAGAAAAATATGAACCGAAGGAAGAAACATTCAAAGTATCCAAAATGGCCAAGGAGAAAAAAGATCAGCAAGATTGCTCCAGTTGTGTATCTCATCAGGAGTTGGCTCAATTAGCTAGGAAACCAAAGCATGGCTCTGGAAAATTTAAAGGGAAGTTTCCCTTTAAATGTTTTGATTGTGGAAGAGTTGGACACTTTTCGTCCAAATTCTCTTATAAAGAAAAGGTTGAAAAGGAAGATGATCAGAAATTTGGAAACAAGTCTCAGAAACATTAGAAGAAAAAACTCTATAAGAAAAAGGGGTTCTACTCTATAGAGGATAGCTCAACACTAGAGTCAAACAGTGAAAACTCTTCGGAGAATGATTCAGATAAATATTTACCTATGGATTTTGAAACAGACTCCAAGAAACAAGGTCTTATGGACTCTAAAGAGGAAGAAGAAGAAGAAGGAGTGGTGGACATTGAAGGAGAACTCATCAGTGTTGTTGATGAGTTAAAGAAAGCAAGGAAGAAGAATAAGAAACTAAAGGAACAACTACAATGTGTTGAAGAAGGTATGCATAACTCTGATAATGAGGAGTTTGCTTATCAAAAAGAAAAACTTGAAGAAGCTATTAAGAGCAAAGATAGCTTAGTCCTTCTACTAGAAGAAAAACAAGGAACATGTGAGAAAATAGAAGAAGATAACAAGCAATTAAAATAGGATCTTCTTAAGTTAAGGAAGGAAATGATCTCAAAGACATGTAAATATGATATTCTATCTTTGAAAGTTAAATGGAAGAGGCTAAACGAAAGGAAGAGGTTCTTCAAGACTTGATCGAGGAATGGGAAGAGAACTATCAGATTCTTGAAGCATAGGGTTGTCTCTCTAAGAACTAATCTTGAGGGAATAAAGATTGAGAAGGGTTTAAATGAGAAATTTGCAAAAGGCACAAGGAAACTAGATCATATTCTAAATGGCCAAAGGCCCTCGGGAATGAAAATAAGTCTAGGATACTCAAAGACATAGTAATCTTCTATGGAGAAGATCAACTTCAAGTCTGCAGGATTCGAAGAACCACAAAGCTATGCAAAGAAGCAACAAGGAAGAATTAATGTAGACAAAAGAGTAGTAGGGAAAATAGGAGTTCATCAATGGAGGATGAATCAATCAACCCAACAACCAAGGTACCTTAATGCACAATATCATAAGACTTCCAACAATAGGCATGCTTATTTATTCTATGGTCATTGTTATAAGTGTCATATCTTTGGACATAAAGTTGTTGATTATAGAAGGATCAAATTTGAAAGAGATGAAAATCCTAGATATAATAACTATCAGAATTTTAGATCTCAAAATTCTTCTCTTAGAGATCGAAATGTCTTCTCTCCCTTGTTAAGTGAAGTAGAATGCTTCAAATGTAATAATTTTGGGAACAAAGCAAGTGAGTGCAGAAGAAAGTTTGAATACCTGTCTAAGTCCCAAAATATTAGGTAGTTAGCTATCCAAAAGGATAAGGGGAGCTGGAAACAAAAGACTAAAAAGAGCATGCAGTGTGGACTCGCTCTATTAGCCCTTAATAAAGGGAACAGGTGGTATGCGGATAATGATTGTCCAAACTTATGACTGGGATAAAACAAAATTTATGTCGCTAAAAGAGAAGGACAGAGGAAATAATGTCACCTTTGGAAACAATGCTCCAGCAAGAATCAAGGGTAAAGGTATAGTTAGTTTTGATCAAAAGACAAAATCACAAAATGTGTTGTATGTGGAAGGTCTCAAGCACAATCTGCTTAGTGTTAGCCAAATGTGTGATAATGGCTATGATGTGACCTTTCGATCCAAATACTATGAGATATGCAACATGAAGAATGGAAAGATGGTTGGAAAAGAAATCAGAACCCACAATAATGTATATGCGTTTGTTGATTCTAGGGTTAATTTCTATTTAAGCAAAACGAATGAAGCATGGTTGTGGCAAAAGAGGCTTGGGCATATGAATTTTGACAATTTGATAAAATTTAGCAAGATGGGAGCCGTAAGAGGATTACCAAGACTGTCAAGATCCACTAACTCAATCTCCAAGTCATGTCATTTTGGAAAGCAAACTAGGACTCATTTCAAGTCAAAAGAGTTCTCCTCATCTAGACCACTAGAGCTCATTCACACAGATATTTGTGGCCCAACAAGAGAAAAAACCCAAAAAGGAGAAAGGTATTTCATGCTGCTCATTGATGATTTTACTAGGGCCACTTGGATTGTGCTCTTAAAATAAAAGTCAGAAACATTCAAGCATTTTAAAAAATTTAAAGCTCAAGTAGAAAATGAGAAAGACTTAAAGATAAAATGCTTAATATTAGATAAAGGAGGAGAGTACACTTCAAGAGAGTTTGAAGAATTATGTAAAGAGCACGACATCAGAAGGTAGTACTCAGTGGCTAGAACTCCATAGCAAAATGGAGTAGTGGAGAGAAAGAATGGAACAATCCAGTAAATGGCTAGAACAATGTTGGATGAAGCAGTTGTGCCTCACATCTTCTCGGGATATGCAGCACAAGCAACAGTGTATCTGTTAAACGGAACTCAACTCGGGCCTAATAGTAATAAATCTCCCAATGATTTGTGGAAAGGAAGACTTGCATCAGTTAAACACCTTAAGGTGTTTAGGAGAAAGTGCTTCATTAAAAGGAATGATAAGAATCCCGGAAAGTTTGACTCTCGCTCTGACGAGGGAACTTTGCTCGGGTACTCTACTCGAAGTAAAGGATATAAGTGTTACAAGAAGCGAACAAAAAAGATTGAGGATTTCATTGATGTGATAGTAGATGAAATATCCTCATAACCCAAGTCCTCTAAAAGAAATATGAACTCAGATGATGAAGAAAATTTAGATATGAGGTCTGCATATCTAGAAGAAACAGATTCAGATGGTGAAGGCGACGAAGCATGAACAACTCCAAAACCAAATACACCTTCCAAATATGTACAAAAAGAACATCCTAAGAGTTAGATACTTGGAGATCAAATACATGGTGTCCAAACCAGGAGAAAGCTTGTTGGAAATAGAAGTTATGTAAGATTGGCTCTGTTATCACAAATTGAACCCATGAATCTCAGCCAAGCAAGTGAAGAGAAGTTCTGGGTGAAAGCTATGAACGAAGAACTTGACTAGATTAAAAAGAATGACACTTGGGAGATTGTTTCAAGGCCTAGAGAGAAAAAATTTATTGGAACCAAATGGGTTTTCAAAAACAAGCTGAATGAGTAGGGTCATGTAATCAGGAACAAAGCTCGATTGGTCTGCATAGGGTATGCCCAAATAGAAGGGGTAGATTTTGAGGAGACCTCTGCACCAGTAGCATGACTGGAAGCTATTAGAATATTTCTTTCTCTTTCATTCCATTAAAACATCAAGGTATATTAGATGGATGTGAAGTATGCATTTGTCAATGGATACTTGGATGAAGAAGTTTACATTGAGAAACCAAAAGAATTTATACTCACCACAGATGAAGGGTTTGTATGCAAGTTGAAGAAGGCTCTATATGGATTGAAACACACTCTTAGAGCTTGGTAAAAAAGGATGATTAAATGAATTCGACAAAAAGGATTTAAGAAAGGAATAGTTGACAACAATTTATACATAAATTCTAAAGGCGACCATCTACTAATTGTAGTAGTTTATGTGGATGATATAATCTTTGGCAGTGACATGGAAAAATTAGAGCATAATTTCGCAACATGTATGCAGACATAGTTTGAAATGTCCATGATCAAAGAGTTTTCCTTCTTCCTGGATTTGCAAATCACTCAATCTCTACAAGGATTTTTTATGTCCCAATCCAAATACTTCAAGGAAACTTTGAAGAATTTTGGGCTGGAAGATTGCAAGCTAGTGAGAACACTCATGATTACAAGTTCCAAATTGTGCAAAGAAGATGAGACTCCATCAGTAAATCAAACTGAATATAGATCCATGATAGGAAGCTTGTTGTATATTACAGCTTCGAGGCCATACATCATGTAAGTTGTGGGTCGTGTGGCCATATTTCAAGCTTTCCCGCATGAAAGTCATGTTGTTGCTATCAAAAGGGTTTTCAAATGTCTTCAAGGAACAACAAAATATGGATTGTGGTATGCTAAGAGTGAAGAATTCAAGTTGAAGGCCTACAATAATGTTGATTGGGATGGTAGTCTTGATGACAGGAAAAGCACCTCTGGTGTAGCCTTCTTCTTGGGGAAATGCTTCGTGTCATGCATCAACAAGAAACAAGCCTCCATTTCTTTATTGACTACTAAAGCAGGGCATATTGTTGCTGCTATCTATTGCACGTAGATTCTATGGATGAAGAAGACTTTAAAAGATATTCAGGTAGAGATGACTAATCCTATTCCAATTATGTATGACAATACAAGTGCCATCATCATCTCCAAAATCTAGTCATGCATTCAAATACTAAGAATATTCCTATCAAGTTCCATTTCTTGAGGGAATAAGCTGCAACCAATATTGTTAGACTCGAATATGTGGCCACTCTTAGTCCTTACAATCTCCTAGGCTAAAAATGAAATCAAGAAGGGTAACCTCAAATCACTTTAGCTCAGTAGCTAGCCCTACTGAGCATGAGAGGGATATTTCTAAGTCTTTTATCAGTGATATAACTTTAAAACAAATGAATTTTAGGCTAGATATGTGTATTTGTTTGTTTGTTTGTGAAAATTTGAGTTTTAAGGTTTGCTGAACTTAGGGTTTGGAACCACAAATACGTCTAGGCTGTAGGAGTGTAGGAGAAAATATGAGAAGGAGCTAGGTATCAGAAGCCATGGTGTATTTTGAAAAATTGTCAATGTAGTATAGAGGAGAAAGTGTAGAAGAAACTAATGAGCATAAGTAAACATGATTTCATTAGCTTAGGAAGACATAAACATAACTATGAAAACTAGATAACAGAGCTTGAAAAACAAGAATTCTGTATATTTCACTGTAAGGCATCCATAGAAAGAAGAGATATAATGTAGATAAAGATGTTTATACCATTAGAAAATAAATAGAATGAAGTACAAGCACCATGAACTCACTGGGCTAGAGTTCCTTGAAAATAGCTACAACATGTCTCTGTATTAGCTGAAAAGATGATTACATGCAAGCTTCCTTCACAAAAAGTTCAACCCTCTTCTCCTCAAGAGAAATGATACATATAGACTCTCCTAGACCACTTTCCCACCTTCAGGAGTCGAATTCCTTGGTGGAGGAACTGACTCCAAGATTCTCTCAACCAACACGTGAGAGTGAGAAGGTGAAACTCAAACACTTCATGGAGAGTTTGTTTAGGAGTTTGCTGCTTTTATGAGGCCTAATAAACATCAAAAACAACCTATGATGTACATTTATACATGTCTACAACACCTAGCCTCGAAACTAGTGCCATTACATAGAGAATCTTGACTTTGACTGAGTCAAACTAGAAACTAAAAGTTTTACACAGTGAAGTTTTCCAATTAAAACACAAAAAAGTGTAGAAGCGCAACGCCGACTTTGAGCTGATTTTTAGGTGCCTTCCAAGGGTCAAAATACAAAATGAAGAGAATGGTCAACTAGCCCCTGAAGTGTAGTTTCCATAACATTTTTAATTTTTTAATTTGGACCATTGGAAGACCTTAAAAAATCCATTCTCCCAAGGTCACTCCAGAAGCGCAACGTGTCAAAAAAGGGTCTAGAATTCTAGTTTTTTGCCACTTTTTGGCATTTTTCTCCAAAACTAAGCCACCTATGCAATATGAGAAAATGGGCTTTTAGAGGATGGCAAGAGATTTCCAAAAATGTATACCTTTGCTCAAATGGAGGCGTGAAGAAAAAGTGCAGCACCAAGGTGCTGTGCTTCTGGAGCAGCGAAATTTCTGAATTTAGACCAAAATTTCTCAAAAAACTTAATGTGCTTATAATTTTCTCAAAATTGGATGGAAGACATAAAAAAATGTTTGTTAAATCTTCATAGATGCTTCAGCAAGAATCTCCAAGTTTCCCTCATCCTTTTGGTCTTTTTTTTACCTCCTTGAGCTTATTTTCAAGTTGCTTTACTTTGACATTGGCGATCATGTTTTGAGCTTGGTAGTGGTGCGCTATGTGTCTGAGCAACTAATTATCCTTGTTTGCCTTCTCAAGGAGCTTCTCCAAGTGTCCATTTACCCTTATTGAGCCAATATTTCTTGTCTTGATGGACCTCAAGGGCAATCCTATCCTCTAGGTCAAGGTCTTCATTCAACAAAATGTGCTCTTGCTCTTCTTGCAATGCCTTCTTTAGGCCCCTTGTTCTTGGCATTTTCCACTTTCCTTTACCTTTTGATCCTTCAGGCTCACTTGATTCTATAATCTCCTTTCCTTTCCTAACCTGCTGCAATAACTTGGCTTGTTCATTTTCCATGATCAAATCCTTTGCTTTGAACTGACTATTCTCCTATTCAAGGAATGATATGACATATTTTGCTCTTTCCATATTGATTGTTAGCTCCTTGATTTGATATTCCTTCTCTCTGATATTCTATCACATGCCTGAAGTCTGATCCTTAGCCTATGAATCAACCATCTCAAACTCATGCTCAACTGTGTCTTTCTCTTTTGTTGTCGGTCCCTGCTTTGTCGATGAAGAAGGCTTGGCCCCTTTCTCTCCATGAGAAGAAAACACAAGCCTATGTCCTCTCTTATACACTTTAGTCACCTCATGATTAGGTAGCTAAGTTTTCTCCACTGATTTACTAGATAACCCTACTTCTATAGGCTGTGCTGATGTGTCTTGGTGATGATTTGGTGAAGTAATATCATTTCATTTTTGAAACCCTAGATGATAGGAAAGAAAAAAAAAGTGAGGGATGAGTGAAAAATGAGATGATGGGTAGGTGGACTGAAAAAAATGGCAAATGGAATTTGAAAGAGGTGGATATGGACTATGAACCACTGATTAAAATGAAAGGAAGTAAAATGAAGGGACAATGTACTTGTGAAATGGAAAAATAGAGTTTTTACGGAAAGTGCCCAAAACCCATAGGAATGAACTAGGGTTTCACTTTTAGCAAGGTAATTTTATGTTCTGAGGTTGGTTCAGTGGTTCATATAGAATATTAAACATATGTAGAGGTGTAGGATAGGATTTTTCATGTTCAAAATCAAGAAAACCAAATGACCATCATCAACCCTATCATTTTTCATGAGAAATTCACTAGAAATCCTAATTGAAGAAATCTTTGGCTTGGATTCATTTTGCAAAACAAAAAGTTAGGTAAGATGGTGTAATTACTTTTAGCTCAGCTTAGGATTGCAATAAAATATGTGAGCAAGCTTAAAAATTTAATTTGGCTGAGTTTCAGGCAATTTGAGCTACTTTGGCCCAAGCGTAGCACAGTGTTCCTAAGCACAACACCTCTACTCTGAGCGCAGCGCTTTGTTCTTGAGTGCAACACTGGTCTTCCAAACCACTTTTGGAGGCCTTAAACCGCTCCAAATTGAGAGCTTGATAGCTCGTTGGAAATATCTTGAAGTGTGATATACGATGGACACCTCAAGAATTTAATTTGAGCACTCCATGAGGGAGAAAAAATTATTTTCCCAAGGTCACTGCAAAAACTCAAGGTTTCTCTAACAAGAGTGCAACACCAACTTACAGATCACTTTTGGATGCCTTCCACTAATCCAAATAGAAAGATGATGGTACCATTGGAAATCTCAGGATGCATGCTACACAATAGAGTCCTTAAGCACTGCCAAAACCAGCTGAAAACCCTTGAAATACTGTCCTGAAGTCAAGCTGTCCAGAAGTGCAACAACTCTCCCGCAGCAATTGTATTTTGGGAATTTCTTTCAAATCATAACACCTGTGCATAAAATGAAGGAGGTTTTTGTTCCTTGGACTATAATGGACAAAAACCTCTTTCACTTTTGTAAAATTCGTCTCCATTTGGTCAAAAATATATTTTGAAGCAAACATGTCCCTATGAGGATGATGAGGGGAGGTAGCGTACTCCAACATTGTCTTATTGGAAATAAAACATTACCTTTACCTTTATTTTTCTTTCCCTAAGCTGCTAACTCCCTTTACCCACTGAATCACATGATGTACATGTTTTTGTTTTAACATACGGTATCATGATGACACATGGAGTGAAACCCTAAACCATGACCTAAAATGAGGAATTTAACCATTTCATGACCCAAGACACTTAATTGAAGATATGATACATCGAAGAAGACAATGACCATGATGAGTGATGAAGACCATGAGTAAGTGAAGGGAGAAATAGTGACCTAGACACAACAACCAGTGACCAAAGTTTTATTTCAAGAGTCACTGAAATGACAAAAATTTGAGTTGACACCCTAACAACGCCTTGTAAGATCACTGGTGATAGGCTGAATTGACTGACACTAATAGCCACTAAAGATAAACTTGAAGATATTTTTACAAAGACATTGGCAAGAGAATCATTTGAATACCATAGGTAACAGATAGGATTTGTGACTTCTCCTTCCAAATGACTTCATTTTGGTAGGTGGTGGCAGCTACTCAGCATGTGGGATCCATGGAAGAGTAGGTTGCAATGGTTCAGGGGGAGTTTTCAAGAAGTATTCTTTGACATTGATTCCAAAGGGGGAAAATATTATTGGGGCATCAGAGAATACTATGCCTAGACTAGGTGGGAGCTTATTGTGTTTCCATCAATGCCAAAGGGGGAGATTGTTGGAAAATTAGCTATGTCTAGATGGCTAGTGGTTGTGTTAGGGTTGTGTTATTGTTGGCATTGATGTCAACCAGGATCGACATGATGAGTGGGAGTTCATATGGAATCTAATGGTAGCTGCACGCTTCAAGTAGAGAATCATCATAGTAGCAAACTTACTGGAGAATCCATAAAATTATGACTAGGGTGGTTGGGAGTTCAGGATTCCAGGCACAAGAAGAAGAGTCAAGGAAAAAAGAGTGGTAGAGAATTTTCAGCCATATTAGAGGTAGAATATGGGATCAAAGCCTACATTGAACCCTCTCCATTGGAAATTTCTCTAAAAGAGCTTTCCGACGATGTGTGGAAGTCTAAAAATGGACAACTTGATCAAACGTTATGGTCTGCCGAAGTTTAGGAACATGAAGTCCTTAGAAGGTTGAATTATCGAAGGTCAACAAATTGGGATATCGAAGGATGGAGGTCATCAGAATATCAAAGGTCATTAGAATATCATAGATTTGGGATATCAGAATACCAAAGCTTCTTAACAATAGTATTTTAAGAATTTACGATATCCAATAGGGACAATATTTCTAAAACAGCCAAGGAATGCTGAGAAAAGTTAACAAAGGGATTGATGCAAAACCAAGGCTAATCGAGAATCTTTCTCTCTCCTCCCGTAGGACATATGGCGGTAGGTCACTGGGCCTGAGAAGCTGAAGTGGCTAGTGACGTCAACATTTTGAGACAATATCAATGGACATGTGGTACTGTGTTTCAGTGTTGTCGGTTGCCCAATGTGACAAATTAACATGATGTGTGTCACCTCTCAAGAGTCGCCATGTGATGAAGTGATGTCAGCATATCATAATAAAAGCTCTCATAAGTAACAAAAAATAAAAAGGGACTAGAAGCACATTAAAAAAGGGAATAAAGGATCTCACTGTTACCGATTCACCCCGCCCCCCTACCCCCCCCCCCCCCCCCCCAAATTAATTCCTTATTCCAACAAAGTTAA
This sequence comes from Pinus tabuliformis, assembly GCA_031772625.1. Lineage (NCBI taxonomy): Eukaryota > Viridiplantae > Streptophyta > Pinopsida > Pinales > Pinaceae > Pinus > Pinus tabuliformis. The sequence goes on along the minus strand of CM062805.1, from coordinate 979,389,661 downwards.
TGTATTCTAACTCTTGCTAACAAACTCAATAGTGCTATGAATCCTTAGCAAGATGAACTTGGCACCATTTCAAAGTTGGGGCTATTGGGAGGGTATCGGTCATAATGATTTGCATGCTAAAGCCTCAAAGCCTATTTCATTTATTTTATTATATTGTAATTTTTATGTCAATAATAAATAATAAGAGTAATCCAAGAGTCACATGGAATGCAAAGAGTTATGTATGTCGAATGGGTAATGAAGGAATCTGAAGAGTCATAGGAAAGGTGAAAGGTCACCCAACCACTTTCATAAAAGACCCTCAGGCCTCATTCGTATGGGGGCTTTTAGCATTTGAATCCTAGCATAGTTATAACATTCAAGGCTTTGAGCACTCTTTCTCTTGGTAACTAATAGGATGAGTGGTTGTGAGGCTAAGATTTGTGCCTTAGAGATGATATAAACTACTCACATTCCATTATTGGATTTTGAGAGGCTTGTAGTGCATGTGCTTGGACTTATCAACAATACTAATGAGAATATTTCAGTTATTACACTGATTCCCATGCATGTTAATGGCACTTGCAATTGTTATCCAACGATTTTGTTGTATATGCATGTGTGTTTACATATTGGTTACATGTTTATGAACTAATTTGTGGCATGTGGTTGGTATGTTTTCTTTGTATCTCCGCTTTTTTATTCCATGCAATTCTAGTAGTTAATTATAAACTAATTTGCAGTTGGTTTCTAACACTTTCTTGTTTATGTATGTCTTAGTTAGTCTTAGTTATTTTTGTTAGGTCCCTATACTACTAGGGTAACCCCTTATTATTATTAGTGCAACCCCCTTATTATATTTTTGTGCCCATGTAGTCCCCATAATATTACTATTGTGCCCCATAGAAGCCCACTATTGTTATTGTTGTGCCCTTACATTATTATTGTTATGTCAGCTCTGATTATATTATGACCCCTTAAGACTCCTATATATAGAAAGGAGGTATTGTCATTTGTATCATCCAAGAATTGTTGATTTGTGTAATGTAAAAGAGGTTGCCCCCTTGAAGACGCTGGTTTCTAATGTGTTGATCTATATTTTCTATCTTTTTGTGTGCTGGTTTCATAACATTTAGTATCAGAGCTTTGGATTCTAGGGTTTTGCTGCTCCAAACAGGTCATCATGGAATTTGCTCTATATTTTTTTTCTATGACGTTTCAGAATCTAAAAAACAAACCCAATTGAGCAGAAATCCCACTGAACCTCGGGTCCAAATTTCTGATCTTGTTACGCTATATTTTCGGAGATATGATCTGAGGAAGTTAGGGTTTTAGCAAGCTCCAGAATTCCATCTCAAACAGGGCATCATGGAATTTTCGCTATAATTGTTTTTCTACGAAGGTTCAGACTCGGAAATTAAAACCCATTTTAGACAAAATCATGGCGAAGATCGAGCCCGAATTTCAGATCTTGTTTCATTATATGTTCAGAGATACATGCCAAGAAATTTAGGGGTTTTGCAATATCCCAAATTACATCCAAAAAGGTGACCTTGGAAAAATCGTCATAACTTTCATTCTGAGCATAATATTTAAGTTTCGTAAGAAGTTATAGAAATAGGATAGCCTATGTATTTCTGTGTATCAGGTTTAGGTCCGAAAGTCAAAATCGTGACATGTGGAACTTCGTAAAAGTTCCCTCTTCTGAAGAGGTATATAATCAGGTCATCTTGGGAGATTGTGCATAAAGATTTCTTGGTTAATCCAATTTTGATTAGACTGGAGGCATTGGAAAGAGGACATAGAGGGATATTACAGGTCATAGTTTCAGAACTGGGAGATTCCAAGTTACAGAGTTACATTTGTTTAAAGATCGAGCTCCTAAAATCAAGAAAAGGCGATATGAGGAAGTTTGATGGCAAGGATCCGGTAAATTGGATAGTATAGATGGGGCAATATTTTGATCTACATGAGGTGAAACTATTACAAAAGGTATGTATTGCATCTTTATATTTAGAACTTAATCAATTTTTATGATATGAAGGGCTTTGTTCTTGTAAACCACTTGTCACGTGGTCAATTTTCACAGAGGAAATGATAGCACATTGTGACGATACAAAGAAAGACACCTTCTTTAGCCAATTGATAAATCTCAAACAAAAGGGTTCAATGGCAGAGCACATTGAGAACTTCTAAAAATTGAATATAAGGGTAAATGATATTCCAGACAAACAAAATATTGGTGTCTTCATAGGGACTTTAAAGGATAACATTCAACATGAGGTTCGTCTTTGGGAACTTGATTCATTGGAGAAGGCATTCAGGCTATGGCAACAAGTGTTTTTTCTCCTAGCCTTCCACAACCTACAAGTTTGTCACCACAACAATTGGAAGGAAAAGGAGAAAACGAGCTCTGTTACAGTTGTGATAGAAAATGCACTAAAGGTCATAAGTGTGTTGAGAAGAAATTAATTTACATTTATTTTGAAGAGGAGGAAGAAAATGATCAAGAAATGTCAAAAGAAGAGCATATACATGGGAACCAATCCTAGAGAAAGAAGAAATGAATCCGACCATGTCTTGTATTGCATTGGCAGGAATTACCATTCCTTAAACTCTCAAGATAGAAGGACATATCAAGAAGAATAAGGTTCAAGCAGTGAAATATCAAGAAGAAAAGGATCAAGAAACTTCAAAAGAAGAGGATATACACGGGGAACCAACCCCAGAGAAAGAAGAAATGAATCCGACCATATCTTGTAAATCATTGGCAAGAATTACCACTCCTCAAACTCTTAAGATAGAAGGACATATCAGGAAGAAAAATGTTCAAGAAGTGAAAGATCACGTTGAGCATCAAGAAATGAATCCGACCATATCTTGTAATGTATTGGCAGAAATTACCACTCCTCAAACTCTCAAGATAGAAGGACATATCAAGAATAAAAAGGTTCAATCAGTGAAAGATCACATCGAGCATCAACAATAAATTCTCTAACTTTTAAAGGATAACGCCACTTTGGTATAGAATCGAATGAAACAACATGCAGATCAACATCGCAATGAAAGAAATTTTGATGTAGGCGGTTGGGTATTTTTACGACTACATCCATACAAACAAATGTCCCTCAAGCAAGCTATTTATGAGAAGGAAATGTTGGCAATACTACATGCACTTAAGAAATGGCGACTTACCTAATGGGAAGACACTTCAAGGTGAAAACAAATCATGATAGTCTTAAATAATTTTTAGAACAAAGATTATCTTTAGAAGAACATAAAAAATGGGTCACAAATATGTTGGGTTATGACTTTGAAATCATCTACAAAAAGGGAAGAAAAATGTTGTTGCAAATAAACTCTCAAGAAAGGATGAGAATGTGGAAGCATTTCTTTGTGCCATTTCTATTATCCAACTAGATTGGATAAACGAAGAAGATGATGAATGGAACAATGACAAAGAAGTGTGGGAATTTATTCAAAAGTTGCAGAAGATCCCAGTTCAAACAATATTGTTAAATAATGAATCCATACAGGTGAGGATGGTTTTGGATGTGAAATTAAATTCCACATCCAATGAGTGTGATTATGCATACTTTTGAGAAGAACCAAATTGATAAAAAAAAATTAAGATACATTAACAAAAATGTTCAATGTGTTTTTTAATGTATCTTCAATATTTATAAATGTGGGTCTTCTCAAAAGTATGCATAATGGTTATTCGTTGGATGTGGAATTTAATTCTGCATCCAACAAGTGTCTACACTTGAAATTTGAGTAAACCTATAAGGAGATAAGCCAAAAATACAATTAAAAAAATAGTTTTCTTCCTTTCCCTCCAAAATTCATAACTCTTTTTTTATTATTTTAACTATTATTTTATTATTTTTCCTTAGAATTCAACTTTTAGGATGAAATTCCCTCTAATGTTTTCTTCCTTCCCAGGCATAATCCAAAATGAATCATCATCCTAACGTGCTCTTCTTGTCTTCAACACTATCTACCGAGTATGAATTTGTATATCCCTGCAATTGTACTTCATCATTTTAAACATGTACCATGTCGGTATCTCAACATATGTTGTGCAACATGCCTCGGCTCAACCATAAACTGACTGATTTCACTAGATCCATCACTAAAGCTACTTGATGATAAATTAGATCCTGCTATAGAAATCCTATTTACTCCCTCTACCACTTAGCTTCTTCATATTAGTTAGCATGGGAGTGGTCATGGACTGGATGTCCATAATCCCAAATCTCTGAAGGATCCTGATAATATGATTCCTTTGGCCAAGGAAGATCTCACACAACTTTTTCCACACTTCTAGTTCCAAGAAGTAATGTATCCAACCAAGGTCATTTATCTCAAACTCATAGGTAAACTCCCTCTCACACTGAAGTAGGGCTTGACTTTTCCCTCTATCATGGAGGCAGATCCTCTTGCCACTATTGCTCCCTCTGTCACATGAGTCCTTCTACTCACGTCATAAACAAGTCATATGATAACAAGATCAACCATGCCTGAGGTTTGTACAAAGCCTTATTTAGTCTATAGACATGAGATTACCTCTCATGTACCTCAAAGCCTTTAGGTAGCTCTATGTACACTTATTCCTAAATTACTCCATTGAGGAAAGTAATATCCACATCCACTTGATGTAATTTCCAACCCATAATCGAAGCAACAAAAATAATAGTTCTAACAAAAGTGTACCTGACAACTGGAGAAAATGTCTCCACATATTCCTCTCCCTCTTTCTGGGAGAATCTTCAAAAATATTACGTTGTAGTTCTATTTATTGCCATCTATCACATACTTCATCTTGTAGATCCACTTGGAAGTCACCACTGACTTCTTTTCAGTGCAATTTCCTCCATCATGGCATCCTTCAAACATGCTAGCCTACCTACTCCCTCTGAACTAGGAACTCTTTCGGTCATCAAGTAGGGTTCTAGATGTCAATGCAATTTCCCCCTCTTGAACCCAAATGACTATGGGAGAATCCTCTTCTCACAAGTTTTGCTTTGTTCTTCACAATGCTTTCATATGTTGCCAGATCCTTGGTAGCATTTTCAATGTACCTACAATCCTCACTAGGAGTTCATGGAAGAAACAATTGTAAACAAGCAAAAGATACAAATACAAGAGGCTCACTAATAAATAAATAATAATCGAGGAAGAGAGAGATATAGAGTACTTATCTTTTGTTTCGAGGATTGGAGGAATTTGACAACTCCCTCTTGATCCTTGCCTTCTCACAGAGATCATCGAAATCCATCTGCAATCTAATCAAGCTATAAATGCTTCATCCTTGCCCTCATCATTAGCATGTTGCTTTCCATTCCTTTTTGACATGAGTTAGGGTTTATTCTTTTAGTGGCAACATTGATCTAGGTTTAATTCTAGGTTTTTATCCACCCTAGGAATTTCTTATCCAAGACTTCTAGTATTGTAGGGTTTACAAACCCTAGCTTTCCAATTTTCATTTATACCTTTTGTAAGTCCAACAAAATTTATCATATTCAAATTTTCTTTTCATATCCAAATGTGCAAAGCAATAGAGTCCCCATACCTCTACATATGTGATGAAATCCATCATGTCATCAATCAATCAAGGATGTTCCATCTTGTTATCATTCCAAGAAAATGTATCAATATTAATGGACCACTATAGCTTTTGTAGGGCTTGTATTCAACCTATTTCTAGCATTCTAAGGAAACAACACCCTCCAAATATCCTCAAAAAGGAAAAAATAGCAGGTCGAGTCATAGTTACAAATGAAGGTAAGAATTCTTCAAAGAAGGAAATAGGAATATGGCATTTAAATGTCTTCTATAGAATCTTACAAAAGAACTTACTCCATCAACTAAACCTTAGTAAATGAACAATCTTTAAGTGGTATGAGCAAGGTTCAAACTTCCTCTAGATTCATTAGAAAATTATGTCCATGGGATTTATTCACAAAGATGATTACTATCAGCCCTTTCAAACTAAGTAGCTTCGCCTCTTCAAAACAAATGTAAAAATAGCAAAAATTTTCCCTTTAAAAGGAAAAACATTAGTTATGAAAATGACTCAACCTCTTCTTCACTGTAAACTTATGAATTCCCTTTCAACTATCATGTCAACAAAATTGAACTCAACCACTGTGCATGATAAGAATTACACAATGATAAACATCAAAACATGATTTCTTTTGCTTTCAAATTCAAATCATGAAGCTAGTGGTGTGCACTGTGGGTCTATATTCAATCATCAATAAGCCCTAATAGTTCATGACACCTAAAACAAGTGTATCCAATGCCAATTCTTCCTCAACAAGTGACCTCAAAAGGTCTACTTAAAATATTGCAATTTCTATAACTATTACTCCAAGTTTCTCCTTCTTCAAACAATGGTAAGAGCAATTGAATAACCTCTTCAAAGAATTATCATTTGTAACTTTTTTCCATCATTTCTGAGGGATCAAAATTTTGTATTATCAAGGGTTTGATGCATCTTGGTCCATGACCTAGTTTTTCTAGCTCTTGAGGCCTTTTGACCCTCCTGTAATTAGGGTTGAGGACATTCAACACTAATCTAGGGCATAAATAGAGTCAAAATTTTTAATTCAATAGATTTAAACTCAGAGCTCAGACAGAGTGAAAAAAATCTAGGGTGTAAACGAATTCAAGTCCTCTCCTTTGGCCTTTCTCAAACAAGTATCTTAACTTTCTACGAGTCTCTTTAATGGCTACTCTTTAACCCATACTCTGATAGCATGTTGATTTTTCATGATTTTCTAATATGATAATTACTTTCCAAGCATTATTTAACCAATTCATCTCATGTTGCATTCATTATGAAGCAATTATACATAGAAAATCTCAACAATAAATCAATAATGACAATAGGATCATGAAGAGACAACAAAACACAAGAGACACACATTTTTACTCTAGGAAAACCCTAACTAGGGAAAAACCCAACAACCTTTTCTTAGAGAAATTGTCCAATTCAACAAGAAATGCAATCTAATTTTTCTAGTCAAATAAAGTCAAATTGACCAACAAACAAGCTTAGGTCAAACCTGGTCAAACAAAGATATTTTCAGCCTCCTATAATAGATGGTCCAATTAGGTCAAATAGGTTGAATTTTGGCCTCCAAAACACCCTTAGAAACCCTAGTCAACTATGGTCAAACTACCTTAGGCCTACAGTTAAACACCCTTTGAATTTCAATCAAACTGTGCCTTAGACCTGTGATCAAACATCCTCCAAAATTTGGTAAAACTGCTCACAGAAAAACTTAGTCAAACTGTTGGTCAACATGTGTCAAAAGGTTGGTCAAAATTGGTCAAACTTCTATTTTCTTGTCTCCTCTCTCCTTTGCACGTGAATAGAAGTCAGGAGATCTTGAGGTGATCTGAATTGCTCCAAACGAGTGACGACAAATGGAAATATATAGTAGTTGAACGAGCCCAAATAGGTGTGTCTTTTCACTGCGATGACTTGGCTTTTTGGGGGGCTTGAATTTTGGAGGAAAAATTTTGAATTTGAAAATTTAATCTTTCCCTTTTTTATTTAGAGCCAACTTGAATTCAAATTTGCATTTTCATTTTCTTTTAATTTTGTGGGGAAATGCACATAAAGAATATCGACCGCAACTAGGAAAATTCAACAATGAATAGAACACCTGACGATGTTCTAATTGATTAAAACATAGTATTGTTACAAGAATTGTTTATCAAACATCTGAATAAAACATGATTTTCTACATTTTCAATCATAGTAAATAATGGCTTGAATGTAATAATTTCGATGTGAATTGATTTTTACTTCAATTTATAGATTAGTCCTCTTTTATCTACAATGATTCATTAAAAGAGGAACTATCTAATTTGAACCAACAAATAACCTAGTGACAGCAAGATCCTAGTAGCTTGATGGGTATTTGGGCACATGAATCATTTCCAAGCATGATCGAGTTAGCTTTAGATTTATACAATATTTTTTTTTAAAGCATATTAGAATGCAAGATAGGAAATCGTAAGCCTACACATAGAGTGCATGACACCTCACAAGTTTACTTACTCTAATTGATAAATAAATTTTGAAACTTATGTAAAAGAAAATTGCTCAACATTTGGCATCGTTGTTGGGGAGGTGTCAAGGGTATAATAGTACTCTTGCATTATTTTTTAGATGATTGCATTTAATTCCTTCAATATAAACATTTTAGTCAAGGAGGTTGAAGGCAATAAGACAAGAGGTATGAACCTAGGCATTCACTTTAACTGAGTCTCTTGGGAGGTGTCAAGGGTATAATAGTACTCTTGCATTATTTTTTAGATGATTGCATTTAATTCCTTCAGTGGAAACATTTTAGTCAAAGAGGATGAAGGCAATAAAGCAAGGGGTATAAACCTAGACATTCACTTTAACAGAATCTTTACAAATTCTTGTTACGTTTGTACTATATGATAGATTAATTTGAATATAATAGAGATAGGACAGGATAGTAGCTCGAACTACTCAAACTATTCTAATTAGAGGTGTTATAAGAAACTCCATTTAATTTGTTAATCAAATACCATTAATTTTTTTAACATTCTGTGCTATATTTGTTGAAATAAACACTTAATTGTATAAATTGTCAAATTTAACAAATAATTTATGTTTCAAATTACTACCTTAATAAAAATAATGAAAGTGAATAAATTAAAAAATAATAATAATGCTTTACAATTTATTTTTTATATTAATTCTTAATTATCGATAAAAACACGAAAGTGAATACATAAAAAAAAATTAATAATATTTTACAATTTAATTTTTATGTCAATTCTTAATTATCATTAAAATGACCGGCCAAGACCTCATGCCTCACATCAGATTAGACAATTCTGACGTGGTCTATTGGAATATTTACTCCACCCGGGTAAAGCAACTGTGAAAAAGTAAACGGAATGTTCCTACAACGCGGATCCCATTAGCACCTTTCTTTTCTTCCAAGCTGTTGGATCTCACTGAAACATATGTAAAGTTATTTGGTAATAATTATTATATAGGTTGGAATGTACATGGGTGAATTAAAAAATATTTAAATGATTTTTAGGTGAATTAAAATAAAGTGAATGACTTTGTTTGAATTTAATGCAAACGTTATTTTATTTTTATGTAAAAGATTAGAAATTTTAGACAGCTTTTTTAAAATAAAGTAAAATATGATTCTGAATTGGGATGAAGTTAATGTAGTTACATGTAATAAAATATGATTATTAATCCTTTGGGTTGATTAATCTAAGGGTTCATATTCCTAGGTATACTATTATTCACAAGGTTTATAATATAAATCTTTAGGTTTAATATAAATCACTTAATGATGGTCCAACTTCAAATTGTGACAAAGATTTTCTCAATATGAAAATCAACCATGGTCAACCATGTTTATTTTAGGGTTTATAATATTTATGTTAGGGTTTATATACCTTGGGTTTCTAATATTAACCACTTGGGTTTAATATTATTCCCTTGGGTTTATAATATTAATCCCTCGGGTTTATTATTCTAAGGGTTAATATCTCTAGGGTATAATATTATTCATAGGGTTTATAATACTAATCCTAGGTTTTAATTTAAATCCCTTGAGTTTATAATCATGGTCAATAATGGTCCATTGTCATATTGTGACAAAGATTCTCTCAATATCAAAATCAACCATGGTAAACCATGGTCAACAATGGTCAACCATGGTCCAACGTCGCATTGTGACAAACATTGTCTCAATATGAAAATAAGCCATGGTCAAACATGTTTGTTTTAGGGTTTACAGTATTTATCTTAAGGTTTATATACCTTGGGTTTATAATATTAATTCGTTTACTTTGATATTATTCCTTTGGGTTTATAATCCCTTGGGTTTATAATGTCAATCCCTTGGGTTTATTAATCCAAGGGTTCATATTTCTAGGGTATAATATTATTCATAGGATTTGTAATGGTCAAGATCATGTGTTTCCTCCTAAGAGGTCACAGGTTCAAAACCAGAGGGGGGTAGAGTATGTATGCCTTCGTAGACTTCACAGTCAAATCGTTGTGAGGAGGTGGGCCCCTTATCCCACAAACAAGGGGGTTTCATACACCAATTTAGTGTCTGGCTTGGTCGTCACCTTAAATAATAATAATAATAATAATAATCCTTGGGTTTAATATAAATCCTTTGGGTTTATAATCATGGTCAATTATGGTCCAATGTCACAATGTAACAATTTTTCTTAATATTAAAATCAACCATGGTCTTGATCCAAAATGGATTTTGGATAGACTCCTAAGTCTAAGTGTTCCTCACAGAGGAAAATGAAAGTCCAAGGAAGTTCCTGGAAATAGCCCCATTGCAGAGATCTTTTCATTCTGAATCTACTGCAACTTGAATGGGAAAAAACAGACTTAGGATGCAGAAGTTATCACAAAAAGAAGTTGCCCTTTATCCTTTGGAAAAAGAGGCAAAATCTTCAAAAAAATGGCAAAAGCACCTTATAGAGGCAAATCGCATTGGAAGGGTGAGCGGAGGACTTAAACGGAGGCAGAACAGACCCCCTCGATCACCAATCTCCGATATATCAGGTCGGAGGTAGGTCTGTGTTCAATGGTGGGACCTCGAGCCGAGCAATATTGTGATCGCCGCTATCGGCGGATCAACGTCGACCATCGGCGTAATCAATGGACAGAACCCCTAGGGATTATGCGATATGTGATTGCGATATATCGCATCGCATTATCGCATCGGAGCAATACAAAGGAGCAAGGCCGATATACTTGCGACTTGTGATAGCCGGACCCAACGGGGTTATGGATGAAATTTAATATATTTTGAGTTCCAGAAAAAGGGGATTTTCTATGTATTTCGAATTTTCGTTAAATAAATGAAATACAAATGGAATACGCCTGATGCGATGAAGCCAGACCTGAAAGGGTTTAAAAAAGCAGTTGTATATTATTTGAATTCCACTATAAAGCCATTCATCGAGATTTTCAATGTTTTAATGTATTTTTGCAAATACAAAGGAAACCACAACACATGGGCACTTGTGACTTGTGATAGTGATCAAAAGTGAACCTGATAGGAGTCTTGGGCGGATTAAATGATTTTTGAAGTCCGATAAAAAGATTTTTGTGTATTTTTACAGTGTTTCTGTGTATTTCTCTGTGTAAATAGAGATCGACTATTTTGGGAATTTTAATGCGCCAATGGTCCCTTCTGTTACTAAATAAGTGGCCACCATCCCTGAAGACATTTAATAATGATTATTTAACGTTCAGAGGGGGATTTGAGCGGACAGAGGATCGGAGCCAAAGATGCCAGAAGAGGAAATGTACAGACAACACCAATTGGCATAAAAGCCATGAATGTCAGAGACAGAGGGGGTTGTTGCTGAAACTGAGCATAAGCAGGCAGCGCAAAGAGCTGAAAGAGCGAAAAAAGCCTGAGAGCACGATTGACAGGGAGCAAAGCTGAAAAAGGGTCATTGGAAGGTTGTCGAGGATTGCTTGGAAGTCAAGCGAATCACAGAGGCATGCAAAGGTTGAGAGAGAGCTCCAAGAAGCCAGATCCACGAGCCAGAGCCACAAGCCAAAGCCACGAGCCAGAGCTAAGAGCTAGAGCCAAGAGCTAGAGTAAGAGCGTAGAGCCAAAAAGCCTGAGAGCTTCAGGGCCAAGGATAAGATGGTGTCTGAGCCCATTGTTTCTGTGTAAAACAGTGGAGTTAAGTGTAGAGCTTGTAAAAGGACTTATACCATAATCCTAGAGAGCCTAGTTGAGTTGATTAGAGCTCTAGGAGACGTAGCCCAAGAGTTTTGGGTGAACTCCAAATTAAGATTGTTGTCCATGTGTTTGTTATTTGCTGCATTGTTTCACTATCATATGTTTTATATATCATTTTAAGCAATCGATTTACAACACATAAACAATTTTAAAATAAACATCAGCATACACCTATATTTTCAAGCATATTATCAATTCCGCATTGGTTAATCAATAAGACTTGGGAATATTTAAAGCTTTGGAAGTGGGAGAGGTTCTTGTAAGTTAGACAAGAAGCCTAAGTGCCCCATTTTCAAATCAGGTGACATCGGAGCTTGAGATTGATTAACCACACCTTCAAAGAAGGTTATATCAGAATGTTTGATTGATAGGGCAAAGATTGCTTGTCTGAAAAGTGTTTGGGCAATGAAGGAATGATTTTATGATTGATTGTATGCTTGTTGAAGACTAACTATTTTCTGAGTTTGCAGAGGTGAAGGGAAAGCTATTGATAGCTCAATCCAAGAGGGACAGGAAGGAAGAAGGGCTGAAGGCATTCTTCTATCCCAAAGGACCTCAAGGCAATCCTTGAAGCGCAAGAGGTTTACTGCCAAAGGTTTCTGAATAAGCTCTTTATTAACCTTGTTTGAACTTCTTTTTTTTATTTGCATAATGACAACTTCTACACGTGTATCCTCAAATTCCTCCTTCATCACAAGATTCTTTAATGGAGACATGAAGCAAGACTTGTTCATCATGATGGACAAGGTGAGAGAAATGCATGAGGATGGATGGAAGAGCAGCATACTTAGAGAGTAGTTGAATTCTGTGGAGGAAGAGAAGCGGATAATTTCTGACAAATTGCAGGAAATGGAGAGGCAACTTCATATTGCAAATATGAACCTGAAGAGGATGCATGAGTTGGAGTCCCAACTCTTTTTTGCCAAGGAAGCCTTGGTCAAGTATCAGCTTGAAGAAGAGGTAAATAGTTCTTGTTTGTCTTCAAATTCTTCTAAGAATGCTTATATTTGTTCTTTTGAAAAACATACTAGAGGCATAGGTTCCAAGCTAATGTCCAAGATGGGCTATGAAGGAAAAGGCTTGGGTAAGCATGCACAAGGTATTTTTGAGCCAATAATGGTTGAGGAAAGGCCTAAGTATTTGGGTCTTGGCTGTGGACAATCTTATGGAGAAAGTTCCAAAGCTACCATGAAGGCCATTGAAACAGCTCCAAGAGGGAGTTGCATTGCAAGTCTTCTACCTCAAGAGTGTGAAGATTGTATTCAAGAGGAATGCAATAGCTTGAAACATCATTTGCAGGATGCAGGTGTTCATAAGCACACACTTGAACCAAAGAGTTGTAGAAACTCTGAAAGCCTTGAAGAGGTTGATGGTGTTCCAAATAGAGCTACTTCTTCATTCAATTCACCTCCTCATAAAGGCAATAACGGTGAAAGAGAAAGGTATAAATCTGGTACTAAACACATTCCTTTTGATTTTGTAAAGCATGATAAATTTCCACATAGATATGGGAAAAGAGTTGCAAGTTCCTTTTGTGGTTTGGATAACCATAATTTTTCTAGATGTTTGAAAAGAATGGCCACATACATGAAACTTTTGAAGGAAAGGAAGCAAGTAGCCAAAGGTCCATTGGACAAGGCAAATCATGCTGTCAAGAGGATGCACATGTGTTGCACTTACTGCCATAAGCAAGGGCATCTTGCTGAAAGGTGTTGGACTCTAAATCTAGCAATGCTTCCACAAAAGCTGAAGAAAGTGGAAAGAGAAGATGGCAGAAATGGAAAGGAAGATTCCATGAATGATGTGTCTCAGAATGATTCACATGTTGATGCTGATGTGCAGACAAAGGAAGGACCTTTGAAATGGATTGGTAAGAAATGGTTAGAGTTCTTATCCAATTAAGATTGCATGCATATTGATGCATCTATTTTCATTTCTTTGTTGATGAGATGCAAGTTGAGGGATTTTACTAAGAAGGCGAGTGGAAAAGTTGAGTAGGAGGCTTACTTTGTTGCTGCAACATTATATTTCATTTCAGATTCAAAAGTACGGTGTGCTTAAGTGAAATTTGAAGGATGAAATGCATGCATGAGCATGAGATACATGAACACAGGGATGTTGATGTTTTCCTTGTATTTAAACATGTATATGTAATTGACTTGAAGGGTTGATTGCTTTGTTTTTAAACATGCATGTAATGCAATATTGACTTGGGAAAAGTTGATTTGGTCTCTAAGATGGAGATAATGATGAAGTGTTTCATCTTTTGAAAAAGAGTTCTAATGGTCTTTTTTTCTACATGCTTGACTTGAAGGGTCATTTGTTTTAAAGGCATGTTTTGTGGGCTTGTTGTCTAGTCCATCATTTGTATGCAGATGTAAGACATGGAGGTGTTCACAAGATGTGAAATCTGTTTCTTTTGTTAGACCATCCAATTGTTGTCTGTATTTCTGTTGTTGTTAACAGTAGTTGTTGACATCGTTTAAAACAGGTACAAACGAGAATTTTGTGGAGCACATCTACTTCACATTTGTTTGAGCCACCTTGGATCAATGATCAAGGTAGAGAAGTTCAAACAATCTTCTATGACCATCTCAGCAGGAGTTCTGCAGGAAGGCAACAAGTAAGGTAGATCTTCCTAGGAGGACCAGCATATGCAAGAAGGAAAGTGGTCAAAGGCCTTGGTTCGAATGCACTATGCAAGGCAAGTGTATGGAGGCTGAAAGAAGAGGTTGTTGTTACTCTCATTTACTGTTCGTATCAGTATATCAGTCTTTTGGAGACCAAAAGTTCTTTTAGTGGGAAGGCGTGATCCAAAATGGATTTTGGATAGACTCCTAAGTCTAAGTGTTCCTCCCAGAGGAAAATGAAAGTCCAAGGAAGTTACTGGAAATAGCCCCATTACAGAAATCTTTTCATTTTGAATCTACTGCAACTTGAATGGGCAAAAATGGACTTCGGATGCAGAAGTTATCACAAAAAAAAGTGTCCTTTATCCTTGGGAAAAGGAGGAAAAATCTTCAAAAAAATGGCAAAATCCTTATAAAGGAAAATCGCATCAGAAGGGTGAGAGGAGGACTTAAATGGAGGTGGAAGAGACCCCCCTCAATCACAGATCTCTGATATATTGGGTTGGAGGTAGGCATGTGTTCAATGGCGGGATCCCGGGCCGAGCGATATTGTGATCACCGCTATCGTCGGATCGGTGTAATCAATGGACAGAACCCTCGGGACTATGTGATATGCGATAGCGATATATCGCATTACATTATTGCATCAGAGCAATACAAAGGAGCGGGGCCGATATACTTGCGACTTATGATAGCCGGACTCAATGGGGTTATGGATGAAATTTAATATATTTTAAGTTCCAGAAAAAGGGCTTCTTCTATGTATTTCACATTTTCGTTAAATAAACGAAATACAAAGGGAATGCACTCGATGCGATGAAGTCGGACTCAAAAGGGTTTAAAAAAGTAGCTATATATTATTTGAAGTCTGCCATAAAGCCATTCGTCAGGATTTTCAGTGTCTTAATGTATTTTTGCAAATACAAAGGAAACCACAGCACATGGGCACTTGTAGCTTGCGATAACAATCGAAGGCAGACCTGATAGGAGTCTAGGGTGGATTCAATGATTTTTGAAGTCCGATAAAAAGAGTTTTTGCGGATTTTTACAACGTTGCTGTGTATTTCTCTGTGTAAATAGAGAACGACTGTTTTGGGAATTTTAATGCACTGATGGTCCCTTCCATTACAAAACAGGTGGCCACCATCCTTGAAGACGTTTAACAATGATTGGTTAACATTCAGAGGGGGATTTGAGCGAACAGAGGCTAGGAGCCAGAGATCCCAGAAGAGGAAACGTACAAACATCGTCGATTGGCTTAAAAGACATGAATAATAGAGACAAAGGGGGATTGTTGCTAAAACCGAGCATAAGCAGGCAGCGTAGAGAGCTAAAAGATTGAAAAAGCCTGAGAGCATGATTGATAGGCAGCAAAGTTGCAAAAAAGTCACTGGAAGGTTGCCGAGGATCGCTTGGAGGTCAAGCAAATCACAAAGGCATGCAGAGGTCAAAAGAGAGCTCAGAGAAACCAGAGCCACGAACCAGAGCCACGAACTAGAGCTATGAGCCAAAGCCAAGAGCCAGAGCCAGAGTGCAGAGCCAGAAATCCTGAGAGCATCAGGGCCAGGGAAATCCTGAGCCCATTGTTTCTGTGTAAAATAGTGGAGTTAAGTGTAGAGCTTGTAAAAGGACTTATACCATAATCCCAGAGAGCCTAGTCGAGTTGACTAGAGCTCTAGGAGATGTAGCGCAAGAGTTTTGGGTGAACTCCAAATTAAGATTGTTGTCCATGTGTTTGTTATTTGCTACATTGTTTCATCTTCATATGCTTTATATATCATTTTAAGCAATCAATTTACAACACATAAACAATTTTAAAATAAACATCAGCATACACCTATATTTTCAAGCATATTATCAATTCCGCATTGGTTAATCAATAAGACTTGGGAATATTTAAAGCTTTGGAAGTGGGAGGGGTTCTTGTAAGTAGACAAGAAGCCTAAGTGCCCCATTTTCAGATCAGGTCCAATGTCACATTCTCACAAATGTTGTCTCGACATGAAAATCAATCATGGTTAACCATGGTCCAACGTCGCATTGTGACAAAGATTGTCTTAGTATGAAAATCAACCATGGTCAACCATGTTTTTTTAGGGTTTATAATATTTATCTTAGGGTTTATTACCTTGGGTTTATAATATTAATCCATTGAGTTTAATATTATTCCCTTGGGCTTATAATACCTTAGGATTTTCGAATTAATAACTTGGGTTTATTATTCCCTTCGATTTATAATATTAATCCCTTGAGTTTATTAATTTAAGAGTTCATATTTCTGGGGTATAATATTATTCATAATGTTTATAATATTAATCCCCTGGGTTTATAATATTGATCCATTGGGTTTGATATTATTCCCTTGGGTTTATAATATAAATCCCTTGGGTTTATTAATATAATGGTTCATATTCCTAGGGTATAATATTATTCATAGGGTTTATGATATTAATCCTTAGGTTTAATATAAATCCATTAGATTTGTAATGATGGTTAATGATGGTCCAACATCAAATTGTGACAAAGATTTTCTCAATATGATAATCAACTATGGTCAATCATGTTTTTTTAGGGTTTATAATATTTATCTTAGGGCTTATATACCTTGGGTTTATAATATTAATCTTTTGGGTTTAATACTATTCTGTTGGGTTTATAATACCTTAGGGTTTTAGAATTAATCCCCTAGGTTTATTATACCATTCAATTTGTAATATCTTTTTTTTTTTTTTTTTTTTTTGTGTAAGTGAGTAGATTATATTATATAACAAGTATAATACAAAAAACTGGCGAAGCAGTGTGAGCAGGGATGTACAATATTCCTGGGCTGATCGCCTGCTCAGAGGAAGTGATACAAGTAAACCAAAACGTAGCACACCACGCAGGGTGGCGAGGAACAGAACAAAACATTACTAAACCTCAGGAACTACCGTAAGTAGACAGGAGAAGTAACAACAGAACAACAGACAAACACTAAAGCCGAGATAACAGAGTGAAAAGATAACAGAGAAGCAAGAACCCGAGTCGGTAAGAGAGCCAACATAATGACCTTAGAAGTGGTAATTCCCCATCTGGGCGATGGTGTCCAAGCCGATGTCCCTGACGTGGCTATCGACCTTCGCCTGCATTTCTTCCAGGGAAGCAGGCTGAAACGCTGCAGAAGTGGCTGGCTGAGCAGCATGGTTCGCACTGGAAGTGGCTGGCTGAGCCGCAGGAGCAGTATTGATGGAGTTTTTGAGAAGCTGGATGAGCAGCCTAAGCATACGGTTGTGGGTTTTGATCGCTTCATTCACCGAGGTGATTTCGCTGTCCAGGGAGCTATTGTAGTCTATAATCTTGGCCATCTGTTCTGCAGTGAGATTAACCTCTGTGACGGTATGCTGCTTTTCCTTTTCGATGGATTCCAGCGCCTTTGCAATTAAGGTTTTCATGCGCCAGCTCTCCGCCTGGGTTCGCACAAATTGCGTGGCCCTCTTCGAGGGAGTACCGGGGTCTGTTAACTAGTTGACCTCAGCAGCAATTTCCATATCCGAACGACCACCCTCCTCAAGCTTCGCCTGAGCCTCTAATTCTGCAATTTTGCGTTTGATTCTGGTCGCGGTCCTGGTTTCGTAGCCACCTCTGGCTGCCTGAAGTTCCCTATTAGCTGCCTCGCAGCGACTACCTCCCGCTTCCATGGTAAACCTCTTGTGACTTGCCCGAATTAAACCAGACTTGTAAGCAGACCCGCTCTCAACACAAACTATAAGAACAATGAGGAGAACAGGGCAATTGCCCATGTTTTTATAATGAAAGCAATGATGTTTCCTCAGGAGATTGGAGTAAATGCCTCTGATAGTGGTGGTACCTTGCTGATGGGTAAGCTGAAGAATCGCACAAGCGAGCCTGTCACTGGAAGAATTGGAGCTCATGATGTAACTTCCAGGTTGACGAGACGGGCGCCAAGTGTATGGTGAAAGCCTTCTTAAGGGATGATGGCGCGTGAAGGGAGATATGCCTCGTATGCTGGCATGCTTGGTGCTGTTCCTTCGGGCCTTGTTCCGCCTCCTTCCACTCAGAATTGCCATTAGTGGTAATGAAACCTCTCCATACGGGTCCTCTCCATGCGTGTTGAAAGGATGGTGTCTGATGTAATGGATCTCGTCGCTTAATTCATTATGATCGCCCATCTGCAAGAGCTGCTGCCGCCAGGAGCTCCACCTCCCTCTATGTCCAATCAACCCATTGAGGGCTTTGGGTTGATAATCCTTGCCGATCTCCTCGTGATTCCGAGACCGTGGCCAGGTGCCGTCCTCGATTAAGGTTGGGTGACCTGGATTAGATCCTTCGCTGCCAGTTGTATGCATGCTTCCTTTATGATTGGGTCGTCAAACTCCCGCCAGCACCTGTCCATGGCAATGTTGGGGTTGTCTGCTCCACAGTTTGCCAGATGGTCAGCAAGACCATTCGCCTTTCTCCTGATTGTTTGAAAGATTAGACCTTTCATCCCCATAACGAGCTCAGCTATGTTTTCCGTAGCTTTGGCAAGCCTCCAATGCTTGGTTGCTTTGCTTATGGTCGTGCCTGTCTGTAGGCGTTTAGCCGCCACATTCAATTTATAATATCAATCCCTTGGGTTTACTAATTTAAGATCTCATATTCCCGGGGTATAATATTATTCATAATGTTTATAATATTAATACCTTGGGTTTATAATATTAATCCCTTGAGTTTAATATTATTCCCTTGGGTTTATAATCACTTGAGCTTTTAGTATTAATCCCTTGGCTTTATTAATATAAGGGTTCATATTCCTAGGGTATAACATTATTCATAGAGTTTATAATATTAATCTCGAGGTTTAATATAAATCCCTTGGATTTGTAATGATAGTCAATGATGGTCCAACATCAAATTGTGACAAAGATTTTCTCAATTTGAAAATCAATCATGGCCCAAACTTGCATTGTGAAAAGGATTGTCTCGATATGAAAATCAATCATGATCAACCATGCTCCAACGTTGCATTATGACAAATATTGTCTCAATATGAAAATCAACCATGGTCAAACATGATCAACCATGTTTATTTTAGGGTTTATAATAAATTTTATCTTAGGGTTTATATACCTTGGGTTTATAATATTAATCGCTTGGGTTTAATATTATCAATCCTTGGGTTTATTAATCTAAGGGTTCATATTCCTAGGGTATAATATTATTCATAGGGTTTATAATACTAATCCTAGGTTTTAATTTAAATCTTTGTATTTATAATAATGGTCAACAATCGTCCAATGTCACATTGCAACAATTATTTTCTCAATATGAAAATAAACCATGGTCAATGATGGTCAATGATGGTCCAATGTCGCATTGTGACAAAGATTGTCTCAATATGAAAATAAACCATGGTAAACCTATTTGTTTTAGGGTTTATAATATTTATCATAGGGTTTATATACCTTGGGTTTATAATATTAATCACTCGGGTTTAATATTATTCCTTTGGGTTTATAATCCCTTGGGTTTATTATTCCCTTGGGTTTATAATATCAATGCCTTGGGTTTATTAATCTAAGGGTTCATATTCTTAGGGTATAATATTATTCATAGGGTTTGTAATATTAATCCTTGAGTTTAATATAAATCCCTTGGGTTTATAATCATGGTCAACTGTGGTCCAATGTCTCAATGTAACAAATTTTCTCAATATTATAATCAAGCATGGTCCAATGTCTCATTGTGACAAAGATTGTCTCGACGTGCAAATCAATCTCCAATGTCGCATTGTGACAAAGATTGTCACAACATGAAAATAAACCATGGTCGACCATGTTTTTTTAGGGTTTATAATATTTATATTAGGGTTTATATATCTTGGGTTTATAATATTAATCCATTGGATTTAATATTATTCCCTTGGGTTTATAATACCATAGGGTTTTAGAATTAATTCCTTTGGTTTATTATTCCCTTCGACTTATAATATTAATTGTTTGGGTTTATTGATTTAAGGGTTCATATTCCAGGGGTATAATACTATTCATAATGTTTATAATATTAATCCTAGTGTTTAATATAGATTCTTGGGATTTATAATCACGGTGAACAATGGTCCAAGGCCACATTGTGACAAAGATTGTATCAATATGAAAATCAACCATGGTCAACTATTGTCAACCATCGTCAACCATGGTCATTCATGGTCATCAATGGTCCAATGTCATACTATGACAAAGATTGTCTCAATATGGAATTCAACCATGGTGCAATGTCACATTGTGACAAAGATTGTCTCAATATGAAAATCAACCATGGTCCCACGTCACATTGTGACAAAGATTGTCTTAATATGAAAATTAACCATGGTCAACCATGGTCCAATGCCATATTGTGACAAAGATTGTCTCCATATGACAATCAATCCTTGTCAATCATGGTCAACCATGGTCCAACGTCCCATTGTGACAAAGCTTGTTTCAATATGAAAATGAGCCATGGTCAACCATGTTCATTTTAGTGTTTATAATTCAACCATGGTTCAATGTCACAATGTGACAAATATTTTCTTAGTATTAAAATCACTCATGGTCCAACATCGCATTTTGACAAAGATGTTTTTGACATGAAAATCAATCACGGTCAACCATGGTTGACCATAGTCCAACATCACATTGTGACAATGACTGTCTCAATATGGAAATCAACCATGGTCAACCATGTTTTTTAGGGTTTATAATATTTATCTTAGGGTTTGTATATCTTGGGTTTATAATATAAATTTGTTAGGTTTAGTATTATTCCCTTGGGTTTATAATACCTTGGGGTTGTAGAATTAACCCATTGGCTTTATTATTCCCTTGGGTTTATTAATCTGAGGGTTCATATTCTCGGGGTATAATATTATCCATAATGTTTATAATATTAATCTTAGATTTTAATATGAAAATCAACCATGGTCAACCATGGTCCCATGTCATGATAAAGATTGTCTTAATATGATAATCGACCATGGTCAATCATGCTCCAATGCCACATCGTGACAAATATTTTCTTGATATGAAAATCAATCATGGTCAAGCATGGTCCATCATCACATTGTGACAAATATTTTTTCAATATGAAAATGAACCATGGTCAACCATGTTTATTTTAGGGTTTATATACCACAGGTTTATAATATTAATCTCTTGGGCTTAATATTACTCCCTTGGGTTTATAATCCATTGCATATTTAGTATTAATCCATTGGGTTTATAATATCATTCCCTTTGTTTTATAATATCAATCCCTTAGTTTTATTAATCTAAGGGTTCATATTTCCAGGGTATAATATTTTTTTTTTTTTTTTACTAGAGGAATCGGCAACATCGATGGTATCGTACTCGCGTTACACGGGGTCGAATCCCATCGGCTACCTCTATAACCTCTAGGAGGGTCCGCCCAGGCCGCCTTGAACGTCCCTCGGGTTTTCTTGGGGTTTGAACTCGTGACCTGCATAGCTGCACGAACGACTTAACAAATCGTTCGCTTGCCACTAGACCAAACCCCCACAGCCTTTCCAGGGTATAATATTATTCATAGGGTTTATAATATTAATCCTAGGGTTTAATGTAAATCCCTTGGTTTTTTTTTATCATGCTCAACCATGCTCAACCATTGTCAACCACCGTTAACCATGGTGAATCAAGATGAGCCATGATTCAATGTCACATTGTGATATAGATTGTCTCAATATGAAAATCAACCATGGTCAACCATGGTCCAATGTCACATTGTGACAAAGATTGTCTCAATATGAAAATCAACTATGGTATACCATAGTCAACCATGTTTATTTTAAGGTTTATAATATTTCTCTTAGGGTTTATATATCTTCCATTTATAATCATGGTGATCCATGGTCAACCATTGTCCAATCTCGCATTGTGATAAAGATTGTCTCAATATAAAAATCAACCATTGTCAACGATGTTTATTTTAGGGTTCGTAACACTTTTCTTGGGGTTTATATATCTTGGGCTTATAATATTTATCCATTGGATTTATTATTATTCCCTTGGGTTTATAATATCAATCCCTTTGGGTTTATTATTTTAAAGGTTCATATTCCTAGGGTATAATATTATTCACAAAGTTTATAATATTGATCACATGGATTAATATTGATCCCAGGGTTTAATATAAATCCCTTGGGTTTATAATTATGGTAATTGATGACCAGCCATGGTTCAATTGTACAATGTGACAAATATTGTCTCAATATGGAAATCGACCATGGGAAACCATGGGCAACCATAGTCAAACATCGCATTCTGACAAAGATGGTCTCAATATGAAAATAAACCATGGTAAACCATGGTCAAGTAATATTTATCTTAGTGTTTATATACCTTGGGTTTAATATTATTCCCTTGGGATTATTATTCCCTTGAGTTTATAATATAAACCCCTTGGGTTTATTAATCTAATGGTTCATACTCCTAGGGTATAATATTATTCATATGGTTTATAATATTATTATAAACCTTATGAATAATATTATTATAAACCCTATAAACCCTAGGGTTTATAATAATATTATTGATTATTATTATTATTATTATTTATTTATTAATCAATTAGTATTAATTAATTAAATATTAAATAATAATTAATATAAATTAATTAGCCCATGGGGATTTGGATTGACAGTGAATGGGTGCACTATTAAGGCACTCCTTGCGATAGGTCATTGGTTCAAATCCCTTGTGGGTGCTTACCTACCAAAAATTTTTTAATATAAATTAATTATAATAATAATAATAATAATTTTATTGTAATTTTTTTTTTCATTATTATTATTTCTATTGTTATATATTTATTGATGGTAGATGCAAATGAAGGGTTAAGCTATATCAACCATGTTAATATTTTTAATGTGGTTGTGCTAATTACATAGTTTGGAATTTTTAATTAGAATTGGTGGAAAAAAAATTAATCAAATTTTAATCTTTATTATTTACAATTAATTTAAAGTGTAATTTAGTCCAATCTCTTTTATTCAAATTTAATTAAATCTCTACCAAATTTTAATCAAATTAAAAACCCTACACTATTGTGTTATTCTATTAGTAGATTGGGCATAGTAGACTGCGATCATCACTTTCAGTTCCTATGGAGTATCAACTGTCACATTTCATGCACACCAATTGGGTTGTGTTGGTCATGAACAATACCTAGGAAATTGGGAATGAGTCTCCTTCTGACAACCCTAGAATTTAACGTCCACTTGATCATGAAATTTTGAAAATCTGATGAGCCTAACATATTCTACAATTTTTAAATATACACCTCTAAATCATATTCAATTGACACTTTATGTTAGGGAAAAACAACAATAACTTTTTTCGTTCCCTAAAGTATTCATTTTGTGCAAGTTTTCATCTCCTTTTAAAACAACAATAACTTTTTTCATTGTTATAAAGAAAGTATTTATTTTTAAACATTAAAAAGTGAAAATTCATTGTGTCAAGCATTTCTCCATCCATAAATGTGGTGATGTTGAAAGTGCTAATTAGAAGTTTCAGTGTTTATTTTGAAAGAATATTCATTTTCGAATTGAGCTTTATCATGATATGGTTGAAGGATAATCATTCAAAGGAGAAAATTGCTTATTGGATCTCCTAGAGAAAAAATTGTAAAAACGCTATTCCCATCTTAATATTTTTGTTTTAATTATGAATTTTGAGTCTTCATAACTTGAGTTTTATTTTTTATTTTTGAGGGTGGTTACACAAAAAAGTGTTCTCAAGGCAACGAATTCAACATGACTATTTGTCCCACACCCTATGGAGTATCTAATATGCATATAACGATATCTATTTAGAAATAATACTATTCCAATTATGCATAATAAGGGATGACCCTATGCAGCACCATCGAAGAAGCCCCATGGTATACCATGATGCAATGGAGGCATAATTGGGATCCTTTATATTTATAGTTTGGATCCACCCTATATTATTTGCATAACTTTGCAATCATGCCCGTAGTAATATCCACTAGTGTCACATAATCTGAACACACTTGAGTTCCTTTCCCAAAAAATACCATAAACAAAGATGCATGCAAAATTCTCCAAGAAAGCAAGAAAGTGATCCTCCTTCCAAGCCTTTAAAAATTCATCCAAATCCATCTATGTCCATTGTAATTGAGCCCCAAGCTCCATTGAAACTTTCCCAAAAGCCTATGTTGTATATGAAAAAGAAATCAACAAGTGAGAATGTAACATCATCCTATTTTACTCTTGGTTATTGCAATGATAATTGTGAATGCAACACCAATGTGGAAGAACCATCATTAGTTGAACCTCTGATTAAACATATGTCAATTATTATTTAAAATTAATTAATTGATTAATACAACTAACGAAGAGACAACCTTACAGATCCTTGGTCTGAGGGAAGCTTTATTGCTCACCTGTTTTTTCTAAAGTCACTTTAATTCTCAAAAACACTTGTTTAACCTCCTGGCTTGAAAATCCATGACCCATACCTAATTGAACTAAATGCCGAAGTTGCTTTCATACTCGAAGAGTCATTTGTCTAGACCTCATGCTGTTTGGTGTGGGAGTCCCATCCAGTATGATGGCCCGGTTTCCATTGTCTTAAGGATTTGTCTCAACTCTTGCTTTTCGGCATAGGAGAGTGGTCTGCTTTGCTTTCGAGAAGTGAGGTTCGCGTGCCTGGTGAATTCTAGTGTACTCATGTCAATGGTTCTATCACTGTGAAGGGAGAGGGTGAGAGTGAGTCCCAAGTTGTTTGGGATGAAGTCCCAACTCGACTAGGAACACACAACACAATAGGACATGCACAACTTCCGGAGGAGCAGTCCACACGGATGCGGCAGTCAAACACACAAGGTAAGATAACACGTACAACACTCAACGGATGAGTTCAAATGAGTGTAATGGTAACTGTAGCAAGCTTTATGTGAAAGGTCTGTCTGATGTCTTGGGAGATAGCCACCACGGGCGATACATCATTAACATCATATACAACACATTTCCATTAATAGGTTATGTATTACAACAAGTGAAATAGTTTAAGTGTTCAACACAGGTTAAAGCAAAATCCATTACAAGTGTTCAAGATTAGTCTTACAACAGTTACAATACATGTGTGAAAACGTGCTGGCCTGTAAGTAGGATTTTGAATTAAGCGAAAGTTCCAAGACACATCATTACACCATACATCACTAACCCCGAGTGCGGGGTGGATGAGCCACTACTTACTCCTCAAAGAAAAGATTAGGGACTCTCTTGGCTATGTTGGATGAGTTGAGGTGAAAAGTTCTTTGCATGAGGGGGTATTTATAGCCAAGGGTGAAACTGACCCTTGTGGCTATTCAGCTACCCTAATGATTGTTTGACTTCCATGACTTTTCAACTTTACATGACTCTTTGTACACCAAGTGGGTCTCTTGGACTTCCACGTTACATTACATAATTGATTTGACAACATGGCCCACAGTGGAGATGTGGAAAACATGACTCATGACATGACTCGACATGACAGTGCTGGTACATTCGTGTTGTTGTTGGAGTGCATGTCAAGCTACAATGCTGCAAGGTGATGGATGTCTTCATGGTGTATCACATCTTCCCCTCTGCATGACAAAATGCGGGGAGTCTCCGATGGTCGTTGGCTCTCTTGATGTTGATTTGGCACATTGTTCCTTGCCTGATTTGGTCGTCCGTGAGCACATCTTGCATGTTTTCTTGTCCATTCGTCCATGAACACATCTTTTCATGATCATCCATTCGCAAACACATCTCTTTGCATGCATTGTCCATTCGTCTATTGGTGAACCTGTCCTTCTGCATGTACTCCCTGCGTTATCCCATTCGTCATCGTGCCATGTTTTTGGTGTACTTGTACCTACAGTCACTCATGATGAGACGACATCAAATCCAAAGACCTCCTAGTCTACGATGACACATGATCATTTTGGATGCAGGTGACTGGGATAGGCAGCAAGGTTTCGAGGCGGGATGATTACTCCGGGCATTGCTAATGAAAACTGCACAAGAGTCACTAGGTGATGAAGATGGGCAATCCAGGTCGACAGTGACTATTTGTGAGGTCTGGCTCAGTTGGAAGGAAAAACTGCGCAAATTTTGGGAGGGACAGTCCTGGTTGTAGGAAGGCAAGGCAGACAAAATTTGCACATTTTCCGAAATGAGCAGGAAGCAGGGGCTGGAAGGCAAAATTTAAGCAATTTTCTGGAGGAACAGGTCGGGCTACATGAAGGATCAATAGGTAGGAAATGCGCAGGTTTTTGAAGGAACTAGCTGGGAGCCTGGCAGCTAAAAATCTGCAATTCCCTGAGGGAAATGACAATTGGCTACTAGGTCACTGGTAGCAGAAATTGCACAATTCCCAAGGGGAACAGGAAATCAGCTGCTGGGAGTTTGGCAGCAGAAACTGTGAAATTCTTGGAGGGAACTAGCAGTTTGTTGCTAGGGGCTACTGGCGAGGGAAACTACACTGAGGTTGGGAGGCTAACCTGCTGATCATCTCTGCACAATTTTTGAGCTGAGAAGATTACTGGACAACAGAAGGCCTGCTCATGAAAATTGCGCAATTTCATGGATGAGCAGCCGATCAACAGTCGGGAGGACTGACTGAGAAAACTGTGCAATTTTCTAAAGGATACAGGGATGGGCACTTGGTGTTTTTCCGTCTTGTCTGTGCAATTTCCTTAGTTAGAAGAGCAGGCAAGGTCAATAGCCTTTGCACAATTTTTGAGGGGAGTCAGTCCTAGTGCAGCTTCAAGGTCCAACTCTCTGGGTGGCCAGCATGAAAGTTGATTGGATCGCTTGTGATTAGCGCAGCTTGGAAGGACTTGATTGGTGATTCTGCGGTATTCTGGGTGATAGTCGATCAAGTCAATAACAGGGTGATGGTATGGCTATCAGAGGGTAATCCGATCATCAGAACTTCAGCAAAATGACTAAGTGTGTGAACGATCAAAAGATGCATAGGTGAAAATGCAAACACACACTCACATGACTTGATGACGAGATGAATCAAACCATCTAGACACACATGTTCAACATGACCGATTGACTGTGCGAGAGATGAGCACAATACTCGTGATTAATCATTGATCGACTGTGACGATTCTTGTGCGAAAATGAATGTGACTCCGTGTGTGAGTATGACAAATACTTTCATAGCGAACACAACAAGTACACACGAAGCGAAGAATTTGAGTATAACCAGAACAATGGTTGCAAGTATTACTTTGGCATCAACATGCAAGACTTGGTGATATGAACAAGCAAGGAAAATGCTAAGACTCACACGAGCTCACGGAGTGAACTCGAGTGTGTGCAGTCATCAAGTGAAACTCTCAAGGGAGACTCTGAAATTGGGTGCAGGCAAAAATTTTGGAGGGTGGTTGTAGCCACTACAACAGAGTCAAAAAGGGTTTTTACCCTTGTTTATGTAAACTTGAGTTGGTTTTTGAGATCTACCCATGGTCCGCGGACCATGGCTTTGTATAAATAAGTGTGTCTTAGAGATTCTAAGGCAGATCTATGTCTTTGTCTATGGGTACGAAGGAAGGAGTCTAGAAGTTTAGCGCAAAAAACTAGGTATTAGAAGGGGAAAAGGCTTTGAAATTGAGTGTACAGAGGCCTAGAGTAGTTTCCGTAGCTGAGTGCGCAAACCCCTGCAGCTGACTACACAGGGAAGTTTTGAGTCTGTAAACTTATACTGGAGATCAATAAAGAAGACTGTTGTAGAAATTACTATGTTTGATCTCCTTACTTCTGTTATTTATGATTGCGATATATGTTGTGATGAATGATCTCTTTATGAAATAATGATGTATTGATGTGCGACTTTAATGGACCCATCTTATTAATTGAACGCAATTAATGTTAACTAATTATGCGAAGATCATAATACCTTATGTTATGTTTATTGAATACTTAGGTAAATCTGAATAGATTTTTATCTAAGGATCATCTATGGTGCGTGTAAGTAGATAAGCCACCTGTTTAGGGTCCGCAAAAGCTGGTCATAAACCTTCACAAAGGTCTAGAGGCTGTTCGAAGGGAATTGCAGTATCAGGTCCTAAGGGCTTATAGATCTGCAAGTAGGTAGATCTAGGGCATAAAATGACATCACATTGATCTCTGGGTGTGGAAACTTGGTTCCAGCACCCCCCATCTTCAGGTGAGACTTCAGTCCACGCTATGCGAGTTGATGCCAAAAGGGCTAGTAGTGTAGGGTTTTTTTTGGTGCAACTAACTCTGAACCTTGGTTGGGACCTACTAAGCCAACAAATGGTTCCATTGTTGGGACTAGGATCTGCATAAAGAGATGTGTGATGTCGCATCACTGGAATCCGACCAAAAAGGAAATTGATAAGTGGTTGGATAGGAAGATCCACTAATTCGCAACGCAGGAGAATAGAAATCTACCCCTGACAAAAGAACAGTGGTTGGACATATATTTTTACACAGAAATACACAAAATTTTCTTATGCACCTTCTTGATCGAACTATACGAGTGGATCGCTAAGTTGGTACAATAGTGTGGACCCCGGAGCTAGTGAAGATGTTGGAAGCTTCTGAAGATAAGATTGCACACGTTTTTGATAACTGTCTTGATCGGGTTATAGGAGGATTTGTTACAGAGTTAACGATTTACACCTCAGTCAGTTACAACGAAGCAGAGCGATGCTTATTCAAGGGACTGTGAGGAAAGTATTTGAGATCTTTGAATATGTGGATTAAGAAGATCTTGTGCGAAAAACAGGTTATGCCATTGCCTTGATGTTTGGATCTATGCGAAGTGGACGAAGCTTTAGGAATCAGGAAAAGGTAGGTCCTGAATATATCCCATTGATTGGACCTCCTTCAAGTGACGATGAGGGAACGACACAAGCCTCATCGAGAAGCGTTGTCCAGTTGATAAGGTAGGGTTTTCCATGAATACATCATCGTTCTATGCCACCTCCACCTTCACCTCCACAACATACACCTTCTCCCACACCGCCACCACCACCACCACCATTCAACATGTTGAATACAATGAAGTTGCCAGTTTTCAAGGGCTTAGGAAGTGAGGATGTAGATCAGTTTTGGTTTGTTGAAAAGGATGTGTGGACATCAAAATAGATTATAGATGATAATATAAATAAGGCGCAGTTGGTTACCACTCTACAGGATTGCGCACTGACATGGTACATTAAGTACTGCACTGATAATCTGTTGGTGTCATTAGCAGACACTCAGGCCACTTTGAACAAAGAATTTGGTAAGCCTAAGTCTGACTCACAATCAGTAATTGGATTCAAGGAAATCATGAAGAGAACCTGTGAAACACCTTGGGAGTTAGATCAAAGACTGAAGTGTGTGATCTGCGAAGCTAATATGCAGCTCAAAGATAATCAGCACCGCAAGTGGTTTATAGCCTCTCTCTTGCCCCACCTAAGGATTTCTTTATCACAACAAAAGATAAGAACTCAGGAAGAAGCCCTGAAAATTGCAAGATTGCATGAAACACTTATTCAGGACGTGTCTTTGGGAGTCCAACAAATTCACTCGCAGTTGCAGAACCTCTGTTTGGAATTGCAGAGCTTGAAAAAATAAAAGGAGGCCAGGCTAGAGGTGCATGAGGAAGTCTGGAGCCTCAAGTGTAAAAGCCAAGGGCATGATAAAGACCACTTCCCTGTCTTCAAAAATTACATTATAAGGGGATGACCGATGCCCCTGAGACAGGAAGCTTCAGCAGGCCTAAGTTCGAGACCCATGCTATGGTTTGTTATTTTTGAGGTGGCTGGAAAATGCATAACCAATAATTGTCATTTGTAGCAAAAGTTTTTGCACACACCACAACAATTGTTTTGTGATTTTTGCAAATCAGTGGATCGTAATGAGCGCCACTGCCGTAGTTATGAATTAATGATGGAGAGGACGCTTACATATCGAATGAAAGAAGAAACGTAGCCTCCAGATTAGAGTGATGGGGGGGGGGGGGCATGGAGGATATCAACGGCGTGAATGAGGCCAAGGAGGAGGAGGACTTGGAAGAGGTCGTGGACAGGTTATTTTCTATAATTGCGGGATGCCGGGACACTGTGCAGAGGAGTGTCAAAATCAGACATGCCCGTCATGTCAATACTGCACTATGTTTGACCACATGATAGAAGAATTCCCCGTGTTGATAGCTAAGATGCAGGAGAAGAAGGCATAGCCTCAGCACCCTACCCAGAACTTACAAATGATGAGGGTTGAGCCCCGCGAGGAGGATACGAATGTGAATATCGTGCTGCAAAGCAGAATCATGATAGGTGAAGATAACGGAAAACAACCTGGAGAGGGTGGATGGGTTCACAAGGCCCCAGAAAAGGAGATTGGTTTTGATCGAGAGCGCGCGAAGGAAAATTTTATGGAAGAAAAGAAAAACTTCACTAAGGCATCTACCTCAGGGATTCAAGACAAACTGCTAGAAACCAGTGTGCCGACAGAGGTTGACCCCTCTGTGCTTACCACATTCTTGGAGACTTGTATGAAACTATTATGCAATAGCAAGGATGTGAAAGGGATACAAGAGTTTATAAACAAGCATGCTAGTAAGGAAAATTCTCCTAAGGGACACCGCCTAGTTCGAAATATTAGTAAACATAAGGCAAGAAAAGTGCACGAGATGAGGCTCACTACACAGATAGGAGACTATGAGATGGAACAAGTTATTTTAGATTTAGGATCTAATTCAAACATTTTTCCTAAATAGACATGGGAAAGAATGGGGAGACCTGCGCTGCAATGGTCTCCGATTTAATTAAGGATGGAAAATCAATAGAATATTATCCCTATGGGATGACTACATGGACTCAACGTAGATATAGAAGGTGTGAGCACGGTGGCTGATTTTGAAGTGATAGAAAACATCAATGATAGAAATCCATACCCCACGCTCCTTGGAATTGACTGGGCCATCGATATGAATGGAGTCATCAACCCTAAGAATTGGATGATTTCATTTGAAAGGAAATCACTCCATGTTGTAGTACTGTTGGACCCTGCAGAAGGACTGTGCTATACTGAACCGATCCACAACTACGAGGAAAGAGATGACGATTTGGATCAAATATACAAAATAATGACATGAGACCAAGACTGGATTAATCCAACGACAGATGGATGGATTGCATGGGATCGCGAAAGTTCCTGCAGCTCAGATTCAGATGAAGAGTTGGAACACTAATAGAATAGGTTGCATGAAGTATCTACACTATGCTGCAACATGATGACTAAATCGTTGTGCGGTGTGTTATCAGAGGTAATAAATTTACCTTATTATGATGGATTAAGTGATGTAAATAAGTTTTTGTATGCTTTTGAAAGAGAAGTCCCTGAGGATCAACACTTTTGAGCACTGGATTTGGCACTACACGCTACCCCCGCATGATGATGGGGTACGCATAAGGACAACTTTGATGAATGGCATGATTACACGAGGATGATGAGGTTGCAATTTTGTCATTATAAGGTGCGATTAACTAAGAAATATGATGGGAGAAATGATCCATACGATCATTTGGCAAAGTGGATTAAAGTTTATGGAACAGAGCCACACCCAGAGTGGGTGAACTTATTATGTCACACTCTACATATAATCCCTATGAATTGGTACCTGGAAATGGAGATCCGCCACGACACTGTAGAGTGGGATATCTTAAGGGAAGGATTTTTTATGACCTTAAGTTTTTAGGATGGGTTCGAATGCATTGAAGAAGCCTTGCAAGAGGTTAAGGTAGTGATATTCAGAATTCTGCAGCATCCTTTGGAATTGGTTCAACCAGATTGGAGTACCCAGTTGCGCCATGCACTGGAATGCTATAATATGACTGCTGAAGGGGAGGATGAGGATCCAAGAAATATCAACATTCCAATGGAAAAAGGTCATCACGCAGTTGAAGGTCTGCAGATAGAAAATCTAGACATCATCGCGCTGTTGAAAACTAGGCAAGTAAACATTGGTATGGAAGCAAAGCCGAAATTTGCAAAGATTGGGGATTACTAGGACGATGCCACAATGGATAAGGTTGCTTAATTTCTCCATGAATATCAGGATTTGTTTCCTACAAAATTTTCACACCTGAAGGGCATCATAGGTGATTTGGGTGTGATGAAAAGAACTTTGAAACTGGACGCGCAGCCTATTAAGCAGAGGCCATATTGCCTTAATCCAAAATACAAGGAAAAGGTCTGCTTGGAGTTGGACAAGATGCTGGAGGCATGCATTATCGAACCAGTGGAGGAATCTGATTGGGTGAGCCCAGTGGTAGTCCAAGAGAAGAAACAAAAGGGAGAAATAAGGATTTGCGTAGATCTAAGAAATCTTAATGACGCTTGCATCCATGATCCTTTTCCGACAACATTTACTAATGAGTTATTGGACAATGTTGGCAGGAAGGAGGCCTACTCATTCACTGATGAGTTTTCTAGATACCATCAGATTAAGATTGCAGCAAAAGAGAGGAGTAAAACAACCTTCGTGACATAATGGGATTTTTTCCAGTATACAGTGATGCCATTCAGACTCAAGAATGCACCAGCGATATTCTCTCACGTATTCATCGCAGCATTCAAGGAGTTCATTCAAAAATTCTTAGAGGTATATTTTGATGACTTGATAGTGTTTGGGTTAATAAAGTACCATGTATCCAGTCTATGCTTAATGTTGGATACATGCCAAAGATATTAGATTGCGCTGAGACTGAAGAAGTGTTTGTTTTGTGTCCCCTTTGGGATTTTGATGGGTCATGCGGTATGCAAGACAGGACTAATGGTGGACCCTGCCAAGATCATGTAATAGCCAATTTGGAGGCCCCAAGGAGTGTCAAACAGTTGCGTGCAACATTGGGCCATACTAGATATTATCGAATGTTCATCAATGGTTATGCTCAGATTACCACACTTATGGAGAAATTATTGAAGGAGGATGCTACATTCTGTTGGAATGAAGAATGTCAATGTAGTTTGGATGTATTGAAAGGAAAGATGGTCACTGTGCTGATCTTGGTCTTCCTGTATTGGAAGAAGGAATTCCATGTCCATCTTGATGCCTTGTGTATTGCATTAGGAGCGATGTTGACATAGGCTGGTGAAGGAGAGATGGATCATCCTATAGCATTTGCGAGTAGGAAATTGTCAAAGGTTGAGAACAATTACTCAACGACAGAGCGCGAAGGATTGGCTATGGTGTATGCGCTCCAGAAGTTCAGGCACTATCTATTGGGTGGACATTTCAAGATGTACACTGACCATTCTACCTTGAAATACCTGGTCAATAAGCCTGTGTTGGGGGAGAAAATATGCAGATGGATGTTGTTATTCCAAGAATACGACTTTGAGGTAATTGTGAAGCATGGAAGGTTGAATGCAGGAAATGGCCATTTGTCGTGCATTGAAACAGGGGAGGAGCCTACTAATTTAGAGGAAGGGTTTTTGTACGCGCAACTCTTCATGGGGTGCAGAGCAGATATTATCCACTTCTTGACTATTGAAACGACTCCAGAAGGATACACCAGTCAGTAGAAGAAAGAGTTACTAGTACACGTGACATATTTCTCATTAATTGCAAGACATTTACATAAGATGGGTTCATACGAGATACTCCAATGGTATGTGCCCCATTTTGAACAAAATAGCATCCTTGCGGAGGCCCATGGAGGGGCTATAGGAGGACATTATGTAGGAAAGGTAATGACGTAGAATATTTTGCATGCAGGGTTGTGGTGGCCTATGCTGCATAAAGATTCTAAAGCATATTGTAGGGCATACAATGCATGTCAAAGAATAAGCAGACTGTCGTAGAGGGATGAGATGCCATTAAATCCTTAGGTGTCATTGCAGCCATTCGAGAAATGGGATATTGACTTTGTAGGACCAATTCAGCCCCCAGGCAAGAAGACAAGGGCATGCTATGTCATCACCACGACAGAATACCTAACCAAATGGGTGGAGGCACACCCTGTGAAGGATTGTACAGGAGCCGCAATAGATAAATTCTTGTTTGAGTATGTGCTAACTAGGTTTTTCTGCCCAAAAGTGTTGATCAATGATCGCGGTACGCACTTCCTCAATGACACGATCGACATGCTCACCGAAGAGTTCTAGGTGTATCATTAGAAGAGTACACCATATCACCCTCAGGCTAATGGAACAGTTGAAGCCTTTAATAAGATCTCAGAGAATGCATTGACCAAGATTTTCAACATGCAACAGAATTATTGGGACATGTGCGTATGGCAGTACTTGGGCATATAGGACTACTTGAAAAAAGCTAATAGGTTAAACACCTTTTCGGTTGGTCTATGGTGTAGAAACTGTGATGCCTATGGAATATATTGTGCCTAGTCTCTACATAGCAGCTTTCACAGGAATGGCGGACCGTAGAGCCTTGGAATAAGGGCTCGCACAGCTAATGGAGCTCAAAGAAGACAGGTCCTTGGCTAGATTCCATCAGCAAGTATAGAAGGAACGTGAAAAAGAATGGCATGATCGACACATCAAGCTGCACACATTTAAGGTGAATGACTTGGTTTTATTATATGATAGTAAGCTCACTAAGTTTCCAGGAAAGTTTCAAATGCACTAGCTAGGGCCATATGTTATGAAAGAACTTACAAATTGAGGTGCAGTTCAGCTTGCAAATCTGAATGAAGAACTTTTTCTGGGGAAGGTGAATGGAAGCCAATTGAAGCCGTATGCAGGACATCCTTCTCAATGACTATATGATGGCAGGACAGTCTTAGTGCTCCAGGTAGGTACAAGGGAGCGCTGGACTATAAACTACACAGCCTGGTTTGAGGAACTACGCAACATAGGGGTTACGCATAAAAATGGTGACACCACTGTATCAGAGGCTGCGTGAAGGAAGCTCTGCTAAGAGAAGGGATACGATGTAGCACAGCCAGAAAGTGACCGTTAGAGTCGTTGTTCATGATTTGACGACTAGGAGACGGTTAAGAGGAGTGGGCGACTGGCATTTAAGGCTAAAATATTTGGAGATCTACCACCAAATCAACATTAATGGATGAATTTTGGGGGGAACAATCGAATTTGAATTCAAAATTCCCTATAAATTACGCGTGCCAGTCCAGTAGAGAACACTTTTCACCCTTAGAGCTTTTGAGTTATGCTGTCTGTCACTTATGAATCGTGAGTTCTTTGAAGCTTTAGCCACGAGCCTCACATTCGATCATTTCCCCAAGTTAACCCAGAAATTCATTTGCAACACCATGTTAGGACCAGGTCCCGTTGAGATTGCAAGCATCGGAGGAAATGTTGCTTCCAAAGGAGTGGATCCAAAGTTTGTGAGCATGGAGGCTCCGGCTCTTGTGCCTATGGCACCGAGGTCGCCTAGGCCGAAGCCTACACCGGTGCAAGAGACCCAAAATCCGAAGAAAGACAATAAGAAGGGGTCAATGCCAGTGCATGAGTCATATAGGAAGCATTTTGTTTCCCAAACATAGAAGAAGGATAAGCAGCCTGAGAAGGTTGTAGATTTGGATGTTGAATAGGGCGTTGAAGATATAGATGTTAAGGGTGCAAAGCCCATCACCAAGTTGTCAGAATATATCCCTCCACGTAAAGAGAAGGTAAAGGTCACCAAGGACCCAAACTCAGAGAAATTCATTATTCACATGCCCCTGTTGCCAGAGAAGATAACCTTCGAAGGTTTGCGCTTGGCGCAGATCCCTCTATTAAAGATGGAAGATTGGGACTTGGCTAACCATGAGATGTTCCCCCACATCGCGACAGAAAATTATATGAGGAACATGTATTACAAAGACTCAAGTGTCACTAAGTTGGAGACAGTTGAATGGGTCTGTGGAGTGGAGCAATTGGGTTGTTGAACCTGCTGTGGGTACCCCACTACCATCGCTCTAATAGTGACACCACCTATATATGGTAACTACTTACTTTGGTGCACAATGGGTGCTTATGGCTTGGTGCGCCTATATCCATCACGGATATGCTCATCCACAGGTTCACACACATATCGCATGAGGGTTTGAACCTAGCTTTGGAGTTTGGCAGAAAGACGAGCGAGAGAGACTTGGCGGAGAAGATGAAAAAGAAATTTGAGCTTATCAAGAAGTTGCGCAGCTATTCCATAACATCCATCAATGATCTCGCGGTGAATATTTCCACCCAAATACTGGCCAACAAGGTTATCAGGAAGTGCAATGTGGATGACGTTTTGGTGCCTGTGATCTCGTTAGCTACACAGTGCACGGAGGGCATGTAGTTTAACTGGTCACAGTACTTATGTAGTGAGTTCCTTGTGAATTGCCGCAAGGCCCAAGATGAGAGAAAGCACTTCAAATACGCGTGGTTGCTACTATCCATTGTGCTGGTTGCTTGGGAGATGCCAGAGGACAGCCAGTTTCCTCCATTGAAGGCTAGATTTCCAGAGGCTACACAATTTTCGTCCCTCTGGGCCACAAAGGACCTTGCGCAGGTCACCGAAATGAAGATTTTCTAGGTATTTATGGAGTCAATATTCCGCATGGCCATCAACCTACACCCAAGGCTATCCCCAACCTTGTATGAATAGTTATCCAAATATGCTGCATTCAAGGCAGATTTCCACCGCGTCTAGATTCAGGTGCAGAAGGACCCGCAGCAAAAGTGGTTCGATATGTCGTATCTAGTTATCGATGATTCCATATCGGTAGTGATCAACCATTGGCCAATAGATTGGCACACTCCATTCGACTTGGCTGCAGGTACCAGCAAAGGCATGAGGAGCTCAATGGAGAAGAAGTGAAAAGATGCAGCGAAACAGGCGGCACAAAATTTGGCCACGCAACAAAAGAAGGAGGCAGAAGAGAAGTTTTGAATGGAAAAGGAGCACACTGCAAAGGAGCAGGTTGAACAAGAACAATGCAACTCCGAGCAAAGTGGTAAATCCTGTTCACCCAAAACCGAGGAGGAAGAGCAATCAACATAGGGCGGTGGAGGCGATTAGGGCAGAGCACCCCATTTCGGATAAGGAAGGGTAGAGAACAACAATAGGAGGGTTCCCGGAAGAAGACAAAGTTAGCTAAAATGTAGGTCGATCCCATCACGCTGACGGAGGGGGATCTCGACGAGATCGGGGACAAAGTGCATGACACTACCACCAAATTTTTACAGCAATTCGAGCAACAATACATGCAACTATTGGGAAATATTCAAAAGGATCTGTGCGAGTTGTAGATCCAAACTAGTAGAATACAGGTGGGCGCAGGACAAGTGAGCACCACACAGATGAGCTTGACACCGGGGACAAGTCAGGCTATAAAACTGGTAAGGATAGTGGAACTGAGGAAAGTTGCTCTACCAAAAGGGTCCCTGAGCACAGAATCAGTCGATGACAATATCATCGTAAGCACCCTGAAGAACATTGACCTGAATTTTGCAGCACTCCCTAACGAGTTTCTTCATGCACTACAGGCAGGAGTGACAGCGGAACTAAGAGCTTGGGAGCAGCACGCTCTCAGTTTAATAAGTAAGTATTGGGTGAAAAATGAGCAAATGTTCACCGAGAAGACGTAGTCCCTGAAATAAAGGGATACGATCCAGGCGCAAAGCGCCCAGCTGGCGGCTGTGGTTGTAGAGGCGTGCAGAATAGTGCCAGAGTTGCACATACTCGAGGACGCACAACCAGAGGCCAAGATCCAAAAACTCGTTGTGGGTGACTGCGATGCAAAGGTAGAGGTGGAAAGAGTTCAATTTAAATTCAATATGAAAATCACGGAGCTACAGCTCAAGTCACAGCCTTCAAGTCCACCCGAGGTCAAAGAACAACGTAGAGCCACCATCAAGGAAGGGATGGCTACTGTGGATGTCACAGTTGTGGACTACACAACTTTGTTTGAACAAGCAATGGAGTTGGTGACAACCCTGCAGGAAGACCCCAACCTGCAGATATTGAGTACAAAGATCCATGAACTCCAAAAGCAGTATGATGAGGCTAGGGTGACGACGCGCTCAATTTCTACAGTGTAGTGCCTTACTAAGTTATAGGAGGGGAAGCAACTCGCACAGGTGGAAGCAATGCAGAAAAAAGAAGCAGTGCTTAAGGCTAGGTTGGGTTATTAGTTGGAAGAAGCCTACCAAGTCTCAACCAACATCCAGGAGAAACTAATGAACTTGCAGCTCACATAGCAGAAGATCAAGCTGGCCGGTGAAGGACCAGCCACAGAGTAGCTTGTCAAAAAAGTGAAGCAGGCAGCTACACAGAGCGCTGCTAAGGTAGCAGTTGTGCAGGTGGAGATAAGGAATTTTCGCAGCAAGATCACTACGCCAGCTGAGTGACCCGAGGGTGAGTCACGACCTTTGTGTTGGGGGCCCATTGGGATGGGGTCCCCTGGGTCAGTTTTGGGGTAAAAGCCTAAGTTTTGATGTAAAAAGATGTAAAGTCTTCGCGAATTGTGAACGCGGAGCACGTAGTTAGTCAAGATTCAAAAAGTGTTTTTACGCTTGTTTATGTAAACTTGAGTTGGTTTTTGAGATCTGCCAATGTTCTGCGAACCATGGGATTGTATAAATAGGTGTACCTTAAAGAGTATAAGGTAGATCTATGTCTTTTTCTATGGGTACGACAGGAGTCTAGAGAGTTAGCGTAGAAAAGTAGGTCTTAGAAGGGGAAAACCTCTGCAGCTGAGTGCATAGAGGCCTAGAGTAGTGACCATAGTTGAGTGCACAGGGAAGTTTTGAGTCTATAAACTTATACTGAAGATCAATAAAGAAGATTTTTCTAGAATTCCTATGTTTGATCTCTTTACTTCTATTATTTATGATTGCGATATACGTTGTGATGAATGATGTCTTTATGAAATAATGATGTCTTGATGAGTGACTTTACTGGATTTGTCTTATTAACTGAATGCAATTAATGTTAAGTAATTACGTGAAGATCATAATACCTTCTGTTATGTTTATCAAATACTTAGGTAAATCTGAATAGATTCTTATCTAAGGATCATCCATGGTGCGCGTAAATAGATAAGCCATCTGTTTAGGGTCTGCAAAAGCTATTCATAGACGTTCACGAAGGTCTAGAGGCTGTTCGAAGGGAATTGCAGTACTAGGCCCTAAGGGCTTATAGATCTACACGGGGGTAGATCTAGGGTGTATAAGGACATCACATTGATCTCTAGGTGCAGAAACTTGGTTCCAGTACCCCCCCCCCCATACTGCTTTGGGTGAGACTTCAGCACGCGCTAAGCGGGTTGATGCTGAAAGGGCCAATAGTGTAAGGTTTTTCTCGGCGCAACTAACTCTGAACTTGGGTTGAGACCCACTAATACAGCATCCTTCATGCCTTAGCTCTTGCTCAAGACACCAAAAACACTTTTACGTGCCCAATTCTCTATCCAAAGTTACTTCTAGGACTCGATATGACTCAACTATTTATACTTTTTCTTCATACAATACCACGGTCTGCGGACCATGGGAGAATACAAAAGTCGACCAAAACAAGGGGCTAATACCCCTTTGACTCCTATCTATCTGTGCGCTCTGCATCCACAATTTGTGGAGACTTTACATTATTTACAAAAATGACTAATTTAATTCAATTATACCCCTGGGGACCTCAAACAATGTAAACTTTCAAACGGGAACTATAAACTCAAAGCGGGAACTCTGGCAAAGAAAACCCCATAAAAACATAAAAAACAATGCTAAAAACGAAAAGTGTTGATGGTGGAATAACACCACTTTTTTTTCTAAGGTAAATTTTCAACATGTTTTAAAAATGGTAGTGAAAACCATTTTTTTTTTTGCAAAAATTGTACAAAAAACACCCTCAAAATGAAAAGTGTTGACGCTAGAATAACACTTTTTTTTTTCAAATGTAAAATTTCAAGATTTGGAAATAATGGCGTAAAATATTTTATCATGACCCCGAAAAACATTAAAATTTAAACAAGAAAATAATGAAAACATAAAATAAAAAAAATAAAAAAATATTAAAACAATGAAAAAACACAAAATAAAAATAACAAAACATAAATTAAAATATATACTAAAAAAGAAAATCAAATAGATAAAAAAAGACAAAAAAAAAAATAATCAATCATAAAAATGTTAAAAAAAACAAAAACAAAAAACAAAATTAACAATAAGAATAAAAAAACTAAAAATGAAAATAAAAATTATCAACAAATAAATAGCAAAAAAACATATTTAAAAAAAATAAATAAATAAAAAAAATCTTGTACACCATAGAAAAAAATTGCCAAAAGAGAAAAAACTATGGAAAAGAAAAAAAAAAAACTATAAAATTAAGTAGGTATAAATAGAAGAATTTAAAAAACATTAACAAAAAAATAAAAATAAAAACTAGATTTAAAAAAAGAATAGAAAATTAACAAAAAAAAAATTAAAACTACTAAAATTAAGATTAAAATGTTGATTACTTAAAAAAACAGATATAAAAATATATATAAAAAAAGACCCAAAAAATATGTATGTATGTATGTATGTATGTATATATATATAAAATTGAGTAAGTAAAAATAGAAATATAAAAAAAAAACACTAACAAAAACTAGGAAAAAAATAAATAAAAACACACTAGTTTAAAAAGATATAGAAAATTAACCAAAAAAAAAACCTAGTAAAATTAATATTAAAAACATTTAAAAAATAAACAAAAATAAACAATTATTATTAAAAAAAAAACCAAAATAATATGAAAATGGTTTAAAATATATGTGTTTTCAAATTAAAAAAATAAAAAATAAAAAATTAAATTAAAATTAAATTAAATTAAAAAAAAAAAATAATAAAGAAATATGTATTTTTTTAAAAATATATATTTTAAACACATTTTCTTAAACAATTTCTTTTTTATTTAAAAAAAAGAAAAGAAAAATTAAACAATTTTTTTTTATTAAAAATGAAAACATTTAAAATTTTAAATTAAAAAAAAAAAAAAAATTATTAAAAAAGTTTGGTTTTTTTAACGTATTTTCTTTTTATTAACAAAAAAAATGTGGCCTCTCCGCTTGCCCACCGCTCGTGGTGGTGTGGCCTAGGCGGAGGGCCTGCCTACACATAGGCACTCCGCCCAGGGCCATGCCACCAAGGGTGGCGGGAGAGCGGAGAGGCCACAGGGATTTTGCACACAAGCCCTCCACCCAGGGCTATGCCACCATGGGTGGCGGGCAAGCGGAGTGGCCACGATTCCTTTTTTTTTTTTAATTAAAAAAAAAAGTACGTTAAAACAAAAACAAAAAAACAAAAAAAACAAAATTTTTAATTTTTTTTTCAAATAATTTTTTAAATTTTGAATAAAAAATCAAATTTGTTAAAAAAAAAAAATTAATTAAAAAAAAATCATAATTTAATAATTTTTCTTTAAATAAAAAATAAATTTTAGTTTTAAGATTTTTTATTTTTTTATTCTTAAATAAAAAATGAAGGTTTACTATATATATATATATATTAAATAATTTTTTTTTGATATTATATATATATATATATATATATATATATATATATATATATATATATATAAAAGAAAAGAAAAAGTTTATTTATTTTTTTTGGGCAAAAGATTATATTTTTAAAATTTTCATATTCCTTTTGGTTTTTTTTAAATGTTTTTAATATTAATTTTACTAGTTTTTTATTTTATGTTTTTTTGGTTAATTTTATATTTTTTTTAATCTAGTTTGTTTGTTTGTT
This sequence comes from Pinus tabuliformis, assembly GCA_031772625.1. Lineage (NCBI taxonomy): Eukaryota > Viridiplantae > Streptophyta > Pinopsida > Pinales > Pinaceae > Pinus > Pinus tabuliformis. The sequence goes on along the minus strand of CM062805.1, from coordinate 979,347,506 downwards.
TTTTTTGTTTTTTTTTTTTTTATAATCTTTTTTTTGTTTTATATATATATATATATATATATATATATATATATATATATATATTTTTTTTTTTTTTTTTTTTCCAAATTCTTTTATGGTTTATGAGATAATATTTTTTTTTGTTTTTTGTCTTTGTTAATATACATTTTTATATATATATTTTTTTAAGTAATCAACATTTAAAAAAAGAAAAATAAAACAACTTGAAAATTCATTAAGTAATCATAATTTAAAAAAAAAATTGAACATAATAAATTTTAAAGTGTCAAAAATAAGTCCTCTAAAAAAAGTATGCTGCATCAACACATTGTGTCAGCACGTTTCAAAATCAACATGAAAATCATTAACATTTGAAAACAAATATTTATATTTGATACATAAGAAAATCTAAAGTGTCAAAAATATGCTCCCCAAAAAAAAATTGTATTTTGCATTACCACTTTTCAAAATCGGGTTACGTTTTTACTACCCCTACGAAATGGGTAATTGTATCGTTTATTTAAAGTGCCAAAAACTATGCTCTAAAAAAAATGTGTGTGTTCTACACCGCCCCTTTTCAAAATCGGGTCAATTTTTTGCTATCTCTACGAAACGGGTAACAATATCAGTTCCCGTTTCAAATTTTATGTTGTTCTCATCCCAACATGCCCCCCACACAAATATCGTGACTCGCCCTTGAGTCACTTGACTGGTTGCTCCACTTTCTGTCAGAGATCGTTGAATGCCTTGGTCAATGTCTGAAGCTCTGTGGTACCCTGTGTTGTTGCCTGTTTTACCTCATTGACCAATTTCTCTATGGTTGGCCCCTTGATGGCAAGTTGCGTAGTCCTCTGGGTCTGCTGCATGGCCTTCAACTTCTCATGAATGTTCTGTGAAATCTTGCTGGCTTCCTCTTTCCAAGGCTGAAGTTAGTCTCTGAGCAAGGACCTTTTTTTTCTGCAGCTCCTGGATATGTATAAACTTCGCCTTGGCTTCCTGCAAGCACGCAAAGTGATGGATTGGTGTCAATGTCTGCAATATCGTACTGATCTCATCCTATTGGTGTTTCACTTCCCTGATCTCTGTGTTCAATCGTTGTAGTGTAGGATCTTCCTGCAGTGTATCCCATAGGTCCATTGCCTGTGTGAAGAGATGGTCGGAACCCTGAACTGTGACATCTAGTTGACCCATGGAATCTTTTATAGTTGCACCTCTTTGTTCTTAAACTTTTGGTGGTGTGGTCAGCTGCAACTTCAACTGCAGCTTAGCTATTTGCATCCAAAAATTGAAAGTCACCTTATCGAATTTCTCCTTTGAAGCACGTATTACACAAGCTAATTTCCTCACTTTGGCTGAGGCCTCTGCATCCTCTGGTATATTCATCTCAGGCATAGCCTTGCCGGCCTACTCAATTGTTGTTACCAGGTTTTGGTGATGTGTCCGCAATTCCTCCTGTTCCTTCAGCGGCTGAGTTTTTTCTATGAAAAGATGCTCATTGTTACTTTAAACTCGCTGACGGCAGTGAGCGCATGCTACTCTCTGATTTTCAAATCGTCAAAGACTCCCTGATGTATCGCATGAAGGGTTTGAAGCAACAGTGTGACAAGGTTCAAGCCCATATACTTCACTGTTCTAAGCATAATGCGATCCTCGTCTGATTCAACACATATTGACCCCTATGGAAAAGAAAAGACTCTAAGAACTAGAGTCTATTCAATCTCTGTTACTACACTACTTCCCTATGTTAGGCTCGCTTGCGCACCACTCGCCTTCCCAAAATCCACCTAAATCATGTTCACCTAGATCTACAGCTCGGGTAGATCCTTCTGGACACTCCCTAACATCTACATGTGTTGCTGCTCAAATTGCTGGAGCAGCTCAGTCGTTGTGTCCATACTGTCCCCAATCTCATCAATATCACCCTCTGTCAGCACCATGGGATTAATATGTGTCTGCTTATCGGGCTTGTGTTTCTTTTTTTGTCCACCCTTTTGTTCCTGCCCATGCCTCTTCAGGATGAAAGGAGTGCTTTTCTCCTCACCGCCACCTCCTCCCTGCTCTTACAGCTCTTGCACGTCAATATGATGTGACATAGACTTCTCACTCTCCTCAGCATCCTTATGTTCTCTCTCTTCCTGCTCTTTACCAACACGTTTTTTCTCTAGACGTGCCTTCTCGGTAGTTGCCTTAACAGCCTCTTTCTTTTTCATTTTGGCCAAGTTGCACGCAGCATTCTGAGCGGCATTGTTAGGCCCCTACACTACTAGTGTAACCCCTTATTGTTATTAGTACAACCCACTTATTATATTGATGTACCCATGTAGTGCCCATATTCTTACTATTGTGCCACATAGAAGCCCACTATTGTTATTATTGTGACCTTACATTATTATTATTATGTCGGCTCTGATTATGTTATGGCCCCTTAGACTCCTATATAGAAAGGAGGTATTTTCATTTGTATCATAGAAGAATTGTTCATTTATGTAATGTAAAGGAGGTTTCCCCCTCGAAGAGGCTGAATTCTAAGGCGTTGATCTATCTTTTCTATCTTTTCTTGAGTTGGTTTCATAACATTTGGTATCAGAGCTTTGGATTCTAGGGTTTCACTGCTCCAAACAGGTCATCGTGGCATTTTCGCTATAACTTTTTTTCTGCGACGTTCAGAAGTTGTAAAAGAAACCCATTTTAGAAGAAATCGCGCTGAACCTCGGGTCCAAATTTCAGATCTTTTCGCACTATATTTGCGGAGATATTATTTGAGGACGTTGGTCTTTTTGCAGACTCCTGAATTACATTCCAAACAGGTGACCTGGGGAAAATCGTCATAACTTTCTCTCTGAGGATCAGATTGAAATTTAGTAAGAAGGTACAGAAAGAGGATAGACTGTAGTTTCTTATATGCATTTTTCAGATCCAAAGGTTGAAGTAGTGACTCGTGGCACGTCGTACAAGTTCGCTCTACTGAACTAGTCTATAATCAAGTCACTATGGGAGATTTCGCATAACTCTTCCTTGGAGAATCCAATTTGGGTCAGACTTGTGGCATTGGAAAGAGCACATAGAGGACTACTATAGGTTGCAACTTCAGAACTTAAAGATCCAAAAGTACAAAGTTACAGTCGTTTCAAGATCGAGCTCCTAAAATCAAGAAAAACCAAGATGAGGAAGTTTGATGGCAAGGATCTGGTAAATTGGATACTTCAGATGGAGCAATATTTTGACCTACATGGTCTACCACTGTTACAAAAGGTATGTATTGCATCTTCATATTTAGAACCGGATCAATTTTTATGGTATGAAGGGCTTTGTTCTCGTAAAAAACTTGTTACATGGTCAATTTTCACGGAGGAAATGATAGCACATTATGAGGATACAAAGAGCAACACCTTCTTTAGAGCAACACCACAACAATTGGAAAGAGTAAAAGGGCTTTGTGACATAGTGGAAAGAAAAATTATGGAAACCAAGAAGCATACCCCTCACAACTATAAAGGTGGAAGTGTTGTTTCTCCTAGCCTTCCACAACCTACAAGGGTTAGACCACAACAATTGGAAGAAAAGAGAGAAAAAGGGCTTTGTTACAATTGTGATAGCAAATGCACTAAAGGTCATAAGTGTGCTGAGAGGAAATTATTTTACATAGAATATGAAAAGGAGGAAGAAAAAGATCAAGAAACATCAAAAGAAGAAGATATACGCCAGGACCCCACCCCAAAGAAAGAAGAAATGAATCAGACCATATCTTGTAAGGCATTGGCAAGAATTACCAATCCTCAAAATCTCAAGATAGAAGGACATATCAAGAAGAAAAAGGTGCAAGAAGTGAAAGATCACATTGAGAAAGAAGAAATGAACCCAACCATATATTGTAATTCATTGGTCGAAATTACCACTCCTCAAACTATCAAGATAGAAGGACATATCAAGAAGAAAAAGGTGAAAGAAGTGAAAGATAACATCGAGAAAGAAGAAATGAATCAAACCATATCTTGTAATTCATTGATCGAAATTACCACTCCTCAAACTATCAAGATAGAAGGACATATCAAGAAGAAAAATGTTCAAGAAGTGAAAGATCACATCCAGCATCAAGAAATGAATCCGACCATATCTTGTAAAGGATTGGAAGAAATTACCACTTCTCAAAATCTAGAGATAGAAGGATATATCAGGAAGAAAAAGGTTCAAGCAGAGAAAGATCACATCGAGCATCAACAACAAGTTCTCCAAATTTTAAAGGATAATGCCACTTCAGTGCAAAATCAAACGAAACAACAGGTAGATCAACATCGTAGTGAATTTTTTTTTGATGTAGGTGATTGGGTATTTTTATTGCTACATCTCAAGCAAGCTATTTATGAGAAGGAAATGTTGGCAATACTACATGCACTTAAAAAGTGGCGACCTTACCAAATGGGAAGACTCTTCAAGGATGAGGATGTGGAAGCATTGTTTTGTGCTATTTCTATTATCCAACAAGATTGGATAAACGAAGCAAGGGATGAATGGAAGAAGGACGAAGAAGTATGGCCATTTATTCAAAAGTTGCAAAAGATCCCAATTCAAACAATATTGCCAGAAATTGAAGAAGAAGGAAAAATCATATTGGAACTTGGAGTAGTCATAGAAACAAGAAACTGAGAGCTACGAAATCGATCAATTTCAGAGTATCTCATCAAGTGGAAGAACTTACCCGCTGAAGATTCCACATGGGAGGACAAGAATTTTATACAGAATCATCAAGAACTACTCAAGCGTTGAGGACAAAGCTTTTTGAAGGAGAGGGGCATGTTAGGCCCCTATACTACTAGTGTAACCCCTTATTGTTATTAGTACAACCCACTTATTATATTGATTTACCCATGTAGTGCCCATATTGTTACTATTGTGCCACGTAGAAGCCCACTATTGTTATTATTGTGCCCTTACATTATTATTATTATGTCGGCTCTGATTATGTTATGACCCCTTAGACTCCTATATATAGAAAGGAGGTCTTTTCATTTGTATCATCGAAGAATTGTTCATTTATGTAATGTAAAGGAGGTTGCCCCCTCGAAGAGGCTGAATTCTAAGGCGTTGATCTATCTTTTCTATCTTTTCTTGAGCTGGTTTCATAACAGGCATCCTTCCCCTTTTGCGCAGTAGAGCTTTCTGTGCCTTTTCTGTTTACTACCTCCAACTTTGTAGGTTCGTGCCACTCTGGCAGCCAATACCCTACAACTTCCTACACATCCGTCTTAGACACTAAATAATGCAACATGTGCCAAGTTCTCTCTAGATCCTTCCACACGCAAATTGACACATTGTGAAAGTCAAACTTGAACTCCGCGTAGGCTATTAATTGCCTGAACAAGGTTGGAGACAACCTTGGCTGCTGATTGATCACCATCCGAAGGTCCATCTCCATTACGACCCAGAAAATCCTTGTTTCCTTGATGCTTTTCGCATCCTTTGTAGACCAGAGCAAGGCGAACTCGCTGCCTCGGACAAATCGTTCTTGTGCAGAGGAAATTGGCTATCTTATGGTAACCTCCATGCAACTAAGACAATGGAAAATAGAAGCCAAGAATATTGAAATGGCTTACTTTCTTCTTGGGCTTCTCGGCAGTTTGCAAGGAACTCTTGGCAGAGATACTTGGACCAATTATACTACATGCCCTTCGTGCACTGTGCAACAAGTGACAATACCGGCGTTGGAACTTCATCTGCACAACACTTCCTCATGATCTTGCCTGCGTGAATCTGTGTGGCAAACTGGACTACTTGGTCTTAAATTGAAATGATAGAGTATCCTCGCGACTTTTTCACCAGGCCGTATCCCTTCTTCATTTTATCAGCTAGTTCCTTTTCCTCAGTTTTCCCTGTAAACTCCTTGGCAGGGTCCGCTCCTTAGTGAGGAAACTTTTTTATCCTGTGGATCAACATGTCTGTTATTGGAATAGGCTTCCTTAACCATAGGATCCCATCATGCACCAGCACGAGGAGATAGTGCACACAAATCATATTGATAGATGACCGGTGATAATGCAGTACTAAAAGCATGTTCAACAGTCCCAACTGATCCATGCCACTGACCCACTTCATGGGTTCTAATTATGTAACTCATGTCTCATCATAGTATATTGTTTTCATGTACTTATAGGTCTCCAGATGTGGACTTTTTTCATGGTCTGCGAGGTCCCAGTCCTCCATTTTCAACGGCGAGATGCGCTCGAGCTTAGGTCCTTCAAATGTGACCTGCTGCGGCAACAGGGGAGTGTCTACCCAAAATTTCCTAGAATTAGGATCCTTGGTCACTTTAGCTTTTCCCTTCCATGGAGGGATGTACTTAGGTAGCCTAGAGATAGGCTCGATCCCCTCAACATTGACTTCTTCAACCCCTTGGTACTCCTCTTCTTATAAATCCACCACCTTCTCTGGTTGCTTATGCTTTTTCTCCTTCAGTTGCGCCTTTGTATGCTTCCTTGGTGACATGCGCACAAGCATGAACTTCTTCTATTTTTATTTTTCCGTTGATTGCTTTTCTTTCATGGCGGGATTCTTTTCTTTTGGCACAGTGTGTTTCAGCCTAAGCTACCTCGACATCGTGGGAAAAAGAAGAGTAGCCACCATACTAGATACTTCGAGACCTGGTGCGTCAGACACAACTGCTTCAGAACTGATGGGTTTGGCGGGGTTAGTACCAATCATCCTCTCAATGAAACACTCTTGGGAAACTATAGAATAATTTACAAATGAGGGGCACATCACAAATTATTCCCATAACTCACGATTCATATGGTTCAGATAGTAAAATGCACCAACAACTCCTAGAATGAAAATTGTTTTCTCTTGTACCAACACACATAATTTATAGGGGGATTTGAATTCAAATCTGACCGTTCCCCCCACATTTGAATGATAAATGTTGTTTTGGCGGTAGATCTTCAAATATTTTCACCTTAATTGCCACCATCTCACTCCTCTTAACCCTTTTTTAGCCATCAAACCATGAATAGTAACTCCAACAGTCACTTTTTTGTTGGGTTGTGTGGCTCCCTCCTTCATAGTGCAGCGTCTTGAGCGCAGCTTCAACTAGTGCACCCTCATCAATCTTCACGCATCCTGGTCGCTGCCTTGTCCTCCAAGTCGAGCAGTGTAGTTTAGAGTCATGTGCTCCCTTGCAACTGCTTGGAGCACTAAGTCTGTCGTGCTGCCATATAGTCATTGCGTTAGATCCCCCATATATAGCTTTAGCCGACTCCCATTCACTTTCCCAGGAATGGCTCCCCATTCAGCTTTGTGGGCTGAAGTATGCCACCATGTATAATTTCCTTGAAAACATATGGTCCTAACCAATGCATCTGGAATTTATCCGGAAATTTAGTGAACTTACTATTATATAACAACACAATATCATTTACCTTGAACGTGCGAAGCTTGATATGGAGATCATGCCATGCTTTTTCTCATTCCTTCTGTACTTATTGGGGAATCCTGCCATAAATTGATCTTCCTCTAGCTCCATTAGCAACACGATCCGTTCCTAAAAAGCCTCACGATCTGCCATATCTATCAAATTTGCTATGTGTAGGCTAGGCACAATGTATTCCATCAGCATCACTGCGTCGACCCCATAGACCAATCTGAACGGCATTTGTCCTGTCAGCTTCTTACAAGTTGTCCTATAGGCCCATAGCATTGCAGGTATGCGTACATCCCATTCATTCCGTTGCGTGTTACTTACCTTTGTCAACACGTTCTCCATGATCTTTTTAAAAGCTTCGACAATCCCATTTACCTGCAAGTGATATGGTGTGCTTTTCTGATGGTAGAGTTGGAATTCATCCATTAACGCGCTAATCGTTTTGTTCAGAAAGTGTGTTCCTCTATCACTCGTTAAAACTTTCGAGCATTCAAATCATGTTAAGACATGTTCAAACAAGAATTTCGGTGTCGTTGCCCCTATACAATCCTTAACCGGTTGTGCTTCCGCCCATCGGGTCAAATACTCAGTCGCAGTGATAATGTAGCGTGCACCTGTTTTATTTCTAGGTGGTTGAATTGGCCCAATAAAGTCGATCGCCCATTTCTCAAATACCTTCAAAGCTACCTGAGGATATAGCAATAGTTCGTCTCATCGTGATGGTCTTCCCATCCTCTGACATGCATCGCACACCTTATAATATGCTTTGGAGTCTTTGTGCAATGTTGGCCACCATAATCATGCGCGCAAAAACTTTTGCGTTGTTGCTTTTCTTGCATAATGACCTCCCGCAGCTCCCCCATGAGCTTCAACGATAATACTATCTCGCTCAAATTCCAACAAATATCTCCATAGTATTTCATCCACCTCCATTTTGTACAAATGTCCCGTAATGATCAAATAATTAGCTGCACGAACTACTAGTTCCTTCTTTTGCTGATTTGTATATCCTTTAGGCACCATCTCTGTAGTTAAAAATTGAATAATGTCAGCAAATTGGTCATCAGCTACATGTACCGCAAAGAGTTGCGCATCCGACAACCCTTCCTCCAAATTACTAGGTTCTTCACCTGTTTCGATTTGCGACAGATGCTCAGGTCCAACATTCAACCTCCACGGCTTCACAATCACTTCAAAATTGTACTCCTGAAATAATAATAACCACCTGCAAATCGTTCCCCCTAATGCAGGCTTGTTGACCAGGTACTTTAAGACAAAATGATATGTATACATCCTGAAATGTCCTCTTAATAGATAATGCTTGAATTTTTGCAACGTGTAGACCATGGCCAACCCCTCGCACTCTGTCGTAGAATAATCTTTTTCAACCTTTGATAACGTTGTACTTGTGAATGCTATAGGATGGTCCAGTTCTCCTTCGCCTACCTATGTTAGTACTGTACCCAGCGCAATGCAAGAAGCATCCACATGTACATGAGACTCCTTTTTTGTGCCTTTTTCCAATCGGGAAATACTAGGATTAGCGCAACCACCATCTTTTCCATTAACACATCCAAGTTGCACTGACATTCCTCATCCCAACACAATGGTGCATACTTTTTTAACAGTTTTTCCATGGGCGTGGTAGTTTGAGCATAAGATTTAATGAATTTTCTATAGTATCCCATGTGTCCCAACATCGTCCGCAGCTACTTGATGGTCCTAGGGGCCTCCAAGTTCACAATCACTGCGATCTTTGTAGGTTCCACCATCACTCCATGCTTACACATGACATGACCCAGCAAGATCCCAAAAGGAACACATAATATACATTTTTCCAAATTCAGCACAATTTGGTGTCTTTGAAATGTATCCAACATCAGGCATAGACTTGCTACATGTCATTTGACCAATCCAAACATAGTTCAATCATCAAAGTATACCTCGAAAAACTTATGAATGAATTCTTTGAACAATACTATTATTATGCGAGAAAATATTGCAGGCGTGTTTTTTAAACCAACAGGAATAACAATGTACTGAAAGCAACCCCAGTCCGTCTCGAAGGTTGTTTTTCTTCTATCCTCTAGCACGATCTTCATTTGATGATACTTGAAAGACCCATCAGTAAAGGAATAGACCTCCTTCCCTCTGACATTGTCTAACACTTCGTTTGTAAATTGCGTTGGGAATTGATCATGGGCACACGCATCATTCAACTTCCACAGATCTACGCAGATCCTTACGTCGCCTTTTTTATTCTTCTCTTGGACGACCATTGGGCTCACCCAATCAAACTCTTTGAGAGGTTCTATAATGCTAGCATCCAGCATTTTATCCAACTCTAAGCAAACCTTCTCCTTATATTTCGATTAAGGCAATAAGGCCTCTGCTTGACACGTTTCACATCCGACTTCAATGTGATTCGCATAAAACCCAAATCACCAAGCATGCCCTTTAAATCTAAAAATTTATTGTGGAAGAGATCGTGGTATTCGTGAAGTAATTCAAAAACTTTGTCTACTGTAGCATCGTCCCAATAATCTCCAATATTTGTGAATTCTGGCTCTTTTTCAGTACCAATGTTTACTTGTCTTGTTTTCAAGGGTGAGGAGATGTCTGAGTTCTCTAATTGTGGTCCTTATACACTGCGATGCCCTTCTGTCTCCAGAATATTAATATTCCTCGGGTCTTCCTCCTCGTCTTTAGTGGTCACATTATAGCATTCCCATGCGTGGCACAGCTAGGTGCTCCAATCCGGTTGGGTCCATTCCATAGGTTCCTTTGGTGTCCTAAAGATAACTGCTTTAATTTCTTGAAGCACTTCATCAATGCTTGCAAACATGTCCTCGAAGCTGAAAGTCAATAAGAACCCTTTCTTCAATACATCCCATTCTGTAGTGCCATGGTGGAGTTCAGTTTTGAGATACCAGTTCATGGGGATTGTATTTAAGGTATGAAAAAATATATGTACCCATTCTGGCTGCAATTCCATCCCCCATGCCTTAGTGTACTTTTCCAGGTGATCACGCAGATCATCCTTCCCACTATACTTCTTAGTCATTCTTGTATTAGGATTCCCAAATCGTAACTTCATCATGTCCCTGTAATCCCTCCATCCTGAAAAACTATCCTTGTGCATACCCCACCATTGTGTAGGCGTAGCGCACAATGCCAACTCCAACGCTTGGAACTGGTGGCCTTTAGGGACTTCGCACTCAAATTCATCTAGAAACATGTCTACGTTAGTTAAACCCTCATAATAAGGTAGCTTTCTTACCTCCGACGAAATGCAGCGTAGTGACTTCGTCATCATATTGCATCGTAGAGTAAATACTTCATGTAAGTAATTTTTCCAATGCTCTAATTCCTCATCGAAGTCAGAAGTGTAGGAACTCTCCTAGTACCATGCGATCCGTCCATCTGTCGTCGGATTGATCCAATCCTGATCTTGCGTTGTTATCTTGTAGATTTGATCCAGCTCATTGTCACTTTCTATGTAATCACGAACTTGTTCAGTATAATACGTCCCCTCTACAAGATCCGGTGGCACTATAACCCTCAGCGACTTTCTTTTGAACGACATTGTCCTCTTCTTCAAATTAATGACCCCATTCATGTCAATAGCCTAGTCGATTCCCAGGAGTGAAGGGTAGGGATTACTCTCATCGACAATTTCTATAACTTCAAAGTCCGCTACTTCACATATCAACCGTTACTCCATATAATTGTCCCATGGGGATGATTTTTTGCTTATTCGCCATCTTGAGCTGACTTGGAGACCACTGCAGTGCAGGTCTCCCCATCCTTTACCATGTCTGTTTTGATAAAAACATTCACATCAGACTCCAGATCCAAAATAACCTGGTCCATTTCATAATCACCTATCTGCGCTGTTAGTTGCATCTCACGTCCTGCTCATGCCTTATGCTTACCAATATTTCTAACTGTGCACTACTCCATAAGAGTATTTTCCTTATTGGCACACTTGTCTATTATCAATCCTTCCACAACCTTTCTGTCACACAGTAACTTCATGTAGGTCTCCAAAAATGTAGTTATTATGGAAATATCAACCTCTTGTGTCGCATTGGTATCTGGGGTCTTGTCCTAGCTTCCTGAGGTGGAGGACTTAGTGAATATCTTCTTTTCCTCCATGAATGTTTCCTTAGCGTGATTAAGGTCAAAGGTGGCTTCTTTCTCAAGAGCTTTGTGGACCCATCCGTCTTCTTCAGGTTGCTTACCCATCCGTCTTCTTCAGGTTGCTTACCTTTATCTACGCCAGTCAACATTCCACTCCTTAGTACAATATTAATGCTCTAATCCTCCTTGCGGGGCTCAGCCCTCATCATTCACAAATTGTGTGTAGGCTGTCGGGGCTGCATTTTCTTCTCTTTCATTTTAGCTATTAGCACTGGACATTCTTCTATGGCATGGTCAAATTGTCTACAGTATTGACACGAAGGGTGTATAGGATTTGGGTAGTCTCATGCAAAGTGCCCCTGTTGTCCGCAGTTGTAGTAGATAATCTAACCACGACCTTTACCAGGTCCTCCTCCTCCTCCTCCTCCTCCTCCTCATCCTCGGCCTTGAAAACCTCCGCGCACTCCTCCTGTGCCTTGATCTAGAGGCTGAGTTTATACTTGCATACGATAAGTAGGGATTATTTTCGTCATGAACTCATAACTTCGACAATGGTGCTCATCATGGCCCACAGACTTGCAGAAATTACAGAATAGTTGTTGGGGTGTCTGAGCAAACTTCTAAAGTAAGTGGAAGTTATTCGTTGCACATTGTTCAGTGACTTGAAAATGGCGCACCATAGCACAACTCCCATGCTTGGCCCAGCTAGGGCTTCTAGCTTCAAGGGGACTATCCCCCCCTGTAATATAATTCGCATAGACTAGACAATGATATTTATCATGCCTGTGGCCTTTTCACTTCAAGCACCAAACCTATGCATGCAATTCTGGCTTAGTCTCCCTTTCTTTCTTTAAACTCTATAATTCTAGGTGCAAGCTCGCTAATTACGAGTGAATCTGTTGTACCCCTAGGTTCGTATCCTGAATAGGAAATGCATGCAACCTCATCACGATCTCCAAGGCTTTTGACTTCTTCGCTATCTTTTGTTGTGACCGAAAAATTCTTAAATGCGGCAAAAGCAATGCGATAAACCAGTCATGATGCTGACTATCTGAGAATTGCATGTTAGCTTATCTGATCTGGGACTTCAACCTCTAATCAAAGTCCCAAAGTGTCTCCTTGACTCTCATTAGGATCTCCTTAAATTCAATTACTGATTGCGCCTCCAATTTAGGCTTACTAAATTCTTTATTCAAAGTTGTCTGAGTCTCTGCTAACGATGCATGATGATTATCAACGCAATACTTAATATACCATGTTAGCATGTGATCCTACAAGGCGGTAACCAACTGCGCCTTCTTTATATTATCATCAGTGATTTTTTTCACTGTCCATACAACATTTGCAGCGAACCATAATTGCTCTGGATCTTCACTTCCTATTCCCTTGAAGATCGGCATTTTCATTGTGTTTTACATGATGAATGGTGGTGGTGGAGGTGGAGGTGTGGGTGAAGGTGTATGTGGTGGAGGTGGAGGTGGAGGTGGAGTGGATGGATGATGTGTTCTAGGAATACCCTGAGTTATTAGCTGAACAATGCTTTGGGGCGTAGTCTGCACCACCCCTTCATCGTCACTTGAAGGAGGTCCAACCAATGGGCTATACTCTGGACCAAATTCTTCATGATTTCTAAAGAATCTACCACTTTGTGTAGCTCCAAACATTAAGGTAATGACTTTACCTGCTTTTCACACAACAATGTTTTAACCCAAGTATTCAATGACCTAATGTACTTACCTCACGGTCCTTTGAATAATTTCTGCTCCACTATAACTAACTGATGTGTCTACTGTGAATTCAGTGACAAATCCTCCTAGAATTCGATCAAGCCAATGATCGACAGTCCGCGCGATCTTGTTGTCAAATTTCTCTAATCTTTGCACCAATTCTGGCATCCACATTATACTACTATCGAGCTTCCACCTTCCTTGAATTTCTGCCAATTTAGCTAACCACTCATATAATTCAATTGGAAAAGTGCTATATAAAATTTCATGTACCTCTGTATACAGATACCTATTCAACCAATCCTCCTTCAACAGGCACGAATTCTTGTTTTCTTGCGCTGTGAACTCGTGAATCTTCCAATCTAACCACTTTTCAATCTCTTTCTTAGTCAAATTCCAATGATGCGACATCACACATTTCTTAAGAAGATCCTGGTACCGACAATGAAACCATTTGTTGGCTTAGGGGATCCTGACCCAGGTACGGAGTTAGTTGCACCAACCAACAAAACCCTACACTGCTAGTCCTTTTGGAAACAACCTGCGTAGCACAGGCTGAAATCTCACCCAAAATAGTATTGGGGGATGCAAGAAAGAATTTTATGCATCCAGATACTAGTGTGATGTCGTCTAGCACCTTAGATGTACTTCCACACAGATTGGTAGAATCCTAGGCCTCTTTACTATAACTAAGTTAAAGCTGCTTCCAGACCTTCAAAAAGGTCCATGATCAGTCCTTGCGGACTTTAAATAGTTGATTCACCTACTTCCACGCATCAAAAAGCAATCCTAGATTGGAGTTCGCGTAGATCTACTTAATTCGTGAGAAAACATAAGTGAAATAGCTTCTAACTTCACGAAAGTGGATAACCATTCATTTCATATATTATTAAGACAGATTCAGTACATTCACACAATATTCAGTAATTATTTCATAAACATGTCATTCAATCACTAAAATATAACACAAACAGATTTCTTGGAAATAAACATTAATTCTTCAAAAATCCTTCTTTATTGATCTTCAATTCACCGATTACAGACTCTTCTACCTTGCTCAGACAACTACAGGGGTCCGTGCGCTCAGTTGCAAACTCTACGTAGGCCTCTTGCACACTCAGTTGCAGGAGCCTTCCATTATCTACATAAGTGCAGTAAGCAAAGCCTCCCTGCCTTAGCTCTTGCTCAAGACAACAAAAAAGCTTCTACGTACCCAATTATCTATCCAAATTTAATACTAGGACTCGATATGACTCAAATATGTATATTTTTCCTTCATATAATGCCATGGTTCGTGGACCATGGGAGAATTCAAAAGCCTACCAAAACAAGGGGCTAAGACCCCTTTGAATCCTATCTATCTGTGCACTCTGCATCCACAATTTGTGGAGACTTTACATTCTTTACAAAATTATTAAAAAAATAACTAATTCAATTCAATTCTACCCCTGGGGACCCCATCCCAACAAGGTTCTCTTCCACCTCCTCAGTGTATTTATGCATTATCTTTTGTTGGAACTCCCTCTTTCTTACCCTCTTTTACCATTCTCCTTTCATAATTTGCAAACAACTTTTCCATCCAATCTCCATCTGGTAGAAAGCATTGTGGAAAACCTTCTCATTCTCTTTGTGCATGTCATTTTCCTCCATTTTATTTCTTCGTGTTGCACATCCAATCTTAGGGTTAAAAGACTTGATTTTTCCTTCACCATTTTTGAGTTCGACCCCAGTAAGCATCCACACTCACAATTCACATCAAAGAAGACTACTTTGATACCAAAATTATCTAGGATATTTCCTTTGATGATATTAAATATAATTCTTAAAGAGCATGGAAATACCATAAATGTAACATCCATGAAGAATTCACACAAAAATAAGGAAATATAGACATTGCACCAAGATTTGTTAGCGGAGTGCACTCACAACATGTGAGCTACGTCTTTGGGCCTACCTTCAAAGTGGATAGGCCTCTGTATTATATCACACAATTAATGGAAAATACATGGAAAAATAATTGACAATACCTCACTTTTAGGGATGGCACAAAAATCCGATATGAAGATCACAATGTTTAATGCACTGGTAGATTTGTCTTGAGATTTCATGAAAAATGACAATAAACTTCATATGGTTATGTCATTTTCACTTTTGGACCCCTTGGGGAATCTTCAAGACTGGCACAATAGATTAGAATATTCCAGGAATTTTGTTAGAGAATATTTTCTAGAATCTGTCCTTAAAAATGCACTCGCCCTGGCATAGTTCCACTTCGCTTGTGTTGAGCTATGTTCATCCCCCATGGCCTGACATATGCTCATGAGTATCCATTTGAATGCAAAGGTAGGTTTTATATATACGTGGGGGTTTGATATTATAAAGGCCCCACTCGAGGCACGTTGGTTGGCGTATAGTGGTGAGTCCATTATGGTTGGCGAGGTCCTAGGGTCAAACCCTATGGAACCACGTCATATTATTTTAATTGGATTTATTTGTTGAATGGTCATAACCATATATAGCTATAGTTTTGATGAGACCACCAAAATGGCGGCCCACCAACCACCTTCGCTAAAATTCATTGATTCTTCCAGTAACATGTGGCATAGGTTTGGCAGGCCTATTTTGTTGCTAACTGGGTGCCACATGGTGCTATTTGATTATGTCATGTGGCCCCATCCCATTGGCCCATGTTTGTGTTCGGTCACCCTTATCCTTGCCACATCAACCACCACTAAGATTCCACATCATGCCATGTGTTGTGTCTTGGGTTAACATGTGGCACTCTTTAAGAGGTTCCATGTGGCGCTTCCTAGGTGTTCCACATGGCATTGTCACTACCTTTTTTTTGTGCCTATTTATGCAAAACTTTATATGAGCATAACTTTTCAATATGAACTCGAATTGAGGTCTCGTTCACATCCCTGGAATCGTCTTGATGAGATCTATGACTTGGTGCTAGTTTTGTAGAGATTTGAGGAATTCAAATTTTGAGTCTTTTTGGATCCTCCTAAATTAACCATAGACCATGCTTACTCTATGAAACTCAAGACATCAAAATAATATACAGATGTGCATAGCCATAAAATCCTCACATTATTCTTAAATTAAGTGACTATCAGTTCTATGTGAATCTTTATTCAGCACACAACACATGTGTTACCTTCTTATCACGTGAGGTAGTCTACAATCTTAAACAAGGAAATGAGATATCAGATTCATAAACATATCAGATAAATTAAAATTCTTTTAATAATAGGTTAAATGAGAGTCTTGAGGAAACCAGTCATGTTCATCTTTGTAAATCTACAGTTCATGAACGTAATAACAATCACATAGTTCCAGAAGTTGAACATAACCATAAAGACATATAAGGAAAATCGTTGACCATAAACATGTAGTAATCTCAACATCCTTCCATGGGTAGTACTAAACCATAAATTTACAAATCACATATCAAACAATTTCATCATCCATAGTTCAATTGGATACTAGTAATTATATTTGTCTATTTAACTTGAAATGGCTAGAAACTGAAGGATGTACTTCAACTCTCCACCAAGACATAGACCAGATACACTACAACATTTCTTGTAGTTGTCTACCCCTAAGACAAATTTAGATTTTGAGTTACTTTCTCAAGGGAATTTCACATCAAAATCTAGTCAAAAAGTCAAGAGATGGAGTCCATTGTCTAGATGGTTTATCAACTTCTCTCTGGAAGTAAGCACCACAGTGACTCTCTGCCTCTCTAAGACCAATCACAAGGATTCACTCATGGCTCAGCTGGGTATTACTTGGTTCTAGGAGATTGAATACATTATATAGGTGGTTTATCAACTAGATTTTCAAGGAAATCACTACAAGAGTCTCCCATTGTCCAAGTGGTTTATTGGCTTATTTAGCAAGTACTATTTGGTGTAATTTATTCCTCATCAAGCACTTCGTGGTTTTACCACTCTTTTTATCAAGCATCAAAGTTGCTCAACTCATCCACTTAGTGGTTTATCAACCTTCCAACAAGCACCCAAGTGGTTTATCAACTCATTTAGTAGGAACTGGATGTTTTATGATCTTATACAACAAGCAATTAATGGTTTATTAGTTTAATCAACAAGCATTAAGTGATTCAACTCTCCACTGAGCCTCCCGCTACCCAATTAAACATAGGCACAAAATTCAAACCTCAACACTGCCATATGGAACACTTTCCATAATCAAATATCACTAGCTCAAGGATGTTTCTTCTTCCTTTACAGTTTCTTGAGTGTTTCCTTTATTTCCCTTTTTTCCCAATTCCATCTCGTTGTCCTTATTCGACTCTTGTGCTTTTCTCATCACATCCCCTTGCATTATCCTCCTCACATTCTACATGTTCTACTTTATTTTCTCCCTTTCATGTTGACTTCCTCTTCGTTTAGATGGTAGTACTCTCTTCATCACATCCCATGAGGAAGGGGATAATATGGGTACAAAACTCCACTTAAGCTACCCATATCAAAACTTTATTGTTTGTCTGTGTAGGCCATTCAATTTGTCAAGGTGATAGGTAATGTAAGTAAATGAGGTGGGTGTGACTTGATTTCAACACACCACAAGAAACCTTTCCTCCTGAAAAGTCTGAATATGTGCCCTCTCCTTCATCTCAGTCACCAATTTCATTTTCACATAAATTACATAAACAAATTTATATAGCGATATTTGCATGGGGTGTAACAAACATAGTTGTTAGAATTGATGGCGTACATGTTCATAGTTCTAGTAAGCCTCCTCTCCTTTGGCTCAAGTTTAATAAATTCATGATCTAGACACATTTCCAACATATTTTGTCCATCCAAATTGGAATAAAGAAACGAATGAAGAATATCATTTTTAAATATAAAACGATACCTAAGAACATATACATCTTTCGAAAAATAGAAATTTTTTTAGATGTAAATGGGTTCGTATAACTATTTATCAAATGGAAGTTTTGAAAGATATAATGTTCGACTAGTTGATAAAGGATTATCTAAAGTTGAAATCATTGTCTACAATAAAACCTTTACACCATATCCAAAATGAATTACATCCACCTTGCTTTATCCTTTGATGCCTCACATAGATGGGAGGTCCATCAAATGGATTTTAAACCCACCTTCTTACACAGGGATTCTAGAAATAACATCCAAATATCCTTTTGGTGGAACAATTAGAATGCCATCAAGCTCACCAAAAGTCTAGTTCAATATTGGTGTAGCAAACACACTAAGCTACAAATACATTTAATAAAAATTCTCATTCACAATCATGTTCTTGTAATGTACTTTTTCTCAACAAATGGTTAAGTTTCAAATTTTTCTACAAAGTCTCTTATAGAAGTGAATTTTTCTAAACTTCTATATGTGTTATAGAAAGTTTTCATTAGGGGGGATAGGCTGTAATTCCTCCTTCCTTCTCTTATTGTGTCACCTTTGCAAACCCTTCAATCATATCCCATTTTTCTCTTAAGGGGGAATGCTAGGATATTTAGAAACTTAGGAGTTAATGAAGAGCATCTTGATCTCATGTGTCTTTAGGTAAAAGTGTGTTTCTTAGTGTTTCTTTAGTATGAATTTGTAGTTATGTAATTCAATGGTCATGATATGTTCTAGAGATAGAGTGATCTAACATCTCATAATCACCTTAATGTTAACGGATATTGATTTATGGATTAACACTTGATTGGTCCATGATTTATATTTAGAGAACATGGAAGGTCATGTGATAATGATTTATTGTGAGAAACTCTCTTATATATAAATGTTTCTTTTGAATTGATAAATCCCCTCAAGTGGTCACATTGGCTAGGTTGTGGATTGTTTCCCTATTATAAGGTTTTAACCATGTAAAAATATTGCTGGTATGGTCTTTGATATAGTTGTGTTATTAGTTACTTAAGCTAATTGTACTATACAAAATACCTTTTTTTCCTAAACAACTATTATCGTGGCCATTTATAACCATAATCTCTTGCATGGAACTTGTGATATTTATCCAAACCTCGATTTTAATCTTCAAGACAAGACTTTGTGTCGATATACCAAAGAGATCCAACTATTCAAGGGTGCATGCAAGTCATAACCTCCAAAGGACTTATAAAAGACATGCTAGGTATCAAACCAATAGATTTAATACCATGACGGGAAATAAATAGATCAAGGAGCTAAAAATTCTGAGAAGACTTCGTATCTAATGATATTATTATAACACTTAGCACAAATAATCATAGTTCAACATATAACATGAACCACAAAGAACAATAAAACTTGCATTACACTACATGAATGATTGATTCATAACACCATCTATTCATAGTACCAAACTATAACTAAATCCCTTGAAGTGAGGAAGATGAGGTCCACTTTCATTGCCTACATCACATAATAGACTTCTTAAATTATATCTCCACCTATGCACTAGTTAATTACTCTAGACATCCTTAACAACTAATCAATTCCTAAGTAGACTACTTAATTATCTACTTAGTCAATTATCAATTGTCAACCCGTTATTTCTAGAAGATCTAGAGTTATGATGAACTTGTTTGACCAACTCTAGTAGAAGAAGCAAGAAAGAAAGGGAGAAACTCCCAACAATGGAAGGATGTGAAAGTGGTTCTCTATCTTTCCTATAAAAATTCCATATCATATCCTTATCATTTTTCCTGTTATTGTAAAATACAACCCCATGGCTTCTTTATATAAATGAACAATAGAACTCCATTCTAGAAGTAGCTTCTATATAAGCTCTTCTCCTTCCTTAATGAGAGGCATAATCTTAGTGGGAATTATGGAAGGCTAAGTGTTTAGCATTACAAGGTTCAAAATGGATCCACGCATGCTCACTACATCATCTAAACAAGCACACATGCATTTAGGGGTCATGTACTAGCTATTTTTTGGATATAAAGGGGTCACATAATTTTCAAAAGATTGTCCACACATGTCGTGTCAGTGATAAATGATATATTGTGTCACCTTATAAATTATCAACTAAGGGTTTCACTAGGCTAAGTGAGGTACAAAAAGAGCCATATAATAATATGATGCATCACATTAGCCTTGTCCAATAAAGTAAATTTCACCTTAATCTATTCATTTTTTTCAAAATTTTGATAATCTAAATCATTTTAAAATTTACAAAACCCCTCAAGACAAAATTCCAAAATCAAAATCCTATCCATTAAATAGAACTATAACTTTCATATTTCTATTCAACCTAGGAAAAAATTCGAAAAATAAATAAATTTAAACCTGTAGATTAACTTACTCTTTAAAATAACCTTATAACAAATTACATCATTTATATTTTTAATTAAAATCATTTTATTTTTTAATACTCTTGTTAACTTACTCCTTAAAGTAACTACACAACAAATTACATCATTTAAAACTTCAAAAAAAAACTAAATTCTTTTATTTTTTTAGTACTCTTCTTAAGATTACACATTTTTCCAACAAAACTTCATGATACTATCCACTCTATAAAATTTTCAATACATAACACATAGTGCGTGGGTGTTTACAATTTTGTTTGATATTTACACGTGCACAATTTTCTTCCTATCAAATGACATTATACCACAAATAAAATATAATGAACTTCATTTTCACTACTTAAATTTACAACTCTTTTTTAACAAAATGATTAATAGATCATTATGAAATAATGTGGAAAGATATTCTGTTCAAATAC
Organism: Pinus tabuliformis; assembly: GCA_031772625.1. Classification (NCBI taxonomy): domain Eukaryota; kingdom Viridiplantae; phylum Streptophyta; class Pinopsida; order Pinales; family Pinaceae; genus Pinus; species Pinus tabuliformis. Next base: position 979,326,512 of record CM062805.1, on the reverse strand, counting down.
TTATACTTACTTCTTATTACCTTACTCAAATACTTATTACCCCTTTTTGCTCTTCCTTGATATGACGCATTTTAACCTTTAGTGATAGCGACAGAGAATGTTGGTTGTGTCAGCGATGCCATTTTTCTATAGACTGCCGGAATTAATTTGACTAATAAGTTTAATTAATAATACAATTATAATAATAGTTTAATTTTAAGGTTAGGGTTAATTTAAATATTAAATTGGTGTATGAAATTTTTTATTTGAGATATAAGGGATAAATTTTTTAGCAATGATTTGATTACTAAAATTTATAAAGGTTTTTAGTGGGTTTAGCTTGAGTATTTTGGAAAATGATTTGTTATCCTCTCCACCTAGTTTCAATTCATATAGAGGGACATGTTGGCCCGTTGTCATAAAGATTGAAGAGCACATGCCCCCTAGGATAGAGGTCCATGTTGACCCTTTGTGAGAAAGATTGAAGAGCACGTGCCCCCTACGATAGAGGTCCACACAAGTGGAACTCAAGACATCATGGCTCTTGCTAAGTCATAAGTCATAACTAATTAGAACTATTGAAAAATAATGAGAACCATCAAAAACTAACTAAAACCATTAAACATTGAAACTGTTGAAAACTAAGTAGAACCATTAACATTGAAAAGTAACAATAACATTGAACCATTAAAAACTAACAAAAAAATGTTGAACATTGAAAATTAATGTTGAGAACTAATAAGAACCATCACATGTTGAAAAGTAACCAAAACCATCAAACGCTGAAAACTATCGAGAACCATTAAATATTGAAACTAATGAGAACTTTGAAAAACTAATAGTAACCATTGACTAATGAAAATTATCAAGAAGCCTTGAACATTACAAACTATTTTGAACCATTAAACATTGAAAACTAATTGGAATCTTTGAATATTGATGTTGAAAACTCAATACTAATAGAAATGAAAAACTAATAATAGCCATTAATTATTGAAAATTATCAAGAAGCCTTGAACATTAAAAACTATTTAGAACCATTAAACATTGAAAACTAATTGGAATATTGGAATATTGATGTTGAAAACTAAATACTAATAGAAAAATGATTCTTTAGTTTTAGTTGGCTTTCAATTGACATTAACAATTTTCAATACTTTTCTAGCACAACCATATTTACTAAAATTTTCAACAATTTTTTTAACATAACCACTTTTAGTAGTTTCAATAGTATTCTAACACAACAATATTTATTAAAATCAAAAGTTTGTCCTTTTTTTGTTAGAGATATTTTACTTTATCCCCTACTTTTTCAGTAATGATGATGATGATGATTAATGTCCACTAAAACCAATATGGTATATCAGACTTTAAGAAGGTAATAAATTAATAGAAATTCTTTAGCATATTATTGATATGCTTGAAGAGAAGTGTGAGAAGTGTTCCGAAATCACCATAGTTTTGTTGCCTTAACAGGTCAAGAATGTTGGTAGTCTGACAAATATTTTGAAAAACATAACGGATTTGATTATAAGATAGACAACTAAAGAGAAACTGCTTTCCATCTTCAACTCTCTTAGTATCACACACTTGACAAACCCTTTCTTCACGTGAAATTTTGGGAGTAGACTAACGCCCAGTTTCACTATGATCCAATAAACTATGATAAACTTTAATTTATATTACATGACATCCATTCAAATTTCCAACTTCCCCACAAAGGAAAAGCTTCATTAGAAGTGTTTCAGAAAACTTGGCCAAAACTTTCTTTTTGCAATGTTTTAAACACAAACCAACGTTGCAATATGATAGCATAACCCTATGTTGTAATGTGATGAACCATCTAAAACATCACAATGTGTTGAACATTACTTGTTGTAACAATGTGATGAACATTACTCAACAACATACTATGAAAAAAATTACCCAACTTTGCAATATGATGAACATTTCTCAATGTTATTATGTGATGAACATTACTCAATGTTGCAATGCCACCAACATTCATCACATGTTATAGACGTTCCATGACATTGCATTTTGATGAAATTTTATTTTCATTGTAATGTGACAAACATGGTGAACATTACCTAATGTCATATTGTGACAAAGATAACCAGCATTCATTTTAATGAACATTTTTAGATGATGCAATGTGACTAACATATTTAAGCAATCAATATCCAATGTCGTAATGTGACATGAATTTCTCAATATTGCAATGTGACAAACATTTCCCAACCATTGGAATGTGATGAACATTTCTCATTGTTGCACATTCATGAAGATTCCCCCAAACTTTGCAATGTGATAAACACAACCCAACAACACTATGTTACAAACATTGCATGACATCATAATGTGAAAAGCATTATTAGATGTGATAAAAATTTCTTGAATATCACATTGTGATTAATACTACCAAATGCCACAATGTATTGAAGATTCCCCTATTTCCATAGTGTCACAATATCATAAACATTACCCGACATTGCAAAGTGATAAACAAGTCCAAACAAATATTATCTTATTTCACATTGTGGAGAACATTACAAATCTTGTAATGTAAGGAACATTAATTGATAGTGCATTGTGTTGAAATTTACATGATATTGCAATCTGATGAACAAATCTAAATGAATATTTATCAATGTTGTAATGTGATGAATATTACTTAATGCAATAATGTGTTGTGCATTACATATTGCTGCAATGTGATGAAAATTACCTAATGTTGTAATGTGATAAACATAACCCAACATTGTAATGTCATGAGCAAATATAGACATTGCATTATGATGAACATTTCACAATGTCACAACATGATAACTATTGTCAATCATAGTTAAGTAGAGTCAACCACAAGCATGCATTCTTAAGCATTATCAACCATAGTCAACCATAATCAACTATGGTCAATAGTAGTCAACCACGATCAATCGTGGTCAACCTTAGTCTACCAAATCAACCAAGGTTAACCATGGTCATCTTTAGTCAACCAGAGTCACCCATAGACATCATGATCAACCATGGTAAACAATGTTCAACATGGTTAAACCATGGCCAAACATAGCCAACTGTGGTATATTTTACTTGACCAAGTTAAGCACACATGACCATGGTCAACCATAGTCATACATGGTCAACCCTAGTCAAGCATGAGTAACCATGGTCATCTTTGGTCAACCCATAGTCACCATAATCAACCATGGGCAACCATAATAAACCATTAACCATACTTAATCATGCCTACCCATGGTAATCTATTGATAACCATGCACATCCATGGTCAACCATATTTAATTATGGTCACCTTGGTTGATTATGGGTGGCCATGGTCACCATTGTCAACCATGGTCACCATTGTCAAACCATGGTTGATGATGGTCAACCATGGTCACCATAGGGAATCATGGTCAACCCTAGTAAACCATGATCAACAATGATCAACCATGACTAACATGGTCAATCATGGTCATCTTTAGTCAGCCATAGTCAGCCATAGGCATCATGGTCAACCATGGTAAGCTAAATTCAACATGGTCAACATAGCCAACTATTGCTAACCTTACTCAACCATCGTTAGCCACAAGAACCATGGTCAACCATAATTACCATGGTTAATCTTAGTCACCCATGAGCAACCATATTCACCTCTGGTCAACCATAGTCATCATAGTCAACCATATCCAACCATGGTCAACCATAGTCACTCAAAGTTAGCCATATTCAACCATGCCTGTGTTGGCATTATGATGCATGTGTTGTACTTGATGGCAATCCTCTTGTCGCAGAACAACTCACTTATATATAACTAGATGAATCTACAGAAGAGATATCAGATGTGACAGAATACATGAGATGTAGGGCAGCTCAAAGGAATCAAGTTCAGATGTAATGTACAATGGCAACTCATTAAAATGACAGTTCTTAGTATGGCAAGTTAGCTTTGCCATCAAGTCCAAAGGGGGAGATTGTTGGCATTATGATACAGGTGTTGTCCTTGATGGCAACTTACTGAGATGATAGATTACAGTTTAGTCTCACAGAATGAAGAAAAAGGGATATACGCAGGTTACCCTTGATAAAGCCGCGTATACACGTGGGTTAGCCGACCAAAAGGTGTGTATACGTATACACGCACTTTCATGCAAGGGAAGGCGCATGCATTTCGTTTTGGTCCATGGTATTTGGACCATGGTATTGTGATCCATGGTATTGGTCCAAGGTATCTTGTCCGACGTGTTGATCCTAGGTATTTGGTCCAAGGTTTTGGTTCTAAGTGGTTTTCGACCATGGTATTGAGTAAGGCCTACGACTATAAAAGGAGGAGAAGATCATTAGGCAAAAGGATGGAGAAAGTCTTGAATATCTGATGAAGTATGAGATCTACTATGCAGGTTATGGGTTCATAATGCTTTGCTTGATCTGAGCTAAGGAGGAATCTCGACGGTTGATGGAGAATAAGATCTAAGGATAGATTGGGATCTAATGGCTTGGAATGAATCATCTCAATACGGTTTGATAACGCTTATTCTAGATCTGTATACTGATGCATGTAATGTTCTGTAAATATTATGATCTGGGTATAGCTCGAGTTTCGAATAGCTGCAAATCATGAATGAATATTTATAGATGTATACGCTGGTTGACTATGATAAAAGTGCGTACATACGCAGGTTAGATACATCTAAGTAGAGTATACCATATGAACTATGATGTTTGAAGTTACAAGTGGTTCTGGTTGTTGATGAGTTCTGATGACTGTTTACTGGTGTCAGTATTCTGCATACTCAGTTTGATTGATTGTGTTTAGCTTTAGTGTTGATGGATGAGATCTAATAATGGATCAGGATCATAATGACTTATCGTTATGTGATCTGATGGACTAGATCTGGTTGCTAACACACATATTATCCTTGTATATGTAATGATCTGGGTATATCTGAAGTTAGGAAGTGTAGCGAAGTTATAAGTAAGTAATTAATGACATATACGCTGGTTCGCTTTAGTGAAGTTGCGTATACACATTGGTTCGGCTCTTCCAAGTAGCATATGCACTCTGATGCATCATTTAGATGATACATTGTTGCAAAGTTCCTTGTTCTGCTCTATGTTTTGGTGACTGCAGATTGTTGACAGGGTTTCAGTGATTCAGTATTGGGTGATTCAGAGATTGATGATGCTAGCGTTAATTGATTATGTGCTTCAATGATATTGATGGGTCCAATATGAAAATTGGATGAAACGTGGCCTTTAGATTATGTTGTGGTGCTTCAGGAGTATCCAGTCTGAAAATTATGAAACGTGGTACCTAGAGGAAGAAAGAGAAGGTTGTAGCCTTCTATAGGTCGGCACCTACGTACTAGTACATGAGCTGGTACAAGAGCTAAGGGGTTTGTAGCTCCCTTCCAGTAGTAGTTGGAAAACAAGTGAAGGTTGGAGCATTCAGTAGGCCGGCGCCTATGTACTAGTAAAAGGACCAGCTAGTACAAAAGCTAAGGGGGTTGTAGCTCCCTTCCAGGGGAAGCTGGAAAATGAGAGAAGGTTGTAGCCTTCTGCAGGTAGAAGCCTGCATATTGGTATAAGACTACACCGATACAGATCTATTGTAAAAGAAGTTTCTTATTAAAAGAAGATAGAGACGAATTGCAATAGGTGGTTTTCACCCACATTGGGTTTCCACCTTACAACATGGTGTTCACGTGTGTTTCTTGAGTGTGATGATCTGTTATGTTTTACTACACCTGCTTACTATTCATATGGTTAAAAAAGTTATGATGCATTAACTAAAGATCAACATTTAATCGATGAACTAAATCATAAGTTTACAGGATATACACTAGTTGCATTAGACACAATTGCATGTACACGCAGATTCCCTTAACTGAAGCAGCGTATATGAATCTGAGTATGGAAATGAAAAAGTTATTAATTTTATAACACTGATTCACCCCTCCCTCTCAGTATTATTTCCAACAATTTGTATCAGAGCAAGTCCTTTGGTAGAAGCTTGATCGCTTGAAGGAGATCCGTAGAACAATGGGAAAGAAGCTTAAGAAGAAAGTGCCTAAGAAGAAGAAGACATATCATAAGAACTATGACAGTGGGAGAATCGATTGAGGAATATGTGGAAGAAGCACTTCAGATTCAGAATCACTTCAGAATGAAGACGAACAAGCAAAAGAACTATCAGGTATGAATTTGTTATCCTCTGGTGACACATTTCTCCATCCATTTGAAGATGACGAAAGTGATAGTGAAACAACATAATTTGCTCTTATGAGTGACAAAGAAAGATATCAAATAGAGACAGAATTTAAAAGGCTTATAGACAAAATTGGAGATCAACAAGATCTATTGCACAAAAGGGAATGTATCTCCAAAGCAGAAGTTACCAAACTAAAAGCTCAACTAGAAGAAGGAAACAAGGTAAGGAAGCTATTCAAGGAAAAGGAAGATCAATGTCAAAAGTTGTAGGATGAAATGAAATCATTAAGAAATGAAGTAAATGAAAGGAACACAACAATCAAGAAACTCAAAGAAAGATCCAGTTACTATGAAAGTCTTGAAGCTACGATCCTCTCACTAAAAGAATATCTTGAAGAATCAAATAAGCAGAATAAAGAACTACTCCAAGCTCTTGAAAAACAAGAAAACAAATTTCTTCAATTAAGACATCAGTTGGAAGAAGGAAGAAAAGCTGAAGAAAATGTGAAGAAGTAGTATCGTGAGAAAGAAGAGAAACTTCAGGTTGGGGTAAATATTCTAAAAGATAACTTAGAAGAAAAGGATAAGCTCTTACGATCTCAAGATAGTACTAAGATCTTGAATGATATTCTTAGTAGTCAAAGGTATCCTGCTATCAAAATTGGTCTTGGTTTTCATGAATCTATTGAAGGTGAATCTAGTTCACAAAATAAGACAAGGAACTCTAATGCACAATTTGAAATACTCAACAAGGAGATGAGAGGTAAATCCCATCAACAACTAAGGAAAGAAATTCTTCAAAGAAAATCTTTTACTCCTCTAATGAATAATGTTGAACATTAGGTATGTCATAATCTTGGACGTGTTGCAACTAGATGCAGAAGTAGAATGGTTCAAGACCATCACACAGAAAGATCATCACATTCCAAGTACTTTAAGGGATATTGTTTTTCTTGCAATTTTTTTGGTCACAAAGCTGTTGATTGCTACAGAAGGCATATGAAACATGTAAGATGTTATGCATGTAACAAGCTGGGACATATAGCAAAGGAATGCAGGAACAAAGTACGGGCACCATACCAAAAGGAGAAAACATCATCACACTTGAAGATATGGAAGAAGAAGGAAGTACAGTAAAAAAGATGTGGCATAGTACAATGTACAGACATAACAGACTTAGAGGAAGCTAAAAGTGTAAAACTTCAGTGTTCTCAATCTCATACGCAAGTTTCATAAAGAGAAGCCGCATATATACGCAAGTTAGACATGCACAATCGCGTATATGTTAGTTTGAGAAAAGCAGTGGGACAGGCTCAGGAAAAGGGTCTGATATGATTCAGTCCATTATTTGCTCTGTTTGATAATGGTTACAATCTGCTGATGATGTGTGGAAATGTCTTGATACTTGTAAGATGTTTAGAAGTGTTTTGATCCTAACTTGATGATGATGATGCCTTGATACTTCTTGCTGATATATGCATGATCATATCTAACAGTAAACAAGATGGCACAAGTTCAGGGGGAGCATATACTTTTAATAATGCATTGTTGGCATTATGGTTAGTAGTCCTTGGTGATGATGCTTATATGGCTAAATGATACATCTTGCTATGATATGCTTATGAGTTGTCCATGATAAAATCTCATATGATTTTTGGGCTTACATAGTTGGTGTTCAGATCAGATTTGTGGTTGATTCTCTGATGATGCATATATGGTGCTTACATGGTGATCTTCATAAGGATAAGGAGAAGTAAAAGCTTGAATACACAATTTCATTACTTGATGCTGCTGACAACATATAATATAGTTATGATGCAGGATTCCTATAGTTCTTGGTGCTCATGTCGATGAGGATTGTTGTTGTTGATGATATCAAGAAGTCTTAACAAAAGATCTTGAGCTCAAGATACATAGTGCTATATACAGTATGCTAGATACATGGATGATTAAGTTGCATTGTTGGAGACATGATGATGATGAGTTCTTATCTATATGATGATAGGTTGATACTTACATATGTTGATTGATGCAGATGTTCCCAAGTGATGATACATGGATGATATATGAGATCATGAAGATCTTGATGATAAGATGGATATGGTGTTTTTCACATATGATATAATGTGAATGATTTGTATGTCATATACATAATTCATTTATGGAAGGCTATGATAATGTTCAAAAGGATGAGTTAATATCTATATGCAGACATATCTTGTTACAGGTTGATGACTTCTACACTAATGGACATATACAGTTTGCTGGTCTGGATGTTATAGATAGAATGGAGCAAATCATAGAGTGTGTATGATAGTTGCTAATGACTATCATGGTCTTGTTTAGATATTTGGTCTCTGTTATAAATGTCATGTATATCATTCAATGTAAAGGTCATATCAAGACTCAGGATGTAATAGTTTGTCTCTATCTATTGTAGTCATTTAATGAATCCCTTTTGGTCATATACCCCCACTATGCATAGGAAGGATGATGTAATATTTCAATCATGTATAAACAATTAGTATATGGTGTATCCCCACTTGGCTGGGTGGATGAGTCAATATTGGTATATCCCCACTTGGTTGGAAGATGGATTTATGTATGAGTCTTTGGTGATAGGAAGGTCATTTATGATGTATAGAGTCATGTTCTTCTTGTAGAACATCTTTTTTCAAACCTTGCTTACAGTCAAGGGGAGCATGAACAGCACACTTCAGCAGAGCAGAGATTTCAGCATGTACTCAAAGGGAGCATAGACAGATTGGTACACCTTGGCATATACTAAGGGGGAGCTCAATTAGAGATTTCAGCAAGTACTCAGGGGGAGTATGGATAGTGGAATGTATATCAAGGAAGAGAATATCTTGGTCCGCCCTTTGCCCTTGATGTCAAAGGGGGAGAGTGACTTGGTATGGTTGTTGCCATCAAGTCCAAAGGGAGAGATTGTTGGCATTATGATGCATGTGTTGTACTTGATGGCAACCCTCTTGTAGCAGAACAACTCACTTATATATAGCTACATGAATCTACAGAAGAGATATCAAATGTGATAGAATACATGAGATGAAGGGCAACTCAAAGGAATCAAGTTCAGATGTAATGTACAATGGCAACTCATTAAAATGACAGTTCTTAGTATGGCAGGTTAGCTTTGCCATCAAGTCCAAAGGGGGAGATTGCTCGCATTATGATATAGGTGTTTTCCTTGATGGCAACTTACTAAGATGATAGATCATAGTTCAGTCTCACAGAATGAAGAAAAATGGATATACGCAGGTTCCCCTTGATAAAGCCGCGTATACACGCGGACTAGCTGACCAAAAGGTGCGTATACGTATACATGCACTTTCATGCAAGGGAAGGCGCGTACATTGGGTTTTGGTCCGTGGTATTTGGACCATGGTATTTTGATTCATGGCATTGGTCCAAGGTATCTTGTCTGATGTGTTGATCCCAGGTATTTGGTCCAAGGTTTTGGTTCTAAGTGGTTTTGGACCATGGTATTGAGTAAGGCCTACGACTATAAAAGGAGGAGAAGATCATTAGGCAAAGGAACGGAGAAAGTCTTGAATATCTGATGAAGTATGAGATCTAGTATGCAGGTTATGGGTTCATAATGCTTTTCTTGATCTGAGCTAAGGAGGAATCTCAGCGGTTGATGGAGAAAAAGATCTAAGGATAGATTGGGATCTAATGGCTTGGAATGAATCATCTCAATATGGTTTGATAACGCTTATTCTAGGTCTGTATACTGATGCATGTAATGTTCTGTAAATATTATGATCTGGGTATAGCTCAAGTTTGGAATAACTACCAATCATGAATGAATATTTACAGATGTATACACTGGTTGACTATGATAAAAGTGTGTACATACGCAGGTTAGATACATCTAAGTAGCGTATACCATATGAACTATGATGTTTGAAGTTACAGGTGGTTCTAGTTGTTGATGAGTTCTGATGACTGTTTACTGGTGTCAGTATTCTGCATATTCAGTTTGGTTGATTGTGTTTAGCTTCAGTGTTGATGGATGAGATCTAATAATGGATCAGGATCATAATGACTTATCTTTATGTGATCTGATGGACTAGATCTGGTTGCTAACACACATATTATCCTTGTATATGTAATGATCTGGGTATATCTGAAGTCAAGAAGTGTAGCGAAGTTATAAGTAAGTAATTAATGACATATACGCTGGTTTGCTTTAGTGAAGTTGTGTATACACGCTGGTTCGCTTTAGTAAAGTTGCGTATACACGCTGGTTCGGCTCTTCCAAGTAGCGTATGCACTCTGATGCATGATTTTGATGATACAGTTAGATATGAACATTGTTGCAGAGTTCTGTGTTCTGTGTTCTGCTCTGTGTTCTCATGATTGCAAATTGTTGACAGGGTTTCAATGATTCAGTATTCGGTGATTCAGAGATTGATGATGCTAGTGTTGATTGATTATGTGCTTCAATGATATTGATGGGTCCAATATGAAAATCGGATGAAACGTGGCCTTCAGATTATGTTGTGGTGCTTCAGGAGTATCTGGTCTGAAAATTATGAAACGTGGTACCTAGAGGAAGAAAGAGAAGGTTGTAGCCTTCTGTAGGTCGGCACCTACGTACTAGTACATCAACTAGTACAAAAACTAAGGGGGTTGTAGCTCCCTTCTAGTAGTAGCTGGAAAATGAGTGAAGGTTGGAGCATTCAGTAGGCTGGCGCCTACATACTAGTAAAAGGATCAGCTAGTACAAAAGCTAAGGGGGTTGTAGCTCCCTTCCAGGAGAAGCTGGAAAACGAGAAAAAGTTGTAGCCTTCTGTAGGTAGAAGCCTGCGTACTGGTATAAGACTGCACCAGTACAAATCTATTGTAAAAGAAGTTTCTTATTAAAAGAAGATAGAGACGAATTGTAGCAGGTGGTTTTCACCCACATTTGGTTTCCACCTTACATCATGGTGTTCATGTGTGGTTCTTGCGTATGATGATCTGTTTTGTTTTACTGCACCTGTTTATTGTTCATATGGTTAATAAAGTTCTGATGCACTAACTAAAGATCAACATTTAATGGATTAACTGAATCATAAGTTTACAGGATATACGCTAGTTGCATTAGACACAGTTGCGTGTACACGCAGGTTCTCTTAACTGAAGTAGCGTATATGAATCTGAGAATGGAAATGAAAAAATTATTAATTTGATAATACTGATTCACGCCCCCCCACCCCTCTTAGTATTATTTCCAACACCTTGATCATAATGAACCATGGAAAACCACAATTAGCCATAGTCAACCACAGTCAATCATAGTCAACCATGATCATCCATGGTTAACTATAGTAAACTATGGTCACCTTGGTTGACTATGGTTGACCATAGTTGATTATGATTGACCATCCTCACTATGGTCAACTATGGTTGACCATGCTCATTATGGTAGATTATGGTTGACCATGTTCACTATGGTCAACTATAGACACTATAGGCAACTATGGTCATCATGGTCAACCATAATTGACTATGGTCACCATGGCCAACCATATTCATCCAATTTTATGGTAAACCATAGTCAATTGTGGTCATCTTTGGTCAACCATAGTCACAATAGTCACCCATGGTTAATCATGGGCAACCATTGTTGACTATAGTCAGAAAAGGTCAACGATGGGAAAAATGGTCAACCATCATCAACATGGCCAACCATAGTCAACAAACGACAACCATGGACAACCATTTTCAACCATACTCTACATGGTGAACCATGATTAGCCATAGTCAATCATGGTCTATATCAACCATAGTCAACCATGGTCTACTAATCCTTCCCATGTTTGTCGATCATCAACAATCATAAACACATTAATAAAATGGTTGATATACATCGATTGGCATGATTTTCCACCTTACATATGCCAATTGGTGACATTAGTTTTAAAAAGGAGGAAAATGATGCTAATTGACCAACTTTATTAATGTGAATGTGCTAATCCTTAGTGATATGAATAGAGAATGTTGGTTGTGTCAATGATGCAATAAATCTATATAATAATTACAACATAGTAGATTCGATAGTCAATAATTTCCATATATGGGATAATGTTAATGTAACTAATATAATAATAATAACAACAACAAATTTATTTTAAGGTTACAATTAAGTTAGACAACAAATTGTATGAGACCCCTTGTTTGTGGGATAATGCCTCCTTGTAAAGATTTGACTCCTAAAATTTACAAAGTTGTCTCATGGGTCTAGCCCAAGTGATTGAACCATTCTTTCCACCCAAATTCAATTCTTATAAAGTGACATGTTGGCTGGTTGTGATAAGAATCTAAGAGTAGGCACCCCTTGAGATAGAGGTCCAAGCAAGTGAAATTTGGGATATCTCGGATCTTACTAAGTCATAAGTTATTGGTATAGCTAGCTTCCAGATTATTGAATATACTCTTAATGTTATATAGAAAGAACCAAAAATTTTAATCGAAACCTTGAGCAAATTACTTCAACAAATCACTAACTTACTATAATTTTATAAATTTACAAAATTATACATACTCGGCCCAATATTTTTAAATTTAAATTTATTATTTTTATATATATTCAAATATTTTTTTATTTTTTTTTTAAATTTAAACTTATTATTCTTAATGATTTATGTATCCAACCTAAGTAAGAAGAAGATTAAGCGCCACGGGGTAGGCGAGTTGGTAATCACACTGCGGTGAAGTTCGTTACAAAGGCGGTACTTGTACACTGAAGGTCACGAGTTCAATTCCCCCAGACTAACCCAGTGGTGTGGAGAGGGGCGGACCCGGCGATATGGAGAGGGGTAGGCGCAGCTCCCGGTGGTTATAGAGGTAACGGTCAGAATCAACCCAGGTCAGAATCGACCCTATGTAATGCGAGTGGCGAGGCTGCCCCTGTTACCAATTCCAATATACAAAATAAACATAAAAAAAAAATTAATAAAGTTGCTATTTTGTACTTTGTACCTCATATTTATTGCCCATAAAATTTGAATCCCATTTAGTTTTTCGAGTTAGTTTTGTAGAGTTACGTTGCGGTGAGTAACCCTTTCATTATGCAGCGATCAGTGGAGTGGAGATGAATATATGCAAGGCAAAAGCACCGTTTCGACAAGCCGGGTTTGATATTCCCAGGTATACGTGGAGTGTTGATCTCAGTGACAGCGAAATAATAGCAGTGGCACTTGCAGAAAAGGCTGACAAAATTGATCAAATAACGAAGTCCCTGCACGATGCAGATACGTATTAACTGTAACTGAAAAGCGAACGAATACCTGCATGTCATATGCATCCAATTCCAGCCTCTTCCGAAGACTGAGCGCCAGCTCTGAATTACATATTCAGATTGGCTCTCACAGGCGGCGAGTGAGACGATTTCGAGGACATACGATTTATTCACTCGGATGGAACTGCACGTTGCGTATTCTTCCCTTCGAAGTATGGCCCCAAAGAGCAGCACTATCTGTCAAAATCTCTAGCAGAGTCAGAGCAGTGCCATTCCACTTTCGACTTAGTATATGGTGTTTAATATTTGTCATAAATTCTTGAAGATCATATGTTTTTTTTGGTTGATACAAGGGTATGATTTTGAATTTAAGTGATTGAAAATGTATTTTTAAATATATAAATAAATTTAGTAATTTAAATTTTAAAATATTTAAATTTTATAATTTACATTAGTGAAATTTATAATTTTAAAATATATATTACATTTCAAATAAATTGATTAGAAAATATGTTGTAAAAAAACTAAAAAATTTTGTTGATGCTCAAAGAAAAGAGTGCTTATAATTAAAAAATTAGTGAAAAAGAAAAATTAATGTTTTTACAAAATTACTTTGTAAATTTATTAAATCATTATTAGCCAAATACAAAATCAAAAATAAAAAGAAGGCAACCTTATACAAAATAAAAAATGAAAGCAAAACCAATTTATTAAACTAAAAATAATCATGGGGAGAAAGACTAAACACAGTGTACTAAGTGAAATCCAAACAAATATTTATATCAATTTTTCAACTCCTTGGTATTAAGATTATTGTTGAAATCACATAAAATTTCAAAATACATAAAAAAAAAACGATATAGTTTTAACCATTAGCTAAGTATTTGTCCTAGCTAAAGCCCTAACCAATTTTCCAATTCCCTGACATTAAGATTCCTATTGGACAGCGATATTTCATGATAGTATAATACTTTGTTATGTTTGATAGATGTAATTATAAAAGATTGTTGGTTACAATTAAACTATCTTCAACAATATTGTATGTTTGATGTTTATAATATTATCTTAACTTATCAAATATTTATATTTTTATTTGAATATGGTAATTGTGGATCCACAAAATTTAAATATTTTTATTTGAGTATGGTAATTCAAGATCCACAATTTTTTTTTATTTGAATATGGTAATTGCAGATCCACAAAATCTAGGCTTAATATTAAATGTGTTATTAGAAGTTGTATTTTTTTCTTTTTCTTTTGATATTCTTAATTTTGTTTAATTATAATTTATTCTATTTATTTTACAAAGTTTTATTTTTCAATAATCAAGAGCTTGTTTTATAAGTTTATAGGCAGGAAAGAAATACAAATTATTTTTCGAACCTATGATTTCACTCTCCAATGATAAATAATTCTCATTTTTTATTTCAATAATGGTTAGCTTGAAGTTTTAATCTTTATTTTAATGCAATTGTTTTTAAAATTAAGAATTCATATTATAATTATTATTATTATTTGTATTTGTATTTATGAAATTTTGCATTTTTCAATTAATAGATTCTTAAATTTACAAAATTAGTGAATCTGATTTTTATATATGAAAATGATTTTAGGAAACAATTACCACAACATTGAAGTAAACCTAACAAATAAAAACAAAACAAACTTTGAGAAAGAATGAAAATAAGTGGTTGAACATTCTTGCTCCATAAAACCCTGATTTGCAATGTTCCATCAAACCCCAACTTGCAACACATATGTATATTATTTTGATTTTAAGTTCAAAGCCTTATATCATTGCTTAATAAAAATGCAACATAGTTAATGTTTATATGAGAAAGAAGGAAAATAAGTGGTTGCACATTCTTGCTCCATAAAACCCTGATTTGCAATGTTCCATCAAACCCCAACTTGCAACACATATGTATATTATTTTGATTTTAAGTTGAAAGCCTTATATCATTGCTTAATAAAAATGCAGCATAGTTAATTTTTATGTGAGAAAGAAGGAAAATAAGTGTTGCACATTCTTTCTCCATAAAACCTTGATTTGCAATGTTCCATCAAACCCCAACTTATGTATATTATTTTGATTTTAAGTTCAAAGCCTTATATCATTGCTTAATAAAAATGCAACATAGTTAATTTTTATGTGAGAAAAAAGGAAAATAAGTGGTTGCACATTCTTGCTCCATAAAAACCTGATATGCAATGTTCCATCAAACCCAACCTTGCAACGCATATGCATATTATTTTGATTTTAAATTGAAAGCCTTATATCATTGCTTAATAAGAATGCAACATCGTTAATTTTTGATGGCCTCCCGCCGTTTATGAGATATCTCCGCTCGACTGTACCCGCGTCTTGGATGAACTTTATGGTTGACTTTAATGAACTGTACGCTTCCTTGGTATTCGGTTTAGGGTTTCGCCAGGCTTCACCAGTTACCCACCTACACTTGCCGGTTCCCTTGCATATACCTTACCCTTTTGTCAACTCTAATCATTCCATTCGTCACTTTTGCGCCTCCTGCGCCGAAAACATTAGCTCTGCAACTGTATGGGAACTCCTGTTCTTCGTGGTTCTGGTTTCGAATGCCTGTTCATATGGATGTCTCTGGTTCTTAACTGTTATGGAGGTAAGGTTCCGCGGCCTGTGAGAGCGCCCTCTACTCCGCACGATAATGGTCTTGTTTCTCTGCGTTTTTAACTGATTTTTCTGTATGCAAATGCGATTTTTATTGTTGGGTTAATGGATTTATCTTGTGACACGCCCTCCTCCACGTTTCCGCGCTTCACTTCGTGTTTCAGGTAAACAATGGTTCCCTATTGTATTATTTGTAGACCTTCTCCCTCCGGCTCTGACGTGCTTGTTACGGGTCTTTCAGGTTGTAGTCGTTATGGTGGTCTTCTATATGTTTCCCTTAGCTCAGGTAAGGGTTTTACTCCAACCCTGTTCAGATTTCGATTTCCAAATGGTTATTTACGTTTTCACAGCTTCTAACTTATTCTTGTTTTTGTGGTAGGCGGTTCCAGGTAGCTGGGTCTGTGACTCAATGTGCTCCTCGCGTCTTAGCAAACGTTCGAGCTCCTTCTTCACGGGTAGTGTCTCCCCATTGTAGTTGACTGTAATTTATTTGTAGTTTTTAGGTATGGTGCTGTTGGTGGTTCGTTTCCTGAACGGCAAAAGGAATGTCTCCGTTGTCTGTGCAACCCTCTTCGTTATATTTTGGTCTCGGCCTGAACTCTGTAATTTGTCACTTCGCTTTTCTTTA
This sequence comes from Pinus tabuliformis, assembly GCA_031772625.1. Taxonomy (NCBI): domain Eukaryota; kingdom Viridiplantae; phylum Streptophyta; class Pinopsida; order Pinales; family Pinaceae; genus Pinus; species Pinus tabuliformis. Next base: position 979,309,799 of record CM062805.1, on the reverse strand, counting down.
AACCCTTTATGGGTATGCCATGGCTTCAAGCCTTGCACTGTTTGGTACTTGTCTGGTCTATTCCTTTAATGAAACTTTTATTTGCAAGAAATGTGCGTCTCTTGGACTGTATTTAATTATTTACAGTAGGTTAAAGAAATATTTCAAATGCTTATTTGCTACAGCCGTGGTTTGCTCTGTTCTCAAATAAGATGTGAGGGTTTGATTTTCTTGGTTACCTGAAAATGTATTTGAATGCCGAACTCTCGCTCGATTCTTCCTGGAAACGATGTTTGTATAACTGTACTCTACGCTGTTGGTTATTTGCTCCGTATGGGTTCTATCTGCACTCGCAGTCCTTCGTTCTTCTATGCCTGTAGGTGATAATTTGTGGCTCTCGCTACTCTTGTTTACTCGCTGTTCTGTTACTCCGATACCAACTTGTCACACAGGAATTAGGTTATGATGCATGAAAAATTAATTATACAGTGGTGCAATAATTGTGAAATTGAATAATGAAAAATGTGAATTTGGAAATGACTGTATTTCTCTTTCTTTGTCTTGCTGGGGAATCCCCTACAATGTTTATCGTTTCTCTTTTTAAAACCCCTGAAACACTACAGTTCTGTTAAGGTAGAACTACCCCAACAGAATGGATAACTGCCAGCAACTTGTAACTGTTTTTAACTAATACATTTCATAAAGACACTAACTAATTAACACCCTACTTTCTGATGCTAATTCCTAATTAAAAATAACAGTTCACAGTTTCTAATTTACCGGGTCCTATCGACCTTCTGGAAAATAAAACAAGTAAACAAAATAAAACAACCGACAAGTTTTGACACCTGTCCAACTATGCATATGTGACTGTGTGTTCTGGTCTCTCCATGAGACTGTCAACCACCTTCTGTCTCCTCAGAGCTGGATGCTCCTGCATCAGGCTCCCGGGGTGGCAAAAAGTCATGGCTCCGTTCCATGAGGTCGTCGACAGAGTAGCCTGCCTTCTGTATTTGTGTCGCGTTAAGCCACGAACTGTCCTCTATTGGACGGTTCTTCCATTTCACCAAATACCGCAAATACTCCTTCCTGCGTGTGCGCTTAGCTACCTGTGTGTCCAGAATTCCTTCGATCTCAACGGGTGGTGCCATCGGCATCTGTCTCGTCCACGAATCTCCTTCACATTTGGTGTCCCGCGGTGGCTCTGCTGCTGCATTATCTGCCGAACCTGTGACATAAGGAAACAGATCTGCCACGTTAAAAATAGGGGAAATACCGATCCCTGGTGGCAACTGTAGTTCATAGGCGTTCGCAGAAAATTTGCGAATGATTTTGCAGGGCCCGATTTTCTTGAACTTCAGCTTGCTGTACTCTCGCTTTGGAAACCGTTCCTTACGTAAGTACGCAAGGACTTCATCCCCTACGTTGAACTGAACTTCCCGACGCTTTGTATCAGCTCGCTGCTTATACCTCTGACTGCTGTCCTGTAATTTCAGTTTAACCTGTTCATGCAAATTGCTCATAGCTTGGGCGAAATCTTCCCCATCAGCGCTCCGTTTCTCAAGCTTCCCCAAATCTCGTAACTCATGCACTCCTCGCGGATGCATGCCGTACAGAATCTGGAACGGACTGTATCCTGTGCTGCGGTTAGGGGAATCATTGTATGCGAATTCCGCCTGAGCAAGTACACGGTCCCAAGTCCGGGAATTTTCACCTGTTAGACTTCTAAGCAAATTTCCCAGACTTCGGTTTACTACTTCCGTCTGTCCATCCGTCTGCGGATGATAAGCGGAGCTGAACTGCAACTGGGTATTCAACTTTTTCCACAGAGTTCTCCAAAAATGACCAGTGAACTTTACATCTCTGTCAGAGATAATGGATCTTGGAAGTCCATGCAACCGCACAATCTCTGTAAAGAAAAGATGTGCTATGTAAGTAGCATCGCTGGTTTTCCTGCATGGTACAAAGTGCGCCATCTTTGAAAATCGGTCTACCACAACCATTACTGAATCAAAGCCTCGTTGTGTCTTCGGCAAACCAAGTACAAAATCCATACTAACTGAATCCCAAGGTCGACTAGGGATGGGCAATGGCATATAAAGTCCAGTGTTCTGACTGTGACCTTTTGCCAATTGACAAATTTTACACCTAGTCACATACCTCTGCACATCCCGCCGCAACTTTGGCCAAAAATAAAAATGCTGTACCTGAGCAATCGTTTTGTCAATTCCAAAATGTCCCGCCAGGCCTCCACTGTGTTTTTCCTGTATAATGTTCTCCCGCATAGAACAGTTGGGGATACACAACTGCCCTCCTTTAAACAGCAATCCTTCCTGTAGATTATAGTCTAGCCACTTGCTGTCATTTCGTAACAGCGGGTTTTGGCAAGCCTCATAGGCCTCCATAAACTCGGTGTCGGTCGGATACAGCTCTTTCAAATGTTCAAATCCCAAAATCTGCATCGTGCTTTCCTGTAGAAGCAACGTTCTCCTGCTAAGTGCATCTGCTACCTTATTTGATTGCCCACTAATGTGTTTTAGTACAAATGTGAAACTTTGCAAGTACTCAACCCAAGCTGCATGCTTATGGTTCAATTTATGCTGCTGCATAATGTACTGTAACGCAGAATTATCAGAAAATAAAACAAATTCGTTACCTAACAGATAATGTCGCCAATGTTTTAAAGCTTGCACAATGGCGTAGAACTCCTTGTCGTAGGTTGAGTATTTCTGTCTGCTCTCATTTAGCTTTTCGCTGAAATAAGCAACCGGCCTGTCCTCCTGGCTAAGGACTGCCCCAATGGCTGTACCACTGGCATCGCAACGAACCTGAAAAAGTTTGTTGAAATCCGGCAGTCTTAACACTGGTCTTTCAGTAATCTTCTTTTTCAAGATCTGAAAACTATGTTCTGCTGCTTCAGTCCAGTGAAATGGCTGATTTATTTTCTTGATCGTATCCAACATTGGTGCGCAAATCTCGCTGAAATTTCTGATAAACTTCCTGTAAAAACTGGCTAGTCCATGGAAACTTCGAACTTCAAATAAACTTTTCGGAGAAGGCCAGCTAACTATAGCTGTCACCTTTTCTGGGTCCATTTTTAGTTCATTTTCTGCAATGACAAAGCCCAGATACACTAGTTCTCGCTGAAAAAAGGTACACTTCTTCAAATTAATTAACAGCTTGTTCTGCTGTAACTTCCTCAACACACTCTGCAAATGTCTGAAATGTTCCTCCTTAGTCTTACTAAAAATCAGAATATCATCCAAGTAAACTATTACAAACTTACCATTAAATTCCTTCAGCACTTCATTCATCAGACGCATGAACGTGCTGGGAGCGTTGCTCAAACCGAAAGGCATCACCAGCCACTCATATAAGCCTTCGTTCGTCTTGAAAGCGGTCTTCCATTCATCTCCTTCCCGAATCCGGATCTGGTGATATCCACTCTTCAAGTCAATCTTCGAAAAATAAGCCGCTCCACTCAAACAATCCATCATATCGTCCATCCTAGGTAAAGGAAACCTGTACCTAACAGTAATTTTGTTAATAGCCCTGGAATCCGTACACATTCTCCACTCTCCTCCTTTCTTTGGAGCCAAAACAGTTGGTACTGCGCATGGGCTCATGCTCTCTCGAATCAAACCTTTGTCCAACAACTCCTGGACCTGTTTCCTAATTTCTTCATGATCTTTAGGACTCATGCGGTAAGCTGCTTTGTTTGGCAGGCTTGCTCCTGGTATAAAATCAATGCAGTGACTAATACCTCTCCTTGGTGGCAATTCATCTGGAAGATCATCTACCACAATGTCTCCAAAATCCTGCAGCAACTTCTGAACTTCTTCAGGCAAATCTGAAACCTGTGTATGAAGTACCACTACCTTTGGTCTCCTTATGACAGCAAAGTTTATCTCACTGTCCTCAATCTGTTTTATAAATTCTTTTCCGCCTAACAGCAGTGCTTTCACTCCACTAGCTTCTGCTGTATTTTCCTCCTTGATGGGTACAAGCGTATGCTTGATCCCATCTTTCACAAACTTATAGCAGTTGGTTTTTCCATCATGAACTGCACTTCTGTCAAACTGCCAAGGTCGTCCCAACAGTAAGTGACAGACATCCATTGGCATAACATCGCAAAGGATCTTGTCCTTATACTTACCGATCTGAAACTCCACCTCACACTGTTCGTCAACCAACAGTTGATGCCCTTTCTGCAGCCACGATACTTTGTAGGGAGTAGGATGTTTTAACTTCTTTAATCCCAGCTTTTCTACCATCTCCACAGCTACTAAATTATCGGTACTCCCACTGTCAATAATCAACTTACAGCACTTACCCCGCGACTTGCAAACAGTGCGAAACAAAGCCTTTCGCTGATCTGGTTCTGCAACTTCTTTTGCTGGTTTTAACAGCACTTTATTTAACACCAAGGCTTCGCCTGTTTCTGGTGTATTCTCTGCTTCTTGAGGTGTCTCCTCAACATCCTCTGGCTGAGCAACATAAGCTCCTCTCCCACCTGCTGGTTCACCTTCAGGACATTCATACGACTTGTGTCCCCATTTGTGACAGCGATAGCACTGGACAGCTCCCCTGCCCCGACCATATCCTCGCCCCCGCTGAGGTGGTCGTCCTCCTCTAGTGCTATTGTCTTTTTCTGCTGCTCCAGCAGATTTAGAGCTGCTGCTTTCTTCACCTGAACCTACACCTCGGCCTCTTCCAAACATCTTACCTTTCCCCCTGCCAGTTCCACCTCCTCTTCTGGCATTTTGCTTCCGGTTAATTTTTTCTTCTGCCTTCAGCGCAAACTGATAGGCTTCATCCAATGTCCGGGGTGAAAGGATACCAATTTCATCCAAGATTTCCCCCCTTAAGCCATTCACAAATCTGGCTGTTTTCTCCGGGGTGTCTTCCACATATCCTGCTCGTAAATTCAACTTATAAAATTCCTCTGTAAATTCTTTAACAGTCATTCCCCTCTGCTTCAAGTTCTGTACCTGTCTGTACAACATGATCTGGTAATCTTTTGGCAGGAACTTCTCCTTCAGTTTTGCTTCCATTCTGGCCCACTTCTTTATAGGCTGTTTGTGTAGCCTTTTCCTTTCCGCCTGAACGCTGTCCCACCACAAGGACGCATGTCCCTTCAGTTTGGTGGCGGCGAACTTCACCTGTTTGTCCTCACTGGTTTCCTCAAACTCAAAAAATTTATTGACTTCACTCAGCCAATCTAATAACACATCTGCAGACAAACTTCCGTCATAAGTAGGTAACTCATGCCTTGGCTTATGACTGGACAGCAAAACTGACTTCAACAATCTAAGTTCCGGTGTCACTCCTTCAAACTCGTCCTCTGATTCAACTACTTCTTCATCACTGTCATCTGCTGGGTCTCTCCTTCCCCCAGCCTCCACCACTGCCAATCTTTCACGCAAAACTCGAATCTCCTCTCGAAGTCCATCATCTACTACCCTACGGACTACTCGTCCTCTTCCTCTTCCTCTTCCTCTTCCTCTTCCTCTTCCTTCACCTTCACCTTCTACCTGTTCCATTGGTTCTAACTCAAGAAACTAGCTCTGATACCACTTATGATGGCCTCCCGCCGTTTATGAGATATCTCCGCTCGACTGTACCCGCGTCCTGGATGAACTTTATGGTTGACTTTAATGAACTGTACGCTTCCTTGGTATTCGGTTTAGGGTTTCGCCAGGCTTCACCAGTTACCCACCTACACTTGCCGGTTCCCTTGCATATACCTTACCCTTTTGTCAACTCTAATCATTCCATTCGTCACTTTCGCTCCTCCTGCGCCGAAAACGTTAGCTCTGCAACTGTATGGGAACTCCTGTTCTTCGTGGTTCTGGTTTCGAATGCCTGTTCATATGGATGTCTCTGGTTCTTGACTGTTATGGAGGTAAGGTTCCGCGGCCTGTGAGAGCGCCCTCTACTCCGCACGATAATGGTCTTGTTTCTCTGCGTTTTTAACTGATTTTTCTGTATGCAAATGCGATTTTTATTGTTGGGTTAATGGATTTATCTTGTGACAGGCCCTCCTCCACGTTTCCGCGCTTCACTTCGTGTTTCAGGTAAACAATGGTTCCCTGTTGTATTATTTGTAGACCTTCTCCCTCCGGCTCTGACGTGCTTGTTACGGGTCTTTCAGGTTGTAGTCGTTATGGTGGTCTTCTATATGTTTCCCTTAGCTCAGGTAAGGGTTTTACTCCAACCCTGTTCAGATTTCGATTTCCAAATGGTTATTTACGTTTTCACAGCTTCTAACTTATTCTTGTTTTTGTGGTAGGCGGTTCCAGGTAGCTGGGTCTGTGACTCAATGTGCTCCTCGCGTCTTAGCAAACGTTCGAGCTCCTTCTTCACGGGTAGTGTCTCCCCATTGTAGTCGACTGTAATTTATTTGTAGTTTTTAGGTATGGTGCTGTTGGTGGTCCGTTTCCTGAACGGCAAAAGGAATGTCTCCGTTGTCTGTGCAACCCTCTTCGTTATATTTTGGTCTCGGCCTGAACTCTGTAATTTGTCACTTCGCTTTTCTTTAAACCCTTTATGGGTATGCCATGGCTTCAAGCCTTGCACTGTTTGGTACTTGTCTGGTCTATTCCTTTAATGAAACTTTTATTTGCAAGGAATGTGCGTCTCTTGGACTGTATTTAATTATTTACAGTAGGTTAAAGAAATATTTCAAATGCTTATTTGCTACAACCGTGGTTTGCTCTGTTCTCAAATAAGATGTGAGGGTTTGATTTTCTTGGTTACCTGAAAATGTATTTGAATGCCGAACTCTCGCTCGATTCTTCCTGGAAACGATGTTTGTATAACTGTACTCTACGCTGTTGGTTATTTGCTCCGTATGGGTTCTATCTGCACTCGCAGTCCTTCGTTCTTCTATGCCTGTAGGTGATAATTTGTGTCTCTCGCTACTCTTGTTTACTCGCTGTTCTGTTACTCCGATACCAACTTGTCACACAGGAATTAGGTTATGATGCATGAAAAATTAATTATACAGTGGTGCAATAATTGTGAATTTGAATAATGAAAAATGTGAATTTGGAAATGACTGTATTTCTCTTTCTTTGTCTTGCTGGGGAATCCCCTACAATGTTTATCGTTTCTCTTTTTAAAACCCCTGAAACACTACAGTTCTGTTAAGGTAGAACTACCCCAACAGAATGGATAACTGCCAGCAACTTGTAACTGTTTTTAACTAATACATTTCATAAAGACACTAACTAATTAACACCCTACTTTCTGATGCTAATTCCTAATTAAAAATAACAGTTCACAGTTTCTAATTTACCGGGTCCTATCGACCTTCTGGAAAATAAAACAAGTAAACAAAATAAAACAACAGACAAGTTTTGACACCTGTCCAACTATGCATATGTGACTGTGTGTTCTGGTCTCTCCATGAGACTGTCAACCACCTTCTGTCTCCTCAGAGCTGGATGCTCCTGCATCAATTTTTATGTGGGAAATCAAATATTTCTCAAATAGTTGAGTGTTCATTGAATATCTTTTTTGTATGTCAAATTCATTATTCTTATGAATAAGAAAACTTCAGGAATTTGAATTTATCTTAAAAGGTAAAAATCTAGACAAAATCTTATTAATTCTTAAAATTATAATTTTAAAATCATTCTAATTCTTACTAAGGAGTTAATATAGTTTTTAGAAAATTTTGATGGTTTTTATAGTAAAATATTTTTGTGCTATATAATTCTACTAAAATATTATATAAGAACGAAAATTGGGTAATATTTTTTTTGGAATAAACATGAAAAATTAGCCCATATGCAAAATTCATACCATAATTTTTCTTTTTATAAAAAAATATTTTTCCTAATATTGGAGAGAAGTTCCTTCAAATCTAGAGTTAACATGTTAGGAAGGTCAATATTGTTACAAATATTTTGAAATTGAAATTTAATATGGACATATGTAAGACATTCTAAAAGAAATTTATTTTCATCTTTGGCTTTTCTAGTATTACAAGGTCACCAATTTTTTTCATCCCACAACATTTTAGAAACTATCTAACACCGTGTTTCACTATCGAGCTAGGTGATAGTCCATTTTACATTTTATTTTCTAATGTTGATTTTCTCTTTTAGATGTAAAGAAAAGATACTTTTGATATTTTAAATTAATGTTAATGACTTTTTTTATAATATGTTAATATTTTCTTATCCTCCAATTATTTCTTATACCTTAATTTCTTCTCAAGTTTAAATGTGTTAATATTTTTAATAATATTAATATTTTGCAAAGTAATCTCATCAATTTTTTAGTAATTTAGCTAAACCTTGGTATCCTTATGTCAACCTCTCTTAAATTGTAGGTGGCTTTGATTGGAATTTAAAACCCTTTACTTTTCATATATAAATAAGTTCATTTTTCATTAAGACATAATGGTTATGAATATTGAAAGATACATTCTAATTAGTGATGGCTATTGTAGCTCGTGGTGAATATCATCATCTACTTAATTGAGAAGAGGAGAAAAGTCCACAAAATAGTAACTTAAACCCTTTGAATGTTGTGCTCCAATTAATGGTGGTGTAGAAGGATGATCCAACGCTCCCCGTGTGTTTTGTGGCATGTGCTTAAATCTAGCGATGTGTCTGTTTACTAACACCTGCTGGTTTTGGTGTAATGGCAATCGTGACTCCAACAAGTGGTATCGGAGCCAAAGATCTCGAGTTCGAAGCACACCTGGCTCGTGTTGGGGGGGAGATTGTTGTGCTCCCGTTAATGGTGGTGTAGAAGGATGATCCAACACTCCTCGTGTGTTTTGTGGCATGTGCTTAAATCTAGCGATGTGTTTGTTTACTAACATCTGCGTGTTTTAGTGTAACACAATCGTGACTCCAACATTGAACTCAAATTCCTAATATATAACAATATTTATCTATATATAAAACTAACCATTTTGTAATATGTAACTTTAACAATCTAATTTCGAATGTAACTATAAAATACATGTTCAAACCAAATTAACTCTAAATTCTAAACATACCCTTTTTCATGTGTTTGAAAAAACTTGTATTTAAACCAATTAAATAAAGCTTTTTGAAATGGGTGGGTGTTTACATTCCCTATATATATCATATTTTTTTTATCAAATATACTATATGAATTTTTATCAAATATACCATAATTCATATAGAAAAAGAAGGGAGCTTATTTTCACTATTAAATTTTAAATTTATCAAATATACCATAATTCATATATAAAAAAAAGAGAGCTTATTTTCACTATTAAATTTTTAATTTTTTAAATTTTTTGAATTAGAAATAATGAATAAAGTCAAGATTATAAAATTATTTTAAAAAACATGTTACTACCTTAGATAAATGTTATACTTGAGTTATTTCAACCTCGTAACCTTACTCATATATTCATCAACTTTGTAATAAGTAGAGTTACTTTGACCTCATAACGTTACTCAAATATTCAGCTCCCTTTCTCTTTTCACACCCAAAAAGTAAAAGAATTGATCTTCCTGGACAGAACGCGGTTGGAGCTTGAGTGACACGGGCAACCTGCAAGGTAGACAAAGCTGGTTTTGTCAGCGAGGCAAAAAAATCTCTATACGTTACAACAAATCAAATTTGGTTCATGAATTGTGAATGAGAAATTATTTTTTCAACTGCACAAATCATATACAAATTATTTTTTCAACTGCACAAATCATATACAGAGCAGTTTTCTGGTACACATGGTTTTGTTGAGGATTGGATCACTAGACTTGAAGAAATTATATTTAGAGCAGTTCTCAAGTATATATAGTTTTGTCAAGGATTGGACCACTAGGTACATATAGTTTTGTCAAAGATTGGACTACCAGCCCTGTGGATTCACCTAATAGTTGGACCACATCCTTCAGTGCATCTTCTATTTTCGTGGGACCCGTAATTATAATTGACCATTATTGTTTACCATTCAGGAAATGTAGAGAACTACTTTAACTTTCTTATACTTCTTTTTATTTTCAAATAGTAGGAAAATTTATCATAATTCACTTCCTGCAGTGAAGACAATGATCTCTGGCTGCTAACTGCAATGCAGGTTGACTCATTATCGTTATTCAAGAAAAACCAAGCCACCTAGAGTCCTCATTAATTCCTCTAAGTCTTAGCCATTAACTAATTTCCTTATTCAAAGAGAGACAATCTAAGTCTTGACCATTAACTAATTTCCTCAAATCATAAAAAGACAAACACTTAACCCCACAAAAACAATTTTACACATACTCAAATTCCAAAATAAAAATATATATATTAATTTTAAGAAAAATGTAAAAAATATTTTTTATTAATTATAAAAGTTATAAATTAGAAAATAATAAAATATTTTAAAATTTCTAATTTATTTAAATATATATATTAAAAATGTAATTTAAATAATATATCTATCTATATATATATATTTTCATTGATGGTAAAAAAAATAAAAAAGAAAGGTCTGTAAACTTGGACAATGCTAAATAGAAAGAGTTCGCTCTAATAGCTTGGAAGTTGGTGATTATAATCATTGTTTTATTTGTTTTATTTTAATTATTTAATTGTTCACTCAACAACGTATACTAACGCAGCGTAGTGAAACCAATATAGGAGGGGATAGTTGTCATGTGTTGTATGTACATTTATATTGATTATTATTATTATTCAAGTAGTAGCCACTTTTTTAAAATCATTTTTGGATTTTAAATTGTTAATTTTTAAAATTATTTGTAGGTTTTATTTTTAAATAAAAGAATGTTTAAATATTTTTTTTATATGAGTATGTCGTATTGTATTGTTCATATATAATATTGATAATATTTTAATACTAATATCTTTGTATTGTTAATAATATATTATTGGTAATATTTTAATACTAAATAACTTATATTTTTGTATTGTCTATACTAATATCTCTATAGTTAATTAATTGATTAAAATTTGTGTTCTTATAATGAAAGTTTTTCGTAAAGTGAAAGCTTTTCTCATAAAGCTCTCTATAGAATGAAAGTTCTTGCACAAGCATTTGTGAATAACAAATACAATTATGTCGCGAAGTTCCACATTTTTGTACGCATTCTCTCTCCACACAATTTTTGCGCATTATTATAATTATTATATATTATTGGTAATATTTTAATACTAAATAACCCATATATCATTATTCTAAATACGACTAGTCAATTCAGTAAAGGTCGCATTATTATAAATATTATATATTATTGGTAATATTTTAATACTAAATAATCCATATATCATTATTCTGAATACGACTAGTCTATTGAGTAAAGGTTGTGTGAAGTGCAAACAAAACTCTGCACAATGAAAGCACTTCACAAAATGAAATATTTCTGCACTAAATTATCTGCATAATAAAAGCTCTTTGCACAAATGCAAGCGAAGTGCGAAAGTGTGAAGAATAGTGATTTTTTTGCACTATCGCAGAATCAACTTCTTTTACGTTGGACTATGCTAATTAATTGATTAAAAGTCGTGCTCTCATAATAAAATCTATCCACACAGTGAAAGCTTTCCGCATAAAGCTCTTTGCACAATGAAAGCTTTCCACCTAAGCATTTGTTAAATGGCTAGTATGTTAATTGAATTATCAATTTTAACTTTAGGTATCAAACGCATTGAGATATAAAAATTTCCAGATTGAGTCGGCATTAATGGCAAAGACAAAGGCTTACAATCAAGGAAAGTTAGATCGTTGGTATATATAAATTGTTGAACTGACCACCCGCCAATTCCACTTGGACCCCCACCATTGTTTCTTTCAGTTTTTCAGTTTCCTTAATTGTAGCACAATTTACTATTTTTAGTATTTTTTTGGGTCCTAAACTTCCAGAGTTGTTTTGAGACCCTAAACGATGTTTTTTTGGCCGAAAATCATCTTTTTCATCGTAGTCCTTGGAGAGATCTTTCCAACGGGTTATCATGCGCGCCAAACGGAGATTGACCAAGTCGCGACCCTGAGAAGTTGGCTGTCCAACTCACCCCAATAGGGCCCATAAACTCTTGGTGTTACATCACCTTGGGTTAGGGTTTTGGTTGTTTAGGATTTTCTCTTATTGTTTGTAAGCATATTTCAGTATTTGATATTAATGAAATGAAGTGCTATTTCTACTGCATCCTTGTATCTATGGCTATATCTATAATTTGATGCGTTCCTATTTAAATCCGGATCAGTGGTATCAGAGCGGTCTGCTCTTTCTCTGTTTTTCTTTGCATGTCCCCAACGAGGTCGGGATATAAGGAGTTAGGGCTTGAATTGGTTGAACCTTTGCAAGACAAACCTTGCAAATCCTGATGGCCTCCCATGGTGAATGAAAAAAAAGGTGAGGGGGCGGGAGATCCTATCAAAATATTGCTCAAGGAAACCCTTGAGTGACAAAGGAACGTGATGATGGACAACTTTGCCTAGATCCTTCAGCTGCTACCTAGGGGTGACACATCTACTTCCGGTAGCTATTTTGGAAGAGCCACACCGTTTAAGGTACAAGTTAACTTTGGCATTCCCATATTTGAGGGTTAGATAGGTGTAGACATTGTAGATAAATGGTTAAATCTGCTAGAAGGATATTTTTCTGTTCATGATTTTTCCAGTTGGGAAAATATCACCTTTGCACTTCTCAAAGAAGCCCCCCATGTCAAGGACTGGTGGGAAACCTACTGTGATTAGAAGGATGAAAGTACGAACTCATTGTTTTCAGTTGCACCCACTTGGAACTCGTTCTGGGATGCCATCAAGGAGCAGTACTACCTTGTCAGGAGCTATGAGGATAAATACATAAAGTGGACAACACTGCGACAGGGAAAGGAATAAGATGTGCCAGAGTTTACCAATGTTTTTCATACCCTTCACACGAAGTTGGGTATCAAGGATTCTGAGACGAATTTGGTTCTCAAATACCTTAGCTGCCTACACAGGTACATCCAGGATGAGATGGAATTCTTGGACATCTCCTCGCTTAACACGACATATTGATATGCGGTCAAGATCAAGAAAAAATTCAAACAGAAGAAGTGAAACTTTGGATATGCGAATCCAAAGCAAGGGAAAGGTGCCCCCAAAAGGGAGAACAAAGGACAAAGCCAAGGCGGGGCAGCCCAGGACAACCTACCAAAGCCACAAGCAAAGAACAACGTCGTGAATCCAAAGAAGGACACGAGAAAGTGGTGTGAGTTCCATAAGAGCTCCACTCACAATGCAAGTGAGTGTCGGGCCAAGCAATCACTAGTTGCCAATCTAAAGGCTACAGAAAGATATGCATGTTACGACTCTGAGTTAGAACCTGACAAGGGGAATGACAAATGGTAGTAGATTATCAATGCAGAGCCCAACGCCATTGTTGCCACCATGAAGATCTAGAAGGAGGAACCCAAAGATCCAGAGGAGGAGGAGCGCCTCTTCCACTTCCAAATGTGGGTAAAGGGTTCCCCGCTATAGTTCATTGTCGAGAGTGGGAGCCAAAAGAACCTCATTTTGACAGAGGTCATGAAGCGGCTGGGCTTACCGACCACACCACATCCACAACCGTACACCATTAGGTGGCTTCACCAAGGACAGGATCTTCACGTGAGCCAACAATGTCGCCCTCCATACAACATCAAGCCTTTCACGGATAAGGTATTATGTGACGTTGCTCCACTTGATGTTTGTGATGTATTATTAGGCCAACCATACTTATGGAAGTGACATGCTATGTATGAGTCAAGGCTTCGTGCTATTATTGTTACTTTGGGAAATGACTTGTACAAGATACCGAAGGTAGCACCGCCTAACACCATCTCTTTGGTTACTACAAAACAATGTTGTAAGCTCATTTCCAAAATCGGGAAATTTGTTTTCCTGATGATATTCCCCCAGGGAAAGAAGAAGATGATGATCATGACCTCTAGACAAGGCCCCTCCGCACGGCAACAACAGATGGACAAGGTTGTCGAGGAGTACGAGGACATCTTCACCTCCCCCACAGGGGTGCCTCTACACTGTCAGGTCAAGCACTCCATCGATCTGACCCCAGGTGCACCATTGCCAAATGGACCAATCTATCGGTGCTCCATTCTGGAGAACGACGAAATCAAGAGGCAGATTCAAGAGCTGCTACAAAAAGGTCACATATGTCCGAGTTCATCGCCTCGTGGGAGCCCGATTATGTTGGTACAGAAGAAGGATGGTTCTTGGAGACTCTATATTGACTACCGAGCATTGAACAACATCATTGTCCAGAATAGGTACTTGATCCCACGGATTGATGACCTTTTGGACCAACTAATGGGGGCAAAATATTTCAACAAGATCGACTTGAAGTCTGGTTATCACCAGGTACCAATCAAACCCTCTGATGTGTGGAAGACCACCTTCAAAGCCAAGGAGGGCCTTTTCAAATGGTTGGTTATGCCTTTTGGGTTGACGAATGCTCCTGCAACCTTCATGAGGCTGATGGATGACATGTTGCGCCCATTCACCAACTCATTTATAGTGGTATTCTTGGATGACATCCTAATCTTTAGCTAGAGTTGGGAAGAGAACCTCCACCACATCCAACAGGTTCTCCAAACACTGCGACAACATAAGCTATGTGCCAATTTGGAGAAATGCACTTTTGGCATGACCCAAGTTTAGTATCTGGGATACATTATTGATGAAAGAGGGGTGCATGTGGATATAGCCAAGATCCAAGTCATTTGGGATTAGCCAGCCCCAACCACTCTAACAGAGCTCTGTAGCTTTATGGGTCTTGCCAGTTTCTACTGCAGGTTCATGTTGGGATTCTCTCATATCACTTGGCCTTTGAGTCAAGTCACCAAGGGAGGAGCGAAAGAAAAATTCTTTTGGTCTGAATCTCAACAGAAGGAATTCATAGAGTTGAAACATAACCTCTGTTCTACACCAGTGCTCACTTTACCAGACTTTCAACAGCCATTTGAGATCAAGGCAAATACCTTTGACTATGCTATTGGGGCAGTCCTTACTCAATAGGGGCATCCAGTGGCATATCATAGTGAGACACTTTCAGACACAGTCCGAAAGTATCCCACTTATGACAAAGAGATGTATTCCATTGTGCATGCATGGCGACAATGGAAGAATTACATTTTGGGGAAGGAAATGGTCATCCACACAGACGACCGACCCCTGCAGTTCATACAGACACAAGGGAAGTTGCAGAATGATCGCCATCAAAAGTGCTCCACATTGTTAGTGTCAGTCTTTGCAGCCTTTCTCTAGTGATCAAACATGCTCTTACAAAGTGAATTTAAGGTGTCAAGGTCAAATTTTGTCATTTCAGTGAGTCTTGAAGTAAAATTTGGTCACTAGGTATTAGGTCTAGGGTTTTCTTTTACTCCTTTCAAAGTTGTCAAAATGTCGGTCCATGTCACCATTCAGCTGAGTGTACCATCATTCAGAGGGTTTTTATCATCAGGTCAGGTTCCAATGGGTCATTTTACACCTTGTTCATGCTTCAGTTGTGCCTAGGTAAAGTTCATTTCCCTCTCCTAGGGTTTTGAAAGTAATTTCTCTTGGATGGTCAAATCATCAGCAAAACTTGTTTCCTGATGTTCATACACCTTCCCCTATCCTTAATGTACCTTATTAAACACTTCCCACCACTGATATCCCTCAAATTCCTTATTTTGGCACAAACCCTAGTTTCTTGCTACAGCTTGGCAATTTTCTACGCTAGGCCTATGTTTTGTCCTTTTGGACCCCTTCCCCTCACTCAATATTTGAAATTCCACTTTCCCCTACTTCCTAACATCCCTCCCTACTTCCCAAAATTTTCTCAAGAATTTAGAAGCCCCTTATCCCCTTCATTTCACTTCATTTCGACAAATCCCCTGTTCCACACATCGGGGTAGGTTTTACTCAAATGATGTTTCTGAGCAATAAAGATGAATTTGGGAAAACTGAGAGATGTTTTTGTCCAAAATAGGCCAAGGAAGAAAAACCTCCTTCACTTTTTACATAGGTGTCATGGTTTTAGAGAAATGTCAAAAATACAGTTGCCTCAGGAGAATTGATGCACCTTTGAAGTGACCTTGGGAAAATCAAGATTTCTCCTAGCTTGGTTGGCCAAATGACCTTCTTGATGAGTCAAATAATAACTAGACACAAAGATCTTTCCAACGAGCTATCCCGGGCCCAATTTAGACACCAGGAAGGCCTCCAAAAGTCTCTTGTAATAAGCGCGATGCATAGGGTTTGGAGGCGCGACGCACTGGGCAGGAGGCGCGACACACATAACAGGCGCGACGCACTAGGCTTCGACCTCCAGTTCAAAATTACACGGGTGTGGTGCACTCACTAGGCGTGGCGCATTGGGTTTGATGCACGGCGCATACAACCAGCAAGCCCGAAAACTCCAAAAACTTGCTACAAATTGCCTGAAACTTGTCGATCATCACTTGTCCAAGTAGGTTGACCCTCTGTCACTGCTTTTCATCCAAATTTTGTGGTTGTTTTATGGTTTTTGTTGTATGATGAGTGTTTAAAAGAAAAAAAACCCTATGTCTTGAAATTTCTCAAAGGAAATTGCTGCCTAGGGTTAGTATTGACTGTTTTGCTACCAATTCCATCCTCCCATTCCCTCAAACACTCCCTTACTCCATTTTTCCCTTGATTTCCTTATTCCCTACATTCACATACCCCTAAATTCACTAATCCCATACCCTAATTCCCATTTCCAAAAAACTCAAACACAAACTCCTAAACCCTAGCCCTATATCAAAAACTCCTAAATCATTCCCTAATTCCCTATTTCCCTAATTAAACCCTACCCCAACAGTCCCTAAATCCTTCGCTATTTTCTCCCTCCATAGTCCCTCATATCTTCCCTTGGTGGAAAAAGTCAAAACACATCACAGCTCACCTATTTCTCATCAAGGCAGCTCCAAGACAGTTCATCCACTAGCAGAAATGGCATCTAATCCCTGTGAGGGCAGGTTTTCACGTTTATATGCTTATCATATCAAGCTGTTGATGCATTTTACTAGGGTAAGGATGATGAACATCCCTTACTTCATGTGCCGAAACATAGAGAAGATGACCACCCTAGTGTAGCACAGGACTCCTCAGCAGCAGTTCAATAGTATTTACCATTTTTCTCTCATTAAAATTGTGGTCATTCATTAGCTTGGCTTACAGGGCATCACTTGGGAGGACTTCATCTGTCGTGAGTTTTTCACGGCTCGTCAGGGACCTTTAGAGGCTTTTCATGAGATAGGTGGACCTTCTTATCAACATGAGGGTCATGAGACACAGACCGTTAGCATGTCAGCATTCATCACCTATCAGAAGGGCACTAGACGGTTGTTTGCAGCAGCAAAGCAAGTGTTATCTCCACTCGGGGTGGAAGGGGCCTCGCTTCCGTCATCAGCACAACAGGTTCAAGACAAAGGAAAGAGGCCACTGCAGGAGGAAGGACCATCAGGTGAGCGTGAGACTGATTTCATTCTCATTGAGGGTGATGATACTGATATGGGCCCGCAAAGCACAAATCTCAAGGAAATCATTCAAGAGCAGCAGGCGAACATTGATGCCTTGTCCATCAACTTAGATAGAGCCCAATGGACAATACAGTACCTGAAGCAAAGGAATAATCAACTTGAAGACCAGCAAGTGATTAGGGAGTTGCAAAACATTCGGGAGAATCGCCAAGCTACCCAAAGGAGGAGGGTGGAGTTCCTTTCACTTGAGTAGGAGGTTAATGCCGATTGGGATTCATGGCTTGAAAGAGCCAATATCCACTTGGAGAGGAAGCTATTAAAGGCCATCAATGAGAAGAATATGCTTAGCAACCTGTCATATCATTACTTTTCGAGGAACATGGTGTGCCAAGCTAGACTCAGGAGCTTAAAGGCAAAGTTGAAGAGAACATCAAGGAGGCAAAAAGAGCATGAAGGACTTCAGATATTGTCTGAGGCTTCCTTGGCCCAACACAATATTTGATGGAGAAGACTCATCCCAAATTTCAAAAAATTTGGGGCATTTTTGAAATTTTTGGCACAAAAAAATAGGATTTTCTGCCCTATGCGCCACGCCACGTGGCGCTCGCTTTTGCTAGGAGCCTCTAAAGCACAAAAAATCAGTATTTTTGGATTTGGCATGAAAAAATATGCTTTCCTACCAATGTACAAGAAATTTGGGTAGGTTTTGAGCCCTCAAAAAGGTCAAAAACACTCAAAAAATGACCTCATTGCCCCTATTTTGACACACAGGAAGCAGTGTTGGGAGAACTGACTTTTGGAGGGGCAACTGGAGGTAAAATTGCAAAATTCCACTTGTTTTGGAAAGTAGATAGGCAGACCTTTCCAACAAGCACACTTGGAGCTAATTTGGACATCGGCAAGGCCTCCAAAAATGGGTCCAAACAGGCACTATGCATAGAGAAATCAAGCACGACGCATAGGGAAAATTTTGCCAGTTTGACCAAGTATACTCTGTTTTTCGCCTAGCTTTTGCCAGTTTGACTTTTTCACCTTCTTAATGTCAAATTTGTGATGTAATTTAATGTACATTGATGGATCATGAGGTAAATATGTCAAATTTTCACTTATGGAGGTAGATTCATCCATGAAAAGGTAGTTTGCAACTGAATGAATCAGTTCCCTAGTTTATAGAGGCAAGCTGTTCCATTGCCTAATTTGTAGTTCTCAGTTTAGAATTAGTTGGAACAGCTCCTAAACATGTGAGCTTGACCCCTAGAGGCTAGTATGAGCTATGATTTGTCTGTATTATGTGGTTTCTCAGTCATTAGCATCGTTGGACTCTTGAGAAAGCCTTGAGCTTCATTGTACATTCATATCATCATTTTGGCTAAGGAATTGAGACCAGGATTTGCAGCACTCTTTGGGATCCATGTGGCAATTTTTCTTGGTACAGTGCTTTTCTTTGTAATTATGAATTTTCTTATATTTCATATATGCCATTCTCTATCTTGTTTCTTCTTAACTAAACAAACAAGAGTGTAAGTAGAATCCATTGAAATTGCAGTGTTCTACTTGAGGTTTGCTTTAGTTTCTTGATGTTTTCAGCTCTTTGGGGAGGATCCATGATTGCTCTTGCCCTCTTCAACACCTCACCTGTCTATTCCTTCCATCTCATTCAATTTTAAGTGCCAAAGAAAATTGCCTACCTTGCCCCATTGAGACCTCTGCAAGACTGGGCCTCAATCCCCGCACCCAAAACCTACCTTTCCATCTGAGCCAACAAAAACATCATTTTATTCAATAAATTTTTTTCACACATATACCTAGCCTAAGATCAATATTTCTATTAGTCATCTCAAGCCCTCATCGATCATAATTTGCTGAGATTGACCCGGAGAGAGCCCTCTCCCGACCTGGTAGGGCTAGCTGCTAGGTTAAGCGTGGTTTGATGTTGGCCCTGGATCCTACCTTCCTCAGCCTTAGGTAAATCTAGGCTCTAACACACATACCTGCAACAGTTCCATTTGAATATCAAGTATAAGAAGGGTAGCACCAATAATGTTGCAGACTGCCTCAACCAACCATCGATCATGGCATTAACCACCGTGCTCAAATCTTGTGGGCACGAGACTTCTGATTTGATACTTCTCTATAAAAGCAATCCATAGTTCAACCACACATACTAGATGCTCTTGGAGGGTCGGCAATTTCCATATTTTCACCTCCAGAATGCCCTACTATGCCACCTGGGACACTTATTTTTTCCTTCAAGCGAACGAGCCAAGATGATTTGGGAAGCGCACTATAGTCGGGCCACTAGGCATTTCGGGGTCGAGAAAATAGTGGTAGTACTACAGAAGTATTTCTACTGGCCAAATCTTCGACAGGATGTCGGGAAGTACATCAGATCTTGCACTGCCTATGCCATTGCCAAACCAACCATCAAGAAGCAAGGCCTCTATACTCCATTGCCTACACCTATTTGACCTTGGGAATTCATCTCCATGGATTACATGTCGGGCCTTCCTTCCACTAAGCATGGCAATGACTGTGTTTTTGTGGTCATCGAAAGATTCTCGAAGATGGTCATTCTGACGGCCTGCAAGAAGAATATCACAACAGAAGCCACTGCTAAACTCTTCTTTGAACGAGTGTGGGTAAACTTTGGGATCCCATAGTCTATTATCTTAGGTTGGGAAAGCAAGTTCCTTAGTACATTTTGGTCCAGTCTTTGGTCAATGTTAGAAACCAAGCTCGCTAAGTCCACAACTTTCCATCCCCAAATTGATGGCGAGGCAGAGGTCGTCAAGAGGATGAGCGTACACATTCTACGGATGTACAACTCAAAGCATCCACACACATGGGATGAGAGCCTTCCTTATGTCCAGCACAACTATAACCAGGCTCTCCACAACTCGACTGGCCACAACCCTTTTCAAGTGTGCTTGGGATTCCAGCTGCTATGTCCCATTGATGTGGCCATACCATTTGCAGCTACTTGGGAAGATTCGGCTCATGTCCAGTCAGAAGATGATGGTGCAAACAACTTCATTGAGCAAATCCAACATATCCACCAATAGGTCCATGACATTCTGGAGAAATCAAATGCCACATACAAGCAGCGACATGATCAACATTGAGTGCCACACAAGTTTGTGGTGGGTGACAAAGTTTGGTTGAATTTGCATAAGAAATGCCTTACCGAAGCCTATCGTAAACTTAGACCATTCTGATATAGTCCTTACACCATTACCAAGGCTGTGGGTGACAATGAATTTGAGCTCAAAATTCCCCCATTCCTTGGCCTGCACCAAGTGTTCAATGTGGACTGCCTTCGACCATACTTCCCACCATTGCTGGACATATCAGACATTGCAGAACAATTCACACCTACAGAGTTAAATCCAGATTGCATGGAGCAAGCCACAACTGATCGGATCATGGACACGCAGATCAAGAACACTCGCTAGTAGAAGATCAAACTTATCGAGTTGTCAAAGCAGGCCAACTCCTTCAGTAGGGCAAGTGGCTCACTAGGGACCAAGTTTAGCAGAAGTTTCCTCATCTCATGTAGGAACTCAACACAATGGGGACCATTGCCTCCTAAGGGGGGAGGAATGATCCAGGTGGATAATGGCAGCCACCCGCCAATTCCACTTGGACCCCCACCATTGTTTCTTTCAGTTTTTAGTTTCCTTAATCGTAGCACAATTTACTATTTTTAGCAGTTTTTTCGGGTCCTAAACTTTCGGAGCCGTTTTGAGACCCTAAACGTCGATTGTTTAGCTAGCTACCTATCCAAATTCATCTTTTTCGTCGTATTCCTTGAAGAGATATTTCCAATGGGTTATCATGCACATCAATGGAGATAATATGACCAAGTCACGACCCCAGGAAGTTGGCTGTCCAACTCACCCCAACGGGGCCCATAAACTCTTGGTGTTACATTTCCTCGGGTTAGGGTTTTGGTTGTTTAGGGTTTGCTCTTATTCTTCAATAATAAAGAGGCCATTGAGCCTCATTGTAACATAGTTCAGAGGCATGTAGCCACCACATCTCTTCCCAGAGATAAGCTACCATCGCCCAAGCTAGTCTTATTTCCATTCTGTTTGTAAGCATATTTCAGTATTTGATATTAATGAAATGAAGTGTTATTTCTATTGCATCCTTGTATTTATGGTTATATATGTAATTTGTTGCATTCCTTTTTAAATCTGGATCACTTACAATCAAGGAAAGTTAGATCATTGGTATATATAAATTGCTGAAGTGACTTTGCAAGCATAGAGTTGGGGATTATAGCCATAATTCGCCAAGTTTATTAGCAGGTTTGGTGCACGTTCATGTTTATGGAGCATGATTATGGAATTGCATAGGAAGAGCTCAACATTTCTTTAGTTAAAATGGTCGGTGCTCTGGAATTTCTCATCGGTTTGGTCTTAAAGCATGTTGAGATGGTTCTATTTGATTCACGGGACCATTTCTAGGTTTTAAATCAGAAAATGGTAGTATTGGAGTTGAAGTTGCAGTGATTTCAATTAGCAAATGAAATGTTGAGTTTTTCTGTCGATAATTTGGCTTAGGCAGAGGACGTCAATGCTGAGGAGGACCATAATGAAGTAGATGAGGATATCATGGTGCAACATGAGATTTCAGCACAACACGAGGAGAATAACTTTGAATCTGCCATTGACGAGGACTCCCCTCCTTCTCACCTTGAGACAAAATTTAATGAAGCCCGAATCACTTTTTTTATAGAGGATATGTAGCGATTTAGATAGATGTTAGTCTATTTTTTGTTATATTATGTTAATATATTGTGTTTGTAGGTGTGTTTCGGAGAACGTACGGAGTAAATATGTTTAGAATAGCTATTTGTAGTCCAATTGTAAACTATGGCAATCCTTCTCGGAGTTGCTAGGCATTAGAAGAAGAAAATTTGCTTGATGCACCTTAGTTCATTATTGAATTTGTAAATAACAAAATTATTTTCCATTCATGATATTTATCTATATATCTCTATTTAATTTGTTTCCTATACTATATGTCAAAGTAAATCTCCATTGATTTAGATGTTGCTTTGCTTTCAGTGTAAAAACGTAATTTTCTAATCTTTTTGAAAAACAAAAAATATTTCCCTAATTTCAAAATATTTTTATAACTTAATTTGCAAAATTGTCTATTTTAGTTTATGAGTAACATAAGAATTTATTTAGAAAATCGACATTAGGTAATTATTATTGTTTTTTAGCAAATCAATCGGTATTATAAAATGTTATTTTTGTCATTTATTCAGCAAATGCATGCATAAACATTCTTTTGCAACCGGTTTTCGTTATGGCGGAGTAAATCGATGTGCAAAAAGCAATATGTGCATCAAAATCTTTGTTCATTTATTTTTACACTTTCGTATAAATTATCCATCTGAACATAGCAACATTTTGGAGTGTAGATTACTTAATATTAAAAGGTTCATTAAGGCTAATAATGAAATCATTATGCTACAATAAAAATTTTGACTTTATCACCACACTCCACAATAATGACAAAGTATTGTGTGTGGAGAACAAGTGCGTGCAGAGATAAGGGAGTACAAAGAAGCATTTCACACAAGAAAAACTTTGACTATACCTCTTCACTCCATAATAACAACAAATTGCATAAATGCGAGCATTCTCGAATAATGAGAAAATACAGACCCCACATAAAGAAGCATGACCTTAATCAATTAATTAGCAGTAGAGGTAGGGTCAGTGAGTGATCTTACATTGTTATGAATGATATTGTTATTTCCTTTTCCAATGATGCCAAAGCTCACGAGAGTTCCAAATATGCAGAAATAGCTTTGAAATGGTGTATTGTGTGCAGAGAATGAATATGTGCAGAGATAAGGGAGTACGAACAAGCACTTTGCACAATAAAACTTCAACTCTGCCTCTACACTCCGCAATACCGACAGAGTATTATGTGTGGAGAACACGTATGTGCGGAGATAAGGGAGTATGGAGAAGTACATTAAAATTAGTAAATGATAACTAGAATACATGCAATAAGAACAAAGTCTATAATCCATGCAATTGAAACAAATAAGAGTAGATGCTTTGTTATATTCAATGTGATTTCGTCTAGGCATTGTTACATTGTCTAGCTATCTGATTTTGACTAGAGGTATCTGTGACAAAAGAAATATGCAATTAGAAGTGTACGAAGAAGATCTGCACACCGTTTCAATTTTCTATGAAGCATATTGGTTACAGAAACATGTGCATATACCTGAATTCACTAAATAAATGTTATAAAAACTATTTTATAGTATTGATATATACGATTTTATTGATATAAGATTAAATGTTATTAAGCATTCCAGAGTTAACATGATTGTGTATCGTTCTGCTGAAAATATGTTAAGAATTAATTAATAGTCAAATTGTATCTCCATTATATATCCACATTGTGTAGAGATAAGGTAATAACTGTGCAGAGATATGTGAATTTATTTGCAGTGTAATCAATATCCACATTGTATCTACGCACAATTATTCCGCATCACTAAAATTATATATTATGGGTAATATTTTAATATTAAATATATATGCACAGTAAAATCTATCCATACAATGAAATCTCTCTTCACGAAACTCTCTACATAATGAAAGTTTTTCGCAGAAGTGCAAAGAACAGTGATTTTTATGCGTTGTAGGAAAAGAAACTTCTTTCGCGCTAAATAATCCACACTCTAGTTTTTTTCTCAGAATAGTTGTAAGAGTGAGGAGCTTTGTTTGAGTGTGGAGAGTGAGTGAGGAAAAGTTCACATCCAATATACAATGTTGCACAATCAACTTCTCTGCACTTCAAATCCAACATACATTACCGAATTTCATTTATCAAATTTAATCTTGCATATTGTACTCATTATTTGTGCAGTTTAACATTAGTGTTTATAACATATTTTATTGCATAATAATTCTAATGATAACAGGGAACGTACAAACTATTGAAATTTTTTAGCATTAGAGCATGTAAGAAAGGAAAAGTGTGTTATATGCAAAAATGGTGTCTAGACAGTAATGTTGATGAAGATGCAGAAACTTGGAATTCACACTTAGCATTGAAGAATTAATTACTGCTTAGCATTGATATTAATATATATTCAACAAATAGATACACGACTACATTATCAATCAAGTGCTTAATAACATTTACTCTGATTCATTTTGTAATGATTAATGGTTGCAAACATATCAATAAAATATTATCTATCGATATTATAAAATACTATTTTCCATATTTGTTCCATGAATTCAAATATACATATTGTATTTAAAAGACTAGCTTCAGTTGGAGATGTTGTTGGTGTTGGTGTTGTTGATGGGTAGTTTGTATCTACATGTGACCAGTCACAGAAGTTAGTCATAAATGAAGGATATGTGGAAGAAGTACAGTTTAGGAGTTAAATATTAGGTTGGAGGCCAAGTGATGGTTATGCGAATGGACTTGTATTTGTTTCTTCGGTGGCAGATCGAATCTATTTCCTAGGCTATTTCTAAACCAAATAGTTTGAGACTCATTTTTGTTATGTTGTGCTTATATGAATGTGCAACATGGAGATGGATGGTGCTATTTTGTCTTAGTTCTATGGTGATGTTTGGAGCATAATGGTTTTTGGCAATGTAATGATCCTAAAAGTTTTCTGGATCCTGAAAGTTTTGTTAAGCTATTATCGATATTATAATCTTCACTTCCAACATTTACAATTGTTTGAGCTTTTCCTTTTCCATCTTATTTGATTCTCTTGGTCAGTTGAAAGAAATGTTGAAATGCATGTTCAAATAGATAAACATAAAAAAATGTGTTAATTTCTATTGTCTAATCCATTTAGAATAGTAAACATTTGCAATTTGATTTTCGAAAAACCATACCAAGTTATAAATTGTTACTTAACTGACTTAATTGAGTGAACAAAGTTCATTTAATATTTTGATAATGTTTCAAAGGTCATAAGGCATCTAAGTCATGAATTGACATCTAGGATATGAAATCACTCCATCCGTAAAACAAGTGTACATAGTAAATGTCCTAAATACTGTTGGTTCACTGAATAAATGCTGAAAAAGCTTGTATTTTTAGGTAGGAGAGATTTAGCTTATCAAAATAGAATGTAATTTATGATATTAATAAAGTAGTACATCGATATCGATTTATTAAGCATGCGAAAGAGATCAATCATGAAACATAATCATATCAATTCGACTATCTTGAGTTGGAATTTAAGTAAAACGTATGTGATTTATAGTAATTGATTTCACAATAGTTTTTTTTGATTAAATATCAGATTAATCAGTACTATCCATATTGATGATGATCAGTGGTTGATGAATACCATTAAAATCGATAGTAGTTAAATGTCATTTCATAACTTAGATGCCAATTCATGATTTATATGACTTATTGCCTTCGACGCATTATATGTAGGCTTATTAGTTGTGAGAGCAAATTTTCAATGTCCATTTTGTTGTAGACTTGCTAGTACTGAAGTTGGAACTAAAAGTTCTAGGAAACTGACTTGCTTTGTTTGTTCTAAAATTGTTAAGTTCTTTCAGGTTTTGCTTTATAATTTGTCTATTGTTTTTTGGATTTTCTACTAAGAGCGAAAAAGATGGCCTGAAGAAACAATGGGAGAAGCACATAGAAAAAGGTACATGTAGAGAGGCAAAATATATTAATTCTCAACTAAGATATATTAATGCTTAGTCAATATATTTTAATGCTAATGAATAAGATATTGGAACTTCAGCAAATGCTTAGGTGATTCAAAGATGAAATAGATGTTGTAAGAACATTGTTAGAAGAGTTCTCACAAAACATGAACAAAGCATTCAGATCTTGATTTTGGAAACATAATCAATAGAAGCATTAGTATCTAGAAACAATGGTTTATTAGGAAAGAATTTTTTAGCAAATTTTGCTATTTGTTCAACCAATTTTGAAATTATGTATATGCTAAAGGCTATGCATTGTAATATTCTTGGTGCAGTTTAAAAAAAAAACATATCGAACTATTCTGGAATACATATGTATGTATAGATGCAAAATATTTTATAACTTATATTGTAGTATTTCTTATTCGATTTACAAATTTGTTTCAAATCTATATGATAATGATTTATTTAGATATTTATTTAAATCTTTCATGAACTATCTTATCTTATAGAAACAATTGCAAATATGATAAATCAATAAAGCAATGTAAGAAACTGCATTGGGAAGTAACACACATGACCCAGGACAATGAAAAACATAGTAGATGATATTAGTAAGTAGCATAGTACAAATATGAATAGTCGATAGTAGGGGATTTAGAGGGGTAGGAAATCATTATGCGGAGTGCGAACGACAAAGTGACCAGGTGGGTGGGAGAAAAAATATCCTTCCATACTATGTATCTGTAATAGCCATGGTAAAGAATCCATGTAAAAAATAATAAAGGAAAAATAAGACCATGGTCATGGGACATATATTCCAATCTGAATGGTGGGAAAAACATGCTAGTGGGTGTTCATTTTGGTTATGATGGCTAAAGTAAGTTGGCAAAGGCTTTGGAAAGGTAAAGTGGCATTAATTGGCATTTTATTTATGAAAATAATGGAAACTAGGAGAAAAGGAATGTGAAAAGTCACGAGTTGCATGTGAGGAGGAAAATGATATAAAATAATGGAAAATTGAAGAAAATAGAGGTCTCATTAATAAAAAGGCTTCTGAGCATTAGTTCATCGCTTTTGATCAGTTCAGTTTTGGAGCTCTCATTTTTATCTCTCTCCCTCTCATACTCTTGGACACTTGGAGTTTTCTTGGAGCACTCTTGGAGGAGTGTGGCATACTTGAGATTTGGTGCAAGAAGGCAAAGAAAGAGTAGGAAAGCGCAAGAGGACATCGGAATTAGAAGTTGTAGTAGGTTTGGCTTGCGTGTATCGAGTCACATGTTTGATTTCCTTACTAGTTTTGACATGAATGGCATATACATGTGGTTTTTTTGTCATGATTTGTCATTGGCATGGAGGATTTCCTGGATTGATAGTGGTTTTTCCTAGCCTTGTCATTTCCTAGATAGCCATGGTGTTGTGGGTTTTACTTTTGTTTTCTGGCTAATTTTCTTGTGCCTTTGGTTGTGGGTTGAGTTATTAGTTTTGGAAGCCTTTGGTTGGACAAACGCTCTAGAAGTCTTGTAACAACTTGGTTTGAGTTACTAGTCTTGGATGCCTTGGTTGGACAAGTGCTGTGGAGGCCCTTGCTGGGTTGAGTTACTAGTCTTGGAATCCCTGGTTGGAAAAATGCTCTGAAAGCCTCATGACAGTTGTGGTTGAGTTACTAGTCCTAGAAGCCCTGGTTGGAACAAATGCTATGGAGCCTTGGATAACTTGGGTAGAGACCAATCTGGTGATGTTTATTGATGTATGACTGTGCGGTGGAATCATTGGTTGAGGGTTAAGGTGGTTTGGCCTCTGGAATCGCTGGACGGTTTTGATTGATTTGTTTTATGAGATCCCACATTCATGCTTGGAATATGGCATGGGGGTGATTGGCTGAAAGAAATATTTGGTTCAATCTAGTCTATGTTTGAGTGGTTTGTGGAAGTCTCATACCTAGTCAGCCTATGAAATCATCAGTAAGAGCTCTCTTTCTCCTTGGTATTTTATGGGTAAATATACTTGTTTATATGTGGCTTATATGGTTGTTATATCCTTGATATTTCTGTTGATTATATGTGGGTAATGAGTGAGCTTTATGACAACGAAAATGTATGGCTCTCATCATGTTTTGGTTAGTCAATGAATGTACAATGAATATATGGATTAATAGATGGTAATACAGTTATTGTGATGAGACATCAATTCCTCTTATTGATTCTCAAATAAGTATGAGACCCCTATGCTAAAAATTGTTGTTTAAACCTATAGAATGCATATTTGTGACATGTTTGATGAAATGTCTATCATGGCTAGTGTGGGTCCATTCAAGTACTTGTTCAAGTATTTGCATCGATATCATTTTTCCCCTTGGAAAAATCGTAATTTTCATTAATAGGAAAATTACATGTTGTAGATGCTGTGAGCATATGCAAAAGTAGTGGTTGTGTGCCTGTTCAAAAATGTTAAAGTCCCAATATATGTTCTCCACGCAGGGAGACAGTATTTTAATAGTACTGCATAATTGACATAAAATAAACATACTCTACGCAGACAGTATTCCTGAGAACATGTACTGTTATGTGCATATACATAATAAACAGATATAAAAAAGACAAATTTTATCATATGTTTTTAGGCTCCTCTTGAGCATGTTCTGCATGGTCCATATATGGCCGGTGGTAGTACTAGAAATGTTCACTTTTCCTCTGCTCCTGGATCATCCAGATGTTGCGTGGCATGATCGTTGCCACTTTGGAAACTTGGTCAGCGATGGTGTTGTGTTCCCTGTATATGTGACAACAAACGAAATTGTCAAAATATGAGATGCATCTATGCACTTAATCCAAAATATGATCCAATGTGAATGTGTGGCAAGTTGTGGTTTTGTTAATCCAGTCACAAACTGTTTTGGAATCACTAAATTTTTGTAGATTATGACATTCTTTTTCTATGGAAAATTGGATGAGGTAGTTTGCCATGAAGATTTTAGCAAAGTTGTTGGTTCCATTTCCAAGTCCCATTTGGATGTGATAATAATGGTTATCTGCTATGTGTAGTATAGCCCCACCTCCACATCCTGTGTCTTGTGCAAAGCCATCAAAATATGCCCAGGGCTTTTTGTGATCGATGGATTCGGGAATGATGTTCCCGGGAGGTGTTGTGGTCGAGTCCTCAGGGAGGGAGAAGTAGTTAGCTATAATTCTGGCTGAGATGGAGGTCTAATGAGGGGCGATGTCTCAGAAGATATAGCGATTCCTAGCTATCCAGAGTTCCCAGCGTATGAGAAGGGGGAGATTTCTGACCTTGGGCGATGTAACAGATGACCACCAATTTTCCCAAGCTTCCTTGGTAATCTTTCCTCCCCAGATAATAGGTAGGTGAGAGTAGGTAAGGGTGGAGGTCCAAACGTCAATAGCGACTGGACAGAAGAGAAATAGATGATCCAGGGATTCAGAGTTTTTCTTATAGAAACATCACCAATAAGGGCCATATAGTCCTCTTCTAGCCAAGTTATCACCTGTCGGCACCTTGTTTTTTAGTATAGACCACAAGAGTAGTCTAGTACGGGGAGGTGCTTTAAGCTTCCACATGTCTTTCCACCAATATTCGATGTACTGAGGTTTGTGATTATTAGCCAGTATTAGGTGCCCCTCTTTTGGGGAGTACCGACCGTTTTTGGCAATGGCCCATATGATCTCATCATCCCCTTCTCTAAGACGAATGTGTGATTCTTGAAGAGTAGTAGTGTAGGTGGGCCAAGCATAGTGCCATTGTTGAGGGAGGAGCAAGCTGCAAGCTATATTCCAAGCTTGATGAAGGAAGGTCAATTTGTCTGGATCCACTGCTTGAATTAAGTGAGTGATTCCTTTCTCACTGAGGCTCTGGAGTAAGTCTAGAAGAAGCTGATGTGCATTTCCGCATCCTATCCAAGGGTCTCGGCCAATTATGACGGATGACCCATCAGATATTCTCCAGGTTAGACCATCCCGTATGAGGGGAATCGAGTTCAGAACCACTTTCCAGATATTCAAGATCCCTGATTTGTTCTAGCTAGGTAGCCTTAGCCAATCCAGGGGCCTAAGGGGAGAAATATATTTAGCTACATCAATTTTGGTCCAGAGACTGGTGGAGGTAATTAGATGCCACCCTAACTTGGTTGCCAGAGCAGAGGAAAGGTCCTCAAGTTTTTTGATGCCCCACACCCCCCCCCCCCCCATTTCTTGGGTATAGATAGGAGGTCACATCTAGCCCATGCAAATATTCTCCCAGATTGATTACCTTTCCAAAGGAATCTGCTGCAAAGCTTTTGAATTCGGTTTAGAGTGCCTCTAGGAATCCATGCAAGGGACATCCAATAAACTGGAGTGGCCTCTAGTACCACTTTGATAAGCACCAGATGGCCAACTCTAGAAATATGTTTATGATACCAGATATTGAGTCTTTTCTCAAGCTTGGTGATCAGCCATATCCAATCTGCAATCCTATATCCAAGTGGTTTCAATCTGTATCCCAGATATCTAAGGCCTCCGTTTATCTGGTTCAGAGAGAAGGGAAACCTTTGTATAGAAAAGTTTATTTCATAGGGGGAACATTCAGATATAGTTATTGTGGATTTAGAGTTGTTGATGGTCATGCCTATAGCCATTTTGAATAGATTGATGGTGTTATGAATGGTAGTGAGGTCACCAATTCCTCCATTAAGAAACATAAGAACATCATCCACAAAAAGGAGGTGAGTAATAGTGAAATCCTCCGATAATCTGATTCCAAAGAGTCTACCTCTTTGATGCATGTCCTTAATCAATCTACTAAGGCCTTCCATAACTAATAGGAAGAGAAGAGGGGACAAAGGGCACCCCTGTCTGAGGCCCCTTTTAGAACCAAAGAAGGGTGGGGCAGCCCCATTGATCAGTACACTATAAGATATATTGGTGATGCAACAAATGATCCATTTAATAAATCCAACATGGAAGCCTAAATGAGTAAGAAGCATTCTGAGGTATAGCCAGCTTACCCTGTCGAAAGCTTATGAAAGATCAGCTTTGAGGATCATACCTTTGATATTTTTAGATTGTATGGAGTGCAATACCTCCTGAGCAGTATCGATGGCTTCATGAATTTGTCTATCCTTTAGAAAATCAAATTGCTTAGGGGATATGTGGGTTGATAGGATGGGGTAGATGCGATTGCCTATGATTTTAGAAATGATTTTATATAGGTAGTTGCAGAGGGAGATGGGCGGAAGTCATTATAGGATGAAGGATTGTTAGATTTGGGGATGAGGGCTATGAAAGTGGTGTTTATGGCCCTGTGCATGCACCTAGACTTCCTGCACTCCTCAATGAGCTTGAGTAGGTCATTCCCTAGCACCTCGAAAAAAGCCAGGTAGAATTCGACTGACCATCCATCTGGGCTAGGGATCTTGTCCTTTTTGAACCATTTTAAAGTAGCCTCAAGCTCCCCCATTGTAACTTCTATATTAAGATGCTCTTCTTCCTCAAACTCAATGAACCGAGGGAACAGTTGCGCTACTTTGATGACCTCAGCTAGGGTAGCATTGGGGGGTCCTGATAGACCTTCTTAAAGTGTGATGTAGCCATTAAGGCCAGATGGGGGAAGGTATCAATCTCTGCTCCTTACTCATTTGTCAGTTTCTAGATGGTATTTATATCCCTCCTTCCATTATAAAATTTATGATAAAATTTGGTATTATCATCCCCTTCTCTCAGCCATATAGCCCAGCTTCTCAGCCTCCAAGTTTCCTCTTTATCCTTAAGAGTTTTCCCTCTTAAGGTTGTTAATTCAGGGAGCTTCTCCCTCAGCTCGGGTGTAGGGAAGGTGCCTCCACTATTATCCTCAAGGTTGGCTATCTTTAGTTCAATTTCATTCTCCCGAGGCTTATCTTCGCATCTCTTGTTGTGAGCCCAAATCTTGGATAACTTCTTTATTTCCTTCAGATTGGCCACGAATCCCTCAATGATGTGCCTATTTTTGGCCGGTGGGTGGGTCTTCCAATAGTCTGTCACTAGGCTGGTGTAGGTGATGTCTTTCAACCATGAGGAGTTTAATTTGAAAGGAGCTCTAGGTTTGTTTATATTTCCACGGATTTCAAGGTGGATAGGCAGATGGTTGGAGAGGCCACCAGATCCCACCCATGCTCCAATAGATGTTCCTTGATGAGGAATCGGTCTAGTATCCTTGAAAGGCTAGCTTCCCCAATTCTTTTGTTCCTCCAAGTGGGGGCTAGTTTGGCCATAGGGATATCAATGAGTTGATGAGAGTCGAGGAGCTGCTCAAAAATTCCTGCTAAGGGGTTGGCCTATGCCTGGTGACCCCAGGATTCCAATTATCCTAAGGAAAAATTTAGATCTCCACCAATGATTATATTGTCCAACTGAAAAATTTTGGTTCCGAGTATCCTTTCCCAGAAGTTCCCTTGTTGGTGGCAGGGTCCATAAGTATTTATCATTCTAATATCATCTCCCAGCTCAGACAAGTATATGTCAGCCCCTATGAACCCTATGCCCCCTAGACTCCTAGAAGTTTGATAAAGCGGGGGTTCTATCCTAAGGCTATGCCACTCGATGGTCCATCAACATCCATGGCATGGAATTTCCAACCTGGGAGCATAGATTCCAATAGAGGAGATATGATTGTTGCTACACCCAGGGTTTCCTGCAGAAGGACTAAATCTCCTGGCTCCTTTCGAAGAAGTCTCCTCAGCGCTAGTTTTTTATTGGGACTAGAAATCCCTCTACAATTGAAGGAGATAGACTTCATGGGGAAAACACTGGTGGAGGGCTCTATGCTCTAAGGACCTTGTCTAGAGAAAGTTGTTTCCGAGAGACCACCTCCATTCATGCCTTCTTTTTTGCTTTAGATAGTGTGGAAGGTCTACCTTGGGTGGGCTTTGGGACAGTGGAGGAATGAGTAATACTCAATCCGATGGCATCTGACATAGATGCACGGGAGTGAGAACAGAGATGGTATTGATGGGGTTCGGGATCAGTCTTGTGGATGGGGATCTCAAGTATAATAGGGTTGGGCGACGACGTGGCTGGAGGAGGGACATCCAATTGTGCATTGAGAGGGCTAGCCTAGTGGCTGGGACAATGATGAGAAGTGTCAGGATTCGACCCAGGATGCAGAGGGCTAATTGAAGGTGTAGATGAAAAATTAATGGATTCAAATTGAGATGTAGGACGAGACATACCCAAAGATAACGCTCCACTAGGGGCCACCTTGGATTTGGTTAGAGGAGGTGAAGGTGGCCGAAGGAGTGTAGTCTCATGCTTCTTCAACGTCGTTGAGCCAGGCCTGTGTCCTTCTGGTTCAGAGTCATTCAATTCAGCCCCACCCGGTTGATCCTTATATGACTGTGCTCCCCCAACAGATGTGGATTTCCCATTGATACTCGATTTAATTTTTGCAAGGAGAGGGAAGTCCTTGTAGAGGTGGCCAACTTTATGGCAGCATCTACAACGAAAGGGGACTCCTTCATAATCTAGTATCTGAGTCCGGTCATAGTTCCTCTAGTGAAGCGTAACTTTTTCTTGCAAGCCTGCTCTAATGTCAAGGTGCACCAATAGTCTCGCATAGGCCATAGCTCTCGTGGAGAGATAGGATCTGTCATAATCCAGGTAAGTCCCCAGGGTATTACCAATTCTTCTAAAAATTTCCTCGGTCGAGAAGTGGAGGGGCAGTCCAGGAAGCCAAACCCAGATTGGCCCTGCCCCAAGCTGCTCTCTATTTGGGTCAAACAATGGACTCCATCTCCTTAGCATGACCGGGGCTTGTTCGATGTGCCAAAAGGATGATAGAACATAGTTAGTGTGTTTGGCTCACGCGAATCTATGAGAAAACTAGCCACGAACAAAGGTTTAAACAATAGGTAGGTCTACCAAGTGTTGGCACCATATTTTAGCTACCCATTGTTTCAGTCTGGCTGCAGTGTAGTTCCTTCCTTTGACTCTGCCTACCCGAACAGTTGCTGCCATATCCATGGTGTCTTTCCACTGGAAATATTCTTCCCAATCAATGAATACGTCCTATGCCCTAGGCTTGACACACCTTTTCTTCTTTCCCCGGGTCGGCTCCATGGCCTCAGCTTCTTCAGGGTATTCTTCAAAACAAGGGTTTGGAAGGTTAGGGCTAGGGTTAGGGTTGGGGTTTGGAGACAGCTATTCAGATCCAGGTGTCTATTATTGAGATGGATGGTAAGCTTTGTGATCAAGTTGTTTCTATTTTGATTAAACCCATATCTAATTATAGTTATGTTAATCCTAAACTAGTGGATAAGTGTAGTTTGAATAAAGAAGGGCGTGCAAAATCTTGGTTAGTATAGTTGGCTACATGTACCAAGAAGTGAGTTAATCATTCAGAAAGAGCTTGTGCATTTGAGTTGAATAGTATGTCTATATCAACACATTTGAATGTATTGTCATTGGGTTCATATAGCATGCTTTTGGGTATGGACTAGTTGTATCTCCATAGAAACAAGGTGGACTATTATGACAAAGCTATTGAGTGCTTTAATGATAATGGAAAATAGAGAGTCTAGCAGGGTAAGAAGAAGGCAACATCAGTTCGAATGGTTATAGCTATGCAGGTGAAGCGTAGTTGTAGGAAAGGGTCCGTGTTATGATACATATTTCTAGTGACAAAGGTAAGGAAGTTGAGGATGCAGATGTTTTAAGCACCCGATTTTATAGCAATTTCAGCATGTATGTCCAACATAAATTTTAGAGTTTCCACCTCATAGGGAAGTGGATTTTTCTATTGAGTTGGTATATGGAGCAACACGAACATCAAAAATAGCATACAAGATGAGCACTCTAGAGTTACTAGAGTTGAACTTGCAGTTGAAGGAAATGCTTGAAATGGGATACATTAGGCCAAGTGTGTCACCATAGGGTGCACCAATATTGTTTGTGAAGAAGAAGGATCATACTCTCAGGTTATTCATTGATTACAGGATTTTGAAGAAGGTGACCATTAAGAACATGTATCTGTTGCCGGGGATTATTGATTTGTTCAATCAGTTGAAGGGAGCAGTAATGTTCTTAAAGATTGATCTGAGATCAAGATATCATCAAGTATGCATTAAATAAGATGACATTCACGAGACTGCTTTCTGGGCCAGGTACGAAAATTATGAGTTTTTTGTAGTTCCATTTAGTTTGACTAATTCTCCATCTAATTTTATGTGTTTGATGAATAGTGTGTTGCATCCTTATCTGCACAAGTTTGTTATTGTATTCATTGATGATATATTGGTATATTCGAAGAATGAGGAAGCACATGTTGAACATTTAGCAGCAGTGTTGAGATTGCTAAGAGAGCATTAATTGTATGCTAAGCTTAGGAAAAGTAGTTTCTTTAAGACAGAGGTACACTACTTGGGGCATGTTGTTTCCAAGGAAGGCCTAACATTAGATCCAGATAATATAAGGGCTATCATGGAGTCGGAAGCTCATAGGAATGTGGATGAGGTCAGATCATTTATGGGGTTAAGAGGTTACTATAGGAGGTTAATCAAGAACTACTCTTGCATTTCATATCCTATCACGTCATTCCAGTGAAAAAATAAAAAGCTTGAATGGACATAAGAATGTGCAACAAGTTTTGAGTAGTTGAAACAGTTGTTGAAAAATGCTCCAGTGTTAAAGATTGCAGATACAGAAAAAGAGTTTTTAGTATGCACAAATGCTTGCAAGAGAGGAATTGATGGAGTTCTTATGCAAGAAAGACAAGTGGTATGCTATGAATCACAAAAACTAAATGAACACAAGCATAATTATCCAACACATGATCTTGAGTTGGCAGTAATCATCCATGCATTGAAGATGTGGAGGAACTGTCTTCTTGGTAGGAGATTTTTACTGATGAGTGATCATAGTGGATTGAGGTATATATTTGACCAACCGAATCTAAATTCCAAGAAATCTAGATGGTTGGCCAAGATTAGTGAGTTTGAATTTGAGATCAAGTACATTAAAGGTAAAGAGAATAGTGTTGCATATGCTCTTAGCAGGCAGATACAAGTTAACCACATAGAGGCCCTAAGTTCTTATGGGACAATTTTACAGGCTCAAATCTTATAGGCAAGTCAGAAGGATAATAGGTACATGGAGCTCAGGCACATGTTACAATAGCGTATAGGTACAGGCACATGTGCAGGTACAGGTACAGGTGCAGGTAATGGTGAACAAGATGTGGACTATTGTCTCATCGCAGATGGGTTGATTAGATTTAGGGGCAGGATATATGTCCCAAACGACTGCAAGCTCAAGAAGCTTATCTTGATATAGTTTCATGTTAAACCATATGCAGGTGACCCAGGATATCAAAAGACATTGACAACAGTGAAGAAGCTATACTATTGGCCGAACTTAAAGAAATAGGTGGCATAGTTTGTGGCCAGATGCTTGGATTGTCAATAAGTAAAGGTAGAGTGTAAGCATCTTGGTGGTTTAATACAGCCGATCTCGATTCCGGAGTGGAAATGGGAGGTAAATTCTATGGATTTCATCATGCGTTTATCAAAGAAATATAGAAAACATGATTCGATTATGGTTGTGGTTAATAGGTTGAAAAAGGTAGCACACTTCATTCCAGTAAAGTCTACGTATTTAGCTAATGATGTAGCACAAGTATTCATCAAAGATATAGTGAGGTTGCATGGTGTACCAAAGAATATCATATCAGATAACGATGCCAAGTTCACTTCTAGGTTTTGAAACAAAGAGTTATTTGCAAGTTTGCGTACAGAGTTGGCCTTTAGGACAGCTTATCATCCACAAACAAATGGACAGACATAATAGGTCAGCAAGATATTGGAGGATATGTTGAGGATGTATGTGATGCATCATCAACCAAATTGGGAAGATTACCTTCCATTGGTAGAGTTCGCTTACAAAAATGCGTATCAAGAATCTTTGAGGATGACTCTGTTTGAGGCATTGTATGGGCATAATTATAATACTCCCATCAATTGGAGTGATCTAGTTAACAGGGTGTTATTGGAACAGATATCTTGGTAGAAATGGAATAGGAAATGCAAGTAATAAAGAAGAATCTAAAGGAAACAAAAGATAAACAAAAGAGTTACACATATTAGAACAGTTTTTTTAAGGAGTTTTAGGTTGGTGAACGGCTGTTATTGCACATCAAGCCCAAGGAGAGTTCCATGCCGATTAGAACATGTAGCTTATCGACTTGCACCACCTCCGACAGTGAAAGTCCATGATGTTTTCCATGTGTCATTGCTTAAGAAATATGTTAAAGATGTTGATCATATAATTTATTGGTATGTATTGTAGGTGGAGCCAAAAGGAGAATCCAGCTAGAACATCAATGTATATTGCAGACAAATATGCTCATGCTCTAGAACTGAGCAATCGAACAGGTTAAAGTGCAGTGGAAGCACTTTGGTCCCAATGAATATACATGGGAGATGATGGATCATATGAAGACTATGTATCATTCTCTATTCGTTGGTTGAGTGAATTTTTAGCATATGTTTCGGTATATGTTTTGGTGTGTCTCTGTGTGTGTGTCTGCCATAAGTTGTGTTATAAATCTCCAATAAGTAGTATGGGTGTCATGTCATTATGGTTGTCATGTTATTATGTTGTCATTATGGTTTGTTTTGAGCAGGTTGATCATTATAAATACTCAATGAGCTAAGTTATAAAGCGCCATGGGCAACAATTTTTTCTTTCAGTAGTCTTGTCAGTTGTAGGTGTTATTGAAAATTGAGGACGGTGTTCCCCCAAGGGGGATGGTTCTGTAACAACCTTGGTAAAAAATCCATGTAAAAATTAATAAAGGAAAAATAATACCATGGTCATGGGACATGTATTCCAAGTTGAATGGTGGGAAAAACATCCTAGTGGGTGTTCATTTTGGTTATGATGGCTAAATTAAATTGGCAAAGGAAATGGCTAAGGCTTTGGAAAGGCAAAGTGGCATTAATTGGCATTTTATTTATGAAAATAATGGAAATAAGGAGAAAAGGAAGGTGAAAATTCATAGGTTGCATGTGAGAAGGAAAGTGAAGGAAAATAACAGAAAATTGAGGAAAATAGAGGCCTCATTAATAAAAGGCTTATGAGGATCATTTCATGGCTTTTGATCAGTTTAGTTTTGGAGATCTCATTTCTCTCTCTCTCTCTCATACTCTTGGACACTTCGAGTTTTCTTGGAGCAGTGTTGGAGGAGTGTAGCATATTTGGGATTTGGAGCAAGAAAGAAGGAAAACACAAGAGGACATCATGATCAACAGCTACGTTGGGCTTGTCTTGCAGGTACTGAGTTGCAAGTATGATTTCCCCACTAATTTTGGCATGCATGGCATATACATGTGGTTTCTTGGTCATGATATGTCATTGGCATGGAGGATTTCCTAGATTGGCAGTGGTTTTTCCTATCCTTTCCATTTCATGGATAGCCATGGTGTTGTGGGTTTTACTTTTTCTAATCTAGTTGATTTTCTTGTGCCTTTGGTTGTGGGTTGAGTTACTTGTTCCTGGAATCCTTAGTTGGACAAATGCTCTGGATTCCTTGTAACAAATTAGGTTGAGTTACTAGTCCTGGAGGCCTTGGCTGTACAAACACTCTGGAAGTCCTTGGTGGGTTGAGTTACTAGTCCTACAAGCCCTAGTTGGAAAAACGCTTTGGAAGCCCGATGACAAATGTGGGCTCAGTTACTAGTCCTAGTAGCCCTGGTTGGAACAAACGCTTTGGAGCCTTGGATAACTTGGGTAGACACTAATCTGGTGATGGTTAGTGATGTTTGACAGTTAGGTAGAATCATTGGTTGAGAGTTGAGGTCGTTTAGCCTCTGGAAGCCTTGGATGGTTTTGATTGATTTGTTTTATGAGATCCCACATTCATGCTTGGAATATGGCATGGGGGTGGCTGACTAAAAGAAAGATTTGGTTCAGCCTAGTCTAAGGTCGAGTGGTTCATGGAAATACCATACCAGGTTGGCCTATGTAATCATCAATAAGATCTCCCTTTCTTCTTGGTATTTTATGGGTATATATACTTGTTTATATGTGGATTATATGGTTGTTATACCCTTGATATTTATGTTGGTTATATGCAGGTTATGAGTGAGTTCTATGAAAGTGAAAATGTGTTGCTCTCATCATGTTTTGGTTAATCAATGAACGCACAATGAATATATGGCTTAATAATGGTAATGTGGTTATTGTGATGAGGCATCAATGCTTCTTAGTCGGATAATTATGATACCCTTATGCTCATATATGTTGTTTAAACATGTAGAATGCATATTTGTGACATATGAAATGCTTGGCATGCCTAGTAGGGATCCAGTTAAGTCCTTGTTCAAGTATTTTGCATCGGTATCATTGTTTCAATGTTACTTTTCATTTATGGAAGTTTCATGGAGTTATGAGCAGTGGCTTGAGTCCTGACCCTGAAAAAGTGGCACAGAATCCGGAGTTGCTAGCATAGAAATACCTGGAAATGTCTCCAGTCGCATGTATGCCTTGTTGTGGGAGTAACTAGAGGGTCCTAGTCACATGCATTCCCATGTCAAGGGAGTGACTGTGGCTTTAATGCAACATTACTGGAGCTCTGATACCACAATAATGGCATAAGTGTCCTCAGACACATAATTTTATTAATAAAAAAAAATAATTACATAATTGATTTTCCAAGAGTTTACACCCGAACAACCAAACACTCTTGCAATGAGCTATTTATAAGCTCCATGTCCTAACTACCTCTAATTATGGATCACTTATTAAATAACAAGTGTCCATTTACAATAAATGTTATTCAAACCAACTAGCTAACTAATCTCCTATAATAGAGCCTAAGATACGACACATTTGGAGAGTCATATCTAGTTACAACAATATGCTAATTCTAAAAGTCTCCATTAAATAATTAAACATTCTAGAATAATAATTATTAATTTAATATCTTAAATTAATAATTATTTTATTCTAATTTTATAACCTATGATAAAATTTGTATTTTTGGATCATTTAACAGTAGAATGCATATTTGTGACATATGAAATGCTTGGCATGCCTAGTAGGGATCCAGTTAAGTCCTTGTTCAAGTATTTTGCATCGGTATCATTGTTTCAATGTTACTTTTCATTTATGGAAGTTTCATGGAGTTATGAGCAGTGGCTTGAGTCCTGACCCTGAAAAAGTGGCACAGAATCCGGAGTTGCTAGCATAGAAATACCTGGAAAAGTCTCCAGTCGCATGTATGCCTTGTTGTGGGAGTAACTAGAGGGTCCTAGTCACATGCATTCCCATGTCAAGGGAGTGACTGTGGCTTTAATGCAACATTACTGGAGCTCTGATACCACAATAATGGCATAAGTGTCCTCAGACACATAATTTTATTAATAAAAAAAAACAATTACATAATTGATTTTCCAAGAGTTTACACCCGAACAACCAAACACTCTTGCAATGAGCTATTTATAAGCTCCATGTCCTAACTACCTCTAATTATGGATCACTTATTAAATAACAAGTGTCCATTTACAATAAATGCTATTCAAACCAACTAGCTAACTAATCTCCTATAATAGAGCCTAAGATACGACACATTTGGAGAGTCATATCTAGTTACAACAATATGCTAATTCTAAAAGTCTCCATTAAATAATTAAAAATTCTAGAATAATAATTATTAATTTAATATCTTAAATTAATAATTATTTTATTCTAATTTTATAACCTATGATAAAATTTGTATTTTTGGATCATCTAACAGTAGAATGCATATTTGTGACATATGAAATGCTTGGCATGCCTAGTAGGGATCCAGTTAAGTCCTTGTTCAAGTATTTTGCATCGGTATCATTGTTTCAATGTTACTTTTCATTTCTGGAAGTTTCATGGAGTTATGAGCAGTGGCTTGAGTCCTGACCCTGAAAAAGTGGCACAGAATCCGGAGTTGCTAGCATAGAAATACCTGGAAAAGTCTCCAGTCGCATGTATGCCTTGTTGTGGGAGTAACTAGAGGGTCCTAGTCACATGCATTCCCATGTCAAGGGAGTGACTGTGGCTTTAATGCATCAAAAATTTAGTTTTTCCTACGGGCTAGTCACCTAGATGGGTTGGATTTCTCCTGGGGGTTATGTTGCATGTGTAGAAGGTCAGGTTTGTTGTGTTATGACGGTTCCACTTCCTTAACTGGTACATAGGAATTTGAATCATATCATAGTAACTCTTCGTCACATGTTTACCCCGGTTGGCCGGTTACTTGGGTAGATGTGGGAGGAGGGTGTTACAATATCAATGTTAACAATTCACCGAACAATGAAAAAAAATATTGGAATATTCTAGAATATACACATCACATGGGCTTTACTCGTGGAGGAGTACCATACCACATGCATTCATATTGGGGGATATATATTGATGACAAAATGGCATAATATATTGAGCATATAAAGGGGACTAAAGGGTTTTTATATTGGCAAGTATAAAAAATGGTACTCAAAGCTAATGAAAAAATATAAAGGGGTTCAAAAAATGTTAATGAAAAAATGGGTACCTACAATATCTAGTGAAAGTAGGGGATCTTTAAATTGAGAATGTTGTATTTGGCTCATTTTGGTAGGCGATTAAATAATGTGATTTTTATAGGTATTTTCCAATATGTAGTTAAATTAAGGGTATTATTTAATATGCCATAAATGCATGTGATATGTCAAAGGTTGATTGAGTGAAGCCCATGTGATACATGTATATGTGCATGCAAAGTATTCTGTAAATTATGTAGTATTTCTCCATACATCACTTCTTGAAATAAATATTCATTTTACAATTTGTTTTAGTTTTTTATAATAATGATTCGTTTAGAAATTTTACATCGAAAAAAAATAGATATGGCATAGAACAATGAACTACTTAGGCATTAGAGTTAAACTGAAAAACACAACAATGGTTGTTAACTATTATTAAACGCAACTTTTGATTTATAGAGACGTTAAACAATTATTAAGGAACCATATTCCCAATAATAATAGTTGCAATAGGCATTTCCACAAGGATAAATGGATCGGTTTAATCAAGACACAAAAATTGAAATTCCATTTGTTGTAGATATGGATTACATGTTGAAGCAAGAAATTCGTATGGAAGAAAGTGTTTCATTACAACGAGTTGAGTACTTATGCATAATGCAGAGGCCTCCGCATTTCATAAAAGCTTTTGGACAATTGCGCACCTCCGCGCATTTCCACTTATGTATTCATACAAAAGACAAAATCATTGTTAATTATAGGCAATGCCACTGGGATGAATCCATTAATTAACAATAGTGTCACTAATTAAGGACCAAGTTGTAATATTGTTTGACTAATAATAGAATTTAAAAATTTGACAAATCAATAAAACAATGTAAGAAATCAGATTATAGGAAAGCAAACATGACACAACATAATGAACTAGCAACACATAACAATCAAAACATAGTAAACAGTCTTAGTAAATAACATAGTACAAAACATAGAATTTGAAGAAAGAAATTCATTGAAATACGTTCTTGTGCAATGTAATTACATCCCACTCCTCTGTTAAAACCTTTGTAGCAGTTCTCATATTCTTGAACTGGAAAGTAGAAGATGATGTTAATATTGCAAGTGTAGATATGTGAAAGCACATAAATATGCATGTCACTCCACCCTTTGCCAGTAGTCAATAGTACATTTCTTGACAATGAAAGAAAAGAGAATAGTATATCAAATAATTATAACATGAAACCAGATCCCAATCATCCAATAAACTGAAATGGTTTTTCAATAATAGTCAAACACTTCAACCAAATAATATAAGCTAATGTTAAGGTTGCTTGTCAATGCAAGCAACAATAA
Source organism: Pinus tabuliformis (assembly GCA_031772625.1). Taxonomy (NCBI): domain Eukaryota; kingdom Viridiplantae; phylum Streptophyta; class Pinopsida; order Pinales; family Pinaceae; genus Pinus; species Pinus tabuliformis. The sequence goes on along the minus strand of CM062805.1, from coordinate 979,266,809 downwards.
CTGTACCTTTACCGGATTAATCGACAATATAAACCAATAAAATCATTATTGTAGACTCCATTAATTAATAATAGTGTCATCGAAAAATGATTTATCGATTATCCTGCGTAACCAAGTTGTAATATTGTCTGACTAGTTATAGAACTTGCAAATTTGATTTCAATAAAACAATGTAAGAAATGAGATTGCAAGAAAGCAAACACAACATAGCATAATGGACTAGCTACACATAACAATCAAAACATAGTAATTAATATTAGGAAATAACATAATACAAAACATAGACACTAAACAAAATATTTCATTGAAATGTGTTCTTATACAATGTCATATCAGCATTTGCATTAGTAGAAGCGATCACCTTCTTTGTCATAATAATTGCATTCCTAATATTTTTCTCATAAGTATAGTATATTGCTTGACGATATGAAATCAGATCCCAATCATCTAGTAAAGTGAAAGATTTTCTCGACAATAGTCCAGTTATTGAATTGGAAAGTATAAGGTAGTGTTAAGATGCTTGACAAAGCAAGCAATGAGAATTGTATTGTTACTAAATTGCTCAATAATGTAAACAAAGAAAACTGTCACTGTATACATATAATCATGTTTTAATGATTTATTTTAAATGTGCCATGTATCTCAAAATTGGACAACAAATCAATAACCATTGATTTGTCCATACATTATTTCCCATATGAAACTTTTCGTAGTTCAAGTAATACCTTTTCTAGTTCCATGCCTCTCAGAACACACTATATTTTAGTTCTAGCAATTGCATGTATGATACAGTTTAACTGATGGAAATAAATCAAGCAAGAGTCATGGTTGCAAGTGGTTCAATAAAACATAGTTGTATTCATAGTTCTATCACTTGTAATTGGACTATTTCATTTTGCACATATAGTCTCAAATGAATTTGTATATGCACTAGTCATTTTCAACTGTCCTTGGAAGTACTGTAAAATTGATATACAAAGTAAAGGCTTAGTAACATGAAATAAAATGCCTTTTTATCCTTTTTTCTTTACCTATGTCTAAATAAACAATATAATAAAACTTACCATGCATATTCCACTTGCCAAAGAAAGAAATTTTCTTAAAATTTTTAATTTCTTTTGTGTTTTCAATGGACATATGAATGTTGATTGTGAAGTTTGGAAAACTCTTTCTTCTTTTCTAACTATATTTTTTAGCAATATCAACAGGAAAATGTTTTTTTGAAATTGTCTTTGAATTGAAAGACATGCTAAATAGTTTATCATGTACTTGAACCTATTACATATGCAACATTTGTAAAACAATACATGAAAACTGTATAACAAATGGACAATAACTTTGTAACAATGAAACATTCAAATAAATCAACACTTAGTGTTGCCATGTCCTATTTTGTATTGCCATATTTGATTTCTTGTACATATTGCATTTTTGTGCGTGTTACCAAAATTGCAATAGCATTGATTGTGCCAATTGAGAAAAATTCTTCATTATGGGACAAATTTGCAATAAGTTTTGTCTCATGTTTTTCGATAAACTATGTTGGCACAAGAAATGTTATTGTCATTTTTAATTTCTTATCTATTAAATTTGTACGCAGTATTACTTTTGTTTTGTTTTCTTTTTTCAAAATGTTTAATATGTAACCAAGACAATTCCATGAAAAATGCTTCCAGTTATATTTTTACTGATTTCTTCGATCAATAATGGAATAAACTTAATCTCTTTTTTCCTAGTGATGAGAATTGAATTGAAATTAGTTCAAAGAAAAAAAAACAAAACACAAAAAATAAATTTGATATACATTTAACTAAACCTACACAAAACTACCTATTTTCTTTTGTTTCTTCAATGGTTTCTATTCATTTTTTTTAATCTATTGCTATACCTATTTCTGTAGTACTTCTCATTGCTACCTCTACACCCTCATCCATATCTACTATGACATCATTCAAATTTGATATCCTTTGTTTGTTCACAAATAATACATTGAAATCAATGCTTCAAAGGACACTATAATTGATACTAAGTAGGAATTGACTAATGAAAACAAAACCATATAATGCAAAGTCATTGCCAATGTACATTCAAATATTAGGTTCATAGTTATATATTTGAGGCTTCTGCAATCTTCATTTTGTGTAGTGATGTCTTCTGGAGTCATCGCATTCATGATTTTATTATATCGACGTTTCGAACCAACCTCTGTGGTTCATCATCAGGATTAGATATGTGAAAAAGTCATAAAATAATGGAGAAATAAATAGAGGATAGAATCTTATCTCTATGGATATAGCTAAAATTCTAAATAGATTTTAGTTTCAGCAAATACAAATGTTTTATAGAAATTTTTAAAGTATTTTTTCCTTGTAATTGGTGTCCTGAATCGAAATCTCTAACTGTTATATGTTTCCTAAAAATTGAAAAAGATTTTCTTTTATTTATAGTAGATTAAAAATATAGCAAAAAAATAAAAATAAAATTGGGCTATATAATGTAAAGATAATCAAATGACAATAAATAGAAGAAAAAATGCACCTCTTAGCAAAGCTATCATTACCTTTAAAGATATATGTTATGCATGTGTTCATTTCTGTTGCTTTCATTATATGAGTTAGATCAAATATATAGAAATAATAAAAATAAGAGGTTCTAATTTCATAGCACGGAAGTAATTCAAATGTAAGAGCTATACGGTAGTAGCATATCTTTTGTAAATTTGTTGAGCACTATCACATTATCAAGTATTTGACCTTTGTACCGTAAATTTTGTAAACTTTGAAAGTGCTCGCATATAGAAGAAATAATGCACTATTTACCTAACAAAAATGCTACAGGTTTTGCACCTTTGTTTGAAATGATCTTGCAGAGATAAGGCCTCATGACATGCAACTACTAAAACAACATCGTACAACCTCGACAATGAATCTATTTGTAACCAAGTTGCTTGAAAAGTGATGTAACATGCACTCGCAGCATGTATACCAACAATATTGCATGGTGTACACCTAGTGAATGCTTCTACGGACAACATAACTAAAATTAGTAGCTACAATTGTCTCGTTACCTTATAAATATTCAACATATGTATTAGATAGTTGATGGACTTCAACGTGCATATAGAAAAAATTGTAGTAAAAAATAATCGATAGTCAGTGGACTTTGACCATGAGGTGAGTGTTATAGTCTCCAACAAGGTGGGGAGTGATAATAATAACTACACAAAATAGTGAACATCCAACATATTTCATCCACGAACAAACTACTGCTAATAATAAAAATTTATCATTAAATAAATTTGATTTGCTCATAAGGTTAAAGTTAAATTTGATTTGGTCATAGCCAATGCATCATTGGATAGAGTAAAAAAGACAATTATTCAAAATTATTATTCTCATATATGAAAGTGTCGTAAGTGATGTTATGTGATTTGATTATTATAACCTTTGTTTTGTCTATGCCACACTGATACAAAGAGGAAGTCCAAAAGTATTTTCCAATAATTATTAATAAGGCCCTAGAAATTCCTTGCTATAAGAACAATATCATCACCACAAACAAGGAAAAGGATTATGAAGGTTCTGCACAAGAAAAGCTATGCACAATAAAAGTTCCACAAAAAAAGTTGTCAACAATGAAATGTGCTAAAACTGACTGAAGATAATTAGTTCAACGTCCATGTTGAAAGTGAATAAAAATTTGATGGTTAATACTAAAGAAGTTACATTGTTCGGAATGCTTAAAGATTATATGGAACCTTAGTATTGGTTTATTGTCTCTAGAAACCAAGCAAAATCAGACCTACCGATGTTACCTTGTTATTTTATTTAATTAGGCTAGTTTTGTGATATACAAAGGAAAGAGAAACATTGTGGGAGAACTTCACCAGCAAGACTATGCAAGCAAAATTGGGAAGAAATATGTTGAAATAGCTTTGAAATATTAATTAATGTGAAATGTGGGAAAATGAACATAGGTATAATAGATACAGTTAGACACAATGCTACACAATGATAGCTTTGCTAATAAGGTTAAATTTATTAAAATAAGAAAATGGGTGAATGCATGAAGATGGGTTAGACTTTTGCGCCAAATGTGGCGATGAAATTTCAAAATTTTCCTCCTTTATTGCATTTAAGCCCTCAAAATTCATACAAGAATTGTGAATTTTGATTCAGATTAAAAAGAAAATATGTGAATAATTATGTTGTTGTCCTAATGATATTTTTTGCAAAAAAAATTGGTGTCATATGCATCTCTTAATTTTCCATTAAATGCAATACTTTTCCTTGCAAATTTTCACACATTTTAAGAGGTATGTGTATGTTCTCGTAGCATAACTTAGTCTAAAATGTGTAATTTCAAATATATATATATATATATATATATATAGAGAGAGAGAGAGAGAGAGAGAGAGAGAGAGAGAGAGAGAGAGAGAGCTAAGTTTTTCATATTAATTTTTTTTATGCAAAATTGTATTTTTTATTATTTTTTGAAGTTGGTGAAGTAATATTTCAATTGTATTTCACAGACACGTGTTCGCGTAAGGTTTTTCTAAATTGTTTCGATAAATTAAAAAACCAAGAGTACACGTTTGAAGAGGCGACTCGTAAATGAATATAGTAGTATTTTTTGAAAAAAAATCATTATGTATATTTTATGCTATTGATTTTTTATTTAGCCCCTTTGAAACTGTCCAAAAAAAATTCAAGTATTATGTTTAAACAAAATTAGATGAAAAATATCATATGAATTCAAAAGTGTCAAACTCATATGCCATTGGATAGAGGATTCTTTCACGAGTCCAACATGATAAACTCCACAACTTAAGGACAATTTTTTCCCTAAGTCCGCTAGGGTACAAAATTGGGTTGCAGAGAAATCTACAGAAGGGGTGCTAAAATTGTGGTTTTTAGGACCTGGATAGCTTGATCAAGTTCTTAAATTTTAAATTCGAATAGATCCATCAAGGGTTTTGTAAACCCTAGATCGATCCATTTACATGGTTAACCAGGGGCTTGATCGAGCTATATGGCTCGATCAAGACTCTGTAAAAATTTCAAATCCTTATGTGAATCCCATAATCCCATAATTTAGATTTAGAATCAATAAATATTGAAAATTTAATCCAATAATAATTTAACAAAGTTGATATGAAAATATTTTACTAAAAATGAAAATTCAAGTGGATCTAGGTTATGAACAACATAAAAAACAAAATTTGTTATTACGCCAAGAGGCGCATTCTACATCTCAGTATGGGGGAAATGTGTAAATATGTTTGTCTGTGCTTAAATTATACCTTATCATATACCTTGCATTTGAATGGATCATAAATTTACTTTCCAAAAAAGTTTTTACCACACTAAAATTCCAAATTTTATTAAAATCTTTGTAATCATCTTATGTAGAAACCTCATTAAATCTAATATTAAATTATGAAATCTAATATTAATATTAAAAATTTAATATTGATATTATTAAATTTATTAATTTGGATTAATATAATATCTAATGCTTGATCGAGCTATTTTTTTAGTGCTCAAGGAACTTGATCAAGCCGTAAAAAATGGCTCGGTCGAGCACTTAAAATGATTTATCGAGCTCTCTTTTTTTCACCTAAACGTGCCCTCCCTTGCAAAAAAGTGTAACCCAACTCCATGCTTTTACCCAAATATGTAAAAGTGTTAAATGCAGAAGAGTTTAAAATTAATTATGTGTTTGCAGAATAAAGTCCCCTCTACATCCCTGTTCTCCCACATATATCCTATCCTATGCATATTCTTCATTCTGTACATATTCACAGCTCCCGCAGATACCCTATCCTACACACATCCTTTGCTCCACACAACTAAATGTGTAAAACAATAAAAGATAAACATGGTGGAAATAGTTGTCTTGTTGTCAGTGAGAGGGCACTAATTGAAGAATCACCCCACTCCCCCTTGCATGATGAAAGCTTCACACAAGAAAAGCTTTGGACAATGAAACATGCTAAAAATAACTAAAGATCGTTAGTTGAACGTATATGCTGAAAGTGATTGAAAAATTGATGTATATTGCTAAAGAAGTTACACTGTGAAGAATGCTTAAATATTATATAAAACCTTAATATTGGTTTACCGTCTCTAGAAATCAAGCAAAATTAGAGCTACATGGAAAAATTAGAGCTACCAATGTTACATAGCTATTTTTTTAATCAGGCTAGTTTTGTGATATGCAAAGGAAAGAGAAATGTTGTGGGAGAACTACGCTAGAAAGACTGTGTGAGAAAAATTGGGAAGAAATATGAGAAAGTAGCTTTGAAATATTAATTTAATGTGAAATATTGGGAAATGAACACAAGTATAACAAATATAGTTAGATACAATGGTACACAATGATAACATTGATAAGAGGTGTGTTTTTTCCTACACATACTCTGTCCTCAACACATCCTTTGTTCCACACAACTAAATCTTTAGAATAATAAAATATAAACATAGTAGCAATAATTGTCTTGCTCTTAGTGACAGATCACTAATCGAGGAAACACCCTCCCCCCTCTTTCTAGTTTTTCCTATTACATTCAGCCGAATTAATTTTTTTGTTCCTAGTCAAATTATATTCGTTTCTACAGAGTAAAATTCCCTCTACACCCTAGTTCTCCTGCACATACATTGTATTATGCACATACTTCAGTCCACATAGATTCATAGCTCTGTGGAACTTCTCTTTCGTGTTGTTGAATCTCTAAAAGTATTAAATGGAAAAGACCTTAAAATTAATGTCATCTCATTTGATTATATTATCACATTGTACATCTATGTTTGTTTTGCTATATCTTTTATGTACTCTATAACATGTAATTTTGTATACAGAAAGGCACACAAAAATGTATATACACATACAAAACATTATTGAACAATTTCTCTGTTTCCTATTCCATAGAACCATTCTTCCACACAAAAGAGGTAGTTCACTTAATATTGCATAAAATGATGAATAAGAGAACCACCCCTTCCATTTATGTTAATAAGTAGCAAATGTAATTTTTTCAATCGCCTTGCGTCAATGTTTCTTGAATAGTTTTTCATGACTACTTCCTGGTTTAAAAGTCTTGACAGTCTAGAACTTTCCTCATTTTCATCAAATATGTTATTAATATTAATCAATTATGCATATGAATATTAATTGTGTTTCTAGAAAACTAAAATGATTCTTCCCACTCCACAACTTGTCTTGTGTCCTTCAAATCTACTATATCCAATTGCTTTGCATATATCAAATCGAACAAGTAAATGTATTAAGGATCCACCTAATATTTAAGCTCTATGCACAATGTTCCACACCTCTGCACAATGTGTCAACATTACTTTTTCCACACCTCCGCACACTAATATAAGAAAATTTATATAAGTTATAACATGATGTCAAAGTTTAAGTTAAATTCAAATTTGATTTTATCATAGTCAAAGTTTCATTGCACAACTCTGGCTTCCCTCTTAGAATTATAACGAAACACCAAGATTTTTTGATACATTGTACAGAATGCAGAGGCGCCCATTCGTACATTGTGTGGATTTATACATTATACTAAACATAGTTAATAGTTAAAAGGATACTTCATTTGATGTTATATACTAAGGCTACAATGCATAATCATAGTCAATGTTTTCTTGCTATAGAATGCGAAAATGGAGTCAAATTTTATTATCTTCACACATAGCTCTTGTTGTAACTTGCGAACCTCACACATGTAGCTCTTCAATAATGTGGCTTGGATACTAAGGATATTTTACCTTTTTCAAGGTAGAAGTGCGAAATGTGGATGGGTTGTGTCCGAAATGCTGATGTACAAATCCATATCGTACTGAACATATTTAATAGTAACACATTTAAAGGAGAGTTAAGTTAATATTAGGGTGGGGCTCACATTTTCTTGTGTGCAGTGCATAAGGGAAATAAATGGTTTCTTTCTGCAAATGAAGAAGTGGAGTCAAAATTGTTATTGTATGAAGTGCTTTTGGGATTTTTCTTATCTCCACACATAGCTCTAGTCGACACCTCCACACTACACATGTGGTCACTCAACAATATGTCTTAGAATTATAAGGAAATGCAAAGATGTGAAAGCTTTCATTATGGGGGGGGGGGGGGGGGTGGTGGTGGGGGCGAAGTCAACATTTCCATCATGTGGATTGTGAAGGGGAAGTGAACTTCCTTCTGCAAAGCTTTTACCGTGTGGAATGCAAACCTTTGTTATGGAAGAGTGATGTGCAAAAAGAAATATTTGCAGAAAAATATTCGTCACTGTTTATAAAATATCTCTGCACGACTAAAGCTATCTGCACAATGAAAACTCTTTGCACAATGAAAACTCTCTGCACAATGCAAGCTCTCCACGTAAACCACTGCCATTAATTAATTAATTAAAGGTTGTGTAGTCTACGCAATAAAAGATTTCAACATAATGAAATCTCTTTGCGCAAAACTTTCCACATTTTTTTTTGAACAATAATGCTTCAATTTCTACAAATTTCTTATTCTTATTACGACCAAAACATTTTATATCAAACAATTATATACCCAAAAATTAAAATCGTATAAAATCAATATATCAATTTCATTTCAAAATATGGAAAAAATCTTCGATTATGCATAGTAGGGAGATATCAGGAAAGTGTAATAAAATCCTTTCCCAGACTATTGTAGTCCACACAATTTTAAAATATTAAACAATCAACATTATTCAAGCTTCGTAGAAAACATAAATACTTAAATTAAAAAACTCTTAACTACATTTCTATTATGTATTATTGGCATATGTTTGCATGACATAATAAAGGACCTCAAAGCATAAGTCTCTAACATTAAGCAATACAATCACAGTAGCGAGAATTGTATCGAGTTTTAAATTTCAATCATCATAACTATGATTAAAATAAACATAATGCACAAAACATACATATGAAATCTAAAGATGTTCTCGACTATTCATCATAACTGTGATTAGTAACTTATGTTTTATTATTGTTTCCGAGTAGTGTTACAAAATATAGATGCATACAAGATATTATGAAAAACATTAAGACCTTTGATTCTAAGTAGAAATTGCCTATATCGGTAATGAAAATTCTCAATAGCTTACCTCAATTGCTCATTAACTATGTTATTATGGTATTTGCTCTTTAACTATATTTTCCTGCATTCTAGAAAATTAAATGCATTCATCCCAATGGGGACAAGGATTTGGCTCCCGTGAACTGTAATATGGAAAAAGGCAACTACAAAAGAAAACAAGTAGATGAATTGAGAAACTAAACTAGGTGACATTAATACAATTAACAAATCCTAATAACTAAATACTAGTAACAGAAAATGAATGTGTGAATATTTAAGTACACTTAAATTATGTGAAAGCATATGCGTTGAGTGTTTCACTATCAGTTGTCGTCTGAATCCATAACCTATTGAATGAATGTCTTCAACAAAACTTTAATGAAATCTTTCATTGGACCAATTGTAATGTCTAACTTAACATGTCAGTTGAATATCTACTTTTCGATTTCCATGGCCTCTTTTACTAATTGAACAACTAAGATAGATTTCTCATTAGTAGTACTAACAAAGCTAATTAGCCATTCGCTAATTTCGTTTGTTGTAAAAAACATTATGTCATCAAATTGTTTTTCCATTGACTCTTTTAGCTTTTCCAATTCATCTATTATCTTTTGTGATCAATTCAAAATTTCATATGATGCATGAACAGACTATATCTTGAACAATTTTCACTGCCTCTAGAAATACATCACTTCTTTTATTCTTTATGATTTCACATTCTGAAATAATGTTTTCTAGTGTACTAATTCTTTTAGACCGTCCAACTTTTATTTTCTTCATTCAATTAGCATTTGGAAGTTATCTATTTTTCTTTTCTAGATAAATAAAAGCAAGTCATTCATTGTTCACGAAATGCTTGTCTCTGTTAACATCAATTCTCACCAAATTGACAAATGAGTTGATTTATTGTGCTAAATTTAGCAGATCATAAATCGTTTTACATGTGTAGGTTTTAACCCCATATAGAAATTACCTGCATACGAATTCTAAAACACAGAAAATACACAATGCGAGAGCATAACACATAAAACACATATGCACAAAGATTTTCCCTTGGATCCCAAAACTGGGACTACCAGCTTGATTTTTCATTATATTATTTTTCAATGTTACAATACATATATATACATGCTGAAGCATCCAATACCATGGACCGAAAACCATCGCGTCCAAAACCATGGACCAAAAACCATAGGTAGGTTTTCCCAACCTAATATAGGGTCCAAAAAAAATTTTCTGGGGGCGCTACCCCGGATCTTGTAGAGGGGGGTTTCCCACCCCCTTAAAACCCCCTAGACAGGAGGGGCTACCGCTCGCCCTGTGACCCCTCCACTACACAATCGGCACAACAAAGAGGGGGTTCTGCCCCCCCTTTGACCCCCCGGTTCACTATGTAGGTTAGTGGAAAGAATATAACACAACCCAGGATTCTCCCACTTGTTGTTTTCTTTCTGCAGGGGGCCATAGGAGAGCTTAGTCAGTTTTCTAGCCCTGAAACGCCCATTGTTTCTCTACACCAAGAGAAATTCTTAGGGCTCACAAATTTTGTCAATGCATCTGTAGTATTCTTCAAAGTGTCCATCTTTACCAGCAACACCTTTTTATTTTCTATCATATCCCTCACAAAGTGATACTAAACATCAATGTGATTTATCTTTGAATGATAAGCAGGGTTCTTTGCCAAGAAAATTGCACTTTGGCTGTCACAGTCTATCCTTATAGCTCCCTGTACTAACCCCATACTTGAACACAATCTCTGCAACCAAACTGCTTCCTTGCTTGCATGAGTGGCTGCCATGTATTCTGCCTCTATAGTTGATAGTGCCACTATGGATTGTTTCTTACTAATCCAACTGACTGCACCTCCAAATAGGTTAAACACATACCCACTTGTAGATCTTCTCTGATCCAGATCTCTAGCCCAGTCAGCATCAACAAAGCCACGAATATCCAACACTCTATCCAATCCTGGTCTTCCTTGGTAGCACAAACCATAATCACTAGTGCCATGCAAATACCTAAAAACCCGCTTCACTATTGTCCAATGCTCCTTTCCTGGTTTTGACATAAACTTGCTCAATACTCCCACTGCATGTGCAATGTCTGGTCTAGTACAGACCATTGCATACATTAAGCTACTGACTACACTTGCATATGAAACACAAGACATGTCATCTTCCTCTTCTTGTGTCTTGGGACACTGTTCAACATATAACCTCACACCTACAGGAATAGGAACCTTCACCGGTTTACTATCCTGCATATTAAACCTCTGCAGTATTGTCTCGATATACTTCCTCTAGTTTAACCAAAGCTTCCTCTTTTCCCGATCTCTTTTAATTTCCATGCCCAAAATATAGTTTTCAGCACCAAGTTCTTTCATGTCAAATTTAGAAGACAATTGGGTCTTCAAATCCTAGATAGTTTCTTTGTCATTTCCAACCAACAACATATCATCCACATACAAGACCAGATAAATAACACGGTCACCAATTAATTTAACATACACACAGTGATCTTCTTTGCTTATGGTGAAGCCAAGTCCCTGTAAAAATGTATCAAATTTTTGATACCACATCCTTAGTGACTGTTTTAACCCATACAAAGACTTATTTAACTTGCATATCAGTTATTTCTTACCCTTCACCGCAAAGACTTCAGGTTGCCTCATGTAGATCTCTTCTTCCAGATCCCCGTGAAGAAATTTTGTCTTCACATCCATCTGTTTTACCTCAAAATCAAAAGCAACAGCAACAGATAAAAGTAACCTAATAGAAGTTACCTTGGCAACAGGAGAAAAAATATCACCAAAATCAATTCCCGGTACCTGGGAATAACCTTTTGCTACCAAATGAGCTTTGTATTTCTCCACCTTTCCTTCTACACTTGTCTTCTTCTTGAACACCCATTTGCTGCCAATGGGTTTCCTTCCAGCCGACAACTCCACCAGATCCCAAGCCTCATTTTTGTGCAAAGATGCCATTTCATCAACGATGGCCTCTTTCCAGAGTTTTCCATCCTCTAAATCTACTGCTTCCTTCATAGTTTTGGGATCATCATCAGTAATAGATAAAGCAAAATTTGAACAGGAAGCAGATGGACTATACCTTTTTGGCTACCTTCTCTCTCGAACTGATCTTCTTACACCCGGAGTTTGTGGCTCTTCATCTTCTGATTCCTCCTCTGCTGTAGAGTCTGATTCTTCCTCCTTTAGCTCAAACTCTATCTTCTCAGGTTCCTTTGGTTGGACTTCATGTTTAATAACATCTTTCACCTCTCTGAACACCACATCTTGGCTATACACAACCTTCCTTGTTGCTGGGTTCCAAAGCTTATAACCCTTTAAACCATCCTTATACCCAATAAAGATACACTTTTCAGATTTACTATCCATCTTGTTTTGTTTCTCCTTTGGAACATGTACATATGTATCACATCCAAATACCTTCAGATGTGAAAGAGAGGGTTTCTTACCAGTCCATACCTCTTGTGGAGTCTTATCTTCCAATGTTGATAAAGGTGATCTGTTGACCAGGTAACATGCTGTCTCCACTTCCTCTGCCCAGAATTCTTGTCCTAACCCGACACCATTGAGAATGCTTCTTACCCTTTCCATCAATGTCTTATTCATTCTTTCTGCAACTCCATTTTGCTTAGGTGTATATGGAGTAGTCTTCTGCCGTGCTATACCACACTTCTTACAAAATTATTCAAATTCCTTACTACAAAACTCTCCACTGTTATCTGTCCTCAGTACCTTTATCTTCTTCTCTGTCTAGTTTTCCACCAGAGCCTTAAATTCTTTAAACCTATCAAAGACTTCAGATTTCTTCTTAAGGAAATATATCCATATATTCCTTGAGAAGTCATCTATAAATGATACATAGTACACATGCTTACCCAGTGATGGAACCTTCACAGGGCCAAACACATCACTGTGCACAAGCTCTAATATCTGTTTCGCCCTCTTACCACTAGAGGGGAAACTCACCCGATTCTGCTTCCCATATACACAATTTTCACAGAAATCAAAGTCCAAAGAACTATTACTCATACCTTCTACCATACCTTTATCATGAAGTATTCGAATGCCCTTCTCTCCAATATGTCCAAGCCTTTGATGCCACAGCATGGTCTTCTCTCCAGATACCACTAGATTTTCTGCTCCACTTTCACGAACCATAGAACTGTTGCACCCATCAAAAACAGTGCTACCTTGTAGCTTCTACAGAGTTCCAGTCCGAACTCCCCGCATCAATACCAGTGCTCCCCGAACCATCTTGCAGGTATCCTTCTCGAACCGTGTTTTTACACTTTCATCATCCAACTTGCTTATAGAAATCAGATTTCTGGCCAATGCAGGAATATGCAGAACACTCGGAAGTGTTCTAACCCTTCCACCTTGCAACTTCAACTTTACTTTTCCACGACCAATGATTCTAGTCTTCCTATCATCCCCCAAGAAGACATCACCACCATCGTATTTCTCATACTCTACTTGTAGATGGCAGTGTTTGTATTGCAAGTGGAGTCATCAACAAAGGACCGAGATTTAAATCATTTTCCGTCTTTTCTATTCTTTCTTTCAGTATTAGGTTCTCTACTTCCTGGTTCCCAATAGACATTGCAAGCACATTACCAATAGCTTAATGGAAATTCATGAGGCTATTGCTTACAATTCTAGACATATCAACATTCATTTCTACTTTATCAATAACTTTCTTATTATGAACCTTTACTTTTTAAATTTTCAATGTTTTATTGTCCTTGTCATAGTTTTCATCTTCAAAAATGGCAGAGAAATCATCGAAACTAGAAGTTTCTTTGGAAATTTGCTCCATTATTTTCTGATTTTCGACCAAACAAGTACTGACCCAATCACGTAGCATACCTCTTTTAATTTCCACATTCATATCTTCTTCATTTCTTCTTTTTTCAGGGGGATTTTGGATTTGGACGATTTGGTAATGATGTGGATTTTCTTTAAAATAAATGTCCGATGAGGCTCCTCATCATCCTCTCTAACTAATAGCTCACCGTGAACCAGCTTTGCAATTCCAATGTATTTTCAATTTCTTTGAATTAAAGATGAAGTTAGACCAATTCTAGATGTGCAAGCTAAAGATTGCTACAGAGGGTTTCTACCTCTTTGCTTATACTTTGTTTCGGTGTTGATGCTTGCTTCTTCAACAATTTCTCTAGTAGTCATTGTGGGTTCTTGATTATTTCTTGGAGCACTATCTCTCTTTGCTTCTTATCCGCAACTCTTGTCAATAAGCTTTCATATTTAATAGTACCTAGATGTGTGATAAATAGGCCTTCTGGATCAAAGCCTCATTGAGATTCAACTTATTTTTAATTAAAACAATGCAAAGACTTAGCAAGCTAGCTTGCATTCTTCGCAGTTAATTTTCCAATAGTAAATGGAAAAGAAATAAATTGTTTTTCATTTTTTGTTCAAATATTACTTGCTAATCGTAATATTGTCTGCAAACTTCTACAAAAAAATATCTGTCTATAAAAATTCTTGGAAGCAACAATGGTTTACCTCGAAACCAATAAAGTCGTAAAACCATATTATTTCCTCTTTTTTCATGTATCCCTTTCCCCACAGGAAAACTTGCGCTTCTCCAAAATTCGATGCGGCTCTTGTCCAATTATCATGCAAATAAATTTCTTTACAAAAATATCTTATATTAGACAAATATTTGAAGTAGCTTCATGCTTCCACAATATGGGATACCATAATTTCTTTGGTTCTTCGTTAAAATTGAAGTTAGGGTTATGTGACAAGTCATGAAAGACATGACTCGAGACAAGGGTTGTTATCAGATATGCCATCATGAAGAATCTATTGCTTTTGAAAAAATTCACTAATTGAAAATCTAATTCATTTGAAATAAGGTAACCGATTCAAATACACAATTTTTTTATATATGAATAATAGAGCACATAGAGAATGGATCTTGGGACACTAGTCGTAGTTTCTTGGCCCATTAGATGGGCAAAAGACCACCAAAACTCTTTAAATAGTTGTCTAAACAAACTAATATCTAGGACAAAAAGATTAGAAGGAACCTCATAATTTGGAGAATTGAAACCTTGAATGATGTTCATGTCATCTGTCTGTGACTCGAATAAACTATTTGCTTCTTATAATTTTAAGCATATATCCAGATTTGGTAACTTGAGTATGTGCCTGAATGCCTCTGGAGATAAAGAAATAGGAGTCTTCTAGTTGTTATCATAATTGTTCTCATCTTTAAATCAAATTTCTATGCATGCAAATAAATGATATCTTTGAAATCAAACACTTATGGGATGCATTCATCATTCACTAATTTGCTAGACTGAATCTTATCATTTTTCTTCTCTTCCATGGAAAAATTCACATATCATTGATACACATCTTACCACTTAAAGCTTTGATCGATAAGTTCAAGTGAGTTAATCGTATAAGTGCAAACAACTCCTTTCCTTCCTCTGGTAGCCAGTTTTTCTTTGTACTTTTAAAATATCCTATCAATCAGTAACGTTTTCACTGCCCTTTAGGTATATATTTATCAATACACTAAGAAATCGACACCTGTTATTATTTAGCATGTGAAACCCATTTTACAGGACATTATCAATAAATAGAATTTCAAAATTGCAAAGCCGACGTTTACGGGAAGTAGTGGAAATAATTCATGTATTTTTTTTTGGATTGCAGGTTTCTGTGGAGTGGTTTTTGAGAGGTTGAATTCGGATAATCCACAGTATTCATATTATTTCTTATTGTCGACGTTTCGAGCCTAGAGCAAGACTCATCATCAGGACTTGAAATACAGAGAAGAGAAAAGGGATCTGATTCCTTTCTCTATATTTTTACCCTTGTTTTTTCGAGATAGTATTCATCTTATTTCTTATTGTCGACGTTTCAAGCCTAGAGCAAGACTCATCATCAGGACTTGAAATACAAAGAAGAGAAAAGGGATCTGATTCCTTTCTCTGTATTTTTACCCTTGTTTTTTCGAGATAGTATTCATCTTATTTCTTATTGTCGACGTTTCGAGCCTAGAGCAAGACTCATCATCAGGACTTGAAATACAAAGAAGAGAAAAGGGATCTGATTCCTCTCTGTATTTTTACCCTTGTTTTTTCGAGATAGTATTCATCTTATTTCTTATTGTCGACGTTTCGAGCCTAGAGCAAGACTCATCATCAGGACTTGAAATACAGAGAAGAGAAAAGGGATCTGATTCCTTTCTCTGTATTTTTACCCTTGTTTTTTCGAGATAGTATTCATCTTATTTCTTATTGTCGACGTTTCGAGCCTAGAGCAAGACTCATCATAAGGACTTGAAATACAGAGAAGAGAAAAGGGATCTGATTCCTTTCTCAGTATTTTTACCCTTGTTTTTTCGAGATAGTATTCATCTTATTTCTTATTGTCGACGTTTCGAGCCTAGAGCAAGACTCATCATCAGGACTTGAAATACAGAGAAGAGAAAAGGGATCTAATTCCTTTCTCTGTATTTTTACCCTTGTTTTTTCGAGATAGTATTCATCTTATTTCTTATTGTCGACGTTTCGAGCCTAGAGCAAGACTCATCATCAGGACTTGAAATACAGAGAAGAGAAAAGGGATCTGATTCCTTTCTCTGTATTTTTACCCTTGTTTTTTCGAGATAGTATTCATCTTATTTCTTATTGTCGACGTTTCAAGCCTAGAGCAAGACTCATCATCAGGACTTGAAATACAGAGAAGAGAAAAGGGATTTGATTCCTTTCTCTGTATTTTTACCCTTGTTTTTTCGAGATAGTATTCATCTTATTTCTTATTGTCGACGTTTCGAGCCTAGAGCAAGACTCATCATCAGGACTTATGTAGTCTAAACATGCCATTGTTGGGTTGTGTTATATTCTTTCCACGACTATCCCACGTAATTAACCAGGGGGTTAGGGGGGGGAGGAGCCCCCCCTTTGTTGCGCCGATTGCGTAGCGGGGGGTTCACAGGGAGTTTAAGGGTGCAGGTAACCCCACTCTATGGGGTCCGAGGCAGCGCCCCGAAAATTTTTGTTTTTGGACCCTATATTAGTTTGGGTGGACCTACCTATGGTTTTGTGCATGATTTTTCGCACATGGTTTTGGATGCAATGGTTTTCGGTCCATGGTTTTGGACACGATGGTTTTCAGTCCATGGGATTGGATGCTTTGACATGTATAAATATGTATTGTAACATTGAAAGGAATATAATGAAAAATCAAGTTGGTTTCCCAGTTTTGGGATCCAGGGGAAAATCTCTATGTATATTTGTTTTAGTGTTATGCTCTCACATTGTTTGTTTTCCGTGTTTTAGAATTCGTATGCAGGTAATTTTTGTATGGGGTTAAAACCTACATTTGGTATCAAAGTTGTTCTGGCTTCAATGGGACACCTTTGCTGCTAAGGGGTTTCGCTCAGGCCTGTGGTAGACCCTGTTTAGTGAGAGATATGCGAGATCGATTCTGGTGGTGAAAGAAGATGGTGAAAAGTGGAAATATAGAGATCAAGAAATTTAATGGTCAGAGTTTTGAGTTGTGGAAACTCAAGATGGAGGATTTGTTGGTGGATAAAGATCAGTGGATCACGGTAGATCCAAGTACTAAACCAACAGGAGTGTCAGATGAAGAATGAAAGAAGTTGGATCGGAAGGCAAAGAGCACAATACGATTGTGTGTCTCAGATTCGGTATTGCTGAATGTATCAGGGGAAGCTACAACGAAGGTTTTGTGGGACAAGTTAGGGACTTTGTACCAATCTAAGTCTCTGGTGAATAAACTGTTCCTGTGGAAAAAGCTGTATAAAATAAGAATGAAAGATGGAGACTTGGTGACAGAGCATCTGAACGCATTTAATACTGTGGTAAGTCAGTTATTATCTATCGATATTAAAATTTTAGATGAAAATAAGTGCATCAGTTCGTTGTGTTCTCTACCAAATTCGTGGGATAGTCTAGTTATTGCAATAGGTAGTAATACAACTGCCTTGCAGTTTGATGAAATAGTCTCATCCTTGCTGACGGAGGAGATGAGATGGAAAAATATGGAGAGCCGGAATGGTGATGCCTTGTCTGTACGAGGACTGTCCCAGAACAGAAACAAAAATAAGTCATTGAGTGGGAGATCTAAATCTAGAGGGAGATCTAAATCTCCAGGAAAACCTATAAAGGTGGTGTGTTGGAAATGCAGAAAGGAAGGGCACTACAAAAGTGACTGTAAATCTAAAGCTCCTCATAAAGGAAAGGGATCTGATGATGCTCCTTCTGCAGAGGTGAAAACCACCTCGGATGAAGGTGGGGATTTGTGCTTGGCTTCTTCAAGTACACATATAGATCATGAGGCATGGTTGATTGAATCAGATGCATCCTTTCACTTCTCTCCCCATAGAGAGTGGTTCTGTGAGTATGAGAAATACAATGGTGGTGATGTCTTCTTAGGGGATGACAGGAAGGATAGAATCGTTGGTCGCGGAATAGTAAAGCTGAAGTTGCAAGGTGGAAGGGCTAGAACACTTCTCGGTGTTCTGTATATTCCTGCATTGGCCAGAAATCTGATTTCCGTAAGCAAACTGGATGATACAGGTCTAAAAAAAATGTTCAAGAAGGATACCTGTAAGATGGTTCAGGGAGCACTGGTATTGATGCGGGGAGTTCGGATTGGAACTCTGTACAAGTTGCAAGGTAGGACTATTATTGACGGGTGCAACAGCTCTGTGGCTCCTGAATGTGGAGCAAAAAATCTAGTGGTCTCTGGAGAGAAGACCATGCTGTGGCATCAAAGGCTCAGACATATTGGAGAGAAGGGCCTTCGAATACTTCATGGTAAAGGTATGGTAGAAGGTATGAGTAATAGCTCTCTGGATTTTGATTTCTGTGAAAATTGTATATATGGGAAGTAGAATCAGGTGAGCTTCCCCTCTGGTGGTAAGAGAGCGAAACAAATATTAGAGCTTGTGCACAGTGATGTGTTTGGACCTGTGAAGGTTCCATCAATAGGTAAGTCTGTGTACTATGTATCATTTATAGATGACTTCTTAAGGAATACATGGATATATTTCCTTAAGAAGAAATCTGAAGTCTTTGACAAGTTTATATAATTTAAGGCTCTGGTGGAAAACCAGAGAGAGAAGAAGATAAAGGTATCGAGGAAAATTAACAATGGAGAGATTTGCAGTAGGAATTTTAAGAATTTTGTAAGAAGTGTGGTATAGCACGGCAGAAGACTACCCCATACACACTTGAGCAAAATGGAGTTGCAGAAAGAATGAACAAGACGTTGATGGAAAGGGCAAGAAGCATGCTCAGTGGTTTCAGGTTAGGACAATAATTCTGGGCAAAGGTGGTGGAGACAGCATGTTACCTGGTCAACTGATCACCTTCATCAGCGTTGGAGGATAAGACTCCACAAGAGGTATGGACTGGTAAGAAAACCTCTCTTTCACATCTAAGGGTATTTAGATGTGATGCATATGTACATGTTCCAAAGGAGAAACGAACCAAGTTGGATAGTAAATCTGAAAAGTGCATCTTTATTGGGTATAAGGATGGTTTAAAGGGTTATAAGCTTTGGAACCCAGTAACAAGGAAGGTTGTGTACAGCCAAGATGTGGTGTTCATAGAGGTAAAAGATGTTATTAAACATGAAGTCCAACCAAAGGAACTTGAGAAGATAGAGTTTGAGGTTAAGGAGGAAGAATCAAACTCTACAACAGAGGAGGAATCAGAAGATGAAGAGCCACAAAATCTGGGTGTGAGAAGATTAGCTTGAGATAGAAGGCAGCTAGAAAGGTAAAATCCATCTTCTTTCTGTTCAAATTTCGCTTTATCTATTACTGATGATGATCTTAGAACTGTGAAGGAAGCAGTAGATTCAAAGGATGAAAAACTCTGGAAAGAGGCCATGGTTGATGAAATTGAAACTTTTCACAAAAGTGAGGCTTGGGAGCTGGTGGAGTTACTGACTGGAAGGAAACCCATTGGCAAAAAATGGGTGTTCAAGAAGAAGACAAATGCAGAAGGAAAGGTGGAGAAATACAAAGCTCGGTTGGTAGCAAAAGGTTATTCCCAGGTGCTAGGAATTGATTTTCGTGATATTTTTTCTCCTCTTGCCAAGGTAACTTCTATTAGATTACTTTTATCTGTTGTTGTTGCTTTTGATTTTAAGGTAGAACAGATGGATGTGAAGACAACATTTCTTCACGGGGATCTGGAAGAGGAGATATACATGAAGCAACTTGAAGGCTTTGCGGTGAAGGGTAATAAAGAACTGGTATGCAAGTTAAAGAAGTCTCTGTATGGGTTAAAACAATCACCAAGAATTTGGTATCACAAATTTGATACATTTATACGGGGATTTGGCCTCACCAAAAGCAAAGAAGATCACTGTGTGACCGTGTTATTTATCTGGTCTTGTATGTGGATGATATGTTTCTGGTTGGAAATGAGAAAGAAATTATCCAGGATTTGAAGACCCATTTGTCCTCCAAATTCGACATGAAAGATCTTGGTGCTGCAAAATATATTTTGGGCATGGAAATTAAAAGAGACCGGGAAAAGAGGAAGCTCTGGTTAAACCAGAGGAAGTATGTCGAGATAATACTGTAGAGGTTTAATATGAAGGATAGTAAACCGGTGAAGGTTCCTATTCCTGTAGGTGTGAGGTTATTTGTTGAATAATGTACCAAGACACAAGAAGAGGAAGAGGACATGTCCCCTGTTCCATATGCAAGTGCAGTCGGTAACCTGATGTATGCAATGGTCTGTACTAGACCAAACATTGCACATGCAGTGGGAGTATTGAGCAGGTTTATGTCAAAACCAGGGAAGGAGCACTGGACAACAGTGAAGCAGGTTTTCAGGTATTTGCGTGACACTAGTGATTATGGTTTGTGCTACCAAGGAAGACTAGGATTGGACAGAGTGTTGGATATTCGTGGCTTTGTTGATGTAGATTGGGCTGGAGATCTGGATCAGAGAAGATCTACAAGTGGGTATGTGTTTAACCTATTTGGAGGTGCAGTCAGTTGGATGAGTAAGAAACAATCTGTAGTGGCACTATCAACTACAGAGACAGAATACATGGCAGCCACTCATGCAAGCAAGGAAGCAATTTGGTTGTAGAGATTGTGTTCAAGTATGGGGTTAGTACAGGGAGCTATAAGGATAGACTGTGACAGCCAAAGTGAAATTTTCTTGGCAAAGAACCCTGCATATCATTCAAAGACAAAGCACATTGATGTTCAGTATCACTTTGTGAGGGATATGATAGAAGACAAAAAGGTGTTGCTGGTAAAGGTGGACACTTTGAAGAATACTGCATATGCATTGACAAAATCTGTGAGCTCTGAGAAGTTCTCTTGGTGTACAGAACAATGGCCATTGCAAGGTTGTATAAATGACTAAGCTCTCTTGTGGCCACTTGTGGAAAGAAAACAACAAGTGGGAGAATGTTGGGTTGTGTTATATTCCTTCCATGACTAGCCCACGTAGTTAACCGGGGTTTAGAGGGGGGCGAAGAGCCCCCCCTTCGTTGTACCAATTGCATAGTGGGGGAGTCACAGGGGGTTTGAGGGGTGCAGGTAACCCCACTCCATGGGGTCCAGGGCAGTGCCCTGGAAAATTTTGTTTTTGGACCCTATATTAGGTTGGGCGGACCTACCTATGGTTTTTTGCATGATTTTTTACACATGGTTTTGGACACGATGGTTTTCGGTCCATGGTTTTGGACACGATGGTTTTCAGTCCATGGTATTGGATGCTTCGACATGTATAAATATGTATTGTAACATCGTAAGGAACAGAATGAAAAATCAAGCTAGTAGTCCCGGTTTTGGGATCCAGGGGAAAATCTCTGTGTATATGTGTTTTATGTGTTATGCTCTTGCATTGTTTATTTTTTGTGTCTTAGAATTCGTATCCACGTAGTTTCTGTAAGGTATTAAAACCTACAACCACAATCTCGCCCAAAAAATAATAGGAATTATGGCATGATTTTTAGAAAACTCTGCACAATTTTTTGGAAAACTATATTATAGTTAGCAAGCTTTAGGATTTTCGGTATTGCAATGATTGTTGATGGTATTGAATCCATTTCTACTACAAAAAAAAGGAGAAAAAAAAATTGAATTTAACATTATGACAATTAAAATTTTTGAAATTTTTTTCACCACTTTCTAGCAAGAAATTCGTTGTCCATATGAAAGTGTGGTCTCTGTAGATAATTCTAAAATGAATGTCAAAATTATAATGCTAGTTTGCAATTTTGTTCTTTTTTTTTGCGTTATCTATTACCATTATGAGTGTGTAATATGTTTGAGAAAACACTTTGAATAAGTAACAATTCGAAAACAGCAAAGTCGATGTTTCTTGGAAGTAGGGGAAATAATTTAAAAACACATATCTAAATTCAAAAACCATTTACTCCTTCTACAAACCGAATTAAATGTGATTTTTTTTTTTTTTGAGAATGATAACTAGCCTACAGGTTTTCAATAATCTCTATTATGTAACATTTCATAGTTTGGCTCACACTCACTATTTTATCAATGTCAGTTTATAGGGGGTAGCATTTATCATTCCTGATGATGTGTCGATTCATTCATTCTCCAAAAAAATACTGAATCATTAATGTCATTATGCTGAATACGAAAATGAGGAAAGTGTACTCTGCACAATGAAGGTTTTTTTTTCGATTGTACATAACACTAGTTTGTAATTTCATGCCTTTTCTATTTGCAGTGTGCCCCTTCTCAATTCATCACCATTACATAATTTCATTACTATTGGTTCAATAAAAGTAATGTTTCTCACATGCACTAAGGAAACACTTAGTTGAATATTCTGCAATTAGTATTTAATTCACAAATGTAAGAAGAAAGAACAGGTGTGCGAAAGAAATTTTCCGATGGTAAATTTATGTGCAAAACTACAACATTGCCAATGAAAGTTTTTGTTACACTATGAATTAAAGTTTCTATTCTTTGCTCTGCACACCCGTTCTCCCACACAACACTAATTGTTCACACACATTAAAAAGAAGCTTATCACAATGCACATAGTATTTAGAAATATTCTCCAAATAACAAACATCACACATTCTGTTATTCGACAATGTAATCAGAAACAAATGATTACATATACATGAAATTATTAAAATTTTAAGCACAAAATTAGTATCCAATTGAAACAAAGATAAGCTTCCTCTGTATAATGAAAAATATGCATACAGTTATGGTTTTCAGTTTTCTAGGTGAAATATTTCCTACATGTATTCAAAAATAACTAGATTTCCTTTCATAATAATATTATTAATTTTTTTTTACATTGGATAAACTTTATTGTTAAATAAATTTTATTTCTTCATAAAGTTAATTTAATTTAATTTATATCTATGAGTTTTATGCTTATAGTTGTTTAATGAAAGTTTTCATTGTGTGGGAGTAGCTTTGTGAATACAATGTAAATTTTAATATGAGCTCTACCCAATGAAACATGTTTCTACATCTATCACAAGTTATTTAAATTTTTATTTTCTTTAAGAAAACAAATTTTACTTATCTATAACTAAATTACTTACACTGATTTACCATTGACTATTTCAAAATGAAATATGGAGTTTTTGCATAATGCCTTGAAAAATAGAATCCAAAATTTAATTTAATTATTATTATTATTATTATGTCTTGTTTTCCAATTGAGAAAAATAATTCACTATGTCATAAATCCCTCGTGTTTTTTACAATATGATAAAATTTATTATTAAACAAATATGATTAAGTGATAGTCAAGCTTCCATTGTGCAAAGCTTTCATCCAAAGAAAGAAGCTTACTTTGCACAATGAAAAATTTCATTCTAAGCCCCTCATAATGAAATCTTCACACAATGAACCCTACAACTCTCGCTTTTGTACATGAATTCAAAAATAAAGAGAACTAGGACTGAATAACCAGTCATTCTACTTGAGAAGCTTTGAATAGTAATCAACATCGTTACAACAACTACAATTGTATTCAAATTCAAATGTTAATCATCGTACTTGTGATGAAAATAAACATTACAAATGGATAGATATTTCACATCCAATTTTTTTCCAAACGCTCATTTCCATTGTAAATAGAACTGGAACAGAAACAGAGTAATGAATATTTGTGCTTCAGAAGCCTGGAACAATAACTAACACATATATAATAACAACCATCATATTTAGATTAAAAAGCTATATCACTTTAGCTATGATTAAAATAAAAATTACAAATGGAATAAATATCTGTGAACCAAAACTCCAACTAAACGTTCATTTTCATTGTCATCAATTTCACACCATTACATAGATATAAAAGCTCAAAATCATAGTCCCATGAACATATGTTATGAAACCAGCTCAAGAAAAGATAGAAAAGATAGATCAACGCCTTAGAATTCAGCCTCTTCGAGGGGGCAACCTCCTTTACATTACATAAATGAACAATTCTTGGATGATACAAATGACAAAACCTCTTTTATATATAGGAGTCTAAGGAGTCACAATATAATCCAGCCGACCTAACAATAATAATATAAAGCCACAAAAATAACAATAGAGGGATTCTATGGGGCACATAAATAACAATATGGGGGTAATAGGGGCACAACAATATAAATAAGGGGTATAACTACAATAGTAATGGGGTAATCACTAGTATTATAGGGACCCAACATGCCCCTCTCCTTCAAAAAAGTGTTGTCCTCAACGCTTGAGTAGTTCTGGATACTTCTGCATAAAATTCTCATCCTCCCATGTGGAATCTTCAGCGGATAAGTTCTTCCACTTGATAAGATACTCTGAAATTGATCGATTTCGTAGCTGTCGAGTTCTTGTTTCTGTGACTGCTTCCGGTTCCAATATAATTTTTCCTTCCTCGTCAAGTTCTGGCAATATTGTTTGAATTGGGAGCTTGTCACCTATAACCTTCTTTAAACATGAAACATGGAAAACTGGGTGCAATCGAGAAGCTGCAGGAAGCTCCAATTTGTATGCCATAGTACCAATCTTTTGCAACACCTTGTACGGACCATAATACTTTGGTGATAATTTATTATCCTTCTTAGCTTGCTTTAGGGACATTTGCTTATATGGTTGTAGCCGTAGGAATACCCAATCACCTACATCAAAACTTCTTTCACTGCGATGTTGATCTGCCTGTTGTTTCATTCTATTTTGTGCCAACACGAGGTTATCCTTTAAGAGTTGGAGGACTTGTTGTTGATGTTCGATGTGATGTTCCACTGCCTGAACCTTAGAATTTTCTCTTAAATATGATGTGATGGATGGTGGTTGATACCCATAAAGTGCCATAAATGGGGTCATTTTTGTTGCTGTATGGAAGGAAGTGTTATACCACCATTCAGCCAGAGGCAACCATTTGACCCATTGTGTCTGTTTATCAGATACAAAGCAACGAAGATATCCTTCCAAACATTTGTTTACTATCTCAGTTTGCCCATCAGATTGAGGATGATAAGATGAGCTATGAGCTAACTGAGTACCAAGACAAGAAAATAATTCTGTCCAAAAATTTCCAGTGAAAATGGGATCTCTGTCACTTACAATAATCTTTGGGTTTCCATGTAGCTTTTGAACTGTTTCCATAAATGCAGTAGAAACTGTACTGGCTTTAAATGGATGTGATAATGCACAAAAGTGTGCATACTTGGTAAGTCTGTCAACTACCACCATGATGACACTCTTTCCCTCAGACTTGGGTAAACCTGTGATAAAATCCATTGAAACCTCCTCCCAACGTTGGCTTGGAATGGATAAAGGTTGTAATAGACCCGGTGTCTTAATTGTTTCAACTTTATTTTGTTGGCAAACCAAACATTCCGCCACAAACTTTTGAATATCTGATTTAAGGCCATCCCAAAAAAATTCCTTCTTAACCCTGTGGTAAGTTTTTAAAAATCCTGAGTGCCCTCCTAAGGGAGAAGTGTGCAATTCCATAAGAATCTTTTGTTTTAGCTGGGAATTCTTACAGAGGTATAAGCGATCTTTGTACCATAACGAATCATTTTGCCAGCTAAATGTATCAGAAGTACTGGAATCTTGTTGTAGCTTTCGAATAAGTGCCCACACTTCTTCGTCATTCTTCCATTCCTCCCTTGCTTCGTTTATCCAATCTGGTTGGATAATAGAAATGGCACACAACAATGCTTCCACATCCTCATCCTTTCTTGAGAGTGCATCTGCCACCACATTTTGCTTCCCTTTTTTGTAGATGATTTCAAAGTCATAACCCAACATCTTTGTGACCCACTTTTGTTGCTCTTCAGAGGATAATCTTTGTTCTAAAAAGTATTTAAGGCTATCATGATCCGTTTTTACCTTGAAGTGTCTTCCCATTAGGTAGGGTCGCCATTTCTTAAGTGCATGGAGTATTGCCAACATTTCCTTCTCATAAATAGCTTTGCTTAAAAACTTTCCCTTGATTGGACGACTTTCAAAAGCAATGGGTCTTTCATCTTGCATTAGAACAGCACCAATTCCATTTCCTGAAGCATCACATTCCACAATAAAGGTTTTTGTGAAGTCCGGTGTAGCTAAGACCGGTGCTTGGCACATTGCCTCTTTAAGATGTTCAAAGGCCTTTGTTGCTTCCGGAGTCCATGAAAATGAATCTTTCTTCAATAATGTTGTTAGAGGTGCTGCTATTCTCCCATAATTCTTAACAAACTTGCGATAATACCCTGTCAACCCAAGAAATCCTCGCAGATGCTTTATGGATGTGGGGATTTTCCATTCCTTAATGGCTTTAATTTTGCTAGGGTCTACCTTAACTCCTTCATGAGATACAATATGACCCAAATATTCCACCTCCTGGACTCCAAAGAAACATTTGGATCTTTTTGCATATAATTGTTTCTCCTCCAATAGTTGTAGCACCCTGTCAACATGTTCAACATGATCCTTCCAAGACTTGCTGTAGATTAGTATATCATCAAAAAATACTAACACAAATTTTCTAAGGAATGGTTTGAAAATTGAATTCATCAAACCTTGAAATGTTGAAGGTGCATTGGTAAGGCCAAAAGGCATGACCAAAAATTCATAATGACCCTCATGAGTTCTAAATGCCTTTTTCGGAATGTCTTCAATCTTCATTCTGATTTGATGATATCCCGAACGAAGATCCAACTTGGTGAAGTAAATTGATCCATGCAATTCATCCAGTAATTCATCAATAACAGGAATGGGGAACTTATCTTTAATAGTGAGCTTGTTGAGCTCCCTATAATCCGGACACATGCGCCATGATCCATCCTTCTTGTGCACCAATACTACTGGAGCTGAGAAAGAACTTTGACTCGGTTGAATTATACCAGCCTCTAGCATTTCTGCAACCATACGTTCAATTTCACTTTTTTGGACATAGGGATATCTGTACGGCCTGATGTTTGGAGGAACACTTCCTGGAATCAGATGAATAGCATGATCATGATCACGCATAGGTGGGAGACCTTTGGGAGTCTCAAATACCTTGGAATGATTGTCCAGGACTTTTTGGAGATCTGGAGAAATAGATGATTCCAATGTGGAAACATCTAGCGAACATAATTGTGCAATTACACCTCTTTGCTCCTTTTTTAGAAGCTTTGTCATGCCATTAGAGCTGATTATCTTTCCTGGTTTCCCTGCAATACCCCTTAATTCAACTTCCTTTCCTTCCGTAGAAAATTTGATGAAAAGTTCTTGAAAATTAAAAGCTATTGTACCCAAGGATTGTAGCCATTGGACTCCTAGTACAACATCAGCACCTCCCATTGGAATGGAAAGCATTGGGCTAGTCAATACATATTCTCCCATGGATAGCTTGATATTATGGCACTTTCCAGAGCAATTTATTGTTCCTCCATTTGCAATCATCACTTGACACTCTGGTGCTGGATATAGGAAGCAATTCAATTCTTTTGCTACCCTACAATGAATAAAATTGTGGGTGCTTCCTGAATCAATCAACACTATTACCTTTTTCTTCTTGATTTGTCCTTCTATCTTGATGGTTTGAGGAGTGGTAATTCCCGCCAATGCATTACAAGATATGGTCGGATTTATTTGTTCTTCATCTAGGCTTTGTTCCTGGAGTATATCTTCTTCTTTTGACCTTTCTTGCTCCTTTTCTTCTTCCTCTTCACAATCTATGTAGAATAATTTCTTCTCAGCACACTTATGACCTTTAGTGTATTTGCTATCACAACTGTAACAAAGCCCTTTTGCTCTTTTTTCTTCCAATTGTTGTGGTGTCAACCTTATAGGTTGTGGAAGACTAGGGGCAACAACACTTCCGTCTTTATAGTTGTGAGTGGTATGCTTCCTGGTTGCCATAATTTTGCTTTCCATTTTTCTTGCTAACCTGAATGCCTTCTCTAATGAATCAGGTTCCCAAAGGCGAACATCATGTTGGATATTATCCTTTAAAGACCCTATGAACACATCAATCCTATGCTCCTCTGGAATATCTTTTACCCTTATGTTCAATTTTTGGAACTCCTCAATGTGCTCCATTATTGAACCCTTTTGTTTGAGACTTATCAATTGGCTAAAAAAAGTGTTGCTTTTTGTATCTTCATAATGTGCTATCAATTCTTCCGTAAAAATTGCCCAAGTGATAAATTGTTTACGAGAGCAAAGCCATTGATACCATACAAACTGATTTGGTTCCAAATATAAAGTTGCCATACGTACCTTTTGTGTGTTTTGCACATTATTGAGATCGAAGAATTGCTCCATCTGTAATATCCATGTGGCGGGATCCTTGCCATCAAACTTCCTCATATCGATTTTTGGAATATGGTGATTCTTCGATCCAACATTAGCGTCTATGGAATCATGATTAACATTTCTTTTGTTCTCATCATGAGTTTCCTTTACTACCTTTTCACCATTAGTGACCCTTTCTTGTAGCAACTTCTTCAATTCTTCCATGTCTGTCTTCAAATCTATCTTCAAATCTGCCATGTCTCTCTTCAAATATATCTTCGAATCATCCATCTTAGCTTCCATGCCCTTTATCTTAGATTCCACACCATTTATCTTAGATTCCACGCCACTTATCTTAGCTTCTGTTAGCTTTTGTGAGCGTGACATTTGTTGCACTTGTTCTTGTAATTTTGATATATCATGTAGCATTTCTTCCTCTTCTTCATGAGTCATGCTAGAGCTTTCAGGTTCCTTACTAGGTGTTTGCATTTTCTTTCCTCGGGGCATCAGTTACCGATAATAATGCTTTACTATGCCCTTTGAATTCCGTTAAACCAAGCTTACACAAAAATTTAAAAAAAAACTACACACCTTTTTTCACTTTAGAGAAGCCTGATATTGAATCTGATGTATCTCTGTAATTTTGGATCATCCAGTTCTGAAATTGCTACCTGTAGTAGCCTTCTGCGTCCTCTTTCCAATGCCACAAGTCTGAGCCAAATTGGATTCTCCAAGGAAGAGTTATGTGAAATCTCCCACAGTGACTTGCTTTTAGACTGGTTCAGTAGAGCGAACTTGTACGACGTGCCACGAGTCACTGTTTCAACCTTTGAATCTGAAACACACACACAAGAAACTACAGTCCATCCTCTTTCTGTACCTTCTTACGAAATTTCAATCCGATCCCCAGAGAGAAAGTTATGACGATTTTCCCCAGGTCACCTGTTTTGAATGTAATTCAGGAGTCTGCAAAAAGACCAACTTCCTCAGATCATATCTCCGTAAATATCGTGCGAAAAGCTCTAAAATTCGGACCCAAGGTTCAGCGCGATTTCTTCTCAAATGGGTTTTTTTTGCGACTTCTGAAACGTCATAGAAAACAAGTTATAGTGAAAATGCCACGATGACCTGTTTGGAGCAGCGAAACCCTAGAATCCAAAGCTCTGATACCAAATGTTATGAAACCAGCTCAAGAAAAGATAGAAAAGATAGATCAACGCCTTAGAATTCAGCCTCTTCGAGGGGGAAACCTCCTTTACATTACATAAATGAACAATTCTTGGATGATACAAATGACAAAACCTCCTTTCTATATATAGGAGTCTAAGGAGTCACAATATAATCCAGCCGACCTAACAATAATAATATAAAGCCACAAAAATAACAATAGAGGGATTCTATGGGGCACAGAAATAACAATATGGGGGTAATAGGGGCACAACAATATAAATAAGGGGTATAACTACAATAGTACTGGAGTAATCACTAATATTATAGGGACCCAAAAACATATGTTCAATCGATGTTCTTAAAGAACTATACATAATCCAAAGTTATACAAGTTCACATGCAAACTATTATCTAAAACTTCTTGATATAACTGGAAAACAATTTCAGTAGTAGGATAGAGTAAACATAAATCCATTTTAATTATCATGATTTACAGAACATTAGCTAATATAAAAAAGCTCAAAGAAAATAATTGAAACCACATGTTTAATTATTTTTTCTGCTCAACACCCGAGAATTCAGGCTTATACAACATCCCATGCAAAATGTTATCTCATAATTCTTTACATAATTGGTAAACAGAATGAGAAATAGAAGAGACAATAACTAGAATTCAAACAAGGTTTGACTAAGGACTCATGGTCTAGAAAATAGTCTCTATTGTGTAAAGCATTTATCAAAACACTAATACTTAAATCATAAAAGTAAATACAATTGCCCCAATGGAGATTGGGATTGGGCTCCCATGGACCATAATCTCTAATTTTCAGCATACCCTTTTTCATGAGTTTGAAAAGACTTGTGTTTAAACAAATTACATAGTGCTTCCTAAAATGTGTGGGTTTTTACATTCCGCTTTGAGCTGTACATATATATACATCATATTCTTCTTATCATATAGCATTATGCCACAATTTACATAAAACAAGAAGGGAGTTTATTTTCACTATTAAATTTTAAATTTTTTTAAATAAAAATAATAAATAAAATCAACATTATGAAATCATTTTAAAAAACATGTCAATATCTCAGATAAATGTTATAACTAATATTACTTCAACCTCATAACCTTACACATATACTCATCAACTTTGTTATAACTAGAGTTACTTTGACCTCTTAACCTTACTCAAATACTTGCACCCTTTCTCCTTTCATGCCCAAAAAGGAAAAGAATTGATCTTCCCGGCAGAACGCGTTTTGATCTTGAGTGATACGGGAAAACTGCAGGGTAGAGAAAGCTGGTTTTGTCAGCAATGCAAAAACAGTCTATAACTGTTACAGGATAATTTCAATGTAACTAATGCTTTGTATATGAGGATATATATTCGAATTCAAGCCTGAAAAAGCTTGGTTCCATTTACAGGGAGAGCGGTGAACCAGCCGGAGCCAGAGCCAGAGTGTCCACAGTGAGAGTGCCTATAGCGAGACCTGCCAACATCTTCTCAGCGAGACCTACCAGCATCTTCTAGCTTCATGGCTAGCTTATCAGTGAGTTATCTTATCAAAGTCTGCATGGGGCGTCTTGACGAGTGACGAACCAGCGATCAACAGCACAAATCCTGGACCAATGGTTTTTTTGGATTCTGAAATCTCTCTTTTTGAGTCATTCCGAGAACACGCCACGCCTCATGCCCTCCCATTATCAACCTTCTCCTTACACCTATCATCAGCTATCTGCATCTGCATGAAGGTATACTAACTTACGTCCTTGTTAAGGTTATTGCTACATGTCATGCTTCATGCATGCATGTGCGTCGTAGGGTGGACAAATGTCTGTTAAGGTGTACATTCCATAAGGTTTCGCAAATTCTATAAAACTGTCCCTTCTTCAACGCGCGCGGCCTTCTGCCCTTTTGGCCTTTCATCCTCCCTACGTCTGGATTGGGGAGGTTCACGCTTGCTTTCCCACGCCTTAGTCCGGAACATTGTCCTCTGCAATTTACTTTAGACACAGTAAATCTTTGTTGAGTGTTGATGGATTGATGTTCATGCGAATGCGGTCTCTGGCGCTCCCGCTCGTGGTGGATGCTCGCGGTAATGGTAAGTATTCGGTCTCCTTTTCTTTGCAAAATGCTGATCCCTGAACACGTTTTCATGCCTCATAAAAGGAATTCATAGGTTCAGTGGTTTTTATGGTTTTATTTCTATAAATTTTATCAGCTAGAACTGGAAATCTTTGTTATATTTCTGGTTAGTCACCGTAAATTCATGAAGTTTTTCTAGTCTGAAACATCAAGATGTTAAAGGATCTTTTACACAAAATCAGAAGGTTCATAGTAGTTTACAAGCCGTGTACAGATATAAGGTTCAAAATTGGTGATTGGTGGTGTATATTTGAGGTTTATTGCTGCTGTTTTGCATGTAATGAATCTCCATCACTTTAGATAGCTCTCAGAAGTCTTGCCTTCGAATCCTCCCAGCTCCCTGGTGTGGCTCAGTAGCTCTCCCCTTTGCCGGAAAATTCTTCCGGTGATCGGTTTCCTGCCCGTCCTTTTCATGAAAATTTCAAATTGGCATCGGGATTAGAAAGCTTTGTCCTCTAATATCCTGTCTTGTACCTGGAAAATCTTCAAATTCCTAGGAACATCCTTTTTGTGGTCTAAATGACAGCCAGATGCCATCATACATAAGTAAAGATGCCGAACCTTTCTGCTGATTTACTCTGAGCTGGTACATGCATTAATTTTGGAGATGTCTGGCTAGTGTCCTTTATGATTTCCCAATTATTCTATATCCCTATCATGGTGTCAGGACAGCTCCTTTCCTGTTCCTTTTCCCATCCAAGCATTTATTCTATCTAGGTCCTCCTTTTGACGGAAGCCAGAGGGCTTTAAATTTTCAGTACTCATCTGGATTTGGCAACTGACTAAAATATTACCGAAATCCAAGGTAAGATTTTTGGAGGCATATGGACGGAGAGCCCGATGCAATTGCCACGGAGGACCTGATCCGGGCCACCATGGAGGCTGAGAGGGCATGGGAGAATGCCACGTTATCCGGTAATTGGCAAACAACACTGGATGATGTGGTTGTAAAGCCATCTTTCCAAGGTGCTGACAGGGAAAGGTCCCATCACTTATCCCGTAGAGAAGATAGAGGGGCGCAGAAGGAACAGGGCTTTCATGAGCACCTAAACTGCTATAACAAGACGCGAAAACCTGTTAAAATTACCGCTCTGCCTTCTGCAATCAAGATTGATAGTGTGCATCTGACCGAAAGGATTGAGAGTCTACAGAACCTTGCCCTTATAGGTAGATGGCATTTCCCCAAAATGAATGATGCTGATACGAGGAAATGGATAGGATATATACCTATTATATCAAACCTTATGAAGGAGTGGTACTGCTTCCATTTTCTTAATGCTGCTGATGCTAAATCTATTCAAAAATGTCTGTGGGTGTTTAAAAGGAGCTTCCTTTCTGTTTATAGGTGGTATATGGTGTTTGACCCGCTGAACAATACGCCCTCAAATAACCTCATATGGGTAAAATTTCCAAATCTTCCCTTAGAACTATGGTCAAAAGAAACCCTGGAGGAGATTGGTAATTCTATAGGCAGATTTATCTACGTTGATCCTTGGTGTCTAGGAGAAAAGGATAAGAGAATAGCTTGGGTCCTCATAGAAAAATCGTACAGGGGGGGATATCCAGATCACATTGAGATTGCTTGGAGAGATCAGATAATCAAGCAAAGATTGGACTTCTGGGGCATCCCGTTCAGATGCGCAGTTTGTCATAAAACTGGCCATTTAATAAAAAATTGTCCTAATCACAAGCTTCTTAAGAATAGGAGCCTCAGACAAAAGGCGAGGAGACAGGTCTCATCGACTAGCCCATCCTCCACAGAGTTGCTGGAAGACCATCTCCCCAATTCAACAGCTTCCCCGCGGGTATTGTCACAGGACCCCCCTCTGTTTCCAGAAACCAGATCTGGCAGTCCAGGTAATATCAATAATTCTTTGATAAGCAGTCCTATAGCTTTTCAGTGCTCCCCCATTCCGGAACCAAGAGATGATAAAGCTATTCCTTCCCCGAGTCCCATGCAGGTAAAGGACTTCTCCGTCGGATCCATTCCTATTCCTATATCGTCCTCATCACCACCCCCTAATCAAAATCTCTTATCTCATATTAAAGGAAAAGAACCATGTGTGTCTATCACCCCAGTGAACTCCCCTGCTTCATCCCCAATTAATCCTTACGATAGTGATCTGGATTTTCTTCTCAACCGAAAGTCTCTCGAACTGGAGCCTTTAACTATCCACAAACCTAGGAACCAGGCTTCGCCGTTCATTAGCCCGGAATCTGCAAAAAATATAACTGTAAGGAAAAAGAATCGGGGTGGCAGCAGGCATTTTAGAGGAAGGACCATTGTTACAGACAGCGGGATTAGAAATCTCTCTCTGGTTGATGTTCCTATTTATGGCATGCCAGAATCACAGCCTCTTAGAGCAAGCGTAGCTGGTGAATCCTCCAAATGACTTTTATTATCTCTATGAATATCAAGGGTCTTGGCATTGACCCCAAATTTCTAACGCTGAAGAATTTTTTCTACTCTTCCAGGCCGGGAATAATTCTTATCCAAGAAACTATGCACAGTCGCGAAGCCACCATTTCTTACTTCAGGAAAATGCTTCCATCTTGGTATATGGTGGCTACAGAGGCTCGAGGATTGTCAGGGGGTCTAGCAACTCTATGGGATCCTAGGCGAATAAGAGCTAAAGCATATAAATGCTTTGCTGGGATCATCATTTCGGCATCCATCAGGGGAAAAGATCTTCCTATTAATATCTTAAACATTTATGCGCCTTATAAAAATAGAGCTCCCTTTTGGGAAAAAATTTTCTCATCAGATATGTTTGATATTGAACATCTCTTAATTGCAGGCGATTTAAATGTAACATTGAGCTCGGAAGAATGTTGGGGATTCGGGAAGAAAAAGGACCCGCTTGCTGATATCATAAAGCTTGAGCTTCTAAATAAAAATTTGGTGGATATCGTTCCTCCGGAAATGAAGCCGACATGGGTTAATGGCAGAACTGATAAGGCCTATATTGCTAAAAGGATTGATAGGTTCCTAGTTCATATCAGCATTATAGATAAGATGGGTATGCCTTTGTCAGTAGTGGAGAATGTACTTGTATCAGATCATAGACCTATTCTCTTATCATGGCCGGAAAAGGGTTCCAGAAGGGGATATCCCTTCAAGTTTAACAGAACCCTTTTACAAGATCCAGCTTTTAATGAATACATTTCCAATGCATGGAAAGAGCTATCAGCAAAGGCTAAGCTTCCCCCACTTTTAACATTCAGAGATAAGATGGCAACAATGAGAAAGCTAGTGAAGAAATGGCAAA
Source organism: Pinus tabuliformis (assembly GCA_031772625.1). Taxonomy (NCBI): domain Eukaryota; kingdom Viridiplantae; phylum Streptophyta; class Pinopsida; order Pinales; family Pinaceae; genus Pinus; species Pinus tabuliformis. The sequence goes on along the minus strand of CM062805.1, from coordinate 979,231,364 downwards.
TTCAAAAAAGGGAGAAAGATAGGCAGGAACTTCAGACAGTCCAACAGGAATTGGATAGCCTTTTGAAATTATCAGATGCAAACTCGTGCTCTTTTAGCATGAAATGCAGCATAAGAGAGCTTGAAAGGAAAAAAATTAAATTGCTGAAGCAAGAGCAATCCTTTTGGAGGCTTAAAAGCAGGGCTCTATGGCTCCAGGAAGGCGACAAAAACACCAAGTTTTTTCATAACTTTGCTAATGCCAGATGTGACATAAACTCCATATGGAAGATAAGGGATGGAAATGGAGGTTTCGCTGTATCTCAAGATGACATCACAAAGGAGGCTGTAAGTCATTTCAAGAAACAATACAGCAGAAGGAATGATATCGCATTTCGGGACATTCTATGGGGTATTGATTTGGTTCCCTAGATGTTTGATGATGAGAAGAATGAGGCCTTGTTCCAGCCAATCATAGAAGATGAACTACTCAGAATTATGAAATCCTTCAAGAAAGATAACAGCCCTGGCCCGGATGGCTGGACAATTGAATTCTTCATCCACTTCTTCGACCTCATTAAACAGGATCTTCTAAGGATGGTGGAAGTGTCTAGGATGTCTGGTAACATACACCATATCACTACTTCCACATTGATTGCCCTAATCCCAAAAAAGGGTGTGCCAGAATCTTTTCATGATTTTAGACCGATATCCTTATGCAATATCTCTTTCAAAATCATCACAAAGGTTATTGCTGAAAGAATTAAAGGAACACTGGCCTCCTTTTTATCTGGGAACCAACACTCTTTTCTGAAGGGCCACAGTATTCTGGATGCTGTGGCTAATACTGAGGAGTGCCTGTTCTCTATGTCTTCTCATAATACAAAAGTGGCCATCATGAAATTTGATCTACAAAAAGAATACGACTGCTTAGATTGGGGGTTTATTGAAAGTCTTTTGGCAAAGATTGGTCTGAGATCCAACTCCATCCGATGGATCATGGCTTGCGTAGTGAATGTTAACTATGCGGTTATTATCAATGGTATTCCCTCTCATTTTTTTCAAGCAGAGAGAGGCTTGCGTCAGGGATGCCCCCTTTCGCCTCTTTTATTCATTCTGGCTATGAACTCCCTAAGCATCCACATCAATAAAGCAGTAGCCGAAAATAATTGCATACCTATTAAGATTTGCAGGCATAACTTTATTTCGCACAACCTCTTTGTTGATGATATCCTCTTATTTGCAATGTTATGCAGAACATCATGGACATGTTTAAAAGATATTCTCGAAAGATTCCAAAAAGCCTCTGGGCTTTTTATTAACAAAGCGAAATCTTTACTCTATCACAATGATACCAATATGGAAGTGGTGAATTGGATTTCTCAGCTTTTTGGGATAGAGTCAAGATCGATCAAGGAAGGCCTCAAATATTTAGGTTTTCATCTTAAAGCTAAAGCTTACACAAGGAATGACTGGCAATGGCTGATAGAAAGATTCTATAAAAAGATATCGGCATGGGAGCATAGATGTCTATCCTTGGCAGGCAGAGTCATCCTTTCTCAATCTGTTTTATTACAGTTGGCGGTCTTTTGGGCCCATTTATTTGTCCTTCCAGCATGCATTATTCAAAAGATGACCAAGATCACAACAAATTTTATTTGGGGCGGAAAATCTGAACAAAGTAAATTCCATCTCTCCAAAATGGACATTATTTCACTGCCTAAGCATCTCGGGGGATGGGGTTTAATGGATCTGAGGGCTTTTGGGAAGGCCCCACTATGCAAATCGCTCTGGACAGGCATTTTTGGGGATGGGCCATGGAGTATTATAGTAAAGCAAAAGTATATGAAAGGAAAAAGTCTCGAATATTGGTTCAGAACAGGAGCAATTGGAATTAAACAAGGATCTGCCATATGGCTCAGTCTTAGGAAGGTCGAGAAATATTTTTTGAAGAACCTAAAGTGGAGGATTTTTTCTGGAAACAATATCATAATTGGTTTGGATCCTATTGCATGTTGTCGGGGAAGCATTTCCATTCCAGACAATCTCATTTTTTCCTTTCACAGAATTGGTTATTTTACATGGGACAAGCTTATTTCTGACTGGAGCGGCCATACACCCTGATGGAAGGATGCCTCTGATATTGGCTTGCCAGTCGAATTGAGTTCATCCTGGAACAATGTCAAAGATGCTCTAGTGGCAAGTGGGATTCGCCATGGAGGCCAAATGACCACCTAGTATGGTCCTTGTCCAATGATCATATGAGAGCTCAAGTAAAAGATATTTATTTTGATATCCTCAAAATTTCCGACGGTCCTCTGGAAATCAGGTTTCCCTCTTAAGATGATTCTTTTCTCATGGTTAGTGTTTAACAATAAGAACCTGACATGGGACAACTTGAGGAAAAGAAGCTGGCATGGCCCAAGCAGGGGTTCGATGTGCGAAGCAGATGAGGAGTCTAATCTTCACATGTTCTTCCAATGCAAATCCTCTCAGCAAATCTTGTATGACCTGGCCATCTCTTTTGGTTTTCCTCATGTTGTTTTTGTTTCTATCCATGCAGCTTTCGAATGGTGGAGCAGGCAAAGGGAGCCTAGTTGTGTTCTCATGATCATTATGTTATGGAGCGCATGGAAATGGAGAAATCACAGGGTTTTCAGAGACTCAAAGATTCCCTATAAGTCCATCCTGCACAACATTTTTGCAATTTTTGACTCAATCCCAAAGAATCTGCCCAAATAGCTAGGGCCCATCATATGGCTTTGGCGTTTTTTTGTCCTCGGTATATATGATGGATATGTTCAACAAGCTTCTATCAGCATATGCTTTCTTGTGCCTTATTGCTTTGAATCTGAGCCCGGTTCTGGATGTTTTGTATATGGTTCTTCCTGTTCTTCTCTCAGTCCTTTTATGATATATCTATGTGTCTTCTGTTTTAGGTGCTTTTATGCACATCTGTTCTTCATGTTTCCGTCAAGTGATGGTTTTGACTCGTGGCTTCACAGGCTGCTCTTTTTTGTATTTGTATCCTATCATGGTTTTTATATTGACTTAATATAATCTATGAAGCTTTTTTCTCTGAAAAAATATATTAGAATTCAAGCTTTTGTAATTTATAATTGGTTAATTCACAAAAAATTTTGGAGAAAATTACATATAAAATATTTGGTCGATGCATTTCGAACCATCTAGTGTGGTTCATCTTCAGGATAAGATGAAGAGACAGATCTTAGAGGAAGGTTAAATAAGAAGATAGGTCAATCTAGTTGTTAGAGGAAAACAACTATATTTCACTGGGGAGAATTATAAATATAACATTATAAAACAATTATAAATATAACATTATAAAACAATTAAACGGCTATATATGATTAGTGAAAGGGATTACTTTAAAATGTTTAAATAATAATAAATAATAATTTAATTTATTTAAATAAGTGTATTAATAAACTTATTCATTTATTATTATTATTATTATTTTTAATTATTTCATGTAAAGAAGTGTTAGTATGGAAGATATGTTATAATGTTATATTATGTTGTGTAATTTAAATATTGAGATTAGGTTAAATTATATAAAAATGAGAGAAAAAATAAGAAATATAAAAAATAAAAAATAAAATTATTAATTATATTTATTAATTTTTAAATCAATTTAGTTTTATTTTAATTTTAGATTTATCAAAATTTTGTTCAAATTTTTGCACTAAAAAAAGAAGTATCTTTAGAGATTTGATTTATCTCATTGTTTTGATAGAGTTAAGATAGATCTAGATTGGTGTTTATAATTATATTTGGTAACTATATTTATTAATTCTTACATCAGTCTAGTTCCATCTTAACTCTAGATATATCAAGATTTTGTTCACACTTTTGCAGTCAAAAAAAAATTTGAACCTGCTAAATGGGCAGGCTTTCACTCCTGCTAAATACTACTCAATCCTGAATGTCAACCAGTTTACTTATATCCACTAAAAACTATCAACCCACCAAAAGCAAATTTAAAACATAATCCAAACCAATCACTATTACTCAAAATATTTAATTACCATCCAGAAATTTGCTCCCGGCTATCTATTTACTGAGCAAAGTTTGTAGAGTTATGTCACGGTAAGTGCCCCTACGCACTCTGGAGAGATCAGTGGAGTGGAGATGAATATATTATGTATGAATGGAGGTGACAGCAGGAAAAAGGCAGTGAGACTTGCAGAAAAGGCTGTAAAAATTTATCAAATAACGAAGTCCCTGCAGAATGCAGATGTACGTATAACTGTAACTCAAAAGTGAAACCAAAGACGTGCCAGCTCTGACCTATTTATCGAGACGAGTTCAAGCACTCGTACGATTTATTGAGCGGAATGCAACTGCGCGTTGCGTACTTTTCTCTTAACAGAATGGGTTCGAGAGGCCACCACTTTCGGTTTCCTGCAGGGTGCTAGCCGTCACAATCCCGAGCACAGTAAGCGGCCGTTTTGTTCATAGAACAATTTGTGTGAAAGAGCATATTTCAAAAATTCAATGGGATTGTAAATGTTAGTCAATGATATATATTTTGGGTGGTTTGGAGGGTTTAATGATAATTTTGGCACCCTAGTTCCAGTCACATGACATGATTATGTTGAAATTTTTTTAAAAAGGTTCAGGTTTTCATAAACCGGGTTTCTTTACTGACAAAGAAGTTATATAATTGAAAAACAATAAAGTGTCTAATTTATTTATATTTATATATTATAAATACAATTTAAATTAGTTTATCTTAATTTTAAATTTATCAAGATTGAATTAATTTTACATTTTAAAAGGGGTTTGCATACTAGGTTGGAGAATATCTCTCAAGGCAATACAATAATTTTACAACCGTCAAGTTTCCAATTCTAAATTATAATTTAAATAAAAGTATAAGTGTATATAAAATTGATTTAAGTGGTTTTTATTTACTAATTTTAACTTAAAATAAAATAAAAAAATATTTATTTTATTTCAAAAATGGAATAAGAATCTCATTATTGAAAATTGAATAATTGAGGCACTTGAACCCTAAACACCAAGATATTCATGTCCCCAAAACTTAAGGATCAAAAGAAGATGTAAAATGAGGACTCATAAGAAGTGGGAGTGGATTTGATGATCTCCCCCCATGGGCCACGAGAACCAACACCTTTTTGTAGTGCAATTCATTGTTACTATTATGTTCCCAGTGGAACTGTTGGATTTGTATATCTTCAAAGAACTTTTGTAGTTGTCAAACCTTTTTTGCCACGGTGAAAGGTGAAGATTGTTGATGGTACTCGCACCCTTTAGCAAGTCAATGACTACACAGTAATTGAAAGTGAAGATTGTTGTTCATACTTGCACCTTTTAGCAAGTCAATGACTACACAGGAATTGCCAAAAACTTGCAAACTTTTTATATTGTGTTGTTGGGAAAAGTGTAGTGTGTACCTTAAAGCCACTAATGTTAGAAACGCTAAGAGGTGGGTTGAATCCGTATTTCAATCAATAAGTATTTTCACTTTTCTTTTATGATGTTAATGAACAACTATGTTAAGAATTGTCGGATAACATATATAAATTGTGAGCAATATATGAAAACATATAAACATAAAGCACCTCAATGGATCAACAAGCACATCATCACATAGAAACACTAGATATTAGTTGGAAAACCCAACTGGGAAAACCACTGCTATTGTTGTCTTTGTCTTCTTCTTATTATTATAAAGAAAATATGTTATTACATCTTGCACAGGCATATGTTTTTACTAATGCGCAAGCTCCTACCTGCTAGAGGCCACTACCTACAATAAACTCTCGAACTACTACCGGAAGGAAGCCACCACTCCCTGATCTAGTTCTTCGACCACCACTGGAAGGAAGCTACCACTATTTTCTTGGAGGCGCCAACCCTCAAACTCTTTGTGGTCCTCATTAAAAATCCTTCACACTAGATCCACCTAACTCAAACACAAATCCTATAGGCCATGTTTCATCCAATTTTCAAACTGGACCGACATATAACATTTTTCTCAATACACATTTGACCTTTGTATAACTGTCAACACAAACTCTTTCTGCGATAACCAAATCAACTATTAGCAAGTCATAGTTGCATACATCAACAATCAATCAAAGTCTCTAATCACATATGTCATAGTTAAGCCTATTGCAAGATAAATGTCTATGAACCATCAAAAACATGTAATTACAAAAACCCTCTTTCTCAACCAGGACATCAATTCCAAACCCTAATCAAATCCAACAACATCATAATGACAACCACTATCACTCTAGCCAACATTTTGACTTCACAAAAACCCATCAAGACTATATATCTACAAAATCCTAATGGCAGTGTACTCATAACATTGACCTTTCACCATACAAGACATAACATCATTGTAGCAGTATTCAACATGTAGAATAGCCAAATTACATTGCTTCTCAATATGCAATACTTCTTCATCACAACATATACTTTGCAACATCACCTAGCAACACACATAAGAAGAAGCTATAGTTACCAACATTCATACTATCACAAATCCCTAACTCATCATAATTTCTTATAACACATTAGGTAGCATCATAAGTAACATTTATGCTATCGAACTCTTGTGAGCATAATGATTTCAACCCCAATGACAATACTAGGCAGTATACATCACAATAACTTAATGCATCTAAACCACACAAAACTTCCCTTGAAATAAGCATCATAGCATGCAAACCCTACAACGACTACTACAATGAAATAATCCTTATACTCTAACATACATGAAAACTTTAAGCATAATTATACTCGACATGGAAACTTATCAAGGGTCAAGCAACAACATTATGTACTTGCAAACTCTATACATATCATGGTGTATAAGACAACAATCTCTGAATGCAAAACTATGCCATAGAGAACCTCTGCTCAAAGTAATACAACCAAACCTCAATGACAAAATTCTTTCACATACAAGTTTTCATGGACATTTCTTCAATGATACATGGTTCAGTAAACAATTAACGTACTACAAAATTATTAACCAAAAACTCTGGCAAATAAAAACATCATCATGGACATTTTACAAACATAAGGTGTTAATAAATACTAAAATATTTTCTCTACAATAAATAATAGTGGTCCTTAAATATCCATCCCTATAACACTGATCTAAGAACTAGAGAGCATAAAACTTGCAACAAAATCCTTTATTCGACTATAAGGGCTTCTGAGATATAAGTTAAACTTATCATATAAAAATGAAAATTTCCACATAAACTTGTCACTTAAGATGTATAGAAAAGAACTTATTCAAAACGTGAACAAGTAGAAACATGAAGCATCAAGACAGAGATGATAACGAAGTTCACCCATTCAACTATTCCAATAGGCTACATCTCTAAATTTGCCTCCAAAGGTTGAATCACTTTATTGTCTTCTTCAAAAGAGGTTGAGTGTATACAATTCTTTACAAAAATGACTAACTCCAAAAATTGCCTTCTACTACCAAATAGCTTTCAAGGCCAACACATAGCATACATTTCTTCAAAATACCTCATAAAGACCTCCTATCTTGAGCTCTCAAGGCCATCTAAACAAGACTTCCTCTCCAAAACAAGCTCTCAAAACAAGCTCCCCTTTCCAAAGAGTATGTAAGAGGGATTCATAGCTTTAAAAGATCCCTAGACAAAGGAAAGGATATCTCCTTAGATCCCTATTCCAATGAGAGAATAACTCTCAAATCCATTAAAAGAGGAACTGTGATATTTTTTAGGACAAAATCTCTCAACTCCACCAAACTTAGACCTTATCCAAAGCTCAAGGGATATGAGTAAATCCTATGAGGCTCTCAACTCTAACTTGAATTTAGAAACTGATATTTGAGGAAGATTATCTCATAAATCAATTTCTATTTGACAATTTAAAATTGAATAAGACATGAGCACAACCACATGAAGCTCAAACACTTTACATTCAAAATTAAAATACTCATAACCCAGGCTTCAATGAACTTTTCCTTTGGCATGGTAAACTTTGGAGAATTGTGTCAATGTCCTCCTTGATCATACCACCCCACAGAGGAAAGCTTAATCTTAAGGAAAATTATTCAAGGAATTTAAATTTATTCTCGTATCAAGACATTGATTTTCTACATAATTAGGTACAATTCAATTATGACATATGACCTATGACCTACAACTCTGCCCTTTGTTTGAAACATGTTTTATCATAACTCCCAGGATAATTTGGTTCACATGCATCATATACAACTTTGTGAGGCTCTAGTACTGCATCATCAGTTCCTTCCACTTAGAGCATATCAAATGAGGAATTTTATTATATCAAGAGAGAAGTAAAAGATGATATTATAAAGCCTCACTACACCAGTCCAACCCTAGTTTGTGAAAACACCAACTAGTGTCGCAATCAGTTATGCAACACAAAAATAAACACATAAGCAAGCAACTAGGCTACTCCAAAAAAGACCATCTTTGAGTCACAAATATTAATCCTTGACTTCCAAACAAATACCAAATGTTTTCGAGAAGAATTATGTCTTGTAAGCGGCCCAGAAAAATTTAATAATCATCAAGACTAGGTAACTGCCAATAATGACCCCAATGGAAAAAATATTTGTTATTTTCTGAACAATGGAAAGTCAAACTTCCATATCAATGCTAAAAACATCAAACTTAATATATATTGCACATAAAGTGTAACTCTTCATTTGCTGGAAAATTGCACAAGTCAACACCACATACATGTTCTATTAATGTCGCCACCAGCTCTATCTCCAACATGTTGTTTCACACAACTACACACTCTTTTGTGAACTTCATTTTCGTTGGGTGACTGGGGAACTAATTGTTGTAGTTTGCACAAATTTTGTGCTAAAATCGTGGCCAACCTAAACCACCGCTCGTCAAACATTGATTGTTGATCTTTGTTTTAGTACTCCAAGGTCTGCCACAAATTTTTGTATTAGAAAAATAATGTCTGATGGCATCTTGTAGAAACTGATATTCACATAGATATTCAAGTATTTGGCTCTGGTCTTAGTTTTGCAATGACAAATAGCCTAGAAACTCCTGAATACCCACTTCATTTTCTAGATTCAGTACCCTGCCAAATAACACGATATAAAACATGGTACCTAGAAACTACATTAGGTCTTTTTAGGCTAGAACCATCCTTTTCTATGGAAATAGTTTTGCACACAAGTAAAATAGGATCATTCATCACAATAACTCAATCAAATTGGTCACAATATGATAGTTGCAATGAATCAAGAAGGATCGTTATATCCTTGTCACTCATTGGATGCATGAAAACTAAAACATAGACTAAACTAATTTAGCACAAGGACGCAATGCATCATAGACCCCAAACAAATCTCATCAAACATGGTCACTTCTATTGGAACTTACTGCTACCCAACTTACAAATTTTCTTGTAGTATTTCCAGAGGGCATACATGGCATGATCATGTGTTGAATCTTTTTTCTTGTAATATCCCCGGTAAAAATTCCATGTAAAAATATATAATACCATGGTTGATGGGACACATATTCCAAGTTGAATGGTGGGCAAGACATCATAGTGTGGGTGTTCATTTGGTTGTTTATGGCTAAGGAAATTGGCAAAGGCAATGGCTAAGGCTTTGGAAAGGAAAAATGGCATTTTTGGCACATTTATTTATGAAAATAATGGTTAGGAAAAAAGGAAGGTGAAAGGTCACAGGTTGCATGTGAGGAGGAAATTGAAGGAAAATGATGGAAAATGAAGAAAATAGAGGTCTCATTGATAAAAAGGGTTATGAGGATCAGTTGGAAAGCTTGATCAGTTCAGTTTCAGAGCTCTCTCATTATTCTCTCTCTCTCACTCTTGGACACTTAGAGTTTTCTTGGAGCACTTTCACATTGGAGCAAGAAAGGAAAAGAAGGCAAGAGGAAGCAAAGATCAAGAAGGGAAAGGCATGATCAAGTAGCTACAACAGAACTCATTGCAGGTATCGATTTGCATGTGTATTTCCTTATTGTATTTGGCATGCATGGTATTGCATGTGGTTCTTTTCTATCATGGCATAGGTTTTTCCAAGTGTGATAGTGTTCTTCAGCCTAGCCTTGCCATTTCCTGATAGCGTTGATGAGATGGGTTATCATACTTCAATTGATGTGTGATGGCCAGATGGATTCAAAGACAAGTGGGGTGGATCTCTGAAATGTCAAATACATAGCCTAGTGACCCTTAAATCGGACTATGGATCATGGTAAAGCCACTAGCCTAGTAACCCTAGAGCCAGATTGTGGGTTTAGGTAAAGCCAAGATTGTGTGCCTCAGTGGGCCTAGGAATCCTTGTTGGTGAATGGTGGGATATACGATAAAGCCAAGAGGTGAATTTCTCTCCGTTGGGCCTAGTAGTCCTGGGATGGGATGTATAATAAATCCTGGAGAGTGTGTCTCAATGTAGGGCCTAGTGATCCCTATATTGGACTGTGGATTGCGGTAAAGACTGAGATAATAGGAGGCACTCAAATTCCTAATGGTGTAGGTGGAGAACACCAGTGGCATCCATGCTTGTTTGGTTATTTTAGTGTGTTCTATGAGTCCCACATTTATGCTTGGAATATTGCATGGGGGCGAATACATGAAGAGAGACTTGGCACATACATTCTATGGTTGGGTGGAACGTGGTAGTCCCATCTCCGGTTGGTTTATTGCATTCATTAATGACACATTCATTTTCTTGGTTTTCATGTGTAAATGTACTAAAGTATATGTGGATTTTATGGCTGATATTTTTATGATATTTATGTTTGTATTATGTTAGTTATATGTATGTTCGATGACATCAACTATGTATGGCTCTCAACATGTTTTTAATTGGAAATTAATGGATAATGTATCTATGGTCTAATAGATTGTAATGCAACAAATGACATAAGGGAAAAATGGTTCTTAGCTATTCTCAAATAAGTACAAGATCCCTATGTTTAATTTTGTTTGGTTACACCTGTAGATTACATGCTTGCAACATGTCTGATGAAATGCTTGTCATGGCTAGTAGGGGTCTAATTAAGGTCTTGTTTAACTTAATGCTTTTGCACCATTGTTTCCCTGTTCTTTTATTGGTTTTGAGTTATCATTCAATTTTGGACAGTGACCTAGGCTCTGAGCCTAAAAAAGTGGCTCAAATCTCAAGGATACTGGCACAGGTCTACTTAAAAGAGTCCAGGGATGCTGGCACATAGGCATGTGTGATTGGCTTTGGCTTCTAGACGTTGTCATGCCTATAGCATGAGAGCGACCAGGGGTTAAAAGGCTTAAGACTTCACTAGGACCCAAGGGAAAGTTGTCTAAAGTGTTGGATTGGTTCTTGAGGGTCCTGACACTGATGTGGAATGTTTGTGTGTTATGTTTCCCTCGATTCCACTTCCTTAAGGTCACATAGGAGGTTGAATACAAACATAGTAGCCTCTTGTCCCATGTTTACCCCAATTGGCTAGTTACTTGAGTAGATCTGGGAGGAGGGTGTTACAGAGTGGTATTAGAGCATTTTTCACCCCTTAGATTGGATGGGCAGTGTGTGATTGTCACGCATGCATGTCATTTGCATGTGTGTCTCTTACACTTGCATTGCATGTGCTTCTTGTATTGCATAGTGTTGATCATGGTTGTAGTAAGGTTGTCATGAGGAACTTGATGTTGATTTTGTGGAATGCATCATCATGAGTATATGACTGGTTACATATTGTTATGTGACACTTACATGTTGTTGTATGTCACTTGATTACATCCTTGTATGTTAGATTTCATTCTTGTATGTTTGATTACATGTATCAGTTTTGTAGGTTGGTTACAAGTATTGATCATTTATGCTCAACTACATCCATTCATGTGTATGTGTAGTTGATTGTGCATTGCCTGTACATGTTGATGGTTGCATGTGGAAATGTGTAAAATGGAGTAATGGTTGTTGTCATGCATGGGTTCATGGTTTGTAAAGTTGATATGGTCGTGCATTGATGATTGGACTCTAGCTAGAAGGATGTGTATATGGTTTTGTACTCATGTGTTATATGTCTATATGCAGTCGTTATGCATGTATGGTCCTGGTTATAGCTATGAATGAATTGTAGGTCAAACATGCCTTTTGAAGTCATGGTATGCAATTTAGGTCATCAGGGTGCTATTGCTATGTTATGATGCTAATGTATTCAATGAGGTAAAGCAGGAGATGCAGATCATCAAAGTGAAGTTGCAGCATTGGACCTCGAGGCAAGAGCATGTTGTCATATAGGTTTGTATGTTGGGCATGCAGGTATGTAGGTTAAGGATTGTTATATGCATTAGGGTTATCTACATTAGGTTTATGTACATGTCTTTTGACATTATGGTTACGTACATGATATATGATAGTTGATTAGCATAGTCATATGCACATGAGTCAGATAGTCAAGAATGATGGTAAGTTGTGGTTGTATGCATTGCTATTATTGTTTTATGTTAGATAACTTGATGATTAGGTTATATGTTGTTGATAAGCATGATTATATAGAGCTTATTTTTGTTATATGCTATTAACTTGATGATTAGGGTTATTTCATTGATATCTTGATGTTGTAATTTGGCGTGTTCATATGTGTGATGGTTATGTTTATTGCATTAAATATCTTGATGTTATATGTATTGTGGTAACCTGGCTTGACCTATCTAGATGGTTATGGTTGTGATATTCAGGTATGAGCCGACATATTTGTGATATGGTGTCGTACTAATCTAGACTGATTGTACATATGTGATTGTTATGCATGAATGACAAATGCTTATGAGCTTATGATGTGAACATGTTAGTTAGTTATTATTATGGATATCATGATTTATGTTTGAGTTGATATGTTGTGAAGTTGTATCGTGCTAACTTGGACTGATTTTGCAAACAATATCGCCTCCACTGACATACATCAAGGTATACATTTTCTTATGTCGTATATTTGGTAGTTGACTGTTTGATTATGTTGTCTAGTTGATTTATTTAACATGGTATGGTTGCAAGTTGGTTGAATGTTTGATGAATTGCATAATATGAGTATGTGTTCAAATGATCTTGTTTTAAGATGGTTGTACTTATACATATGTGTTGATATAGTTGATATGTATATGAGTGTAGTAGGTGACAGTTGTAGTGTTATGTCTAATGACTATGAGATAACTATGGATTAGGATATGATTGTTAGTCTGGGTAAAGGTTTATTTCAAATTGATAGATATTAATGTCTCGATATTTAGAACATGTGGTTGACATGTGTGAGCAGTTGCAATAAACATGGTTGGTATTAGCGTAATAAGGTAATAGATGATGTATTTATATAACTAAGCCTTGATTGCAACAAGGTAAAAGGGTAAAAGAAAGGAATAGGCAAAGAATTCATTGGGCTATGTTTGGAACCCCTAATTCCAAACGAATGAGTTCTTTGCACACAGGAAGTCTTCTTAACATTGATTTGTCTGAAATTGTGTGGATATGTGCTATATTCATGGACATGTATTTGACAGGTATATTAGCTAGTCTCTAGTTACAGGTGGATTGGTCAAGGGGATTGGAGTCCCTTGAGAGATGGCATGGACATGTTCAGCTACAAGGAAACTTGCTTGGCACGACAAGATAAGGTGTCTGGTCTATTGTTATGTTTATTTATGCACTGAGAGTTATGTGTTTGGGTGCTATGATGTAGGGGATTGCATGGCAAAGAGACTGCCATGAAATCTTGAAGAAGGCTTAGGTTGATATTTCCTTTGGAATGACTAGGAACCATGGGGATTGAGTCATGGTGTCCATTGTTAGTCTTGTGTTTTTGGTCTTTTGTAATTTCGTTATGCTTGATTTGCAGTTTTGTTATGTCTAGTGCATGATCATGTCACTTTGTTTGTGGTGTCGTATAGTTGTTAGTTTTCCATGGTTTTCTTCTTGTTTTCTTCTCAATCTTACCTTTATTCTTTTGAGAGCCTTGGGAATTTGTTGGGAAAAGATGAAATTAACATAGCTCGGGGAGAGTCATGTGGTACCCAACAGGTAATGTAAGACTCAGATGAAGCTATGTGAATGAGTAAGCGCATTGGAGGGTAAGAATACGACAATCAGTTGGAATCGCTAATCCATTGTGGTAAATGGACAGTGGCAGTAAATTCATGAGAAAGGTATCCAAAAGGGTAAATTAAATGGATCTGAGGCATTAGTTGCATTGGCTATGATGGGAACGACTATTCTTAATGTTGCACATGTGTTGCATGAATAAAGGAATTTATCTTAACCCTTGACCTTGATATCTAGTAATTATGTTATGATCATGATTATGCTGATTTTTATATGTGTATACATGTAGGTGTGTATGTATGTCTTGTTTGACAGGGTTGTCATGGATCACGACTATTAACGCTAACATTTATGTGTATATATATATGTATGTATGCATATCATTGTCTGAAAGGATCATGATTGTTTATGGTAATGTTTACATATATATATGTATGTATCCATGTATATATGTCACTCTTTGATAGAGCATCAAGAATCTTTCTTGTGGTGGAATGATTTCTTATGCAGGGGAATGGCATGAAGAAGTTCCTAGCTATGAGGAATCAAGTGGGAAGAGTAGTCATGAAAAATATATGAGGTCAGTATCATGTGAATATGAATTTATATTGTATGCTTGTATTATGCCTATGCTTATGTTATGGACAGGTTATATCGAGGGATGCATCAACAAAATGAAAGCAATGTGGTCTGTGGCATGCTAGGATAAGCATGAATAAGACACTAGAAGCAAGGCTTCTTGGTAAGGAAAATGTGGTTTTGGATGTGTGGTACCACTGTTGTAAATATGTTGTATGTGTTGTAGATGTTGCATCTATGATGTGTTCACATGTGGTGTTGTGTATATATAGTGTGTGTACATGTTGTTTATGTAATGTTATGTACAGGATGGTACAGATAGTGTTGTGTGAATATTGCATGTGGTGTTGTGCGCACGATTGGATATGTAGTGTTGTTTACATATGATGCTATGTACATGTTGGATATGTAGTGCTATGTACAGGTGGTGGTGCATGCATGTTTTACATGTGGCGCTATCTACATATGGTGTGGTGTGCATGGTTGTACAAGTGGTGTTGTGTACACATTGTACAAGTGGCATTGTGTGCAGCATATGATGTGTACATCTCGTGCATGTGGCGCCGTGTACATGTGGTGTCGCGTACGTGATGTGTGTGTGGTATTGTGTACACATTTTACAGTGGTGCAGTGTACATGAGGCGTTGTGTACACATTGTGCATGTGGTTCCATGTACATGTGATGTTGTGAACTTGTTATGCAGGTGGTGCTTTGTACGTGGTACTAGTGTACATGTAGGATTGATTGCATGTTGTACATGATGTGTTGTGGGCATGTGGTACTATGTATATGAAATTTTTATAGTCATGATATCGTGACATACGCATTCATTGTGTTGCACTCTATATACATATTTGTGTTGTATTGTACACCGAGTGTAGGTGTATGTGTTGTATGTCAGGTGTAGGTGCATGTATTGCATGGTCTTGTATGCAGTGTGTGATTGTATGTGTGTGATGCACACTATGTGTACGTGCACATGGTTTAGGAGAAGGCACTAAGTGTTTGTAGGGTGTGGCAACCGATCTGGAGTGCATATGAAATAAAGACAAAGGTAGAAGCTAAGGATTGATGAAAGGATAAGTATCAACATTTTATTTAGTTTTATTATGCATGTGATTTATGATTATGGTATATGATGATTATATGTGATCTATGATTCTGGTTTATGATGGTTACATGTGATTTATGATGTTGATCTATGATGGTTGTGTTTGAGCTAACCTAATGTGATATGTTTATACATGATGATTTGGTCAAAGATGCTAGTTTGACTTGTTGTGACAGGAAGTAAACATGATTGCAAGTATACCTTATTGACGAGCTACCAATGAGGTATGATTTGAATTTATTTGAATTTATTTTGAATCTAATGGAAGTTATGTGCTTGGTATAGGAAGCACGTAAATTCTTAGTTGGATGGTTGAAATCGACTGCAAGAATTAGTAGCAACAGTGAAAGAAATTGGAACACACAACAGTATGTTGGTAAATCACTTTAGGAGCAGGACCATTGTGGGACACTGGTACCCAATAGTGTCCATTGATTTCCATGAGCATGTTATGATCAGTATCATGGTTTTGAGGTAGGTATATGCCTTGGTTTTTTGATCTTCTGATGCGAGAAAGCCTTGCCAAAGGATGGATCACCCAAGATAGGGGATGGCAGGGAACTTGGAAGGCGAGTGACTACACGGAAGGGATGGCCGTATTTCCCGAGGGACTATGTGGTAGAGAAGAGAATTCCATAGATATATTTATTTTAGTCATGAGCATTACTATATGGAATCAGATGCACATTGGGGGTGAATCCTGAAACAATGAGTCGATAACTGTTCAGTGAGAGGAAAAGTGGTACATGATTGTAGCGCTAGACATTGGATGCAACTTTGACTGTGGCAGTGGATTCTAGACTTCATGGGAAGGAGGTGAATCCAGGTATTACTTTGAGGGTGGAGTTGTGAGCCTTTAGATTCCCTTGTTGCAGATGTAGGCATCATATCCTTTATTTGTTGGTTTAGCAAATGTGCATATGTGTATATGTGGTTATTGTAAATACCGTAATGAGTTGTGTTATAAATCTCTAGTATGCAGTATGGTTGTTCTCTGGTCATGTTGTCATGAGATTTTTCTTTTGATCAGGTCATTCATTGTAAATAATGCAATCAGTTGTGTTATAAATCTCCATGGGCAGTATGTCCTGTTTTCATGGTTATAGGTGTCACTGAACACTGAGGACAGTATCCCCCAATGGGGAGTGTTCTATAACATCCCCAGTAAAAATTCCATGTAAAAATATAAAAGACCACGGTTGATGGGACATGTATTCTCAGTTGAATGGTGGGAAAAACATCCTAGTGTGGGTGTTCATTTGGTTGTTTATGGCTAAGGAAATTAGCAAAGGCAGTAGCTAAAGCTTTGGAAAGGAAAAATGGCATTTTTGGCACATTTATTTATGAAAATAATGGAAATTAGGAGAAAAGGAAGGTGAAATGTCACAAGTTGCATGTGAGGAGGAAATTGAAGGAAAATGAAGAAAATAGAGGCCTCATTGATAAAAAGGCTTCTGAGGATCAGCTGGAAAGCTTGATCAGTTTATTTTTGGAGCTCTCTTATTATTCTCTCTTTCTCACGCTTGGACACTTAAGAGTTTCCTTGGAGCACTTTGGCATTGGAGAAAGAAAGGAAAAGAAGGAAAGAGGAAGCAAAAATCAAGCAAGGAAAGGTAAGATCAAGCAACTACAACAAGACTCATTCCAGGTATCGATTTGCATGTGTATTTTCCTTCCTAGATTTGGCATGCATGGTATTGCATGTGGTTCTTTTATATCATGGCATGGTTTTTTCCAGGTGTGGCATTGTTGTTCAGCCTAACCTTTCCATTGCTTGATAGCCTTGATGAGATGTATTCTCATACTTTGGTTGCTGTGGTATAGCTAGATGGATTCAAAGATGAGTGGGGTGAATCTCCGAAAGGACAAACCCATGGCCTAGTGGTCCCTAAACTAGACTGTGGATCACGGTAAAGCCACTAGCCTAGTAACCCCTAATCCAAATTGTGAGTTGCGATAAACCCAGGATTGTGTACCTCGATGGGCCTAGGAATCCTTGTCAATGAATGGCAAGATATATGGTAAAGCCAAGAGATGGATTTCTCTCCATTGGGCCTAGTTGTTGAAAATAACAACCAAAAATGTTAAAAATAGAATCCATAAATTCCAGTTTAATTTGTCCTTGAATTAAACTAAGAATTAAAATTGAATTTTATTCTTATAACAACTTGTAATAGTTAACTAGAGTGAGTTGACTTAGTTAACTTAAGAATTTCGAGTTGGAAGTCTTTCTGAAGTCATGTATATGTTCTCCTTATATTATAGGGGTCCAGGATGAATTATTTGTGAGTTGTAATTAGATAACTCAGCTTACTGAGTTAATTTAAGTTAAATTAGTTCCAAAATGCTTGAGGAACTAATAGTGAGTTAACAGTCAATTGGTGCACTAATGCATTAACAAGTGCTACTCCAACTAATTGAAGATTCCCTCATCAAAAAGTCATGCATGTCGATTCTAAGAAAGACCCAGTTGAGACTAGAGTGCAGGGACAATGTACTATTAGTTTTATAACTTTCTGAGTTGTACAAATGGTGCACGCAATCAGGAACTGAACTTGAATGGATTGCACAATTTTGGATGCACTGGTTTCCCATTAATATGGGCTAATCAGCCATCAGAATTGCACAAGGAAATAGGGACTTGGAGAGCTGGAGAATTGGCTAAGTGTTGGTCAAGAGCTTGCTTGTGAGTTTAGGATTGATCATACTGAGTGTTGGGATTGTTCTTGTGAGAACAAGCATTGTATTATCATGTTGGATTTTTGGTTTAATGCAATACAGATAGTGGGGTTTTGAGTTGTGTCTTTCCCCAGATATTTATTGTGTTATGTGCCATTGATTTTCCTTCCTCTTGATATTATTGTTTTCATCGATCTATTGGCTTCCACTGGTTGAAAGTAGTAGATTCTTGTCTTGTGCTTTGGTAAATTGCATGAGCTTGTGAATCTATAGGATTTTCTACACTAGTAGTCTCAAGATGGGATGTACGGTAAAGCCTGGAGAGTGTGTCTCAGTGTAGGGCCTAGTGATCCCTGGATCGGACTGTGGATTACAGTAAATCCTAAAAGACTAGGAGGCACTCAAATTACTCACAATGTAGGTGGAGAACTCCGATGACATCCATGCTTGTTTGGCTCTTTTGGTGTGTTCTATGAGTCCCACATTCATGCTTGGAATATGGCACAGGGTTGAATGGTTGAAGAGAGATTTGGATCAACCATTCTACCATCGGGTGGAATGTGGTAGTCCCATCTCTTGTTGGTTTATTGCATTCATTAATGAGAAATTCGTTCCCTTGGTTTTCATGTGTAAATATACTGATGTATATGTCGATTTTATGGCCGATATATTTATGATATTTTTGTTTGTGTTATGTCGTTTATATGTACATGATTTTACATATAAATAAATGCATAATGTATCTATGGACACCAAATTTTTTCATCCGACAACATTTTAGGAACTATCTAACACCATGTTTCACTATCAACTAGGTGATAGTTCATTTTTTAAATTTTATTTTGATAATATTGATATTATGTTTTAGATGTAAAAGAAAAATATTTAGGATATTTTAAATTAATGTTAATAATTTCTTTGTAATATGTTAATATTTTCTTATCTTCCAATTATTTATTATAATTCAATTCTTTCTTAAGTTTCTATACGATAATATTATTACTAGTATTAATATTTTGCAAAGTAATCTTTCCCCTCTTAAATTGTAAATGGCTTTAATAGGAATTTAAAACTCTTTACTCTTCATATATAAATAAGATAATTTTTCACTAAAGCATAATTGTCACGAATGTTGAGAGACGCATTTTGATTAGTGATGCTATTGTGGCTAGTGGTGAATGCCATCGTTTACTCCATTAGGAAAGAGGAAAAAAATCCACAAAATGTTAAGTTAAACACTTTGAAATATATATATATATATATTACATTTCATTTATATTTATGAATTATTGTTTAATATTAACTTTCAGCTTCCAGTTTCAGATGTAACTATGAAATGTATGTTTAATTCAAATTAACATTAAATTTTTGTACTCAAAAAGGAAGTCTGCATTTTTAGAAATTTGATTCTTTTCAGAATTTGATAGATCATGAGTTAAGAGGATCTAGATTGGTGTTTATATTTTTATATACTAATTATATTTATTAATTTTTAAATTAGTATAATTCCATTTTAACTCCAGATTTATCAAAATTTTATTCAAACTTTTGCAGTCAAAAAGGAAGTCTACACCTGCTAAAGAGACAGGCTTTCATTCCTGCTAAATACTATTGGATCTGAATATTAACCAGTTTACTTATTTCCAAACAAACACCAACTTTCGGCCAAACAAAAACAGATTTAAAACATACTCCAAGACAATTACTCGAAATATTTAGTTACCATCCAGAAATTTGCTCCCAGCGATCTATTTACTGAGTAAAGTTTGTAGGGTTATGTCAGGGTAAGTGCCCCTTCGCACTGTGGAGAGACCAGTGGAGATGAAGTGAATATATTATGTATGAATGGAGTGTAGATGTAGGTGACTGTAGGGAAAAGGCTGTCAAAATTTACCAAATAACAATCCCTATTCCAATGAGAGAATAACTCTCAAATCCATTAAAAGAGGATCCATGATATTTTTGAGGAAAAAATCTCTCAACTCCACCAAACTTAGACCTCATCCAAAGCTCAAGGGATATGAGTAAATCCCATGAGGCTCTCAACTCTAACTTGAATTTGGAAACCGATATTTGAGGAAGATTATCTCATAAATCAATTTCTATTTGACAATTTAAAAATGAATAAGACATGAGCACAACCACATGAAGCTTAAACGCTTTACATTCAAAATTAAAATACTCATAACCTAGGCTTCAATGAACTTTTCCTTTGGCATGGTAAACTTTGGAGAATTTTGTCAATATCCTCCTTGATCATACCTCCCCACGGAGGAAAGATTTTGGTCCACCAAAATCTTAAGGAAAATGATGCAAGGAGTTGAAATTGATTCTGGTATCAAGACATTGATTTTTTGCAAAGTTAGGTATAGTTCAATTATGACCTATGATCTGCAACTTTGCCCTTTGTTTGCAACATGTTTGATCATAACTCCCAGGATAAGTTGGTTCACATGCATCATATACAACTTTCTGAGGCTCTGGTATTGCATCATCGGTTCTTTCCACTTAGAGCATATCAAATGAGGAATTTTATTATATCAAGAGAGAAGTAAAAGATGATGTTATAAAGCCTCAATACACCGGTCCAACCCTAGTTTGTATAAACACCAATTAGTGTCGCAGTCAGTTATGCAACACAAAAAGAAAACATAAGAAAGCAACTAGGCTACTCTACAAAATACCATCTTTGAGTCACAAATATTAATCTGTGACTTCCAAGTAAACACCAAATCTTTTCGAGAAGAAATATGTCTTGTAAGCGGCCCAGAAAATTTTAACAATCATCAATGCTGGGTAACTGCCAATAATGACCCCAATGGAAAAAATATTTTTTATTTTCTGAACGGTGGAAAGTCAAACATCCATATTAATTCTAAAAACATCAAACTTAATATATACTACATATAAAGTGTAACTCTTCATTTGCTGGAAAATTGCACAACTTGTCAACACCGCATACATGTTCTATCAATACACTCTATGTCCAACATGTTGTTTCACACAACTACACACTCTTTTCTGAACTTCATTTTCATTGGATGACTGGGGAATTAATTGTTGTAGTTTGAAAAAATTTTGTGCTAAAATCATGCCCAACCTAAACCACCGCTCGTCAAAGATTGATCGTTGATCTTTGTTTTAGTACTCCAAGGTCTGCCACAAATTTTTGTATAAAAAAACAAGGTCTAATGGCATCTTGTAGAAATTGATATTCACCTAGATATTCAAGTCTTTGGCTTTGGTCTTAGTTTTGCGATGAAAAATAGCCTCTTGTAGAAACTCTTGAAGACCCACTTCATTTTGTAGATTCAGTACCCTGCCAAACAACATGATACAAAACATGGTACCTGGAAACTACGTTATGTATTTTTAGGCTAGAAACATCCTTTGCTATGGAAATAGTTTTGCACGCAAGTACAATGGTATGATTCATCACAATAACTCAATCAAATTAGTCACAATATGATAGTTGCAGTGAATCGAGAAGGCTTGTTATATATTTGTCACTCATTGGATGCACAACAACTAAAACAGAGACTAAAATGATTTAGCACAAGGACGCAATGGATCATAGACCCCAAGCAAATCTCATTAAGCATGGTCACTTCTATTGGCACTGACTGCTACCAAAATTACAAATTTTCTTGTAGAATTTCCAGAGGGCACGCATGGCACGATGGTGTGTTGAATCTCTTTTCTTGTAATAGCCATGGTAAAAATTCCATGTAAAAATATATAAGACCATGGTTGATGGGACAAGTATTCCAAGTTGAACGGTGGGCAAGACATCATAGTGTGGGTGTTGATTTGGTTGTTTATGGCTAAGGCTTTGGAAAGGCAAAATGGTATTTCTAGCACATTTATTTATGAAAATAATGGTTAGGAGAAAATTAACGTGAAAGGTCACAAGTTGCATGTGAGGAGGAAATTGAAGGAAAATGATGGAAAATGAAGAAAATAGAGGCCTCATTGGTAAAAAGGCTTATGAGGATCAGTTGGAAAGCTTGATCAGTTCAATTTTAGAGCTCTCTCATTATTCTCTCTCTCTCACTCTTGGACACTTAGAATTTTCTTGGAGCGCTTTGGTATTGGAGAAAGAAAGGAAAAGAAAGCAAGAGGAAGAAAAGATCAAGTAGGGAAAGGCAGGATCAAGTAGCTACAACAGAACTCATTGCAGGTATTGATTTTCATGTGTATTTTCCTTGCTAGATTTGCCATGCATGGTCTTGCACGTGGTTCTTTTCTATCATGGCATGGTTTTTTCGAAGTGTAACAACGTTCTTCAGCCTAGCCTTGCCATTTCCTAATAGCCTTGATGAGATGGGTTCTCATACTTCGATTGATGTGGGATCGCCAGATGGATTCGACGCTGAGTGGGGTGGATCTCTGAAATGACAAACACATGGCCTAGTGGTCCCTGAACCAGACTATGGATCACGACAAAACCACTAGCCTAGTAACCCCTGAGCTAGACTATGGTTTTAGGTAAAGCCAAGATTGCGTGCCTCGGTGGGCCTAGGAATCCTTGTTGGTGAATGGTGGGATATATGTTAAAGCCAAGAGGTGGATTTCTCTCTGTTGGGCCTAGTAGTCTTGGGATGGGATGTATAATAAATCCTGGAGAGTGTGCCTCGGTGTAGGGCCTAGTGATCCCTGGATTAGACTGTGGATTATGGTAAAGCCTGAGATACTATGAAGCACTCAAATTCCTCACAGTGTAGGTGGAGAACACCAATGGCATCCATGTTTGTTTGGTTCTTTTGGTGTGTTCTATGAGTCCCACATTCATGCTTGGTATATGGCATGGGGGTTACTGGATGAAGAGAGATTTGGCTCATCCATTCTATGGTTGGGTGGAACGTGGTAGTCCCATCTCTGGTTGGTTCATTTCATTCATTAACGAGACATTCATTTTCTTGGTTTTCATGTGTAAATGTAATGATGTATATGTAGATTTTATGGCTGATATTTTTATGATATTTATGTTTGTATTATGTTGGTTATATATATGTTCAATGACAACAACTATGTATGGATCTCAACATGTTTTTAATTGGAAATGAATGGATGATGTATCTATGGTCTAAAATATGGTAATGCAACAAATCACATAAGGGAACAATGGTTCTTAGTGATTCTCAGATAAGTACAAGATCATTATGTTTAGTTCTACTGGTTACACCTATAGACTACATGCTTGCAACATGTTTGATCAAATGCTTGTCATGGTTAGTAGGGGTCTAATTAAGGTCTTGTTTAACTTATTTATTTTGCATCATTGTTTCCCTATTCTTCTACTGATTTTAAGTTATAATTCCATTTTGGGAAGTGACCTAGGCTCTGAGCCTGAAAAAGTGGCTCAAATCTCAAGGATACTAGCACAGGTCTACTTAAAAGAGTTAAGGGACGCTAGCACATAGGCCTGTGAGATCGACTTTGGATTATAGACGTTGTCATGCCTATAGCATGAGAGCGACTAGGGGTTAAAAGGCTTAAGACTTCACTAGGACCCAAGGGAAAGTTGTCTGAAGTGTTGGATTGGTTCCTGAGGGTCGTAAAGCTGATGTGGAATGTTTGTGTGTTATGTTTCCCTTGATTCCACTTCCTTAAGGTCACATAGGAGATTGAATCCAAACATAGT
Source organism: Pinus tabuliformis (assembly GCA_031772625.1). Lineage (NCBI taxonomy): Eukaryota > Viridiplantae > Streptophyta > Pinopsida > Pinales > Pinaceae > Pinus > Pinus tabuliformis. The sequence goes on along the minus strand of CM062805.1, from coordinate 979,207,286 downwards.
AGCTTCTCATCGCAGGTTTACCCCGACTGGCTAGTTACTTGAGTAGATGTGGGAGGAGGGTGTTACAGAGTGGTATTAGAGCATGGTTCACCCCTTAGATTGGATGGCCAGTTTGTGGTTTTCATGCATGCATGTGAGTTTCATTTGTGTCTCTTACACTTGCATTGCATGTGCTTGTTGTATTGCATAATGTTGATCATGGTTGTAATAAGATTGTCATGAGGAACTTGATGTTGATTTTGTGGAATGCATTGTCATGAGTATATGACTAGCTATATATTGTTATATGTCACTTACATGTTGTTGTATGTCGCTTGATTACATCCTTGTATTTTAGGTTTCATTCTTGTACGTTTGATTGCATGTATCAGTTTTGTAGGTTGGTTATAAGTATTGATCGTTTATGCTCAACTACATGCGTTCATGCGTATGTGAAGTTAATAGTGCATTTCTTATGCATGTTGATGGTTGCATGTGGCAATGTGTACAATGGAGTAATGGTTGTTGTCATGCATGGGTTCATGGTTTGTGAAGTTGATATGGTCATGCATTAATGATTGGACTCTAGCTAGAAGGATGTGTATATGGTTTTGTACTCATGTGTTATATGTCTATATGCAGTCGTTATGCATGTATGGTCTTGGTTATAGTTATGCATGAATAGTAGGTCAAACATGCCTTGTGAAGTCATGGTATGCAATTTAGGTCATCATGGTGCTATTGGTATGTTATGATGCTAATGTGTTGAATGAGGTAAAGCAGGAGATGCAGATCATCAAAGTGAAGTTGCAGCATTGGACCTCGAGGCAAGAGCATGTTGTCATATAGGTTTGTATGTTGGGCATGCAGGTATGTAGGTTAAGGATTGTTATATGCATTAGGGTTATATACATTAGGTTTATGTACATGTCTTTTGATGTTATGGTTACGTACATGATAGATGATAGTTGATTAGTATAGCCATATGCACGAGTTGGATAGTCAAGAATGATGGTAACATGTGGTTGTATGCATTGCTATTGTTGTTTTATGTTAGATAACTTGATGATTAGGTTATATGTTGTTGATGAGCATGATATATAGCTTATTTTTATTATATGCTATTAACTTGATGATTAGGGTTATTTCATTGAGATCTTGATATTGTAATTTGGATTGGTCATATGCATGATGGTTATGTTCACTGCATTAAATATCTTGATGTTATATGTATTGTGATAACCTATTTTGACCTATCCAGATGGTTATTGTTGAAATATTTAGGTATGAGCCAACATATTTGTGATATGGTTTCATACTAATCTAGATTGATTGTACATATGTGATTGTTATGCATGAACAACAAATGATTATGAGCTTATGATGTGAACATGTTTGTTAGTTATTGTTATGGATATCATGATTTATGTTTGAGTTAATATGTTGTGAAGTTGTATCATGATAACTTGGATTGGTTTTGCAAACAAGATCTCCTCCACTGACATACATCAAGGTATGAGTTTTCTTATGTTGTATATTTGGTACTGGACTGTTTGATTATGTTGCCTAGTTGATTTATTTAGCATGGTATGGTTGCAAATTGGTTGAATGTTCGATGAATTTCATAATATGAGTATGTGTTCAAATGATCTTTTTTTAAGATGGTTGTACATATGCATATGTGTTGAGATAGTTGATATGTACATGAGTGTAGTAGGTGACAATTGTAGCATTATGTCTAATGATTATGAGTTGAGTATGACATGATTGTTAGTCTTGGTAAAGGTTTATTTTAAATTGATAGATATTAATGTCTCAATATTTGGAACATGTGGTTGACTTGTGTGAGCAATTGCAGTAAACATGGTTGGTATTAGTGTAACAAGGTAATAGTTGATGTGTTTATATAACTAAGCCTCTATTGCAACAAGGTAAAAAGGTAAAAGAAAGGAATAGGGAAACAATTTCTTGGGCTATGTTTGGAAACCCTAATTCCAAACGAATGAGTGCTTTGCACACAAGACATCTTCTTAACCTTGATTTGTCTAAAATTATGTGGATATGTGCTATATTCATGGACATGTATTTGATAGGAATATTATCTAATCTCTAGTTACAGGTGGATTGGTCAAGGGGATTGGAGTCCCTTGAGAGATGGCATGGAGATGTTCAACTACAAGGCAACTTGCTTGGCTCAACAAGGTAAGGTGTCTGGTGTATTGTTATGTTTATTTATGCACTAACAGTTATGTGTTTGGGGTGGTATGATGCCGGGGATTGCATGGCAAAGAGACTACCATGAAATCTTGAAGAAGGCTCAGGTTGATCTTTCCTTTGGAATCACTGGGAACCATGGGGATTGAGTCATGGTGTCCATTTTTAGTCTTGTGTTTTTGGTCTTTTGTAATTTTCTTATGCTCTATTTGCAGTTTTGTTATGTCTAGTGCATGATCATGCAACTTTGTTTGTGGTGTCATATTGTTGTTAGTTTTCCATGTTTTTATTCTTGTTTTCTTCTTATTCTTTCCTTTAATCTTCTGAGAGCCTTGGGAATTTGTTGGGAAAAGAGGAAATTAATGTAGCTCAGGGAGAGTCCTGTAATACCCAACAGGTAATGTAAGACTCAGATGAATCTATGTGCATGAGTAAGCATAATGGAGGGTAAGACTATGATAGTCAGTTGGACTAGATGGGTCCATTGTGGTAAAAGGACGGTGGTAGTAAATTCATGAGAAAGGAAACCAAAAAGGTAAAGTAAATGGATCTGATGCATCAAGTGCCTTGGCTATGATGGGAATGACTATTCTTAATGTTGCACATGTGTTGCATGAATAAAGGATTTTCTCTTAACCCTTGACCTTGATATCTGGTAATTATGTTATGATCATGATTATGTTGATGTTTATATGTGTACACATGTAGGTGTGTATATATGTCATGTTTGACAGGGTTGTCATGGATCATGACTATTAACGCTAACATTTATATGTAGATATATGTATGTATACATATCATTGTCTGACATGATCATCATTGTTTATGTTAATGTTTATGTATATGTATGTATGTATCCATGTATCTATGTCACTGTCTAACAGATCATCAAGAATCATTCTTGTGGTGGAATGATTTGTTATGTAGGTGAATGGCATCAAGAAGTTCTTGGTTATGAGGAATCAAGTGGGAAGAGTAGTCATGAAAAATATATGTGGTCAGTATCATGTGAATATGAATTTATATTTTATGCTTGTATTATGCCTATGCTTATGTTATGGATAGGTTATACCAAGGGATACATCAGCAAAATGAAAGCAATGTGGTCTGTGGCATGCTAGGATAATCATGGATAAGACATTGGAAGCAAGGCTTCTTGGTAAGGACAATGTGGTTTTGGATGTGTGGTACTACTGTTGTACATATGTTTTATATGTTGTAGATGTTGCATCTATGATGTGTGCACATGTGATGTTGTGTATATATAGTGTGTGTACATGTTGTTTATGCAATGTTATGTACAGGATGGTACAGATAGTATTGTAAAAATATTGCATATTGTATTGTGCGCATGATTGGATACGCAGTATTGTGTACATATGATGTTATGTACATGTTGGATATGCAGTGGTATGTACAGGTGGTGGTGCATGCATGTTTTACATGTGGCGCTATGTACATATGGTGTGGTGTGCATGATTGTACAAGTGGTTTTGTGTGCATGTGGTGTTGTGTACATGTTGTACAAGTGGCGTTGTGTGCAGGAGATGATGTGTACATGTCATGCATGTGGCGTCGTCTACATGTGGTGTCGTGTACTTGACTTGTGTGCGGTACTGTGTACATGTGGTATTGTGTACACATTTTACAGTGGTGCAATGTACATGAGGCGTTGTGTACACGTTGTTCATGTGGTGTCATATACATGTGATGTTGTGAACTTGTTGTTCAAGTGATGCTTTGTACATGTGGTACTGGTGTACATGTGGGATTGATTGTATGTTGTACATGATGTGTTGCGGGGATGCGGTACTATGTATATGCATTTTGTAGTCATGATATCATGACATATGCATTCTTTGTGTTGCACTCTATATACATTGTTTTGTTGCATTGTACACTGGGTGTAGGTGTATGTGTTGTATGTCAGGTGTAGGTGCAAGTATTGCGTGGTGTTGCATGCAATGTGTGATTGTATGTGTGTGATGCACACTATGTGTACGTGCACATGGTTTAGGAGAAGGCACAGGGTGTTTGTCTGGTGTGGCAACGGATCTGGAGTGCGTACGGATTAAAGACAAAGGTAGAAGTTAAGGATTGATGAAAGGATAAGTATCAGCACTTTATTTAGTTTTATTATGCATGTGATTTTTGATTATTGTATATGATGATTATACGTCATCTATGATTTTGATCTATGATGGTTATGTGTGATTTATGATGTTGATCTATGATGGTTTTGTTTGAGCTAACCTAATGTGATATGTTTATACATGATGATTTGGTCAAACATTCTAGTTTGACTTGGTGTGACAGGAAGTAAACAGGATTACAAGTATACCTTATTGATGAGCTGCCAATGAGGTATGCTTTGAAGTTATTTCAATTTATTTTGAATCTAATGGAATTTATGTGCTTGGTACATGAAGCACGGAAATTCTTAGTTGGATGGTTGAAATCAACTGCAAGAATTAGTAGCAACAGTGAAAGAAATTGGAACATGCAGCAGTATGTTGGTAAATCACTTTAGGAGTAGGGTCATTGTGGGAGACTAGTACCCAATAGTTCCCATTGATTTCCATGATAATGTTATGATCGATATGATGGTTTTTAGGCAAGTATATGCCTTGGTTGTTTGATCTTCTAATGCAAGGAAGCCTTGTCAAAGGATGGATCATCCACGATAGGGGATGGCGAGGAACTTGGAAGGTGAGTGACTGCACAGAAGGGGTGACCGTATTTCCTAAGGGACTATGTGCTAGAGAAGAGAAGGCCATGTATATATTTATTTTGGTCATGAACATTTCTAGATGGAATCGGATGCAAATTGGGGGTGAACCCCAGTACAATGAGTCGGTAACTGTTCGCTGAGAGGACAGTGGCACAGGATTGTAGCGCTAGACATTGGATGCAGCTTTGACTGTGGCAGTGGATTCTAGACTTCCTGGGAAGGAGGTGAATCCAGGTATTAATTTGATGGTGGAGGTGTGAGCCTTTAGATTCCCTTGTTGCGGATGCAGACATCATATCATTTATTTGCTGGTTTAGCAAATGTGCATATGTGTATATGTGGTTATTGTAAATACCATAATGAGTTGTGTTATACAGCTCCCAAAAGCAGTATGGTTGTTCTCTAGTCATGTTGTCATGAGGTTTTGCTTTTGAACATGTTGTTAGAGCCTAAATCTACCTTAGGGTGAAGGAACGCAAAATTCAAGGTAATCACAAACCACGCTCAGTTTGGTAGCTAGCCCTACTAGAACAAGAGAGGGCTCTCTTCGGGTCACACTCACGAAAATAAACAATAGGGTCTGAGATGACGCAAAAATGGATACTGATTTTAGGCTAGGTAAACAAATATGATGGAGGTATTTTGAAGAATGACTAAGTTTTCTGGGATGTGTGGGGCCAAGGAACAGCATGAGCAGAGAATTTAACTCAAAGACGTAGATTATTTCGTGAGGCAAGATAGGCGGAAAGTCTAGCAATTAGATTTGAAATAATATGAAGTGGAGAGATTGCTTAAGAATGTGAAAGGGGCATAAATACATGAATCCTTTTCAATAGAAGAAAACATAGAACGTGAAAACTATCCCAAGGCAGAGCAGTACACTGAATTCTACCTTTTCTACTTAGAAAGCTTTCACTAGAAATGAATATGAATGAAAATATGAGACATAACGAAATACATATGAAACATAAAGAAGATACATTTGCTAAACTCACATCGAACCAGAGCTGCAATCTTTCATTAATTCTCTGTCAAAATGTACAGTGAGTGACTGGGTTTCTCTCCCATAGTTTCCTAGAAATTCCAACCCTTTACAAAATGACTCTCAATACAATAAATAAGATTTTCCATGAGAAAGTCGATCAACCCAGGAAATGAAGAGCCAACCATCAGCAGTTACATTTAATTTTCTATGAGGACCAATTAGAAAAAAACAAATATGAGCGTAGATTTTTTGGGTGGCTGTTCGCCTTCATTTGGCCACTTGGATAGAAGCCAAAAATGTTTTTTAAACTTTGCCTTTGATGCCGGGAAAAATGTATTGTAAATGAGCTGGCCCACTTGGAGAAAATTGCAAATCCAAATTTCGCGGAGCGGGAATGATTTTGGCCTTTGGGTCTCTGTGCGCCACGCCAAAAACTGTATGCATCACGCCACTTTGGAGCTGGTTTTGGGGCACCTTCTGAAGTCCAAATTGAGCCCAATTGTGCTTGCTGGAAATCCCTGCCTGTCTAATTTCCAACGCAAGTGGAATCTCTGAATTTGGTGCCCATTTTCCCCTCCAAAATTGTAATCTCCCAAGACTGCTTCCAATGTGTCAAAATAGGGGTAGAGAGGTCATTTTTTGGGTGTTTTTGACCTCCTGAGGCCTCAAAATTGGCCCAAACTTCTTGGCCATGCACCAACAGTCATGATTTTCCATCGAAAATCCAAAACTATAAACCTTTTTGCATTTGGATCCTCCTATTGTAAGCGCGCACCACGTGGCGCAGCGCATAGGGAGAAAAACCCTGTTTTTTGCACAAAAATTTCCAAAAATACCAAAAATGCCCCAAATTTCTTGAAATTTGGGCTGGAGCTTCCTTATCAAGTTTTATGATGGGCTAAAGAGGCTTCGGCCAATATCTAAAGTCGATTAAGCTCCCTTTGCCTCTTTTGCTTCTTGATTGCCTTCCTCAATTTCGCCTTCAAATTCCTGATTTGGGCCTTGCACACTTTGTTTCGCGCCATGTAGTGGAAAGCCATGTGTCTCAGCAATGCATGGTCCTTGTCGGCCTTGTCCAGCAGCCTCTCTAAGTGCATGTTAACTCTCTCGAGATTGGCCTCCTGATCCTCATTAATCTCTTGCTCCAATGACGTGAGCTCAACTCTTCTCCTTTGCGCAGCTTGGCGATTCTCGCGAATGTTTTGTAGCTCCATGATTGCCTGCTGATCTTCAAGCTATTTGTTCCTCTGCTCCAAGTATTTCATGGTCCACTTAGCCCTCTCCAAGTCAAGGGATAAGGCTTCGATCTCTGATTGCTGCTCCTGGATGATCTCTCTAAGTTTGGCGCTTTGTGGACCCGTATCTGTATCATCATCATGAAGGAGAATGAAGTCGGTCTCTCGTTCACCTGATGGCTCACCTGAAGGCCCCTCATCCTGCATTGGCTCCTTGCCTTTGTCCTATTTCTGTGATGTTGATGGAGGAAGCGAGGCCCCTTCCACCCCAGGTGGAGATAACACTCGCTTTGCCGCTGCAAACAAATGTCTGGTGCCTTTCTGATATGTGATGAAAACCGGCACACTAGCAGTCTCATGGCGCTCATACCGATGAGAAGGTTCACCCTCATGCTTAACCTCTGATACTCCTTGTGAAGCTCTGAAGAAATCACGCGAGATGAAATCATCCCAAGTGATGCCCTGCAATCCAAGCTGATGAACCACCAAAATCTTAATAAGAGCAAAATGATAGACACTGTTAAGTTGCTGCTGAGGTGTTTTGCGCTGTATAAAGGTGGTCATCCTCTCTATGTTCCGGCAAATGAAATATGGAATTTTCATCATCCGTACCCTGGTGAAATTCATGAGCAACCTGATGTGGTAAGCATAAAGACGAGAGAACCATCCCTCACAGCTGAAATATTTCATGATCAATCTCATTAGTGGAGCATATTCATCCTTCAGATATCGAAACGGGAACACTCTCTTGAGCTGCCTTAAGAAACTGGTTTTGATGTATAGCTCATAATGCTGCCGGTCAATCTTCTGCTTCTTGTGCCATGGTTCACCAATGTTTGGTATACTGGTTGCTAATGAGACAGATTCTAGTGTAAGTGTGAAGGTGATACCAGCCAAGATAGCTTGATCTCTGTGCAAGTGCAGCACAAAAAGACGAGCCAACTCATGATGAAATTGGACACTAGCCACCTTTTGAAAAAACTCATAGCATGACCGATGATGAAAACAGGACATAGCAAGAGGGCAGGCCTGCAATTCTGTAAGGGTGGTCGGTTCTTCTCTAACATGTTTACCACTTTTATGAGGCCTCTGGGGTGCCCGTTCTTCCAAGGGAGAGTCACTTTGGGTTTCCACCTCATAGTCCGATGAATGCTCAGATGCCATGACTGCTATACAAAATACCTTGAAGACAAGATGACTGTTGTGTATGAACTGTAATTGAACTGCTCTTTTTGGTGTTGTATTTCAATTTCTGCCACCAAGGGAAAAAACAAATGCAACAGGGACTGTTAGGGATTGTTAGGAAGGGGAAACAATATTGAGGAATGAGAATTATTGGGATAATTTTAATTAGGGAGAGGAGGGGGATTTTATATATGGGAATAAGGTTTAGGGTTTGGAATTATTTATATAGGGTTGAGGAGATTTTAATAAGGGCTATGGTTTTGGGATGTTGAATGTAATGCAGGGTTGATCAACTTGGTGGGGGGGTAGGAAATGAGGCAACAAGGGAAATTGGGGAAGGAGGAGAGTCCTTGGTGACAAAACTGTGAGCTCTGAAACCCTGGCAGCAAATTTGTTTGTGTTGGGTATGAATTTTTGTTTCAACCTTTATTCACCCTTACACCACCATCTCTTATCATAAAATCTGAAGCAATGTCAAAATAGAAGGCCCTACCTGACAACTCCACGCAAGGGATGAGCAATTTGAAAAGATTTGACACAATTTCGGGCTCTAAACTGTGTGCGCCGCGCCAAGAACCCAGTGCGTCGCGCCCTCTATGTGCGTCGCACCCGTTCAAATTAACACTGGGCGGAAATCCCCAGTGCACCGCGCCACTCCACCTGTGCGCCGCGCTCCAACCTTTAACACAGTCACGGCCTTTCAAACTGCGGTTTGTTCTTCAACCTCCAAATTCGACTTTGCTATAAGATTTCATGAATGTAACTTGGTACAAATGATTTATATACTTGGAGAAATATCTTGCAAGAGTTGGATTTGATTTTTTCTTTCTCCAAAACCCATTTGGTAATGTTTTCACTTTGGCACTTTTTCACAATTAATAAAACTCTGCTTTTCACACTTCCTTTTGATTTCTTTGACTAAAAATGATGAAAATTTTGGCAATTTTTTGCAGGGGTAGCCGACATGGAATTTGGCGAAGGAGACCAAAGCTGTGCTTGGAGAAATCCATTGAGAAACTTTTGAAAATTATTACAAATGACAAACTGTTGACTTTTCTTCAAAACAGAGTTTTGAAGAACAGTTGTAATCTATCGATATGATGATGAAAATCTTTGAATCACAAATTTATAAGAGCCTCGCTCTGGCCTTGCTGGCTTTATTGGACATTGTTTGAAGACCAAATGACTAATCCTTAGACTTAATGACCGAAATGACTCTCGTTCATTAAAAGATCAAACATGGGCTCTCATGGACTTTAATACACATTGATGAAAAGACCTAAGCCAGCAGGTACAAGACATGAGGGGAATGAATGATAAGGCCTTTCTGTTAGATTATGGCATGCCCCTAGCGGAATGTAGCTAAGTGAATGAAGCGAGACACCTAAAATGAAATGCAGAAAGAGTTTTGATCTCTGACGGAGGACTGACAAGACCGACTCTAACACATGTCATTCATTATAAATAATGCAATAAGTTGCGTTATAAAGCTCCATTGGCAGTATGTTTTGTTTTTAGCAGTCTTATGGTTATAGGTGTCATTGAACACCTAGGACAAGTCCCCCAAGGGGGAGGGTTCTATAACATCCCTCATAAAAATTCCATGTAAAAATATATAAGACCACAGTTGATGGGACATGTATTCTAAGTTGAATGGTGTAAAAGACATCCTAGTGTGGGTGTTCATTTGGTTGTTTATGGCTAAGGAAATTGGAAAAAGCTGTGGCTAAAGCTTTGGAAAGGAAAAATGGCATTTTTGGCACATTTATTTATGAAAATAATGGAAATTAGGAGAAAAGGAAGGTGAAAGATCACAAGTTGCATGTGAGGAGAAAATTGAAGGAAAATTAAGAAACTAGAGGCCTCATTGATAAAAATTCTTCTGAGGATCAGTTGGCAAGCTTGATCACTTTAGTTTTGGAGCTCTCTCATTATTCTCTCTCTCTCTCACTCTTAGACACTTAGATTTTCCTTGGAGCACTTTGGCATTGGAGAAAGAAAGGCAAAGAAGGAAAGAGGAAGCAAAGGTCAAGTAGGGAAAGGCAGGATTAAGAAATTACAACAAGACTCATTCCAGGTATCAATTTGCATGTGTATTTTCCTTCCTGGATTTGGCATGCATGGTATTGCATGTGGTTCTTTTATATAGTGGCATGGGTTTTTCCAGGTGTGACATTGTTCTTCAGCCTAGCCTTTCCATTTCCTGATAGCCTTTATGAGATGGATTCTCATACTTCTGTTGATGTGGGATGGCTAGATGGATTCGAAGTTGAGTGAAGTGAATCTCCAAAATGACAAATACATGACCTAGTAGTCCCTGAACCATACTGTGGATCATGGTAAAGCCACTAGCCTAGTAACCCCTAAGCCAAATTGTGGGTTGCAATAAAGCCAGGATTGTGTGCCTCGGTGGGCCTAGGAGTCCTTGTTGGTGAATGGCAGGATATACGATAAAGCTAAGAGATGGATTTCTCTCCATTGGGCCTATTATCACTCAGTACTTTCTCAAGGTTGAAGAAGGAAATCACCTAGGTAATCACAAACCTACTTTTGAGATTAGAATCTAGCCTTCCTAATGCTGAGAGAGGGCTCTCTCTTAATTATTTAACTTTGTTGAGAGAAGGAAATATCCTCATTTTTATTCTTTATCAATTTTTCTACTGCCTTGATGTCACTTGGATTATATCCATTCTCAATCACCAAGTCTTCCAGTGACTTGATTATGTTATCCTTGGCCTGTGAGGATGCCTTTTCTAGCTTATACTGTGCTGTGATTTTGTCCGGTGAGCTTTGAAGTTTCTGCACAATCATTGCTTTGTTCGTCATGGTGGAATAAATCATTTCACCTACATGTTTATGGAATTCAATTTGGTCAATAGGGTGAACATCCCTAGCCAAAACTTCAAACTCTGTCTTCTTGTAGTCTACTGATGATCTGGGCTGCTGGACTATAGGCTACATATAAGTCATTTGCATTTTACCTATTTTAATGTCAAAGGCTGATATTAACCTATTCTCATTGGAAAGTGTTTGTTTGAAGTACTGGGCATATGTTTCAGCCTTTAGTGCCTCATTCCTAAACTTGATTTTTTTGTACTTCTCTTTCATATCTTTCTCTTTATCCACCGGTTTTCTGGATGAAGAGACTTCAATGCTAAGTTGTTTCTCAATAAGTTGAGTGTTTGAGGGAGAAGGCTAATGAGTTTCCTCTAAAACGTCTGGACCTTTACTCCTTCCAACCATTGTGTCAGTATCAGTGATTTCAATTGTCTCAATGGTGTCTTCTTGTTCAGTTATAGGATTAAGCTTCGGCCTCCTCCTGTAACTGATTTCAAACCTATCATCTGTAGTGTCCATCCTAGAGCAATAACCTTCTTCCCTAGTTATTTTTACATTTCTGTCCTCATTGGCTGGAGTCTGTAGAATGGGAGTAATACTCATCTGTTCCTGTATGGTTGGAACCTGCAGAAAGGAACTAGTATCAATATGCTTTTCCACATCTATTAAAGTATTCTCCAATCGTTTTGACTGGTTGGCATATCTTTCAATGTCTAGGCTGGGCTCATGTATGAAAGGACTTAAATTGAATTTGAACCTTAGTTTCTTTATGACTCCATATGGGTCAATACTACCACATAAAACTGCTCTTGAAGTTCAGTTGTTGTAAGAATTTCTATGCCTCTTGTCCAACTTCCCTATTATTACAAATAAAAGGGCCCAATTGGTTTTTGATTTTAAACTGAGTCTTCTTCCTAGCTGATAGGAAATTAACTTCATCCGAGTTTATGATTTTCCTGAAATAATCTAATGCAAATATCCTCATGGGGATGTATTTGGGCAACTTGTATGGAGTGATTTGGCATCCATATATCCTAATTTCTTTGTGGTCCTGGTATAGATACCAGTCTCCCACTCTACTATTCTTATCCAACTGTAAAACTCTCTTAATATCCTCATTGATATTGGGCTGATAGCTATTGGTTAGAATGTTTATAACTGGATGAACAAATGAATCAATGAACTCTTTATAACTAAAAACAATGGAATATCTTTGGATTAATGGTGTCCAAAAGATGATAGATATTGGATGGCCCTTGGTGTCTAACTTTTGGATGCTGACTGGAAATTTATCTAACTGAAAGTATAAGAACATGTGAAACAATACTGATGATTATTTGAAGACTCTCTCATTTGGCAATATGATAAACTGTTCATGGATTCTGTCTACCAAGAACTGATAAAAGTTGTAAACTATAGTTGGAGGCTTGCCTGGGCCAAAAATAGAAAGGAAAGCTAGTATAACCTCATCCACATGCTCATCAATGGTGTATCCTAGAATACAAGAGAGCATGGTAATAATTTGTCTCCCTCTCTCAGAGAAAATGGTGGTAGCATATGGAGGACTATTTATAGGAGTATGAGACTCCTCTATGATGAAAGTTTGAAAGATCTAAGTTTTCTTGGGAAGGTCTAGCTTTGTGTAGAGTTCATGTAAAGCTTCAATGGAGAGTGGGGTCTCATTTGGGCCTCGATGGATCTGCAGCATTTGATTTATTGCCTTTGCAGTAATGGTGAATAAAACCTGTTGGTCAAGAGAGATTATGGCTCTTTGACTGGGGACATAACAAGCTTGGTAGAAGTGGATGATTTCTCGGAATAGGTGCACCTGTGGGAACAAGTATTTGGGAAAATTTTATTCCTATAGGTAAATGTCATCATTTTGGTTCAGGAACTTATTTTTACTCCAACAGTGGAGTTTCTGTAGGTGGCTAGGGGAAGCAGTGTCTTTAATTTGAAACTCTCTATCAGCTAATGGGAGGTGGTCAATATCCAGGTGAGGGGTTTGTAGGGGTCTTACATCCAAAGAGCTTTGGGAAGTCATAATTTGGTTTATTCAACTAAATTGCCTTTTCTTTGGCTTTAGGAGTAGGGTTAGAAGCTCTGGAACAATGGGGAGGGTAATTACAATCTGTAGAAAAGGGGTTTGGATGCATAGTAAGTTTTTCTTCAATTTAGAAAGGTTTTTTAATTAATTTAATTAATTAAGCTTTGATAATTACTGTGTATAACTTAAATTACAGGGCCGTTCTGGTTCTTTGAAGAATACCTAGAAATTGATGATTTGGTGCGCAGACAGCGTTTTGTGGTAGTAGCAGAGGTTTCTAAAACTTCAATTGTCTATTTGTTGCTTGATTTTGGTGTCTGCAACATCTTCTAGTTGAAAAAGGTGGCTAAAATGGTTGTGCAGAGGTTCAAGGTTTCAGAATTGGTTAACGGAGGTTTGCAGTGAAAATGAGTGAAAAGAGCAAAATGAGGCTTTTTCGGCCTTTTAACCAAAAATGGTTACATTTTGGCACGAGAATTGGCAAATGAACAGTGGGTAGTTTTGTTTTACATGTGGAGGCAGTTTTGTGCCATATCACACTTCTTTTGGGTCACGAGGGCGTCACTGACAAACCAATATTATATCATGTGCGTTCATATTGGGGCATTAAAAATGGAAAAATCAAAAAATAAAATATTGGGGTTATAATGAGGGCCTAAAGGATTTTAATATACCATACAACAATATATATAACCTAAGGTATTTTTTATACATTTTTTTGGCCAAGCAGAGGGAAAAATACACCAAGCTTGGGAAAAAATCGGGCTAAAAATTGGGCTACACATGACAGTGGAGGGAAAGAGTTATATTGGAGTCGATCCTCTACAACCCACCTGCAACGCCTTTCTGCTCATTTGAACCCTAGTATAACAGCTATCGAGTTTCTCAGCAGTTGATTAGGGATACACATCATAATGAAGGAAAAGAGTTATTTTGGAGTCGAGCCTCTGCAACCCACCTGCAATGCCTTTCTACTCGTTTGAACGCTTGCAGGATAGCTCTCGAGTTTCTCAGCACTTGATTCAGGCTACACATCACAGTAGAGGGAAAGAGTTATTTTGGATTTGTGCCTCTGCAACTCACCTGAAACCCTAAGCCTTTTTGCTCGTTTGAACCCTAGTAGGATAGCTATTGAGTTTCCCAGCACTTGATTCGGTCGTCGACGCAAGACCTTACCTAAGCAGAGCCTTCGCGCCTCTGCTCTTCAAAGACCAGCCAGCCTTCGCGCCTCTTCTCTTCAAAGGCTAGCCAGCCTTCGTGCCTCTGATCTTCAAAGGCCAACTAGCCATTTGAGTGAGCACGCTTCCTCCTCTTCACTTAACCATCAGTTAACTAGCATAGAAAGGTATGCCCCGTAATGTTTTCTATTTTATGCAGAAAGAGGTTTTCTGTATAGGCATGAATCAATTGACGTGGAGGACAAGGGAGTTCATGTAGGCGATGTATTAGATTTTCACCTACTTGTGTTTAATGCAACCTCCCTGGCCAAAATTTTGAATCTCCTTCATAGGTTACACTTCTCATTAGATTCAACCCTTGTTCTTATTGCTTAGTCATGCAGAAGAGGAGATCCAAAGAGGATGAAGAACCATTTGAGGACCTATTTCTAGTGAATTAGTGGATATCTCAAGCATTCAAAAACGATCAATCTTGCATCACACACTCTCAATTCACAATTTACAATTGCATTTGACCAATTGAACCAGTAAATACTGTGCATAAATATTAATATTGCAAGAATCATTAGATTAGAGCTTCCCCAGTCCAGGTTCCTTAGTGGAATTAGACAGGTGTAACCCACCTGTAACCTTGAAAAAGAGGATTCCTGTAGCTCGAGGTAATAGAGAAATGGAAGAATGTGCTTCTAAGGAAGTCTACGATTCTACCACAAACTGTTGGAGTTTGTCTCAAGGATGCATTCTTCCATGAAAGGTCACATTGGTGTGGAACATAGAGGCTTGGTTTTTCTGAAGGGTGCAAATTTAGGTCCTGGAAGTCAAATTCAAGGGGTGTTGTATGATCATGTAAAAGATTCATGGATTAGAATGAGTCATAGTCTTCGTTGATGACTTGCTCGAGGCTGGATTGCCTCAACAAATTCATGACTTTTTTTTTTAGATTGGAAGAATTGTTTGCCCAAAATGTATGTAATTGTGAATGATTCTTCGAATATCGTTGTTGGTATTCTTGCAAAGATATGCCAACCTGTTGGTCACAGGGATAAGTTCTATGGTCTTACATGCAAGTTCAAAGCAGACCCATATAATCACCATTGAATATCTGATGGTTCTGAGAGGGTCTGGTAGCTCGATTTGGGGAAAGGATTGGAGGTGAGAGGAGATTGCTTTGGATCTGTAACCAGAAGAAATTGCATCTGTGAGTTTAATTGGAGGAGGAAGGACAAGATTTTTTAATACTAGGTGCTTTAAATCATATCATTTGAAATCATGCATCATGAGCATTGTTAAAACTTAATACTAAGTGGTTTGTTTCAGTTTTCTTGAAATTTTATACTTACTGTGAATATTTTTTATTTTTAGATAGACATTATTTGCCATAGGTACTATAAGAATCTATCTCACAATTCTAATTGATAATTTATACTAGAATAGTAGCCAACTTGAAATCAACATATATTTGAACTGTCTTGTTCAAATAGTAAAAGTATTGCAAATTGAATCTAATAGCAAATTAGTAGTTGATGAGTGGGAGTCCTTGTCCATCAAGTGATCAGGATATCTTTTACGAGAGTGTGAGGGACATAGGTTATGATCCCAAAATAACCTACATGCGACCTAAAATGCTTGAGGGACTAAACTAAAGTGTATGAGTGCTTCTCCATGGTAGAATACTTAAGTTTATAGTCCCTAAGGTTCTTGCTCATAAAGGCTATAGGTTGCACCATATTATTATTATTATTATTCTTTTGTAGGAACACTATAATAATCGTATCCTCACAAGTAAATGAGAATAAAAGAAAGTCACTTGAGTAATTGGGACTCACAAAGACAGGAGAGGATGTGATTGCTTCTTTTATCTTTGTAAAAAATTTATGTTATCCTCATCCCATTCAAATTTGCAAACATTCTTTAGCAATTTGGATAAATATTTCACAATTTCAACAAAATCTGAGATAAACCTCTAGATGAAGTTTATCTTACTAAAAAAAATTGTATGGCTTTTTTGTTTTCTAGGAGAGGGATCTTCTTTATTGCATCCACTCTACTGGGTTGACATGAATTCCTTCCTTTGAGATGATATGGCTCAACAACTTTCCATGATCTACCCAAAAAGGGGCTTCTTAGGACTTAATGAAATTTGGTATCTATGACACCTCTCAAAAATTTGCCTCAGGTCACCTGCATAGGAATTTCAATCCTTCGAAAATATTCAAAGATCATCTTAATAGTTCTCAATTTATTTACAAATTAGGCCTCTAAATGAAAATCCATTTCCCTATGGGATATGTATCCAACATTAAGTAATCCAAAGGGCATCTTAATGTATGAAATCATAACCCATGGTGTCATGAAGGTTTTGTTATGCCGATCTTCTTTCCTGACCAAAAATTAGTTGTATCTAGCAAAACCATTCAACATAGGAAACATCTTTGCTCCCAGAACTCTGTGTAGCAATTGCTCCAAACAGGGGATAATTATCTTTAAGTTAAATCTCGTTAAAATTCCTAAAATCTAGGAATTCCATGTTTCTTTCTCACAACCACCAAGTTTGACACCCTGTTAGTGCCTAAATCTACTTGAGGCTGAGAAAGGTAGGATTTAGGGTAACATGAAACCACGCTTAACCTAGTAGCTAGCCCTACCAAGTTGGGAGAGGGCTCTCTCCTTGTCAATATCAGGAAAATATAGCAAATGAGGCTTGAGATGACTGATATAAAGACTTATTTTAGGCTAGGTATATGCTCAGAGGAGTTTGATTGAGTTTAATGTTGGTTTGTTGGCTCAAATGTGAAAGGCAGATTAGGGTCCTGGGAATGGACACAGTCTTGCAGAGGTTTCTGTGGGGCGAGGTAGGAAAATGGTTTAGTACTTTGAAATAACTGAGATGGAGAGTCTTAAGACTGGTGAGGAGTTGGAGAGGGCATGAAGGTCTCAGGGATCCTCTTCAAACAGTTGAAAACATGAAAAACTAAACAAACCCTACGTAGAGGATCGCAACATCAATGATTTCTACCTTTATCCTTGATTCACTTAGTTAAGTTGAACAGAGAGAGATGATGGCATACATAAACACATATAAACTTGCATTACAAAAGGAAAAACAATACCAAATCAACTCCACAAGAATCCCACAAAATGCTGCAAACCTTGGTCTATTCCTTTGCCAAACTGCAGAGATGAATGTACAATAATGCTCAAAGCATTCACAAGAGTCCAACCTTTACAAATGACTGAAAAAATACTAGATATAGGCAAAAAACAACTCATGCTAGGCTTTAGGGGTCGAATTCATGAGTTTAGGAGCTGTTTCAACAAAACCTAAACTAAGAACTGAAAAGTAGGTAGTGGAACAGCTTGCCTCTAAAACCTAGGAAACTGATTCATTCAATTCAAAACTACCTCTACATGATGTATCTACCTCCATGAGTGAATTTTTAACATTTTTACATCAAAGTCCATCAATTTGCATCAAATTACATCATGAGTTTGACTATGAGAGAGAGAAAAGTCAAACTAAGAAAAAACTAGGCGAAAAACAGAGTTTTTAGGAAAAAATAGAAATTTTCCATCCTGTACGTCGTGCCTCTGTCCCTATGCATCACGCCTTTTTGTAGTTGATTTTGGAGGCCTTCCCATGCACCAAATTTTCTCTAAGTGGGCTTGTTGGAAAGGTCTATCAGTTTACTTTCCAGAACAGGTAGAATTTCTAACTTTGGTGTCGATTTTCCCCTCCAAAAATGAGTTCTCCCAACACTGCTTTTTGTGTGGCCAAAAAGGGGAAGAAAGGGCATTTTTGAGGTGTTTTTGACCCTTTTGGAAGCTCAAAACTTGACAAAATTTCTTGGCCATTTGTGGGAATTCATATTTTTTCTTGATGAATCCAAAAATACTGAGTTTTCCTCCAAAGGAGGTCCCTAGAAAAAGCGCGTACCAGGTGGCGCGGTGCACCAAGCAGAAAAACCTGTGTTTTGCTCCAAAAATTCAAAATTGACAAAAAGTATCCCAAATTTGTTGAAATTTTGGCTGAGTGTCCTGCATCAAGTGCTATGTTGGGCTAAGGAAGCCTCAACCAAAATATTGAGGTTGTCTTGCTCTTTCTTCTTCCTCAAAGCTTTCCTCAACTTGGCCTTCAAAGTCCTAATTCTCGCTTTGCAAACTTTGTTTCTCGCCAAATAGTGATAGGCCATGTGCCGCAACATATCCTTCTCCTTTTTAGCCTTGTTGAGCAGACTCTCCAAGTGCATGTTCATCTTCTCCAAGCACGAATCCTTGTCATTCTCTATCTCTTGTTCAATGGAAGTCAAAGTGACATGGTCCTCTTCGTCATTTTGCTTCTTCAATTTCAACATTTCTAGCTCCATTAGGCTTTGCTTATCCTCCAACTATTTGTTTTCTTTCTTGCTTTTCATCTATATCATCCTCATGCATCTTCTCTTTGCCTTTGTTTTGCTGCTTATCATAGTCATATTCACTATCTCTTTCCATTATTTTCCCTTGATTTTGAAAAATGTGATTATATATGAATGGTTTGTGGATAATAGTATGGAATAGGATGGAGGAATGGAATGGGCAGAGTGTATGGGGAAGGGAGTGTGGAAATGTATGTATGAACAGGGTTTAGGGATGTGAGTAGGGTTTAGGGAGTGAGTAGGATAAGTGTGTAGGGTTTTAGGGAGAGTGTGTAGGGTTTGGTGATGTGAGTAGGGATTTTAGGCTTTGGGGATAGTAGGAATTTTCTATTAGGGTTTAGAGATGCCAATTAGGGTTTTGGAGTAGTGGGATTAGGCATTAGGGTTTTTAGTTTTTGGGATAGGGGAATAGATGAATGTGAATGAAAGAGGGAAGGGGGAAATGAGATGAGTGAAATGTAGTGAAGGGGAATGTAATTGATGCAAGGGGAGCAAACAACAACAATGACAACTTTGAAACCCTAGACAGTTTTTTGAATGTGACTATGCAACAAACTAGGGTTTTCCTTTTCACCTATTTACACACCATGAATGATGATCAAAACTTTTGCAATGGCACTATGGAATGCTTCACTTACTTGTTGAATGAAGATTGCACAAATTTGGAGCTTGGCAAAATGATTTGAGTGAAATTTGGGCTAAGTAGGCAGGTGCACCGCACCACTTCCTAGGTGCGCCGTGCTCAACAGGTGCGCCACGCCCGTTCAAATTGCAGTGTAAAACCTGCACCAGGTGCGTCGCACCAGCTGACAAGTGCATAGTGCTTTTTGCAGGACACTTTTGGAGGCCTTACCAGTGTCCAAATTGGGTGTGGGATAGCTCGTTGGAAATATTATTGAGCTCACTTTCCAACACAACTTGAATTTTTCAATTTGGAGTTCATTTGCCATGTCAAAAGTCAAATCTCCCAAGACTGGTCAAAATGTGCAAAATGAGGCTGCCTAAAGGCAGAGTGCTATTGCAGTCAACTTTTAAAGGTCTTCCTCAACTCGAAATTGAGCTCATGATAGCTCATTGGAAATAACTTTGTGTCTAGTTATCATTTGAATCATCAAGCAAGTCATTTTTCCAACCAAGCTAGGATAAATCTTGATTTTCCCAAGGTCACTAGAGAGGTGCATCAATTCTCCTGAGGCAACTGTATTTTTGACATTTCTATAAAACCATGACACCTGTGTAAAAATTGAAGGAGGTTTTTCTTCCTTGGCCTATTGTGGAAAAAAAATCTCTCAGTTTTCCCAAATTCATCTTTTCTTGCTCAAAAACATCATTGGAGTAAAACCTATCCCGATGTGTGGAACAGGGGATTTGTCGAAATGAAGTGAAATGAAGGGGATAAGGGGCTTCTAAATTCTTGAGAAATTTTTGGGAAGTAGGGAGGGATATTAGGAAGTAGGGGAAAGTGTAATTTCAAAGATTGAGTGAGGGGAAGGGGTCCAAAAGGACAAAACACAGGCCTAGCCTAGAAAATTGTCAAATTGTAGCAAGAAACTAGGGTTTGTGCGAAAATGAGGAATTTGAGGGATATCAGTGATGGGAAGTGTTTAATAAGGTACATTAAAGATAGGGGAAGGTGTATGAACATCAGGATACAAGTTTTGCTAATGATTTGAGCATCCAAGAGAAATTACCTTCAAAAGCCTAGGAGAGGGAAATAAACCTTACCTAGGCACTACTGAAGCATGAACAAGGTGTAAAATGACCCATTGGAACCTAACATGATGATGAAAACCCTCTGAATGATGGTATACTCAGCTGAATGGTGACATGGACTGACATTTGGACAACTTTGAAAGGAGAGAAAACAAACCCTAGACCTAATACCTAGTGACCAAATTTTGCTTGAAGACTCACTGAAATGGTAAAATTTGACCTTGACACCTTAAAATCACTTTGTAAGAGCATGTTTCATCACTGGAGGAAGGTTTCAAAGACTGACACTAACACACCCATGAAGAGTGCCTAGAGGGCACAATTATCTTTATAGAAAGCATCTTTTGTAGCTCCTCATGAATGAGAGAGGGAAGTTTGGGATTGATATTTCTCGGCTTCCGTTTAAACTATTTGGCTTCCTTTAAGAAAATTTTCATGTTGAATAATATCTCCTCTGTATCCCCTTATATCATAACTAGGAAAATATATCCCATTATTCCTTAATCAAATTTTTAGTTTTCTTCCTTTATTCAAGGGAAGTACCCTTGCTAAATTTAACAATCTATGCATTCTTTTCAGATCCAATATTTATCTCAGAATGTCATCAAGTCAATCCTCACTTAGTGGTTTCTTATACATGTCATGTCCGGTGAACATGCCTTCTAAAGGAACAACACTCTAAGGAATCTTGTTTCTGGGAAGTTCTATATCATAATCGCTAATGTCATTCTCACCTTACCAATTGATATAACTCCCTTCAAATTCCAGCATATTTTTTAGGAACATCATAATCTAATAATCATCCTGGAAAATTTGTCAATGTTATTGGTTATTAGGAACCAAGGCCTTGAAGATAATATACATTTTGCAATCCCAAGAGATAAATTTCTCATATAGTCCTAATGTGGGATCGTACACTGCCAACAAATCAACCTTGATATTATATTCTTTATACATTGCCCAAATTTCAAATGCCTATAAAATCTTAATGCTATTCCATATTGCATTTCTATACATTTTGAATCTTTCATTTTTTGTGGTGCATTGTCTTTTAATCTATAAGACTATAATATATTAGTCATCGATCACTTGCATAAATTATTCCCATGCCAATTAAAGATTGTTCAAGACCAATTAACTATGCTTCATACTCAACTATGTTACTTGTACATTCAAACTTTGGGCGATATGAAAATGACTTTTCATCCTCTTCAGCGGATGTGAACACAATCCCCACTCCAACACCCAACTGGGATTGAGCTCCATCAAAATTCATCTTCCATACTTTGTCACATTCCTTATCTTCATGGATCTCCTCATGAGGTGCAATCAATTTTACTAAGATCGCTTGGTTCCCAATTTCTTATTCATAGTAAATCTCATTCACATGGTCTTCAAAATCTTCTACATGGTATTTATGAGGAGACACCTCATAAAGAGTGACAACAGTTCCATCACATATAGCGATCATAGAATAATATAGATCCATTTGTAATGTACCCCCCAGATTGGTGGCCCAACTCCTAGATAACATGTTCCAAGCATTAGGGGCATCCACCCATCAAGACAATGAAGCTCTACTGATCCACCATATTACAATTTTGTTCCTAAGCAGGGGGGTAGCTTCATAAAATGCGTACGCAGTTCAATTCTGGAAAGAAATGGGTGAACAAGAAATTACTAGAGGGTTGGAGGATAACATAAATCCTATCTTTGGGCTACCCTATAGAAATTGCAATTGCATCTCAAATTGAAGGAAATTGTTGATGTGAGTCAATTGTTTATAGAAGATAGCTGATAGATATAAATGTTGAGGCAGGGGAGGCTCTTCTCAAATGCTGGAAGAGCTATCTGAAAGAGAAGCATTTTCTATTACACATGAAGAATTTGGTATTGTAGTTCAATCTTGAATTTTCAGTCTTGTGAAGAAACGGTTCATGCTAATGTCACAATTTCACTATGATTAATGTATTAATGGAACTAGATTTCCACAACAGGAGAGGGTAAACATATCTCGGTCAATTAACTGGTAATTATTTATAAGTGTCTATCTTTTGTCAAGGGGACAGGTATATTTTTGTTGGTGGGCAGTCTATAAGTGCCTATTTCTTGTTAAGGAGACATGTATATTTTTGATGGTGGGCAGTATATTAAGATTGCATTCTAGTGGTTTGGTAGGCATGGACTGTGATTGATCTATTGTTGATGTTGTAAGCAGTTTTTTGACTATAATTAATTGTTTAACATTTTAGTTCATTATATAAAATGGACTTGTAATTGGTTTAGAAGTGGTTGTTGTCAAAGTTATATTGCTCTTGTGACAGAGGTAGGTATATTGTTGTGGGTGGGCAGTCTATGATATGGGAGTAAATAGTCCTTGCACAGGGTTTGGGGTTGTATTTTGAATCAAAAGGGCTTTTAAGTTTACTAGTGTTTTAGAAGGGCATTCATTTTCACTTCCTCAGGAAGAAGAGAACATAGAAGTGGAGAGGAGGAACACGTTGAGAATTATAGTTTGGACAGTGTTTGGACAGGAGTGTAAACATGTGAAGAAATTTTGAGATATTTTTGAAAAGTATCCTTGAAAACTAATTATATTTTTGTAATTCACTTGAGTATATTTAGTAATTGAGTAATCTTAAAAACAGATTCTTTACTAAAAGTATAAAGACAGGGCAAGGTAGAGGTTTTTCAACACAAATGAGGCATTCACGTAGAGGTGAATCCAGGCAGCAGAAAATAACTACAGGTGTTGAATAGTAACAGTTGTATGGGATGGATTTGTACAGTTGTATGGAAATCTCTGTACAGGTTGTTTCATAAGTTGTATAGTAGTTTTCTGTAGTTTCTAGTTGTTTTGAGTACTCTGTACTTTTTTGAGCTGGTTGTACATGCTTAGTTTAGGGTGTTATTTGGCATCTGTGTGGTGTTGTTTTGTTTGGAGGATGTGTGGAGGTTTTTAATAAGCCTTTTGAATGAATGAAAAATTGATTTGAAGGAGTAATTATTTGTGTATGTGATTAATTTGTATGCTTTTGCCATTTAATTTCTAGCTATTGTGTGATTCATGTTATGGCCTAGAATTTAATTTTAGCATTAATCATGAGATCATAGGGACATTAGTCACCCAGGGCTTGAAATTTTCACATGATATTAGAACATACTTTTCTAATTGAGATTTTCAAAGATTTACAATGGTAAATCAATTGTTGGAAAGTGCTAACAATTAGAGGATTTTAAACTAATTTCTTAGAAACGAAATTGGCTAGCATTAGGTTTGAGGGAAAGTTGGATGGTGTCCCAAATTTTTTAGTATCGGAGGTTGAAAGTTACACTCTTGATAAAAGAGAATAATCTTTGGGATATTTTCCCAGACATTGTGACTTGGCCCATAGATTTGCAGGAGTTGATAGCCCACAACAAAAATTGAAGGCCAAGTATGGATGATTTTGGATTCCCTAAAGGACCATATGTTCCCTCATATGTCTGAGAAGAAGATGACAAACAAAATGTTAGATACCCTGATTATTTTTTACTAGAGTCAAAACATAAATAGGAAGATGATATTGCAGAACAAACGTATTGTAGTGTCATTGAAACTAGGTTGGAATTGGTGGAATTAGTTGGTTTGATCGGTTTTGGCATTGTTTGATGTTTCGAACCTATTAAAGCAAATTTGCTAAGGAATCGGTCGTTGATTTTGTATAGAAATAGCTAGTTCCATACAATATCTTATGACATTGATAGAGTGCATCAAATTATTTGAGAATTATTTAGAAAGAAAGCAAAATATATAACCTTGGTGCCTTACTAAACCTAACCCTTGTAATTAATGGTAATATTAATTTTGAAAATAAAAGCTGATATTTTCCTTGCCTTTTTTGTCATTTTACTTAAATTTTTAACATTACCATTAATTGTTTAAGGATGTTTGGGAGTGGTTACATACTTTATATTTGGTAGGATTTCATGATTGGTAACATTGCAATGTTTCCATTGGATTCCATCATGTATGATGGTATGGAAATTTCACTTAATCATTAGCACCAATCCTTCTATGTACCTTGGTGTTGGAAGCATTAATTGTTGAACTCATCAATCATGATCAGAAACTTTCTCTAATGTACTTCTATACCACAATCTAACTGACAATATTGCCAGTCTACAACTTGACCACATCCCTTCAGAAAATAGGGAAATGCAGCATGCAGGCCACTAAGTAGGTCAATCTTGGTATAAGCAACACAATTTTTTATTAACCAACTGCTGGACTATTAGCCTAACTAAGAATTCTACCAGTTTACAGATGGACCACAACCCATTGGAAAATTCTGATGGTGCTTTTTATATCCAGAAATGCTCAGTAACCTGGGCATTTCAAGGCCTCCTCCTTGTCTATACAGTGACCCGTTTATCAGCCTAGTTCTATTGAACTTATGCAATCTCACTGGATCCTGACATGGAGTGTACTCGATATTATAGATGTCAAATGTCATGTCCTTTGAAGTCTCTTTGGCCCAGACTACATAATGTGCTTCAAAAGAAGAAATTATCATAGTTAAAGAATTACAACCCATATTGGCCTTGCTCAATCTAGATTCTTTAAGTGGGGGAGAACATATATTCTAACACCCACCCAAGAGGTTGAAAAGAGTTCTGGTGCAGCAATAAATCAACTCTCAAATTGTTTTGAGTAATATGTTTTATTTCTGGTTTCAATTCCATTTGAGGAATCCACCAATAGTACATTTTGAATCAAGGTGTTTCATCCAAATAGTGATATTTCTTCATGTTTTTTGGAGCTTTGAATTGAAATTTCATGCTTTGCTTCCTTGCTCATTTTTTTATAATAACCAATACGCTTGTGGAATTTTACTTACTTTTTAATTTATTTATGTGAAAAAACAGATGGAGTTGTTTTATAAAATTGCTACCGGTGAAGAAAATTATATCATTGGCGTGGTCAAGTGTCAAGAAGGTTGTACATTTGCTTAAATTCATGATGAAATTATGGATGATGAAATTGTTGGATACCCTTTTGATTTTATCCAGGATGGAACAGGTTTAAATCCAAAGCAAGAGAACAAATGGAAAGTTTGTACAACACTTGTAGGCATCAAGAGGAAACTAGGCACATTTGATGTGGAAGAAGAGTTTTCAAATGTAGTGAAAACAATACCAATCTTTGAAAACATTGAAGTGAATGTGGATGGACCTATGCATAAACAACTAGGAGTTGAAAATATGTCTTTTTCAGTGGTTATGACTGTCAGGTTCAGTCCTCATTCTCCTCTCCCTCAATTACTATGATTATCCAAAAAAGACACCCACTCACTGATTTAGAGCTTGGTAGATCCTCCTCAACGAACCTTGAAACAGTCCAAAAATACATGGAATAATTCTGACCTGTCTACACTCAAGCCTGGGCATATGCATCCTAGAGAGGACTTATACATGCCTTCATACCCACTAAATAGTCTTAGCAACAAGCTACTATAGCAGCTCTATTCTTGCAACCTGTAACAAAGATAAACCTCACCAAATAGCACAGAAAAACATCCAACATGTATTCCTCTGACAGCGGATATATTCAACAGGAAATCTGTACCCAAAATTAAGTGATGCACTGCCTAGATAGACCTCCTATCCTCCACAAATGGAGCCACATACCTATGGCTCTTTATCCCAAGAAAACTATAGAATGCAATTGTTAATAGTTTATTCCGCCATATAAACTGATTTTTTTCTCAGTGGCATATATTCTTCTACCTATCTCCTTTCTTGCATGTCATTCATATCCATCCATGATGAGTATTCCTGCTAACCCTACACATTTCTCTTGTACCCTGCATTTTTTAACTTGTAGTGGATGTGTGATGTGGAATGTGAGACAAGTAGAAAAACTGTGCTCGGCTTTCCAGTTTATGGCCACAATTTATTTGAATTGTGAATAACTAAGTCATGCAATAATTGCTCAACAGAGTCCTAAAATATATTATCACACTGTTTGGTATGGTGTCATGAAATATATTATCACAATGTTTGGTATAGAGAGATTTTTTTTTTTTTTGTTTTTTTTGTTTCAAGTATATCCAAGTTACTATGCTTAAGCTTCCTGCTAGGTGTAGCAGAATCACACAAATTTTCTTGCTTACCATCTATAAGTATATTGGTGTGTCTTCCACCAAAGAGATTTAATCCCTATAGCAGTCACGTAAATTTTCTTACAATCCATTGTAATATTGTCACACAATAATACCTCATGGACTCACGCAATATACCGTTTGGTATAAGATGAAAATTTTGCTATTAGCAATAGCCGAGTTACTGTGTTCAGGCTTCCTATCAAGTATAGCTAAGTCAAGAAACTCTCAATGGCCAGTCGTGGTTGTCCATATTCGATTCCACAAGGAAATTCATTCTTGCCATCATATCATGAGTGAATTATTAGTTTATTTGACTTTTCTTGATATCAAAACATTGTTTATGATGTAAAGAATACTAAATCTTACATATTTTTAACTTGTATTGGATGTGTGACTGTAGGGTTTTTTTTCACAAAAAACTTCCACCTTAATATTGCAAGCAATGGAGAGATATATGTCAATACTTTGAAGAAGGATTGGAATCTAACCCTTGGACTGTAACACATTCTTCTTGTATGTGTTCAACCACTTATCAATTTATCTTGTTTATGGGTACGATGTGATTATGTTACAAGAGATGCAATGTGTTTATGTTATAAACAAAATATATTTATATCGTTTTATTTGTAGGTTGTATACAAGCATTCATGCTTTGAAGCCCAAATTGAAGAGTAAAGTGGCAATTTCAGAGTCTATTGCTTTAAATGAAGGACCAAGAAATACCCCCGTGACCTCTCCTACCCCACTTCTACCATTCCAAACAAATATGAGAATAATATTCAAGATCCAAGCATAAATGTCGGTTCAACAGAAGCTATAGGATTTGGTGCATCAACATTTCATAAGAAGAAGGATCTAGCCTCTACCACAGTGCACATTGATAAGAAAAATCTGGATTCAATTTAGGAGGGCATGGTAGATTCTGAATTGTATGATATGTACTTTTCAACTATAACAGATGAATATTCTAACACCAGGCTTTGTAATGTGTCTTAACAGTGGTTTTAAGTTTTTCACAATAGTCATAGGTTTTCTCTAGTGCTTTTACAAATCTTTTTCTAACCAGTGCTTAACAAGCTGACTTGGCTCTAGGTCTATGGAGTTGTTTCATATATTCAATTTATTCTAGCATGATGATATGCAGGTGTTTGTTGTAGCATGGTTTATTTTGGACTATAGAGGCCATCTACAACCTCTTTGTTGATGCATTTCTATGTCAAAGATGGATTGCAATTAGTGTTATTTTGGTTATATGCACCTTTACTTGTTATATATATGAGAAACTTTGCATATTTGTGTATAATAGTTTAGATTCATATTGATGTACATGAATATTTACATTTTTTTTTGTAGAAAATAAATATTTATGTAATTTTTGGTTCACTGGTCTTTTGGTTTGGTTTTTCTCTGATTATTAGTTTTGGGGTCAAATGGTTCGATGCTGGTCCAATTCTGATAACATTGGTTCATTGTCTATTGATCATTTTCAGTTTTAACTTTTGAGTCTTGATTTTTGATACTAATGACCTTAGACCAAGTCTTTGACTCATAACCTTTTACTATTTCTGAGTTTGAGTAATTTCAATTTACTAGTCTAGTATTTAGACTTTAGTATCTACTATTGAATCATTTATGATGTGTGAACCAATATATTTCATTATTGAATTTAAATTTGAATCATGTTTATAACGCACACGCATATCGTGACATCCCCCTATCCCCTTGAATCTTGGAAACTAGGTGGAACATTAGTTGTAATTGCTTGATATTTGTTCATTGAATGAATGCTACCTCTTGGGTATGACTCTATAGTATTGATTTTAGTGTCATGTTTGAGTGTATTGGTTGATGGGAGATGTTGTTGATGATGCCACTTTGAGTTTAGAGACCCAACCTTTAAGACAAGCTTCATAGGTGGAATCCCGAGTTTTATAAGAAGGCTAAATAATTAGTCTTCATAGAACATCTGAAAATGAAATCTAAAATGTTCGCCAATGCACTCATGTTCCTGTAAGTTTGGTCTAGGGGTCAACCCTGACTCTTGAGCATGGCAGGAGTGTTACATTACTCCTTAAGCTCACCCAATAATTCTATTAATCTTCCTTAGACTTCATTCTTGAGTTAGGAATAGATCTGGGCAAAAGAGCTATGGCAATATATCGTGGATTGGCTGGAATAGTGAAATCTTTGATCTCTACCTTATGGAATCCTCATACCCTATCTAACGAGAATCTTGGAGGTTTTTGTTCTACTCTGGAGTGTTGGAGTGCAGAATTTAGATATAACCATTTATATTCTTATGGGACAACTACTCAATGTTTATACTTGCTTGGATGAGGAATTATTATTATGAATTATCTTCGGTAAAATAGACCTTGGAAATCTGAAATTGACATCCATAGGCCATATTTGGGTTAGCTTGAAAATATGAAATCAGTGTGCCTAATTAAGATTGGTAGTATATATATGTGTGTATTTATGTATGTATTCAAATTGGGATGAAAATCAAAGTCCAATCCTTTTTGGGACAACATGTATGTTCACCTCTCATGTATATATAGGTTTTTTTCTCTGACAAAATACACACACATGCAGCCTAGAAAACTGTAATTGATGGGCCTTGGAGTGTAGGTTGGTCATGGAAGATTGGATGTGTCTTCATCCAAGACTTGCAAGCATAATTATGTATGTATCCTTAAGCTAAGGGAGAGCATCCCATTATAACATGTAATGGGTGTTAGCACCAAGAACTTCATGGATGAAATTACAAATTTGTACACAGGCTTGAGGGCTTGTAAGTATTTCTTTGGTCTTGTTGTGGTCTTGCTCCAAGTTGGCTACGCATGTACTTACATAGCTAAATAGGCCATCATATCATGGAACTTCTCACTCAAAAGGGAATAAGAGTCACACCAGACGTCTTTCTCCTCGTTAGAGTTTCTAATAGAGACTATTCTGTGATGGTTTTGGAGGCTTTTCATGGCCTTTTCTTTTGGTCAAAATTGGGCATCACCCAGACCTGGAAATGAATTTTCATTGTGGGAGTCTACTTCTAATGCTCTTATGCCCCTGGATCTGAAGCAAATAAACAAGCTTAGTATGCAATTGAGATTAAGCTCTCTTTAGCCCTGCTCATGATCCTTTGTAGCTCTTGGGGAAGCAAATAAACAAGTTTAGAATGCAATTGAGAGTAAGCTCTCTATAGTCCTGCTTAGGATCCTTTATAGCTCTTGGTGATTGTATTTGTAGTAGATTTTAGTCATTGATAGGTTAATTCAAGTCTTGGAAATCTAATGTCATTAAAGACTTTGCCTCGACTACCACCTTATCCAATGACTGGAACTTGCTATGATCAATCCTAGAATTTCCTGAGTTGATTTATGATATGGTGGATTAGTGAAGGAATTTTCCTATAGGTGTTAAAGTTTCATGGTCAATAAGGATTTTTCCTCTCAAATTGGTGTCAAAATGAATTTTGTGTGCCTTAGACCATTAAATGCCACAAATCATAGTGAGATGTGCTTGAGTGTGGGTTAAGTAATTGCATTGTGGGAGAACTAATATGCATTTACAATGTCTATCAAAAGAATAAAGGTGCAACTAATATGCATTTACAATGTATATCAAAAGAAGAAAGGTGCAACTAATATGCATTTAAAATGTATATCAAAAGAAGAAAGGTGCATTGTAGAATGCATGTGGTGTCATAAGAGAGGCATCATGTCACTATATCAGGGATATAAAAATAAAAGTGTGTTTAAAATGTGAATAAAAAAATGGATACATACAATATTTAGTGAAAATAGGGGTTTTATAGATAAAAAATTTGATGAATGTTTCGGTGGAGGATATGGTCGAAGAAGGAGTGTTCTAAAAGAAGGGCGATTTTGGAGCTAGGGTTTCAGTTTTACAGAGTTCATTCTCCATGGGAGGCCATAAAGGAGGGAGCTTCACTCCCTCCTACAAGCAGGTAGTGGCTAGCATAGGAAAAAAACCAACAAAAGAGGACAGAGTTCCTTCAGCGAAAAGGCAAAATGACAGAGAAAAGGAGTAGGAGGGCTCTGAATCCAAGAAGAATAAAAAATCTAAAGACAGCAAGGAAATGGATAAGGAACAGAGCACAAAATACCAAATCCAAAAGGGACCATGCAAACCCAAGACTACTATTACTCCTAGAGTTGTTTTGAATGATCCTGCTCTACAGGCGCATAGGGACCACATGTAAACTCATGCAATCATTTGTAAGTTCATGGGTTTATGGCCCACTGAAAAAGCACTACAAACATGGATTAAATACCATTGGAAACCAAAAGGAAGCATAGAACTACATCTTGGTTCAAAGGGATTCTTCACTGTAGTCTTTGCAAACATTGAAGATAAGGACAAAGTGTTTGAAGGAGGGCCCTACTTTTATGCAGCAGTAGGCCTATATATGCGACTGTGGATCATGAATTTTGTCCCAGAATGTGAAACTTTCACCCAGTCCCGATTTGGGTAAGACTCTACTCTCTACCTTTGGATTACTGGCAACTGGAATCCCTATCTGCCATAGGAAATAAGTTAGGACGTTTTTTCAAAGCTTCTAAGGCCACCAGAAGGGGAAAATACACATCCTTTGCAAGAATATGTGTGGAGATGGATATTTCTGGAGCTCTGCCAGATGAGATAATATTGGAAGTATTTGATGAGGAATGGGTTCAAACTGTGGATTATGAGCACATCCCATTTAGATGTCGTAAATGTCATGAACATGGGCATCTATTCAGAGATTTCCCTCTCAGTAAAACTGAAAACAATAGTAAAACCAACACCATGAAAGACACTGAAAGCTTTCACAAAGTGATCCAGAAAGGAAAAGGAAGCAAGAGGGGTTCAAAGACACATCAAAATGACATGCAACAAGCCAGTCAAAACAAGTTTCAAGCACTAGAAGAGGAAGAGGGGATTATGAAAGTAGATCAGACCAAGGGAGGCAGTCCAGGGAACGAGGAGAACGGAGAAGAGGATGAGAAAACATAAAACATTAATATACAGAAAGAAGATATGATGGGTGACACAGAATTGGATATGGATCTAGAAATGACCCAAAATGAGATAGAAATGGAAGATCACGAACACAGGAGATTCTTGAGAAAGAGAATCTAGATCTAGAAGGATTCTTGAAACAAGTAACTAGGGAGGGAGTAGATTCATTACCTCCAGAAGAGTTCAATAGAGTTCAATAGTTGTTCGTATGGAAAACTCAGACCATAGAGTAGGAAAAGCAAGGGAATCATGAAAGGCAGGGCATCGAAGGTGTGAAAGCAATGAAAACGACACCGGGCTTGGCACCCAGATACCCAGGGAAGAAAAGAGGCAGGAAAAAGCAGAATGAGCTCTTGATGGAATGTGGAAAGCTAATGATAGACTCAGGTAAGATGAAAGACCTATCCAGTTACTCCTTTACAAATCTCTAATTATGAAGCTCACTTCTTGTAATATTATAGGTTTAGGCAGCAAAAGAAAACAAAGATTACTTAATAACATAATGAAACAAGTAGCTCCGGATGTAATCTTCATCCAGGAAACTAAATGTTCCATTCAAAAGATAAAAGAGATTCACAGTAAATGGCTCAATAAATTTGAGTTTCTGGAAGTCAAAGTAGAGAATACAGCTGGTGGCATTCTCACGCTTTGGAATCCCCAAAAAATTGACATTATAGATGCAGAGGCAGCCAGGGATTATCTATCAGTGGTCATTCAACCAGTGGGAGATAAGGAAGTCTACCTGGTCACGAATGTGTATGGTCCCCAAAGAATGGATGGCAAACTCAAGCTTTTAGACTCCCTGCAGGAGCTTAGGGAAAGATATGCAAGTATCCCCTGGATCTTGGGGGTGATTCAATATGATCAAATCTTTATCATAGAAAAATGGGGCACCAGAGCTCTAAATAAAGATTCTTGTGATTTCCTATCCTTCATAGACAATATGAGGTTAGTGGATATTTTTATGAGTAATGGTACCTCTACCTGGAACAATAAAAGAGGAGGAGAGTCTCAGGTGGCCTCCAAATTAGATAGATTCATCATCTCAAAGGATCTTATGTTCAAGGACAAGGACATAGTGGCTAGAGTTCTCCCCTTTGGGGGCTTTGATCACTGGCCAGTGCAACTGGAAATCCAAGGCATTGGCACTCCCAAGAATAGACCCTTTAGATTTGAAAACATCTGGCTTTCCCACCCAGATTTCGTCAGCAACATAGCCAACTTGTGGGCTGAAGAATTAAACTTGCAGGGCACAAGCATGTTCCTACTTCAAAAAAGACTAAAACATATCAAACTTAGACTCATGGAGTGGAACAAGAAGGAGTTTGGTAATATTTTTGAAGGAAAAAAATCTATTGAAGGAAAATTGCAGGAACTCAACCAAACCCTTATCAGGGAGGGTTTTGATAAAGAAAGGAATGAGAAAGCAACCAAATATCAACAAGAATGGGAGAACTTCTGTAAACAAGAGGAGAATTTTTGGAGGCAAAAATCTAGAGTACAATGGCTAAAAGAAGGAGAATGTAATACCAGATTTTTCCACAGATCCACTGTGGTGAACAAAACTCACAACAAGATTTCTTCTATCAAGGATGAAGGAGGTCATTCTCATGAAGAAATAGAAGCAGTGTTGGTTCAACACTTTTGTAGTATTGCTCAGGAGTCCTGTTCAAATAGAGAACAATCCATTAAGGCTATATCAAGACATATACCTAGGCTGGTTTCCAAAGAGGGAAATTTCAACCTTAATAGACCTGTTTCTAAAGAGGAGATCAGTGAGGTCCTCAAAGAAATGCAAAATGGAAAGGCACCAGGTTCGGATGGTTTTAATGTTGATTTCTTCAAAGCTTGTTGGAATATCGTTAAACAGGACGTTCTAAATGTAGTGGAAGACTCGAGAAGGGACAAAACCATTCTAAAGGCACTTAATACCACCTTTATTGCCCTGATCCCTAAACAGGATTTAGCTCTAACTCCTGATAGGTTTAGACCAATTGCCTTGTGCAATGTTGTCTACAAGATTATATCCAAGGTTGTGGCCAATAGACTCAAACCTCTTCTTCCCACCCTGGTGTCGTGGGAACAATCTGGATATGTGGAAGGCAAGCAAATCCTCTATGACATAATTCAAGCTCATGAGGTGGTGCACTCACTAACAACCAAGAAGAAAGTTGGAATGATCATGCAGTTGGATATAGCCAAAGCTTATGATAAGTTGAACTGGAACTATATCAGAAAAGTTCTCTTGGATTTTGGGTTTGATCACAATTGGATCAGATGGGTTATGGCCCTTGTAACTTCTCCTAGTTTTTCAATTCTTGTTAATGTTTCTCCTTCGAAGACTTTTATTCCTTCAAGAGGACTCAGGAAAGGAGATCCACTCTCTCCCTTTCTCTTCATTCTCATGATGGAAGGGTTGGGTAGATCTATCAAGCATGCTAAAGAAGTTGGTACAGTCAAAGGTCTCCAACTTTCTGAAGATGGTCAAGCCTTAACACATCAACAATTTGTGGATGATACCATGCTGCAGGGCATCCCCACTATCAAAGAAGCTCTAGCTTATAAGCAAATCCCGAGGGACTTCGCAATGGCTTCAGGTATGGAAGTTAATCTCTCCAAATCTAAGATTTGTTTCTTTAATACTCACACTGCTATTCAGAGAAATATTTCCAAAATTTTTGGCTTCAAAGGGAGACCCTCCCTTCAAAATATTTGGGAGTCCCTCTTACGGCCAAACCATTTCACAAGAGCATCTAGGAGCTAGTGCTCAGCAAAATGCAAGATTAGATTAGGACATGGACTTTCAGATCTTTAAATTTGGCTGGTAGGATTTCGATCCCCCCAGATCACCCCGAATATGGTCCAATCATGACAGGTAATTTTCCTAATGATTTTTATATGGATCAATCATGTTTTTGATCGACCGTAATACTATAGAGATTTTGATAGATTCTGGTCATATAGAATAGATATATCTTCTGAGATATACCTTATTTTTTTATAAGGTATAGATATACCGATATACGATACTTCATCACCATTTCGACAAATGAAATTGATCGATACGAATTGATTATATGATACGATGTCAGTAGCTGATAAAATAGCTGTTTCAGCGTCTACAATAGCTATAACAAAGATCGATAAGATGCCCCTGGCCGGCTATATTTTAAGATAATCCGAATATGCTACTGAATTTGAATCGACCGTATGCAGTATTGGCGACACATAAGTGCTCTAACCATGTTTCGACTCGTAATACCAATAGATAATGAAGAAAGCACCTCGAACTCGAATAAGTGTATGCTCGAGCATAATAGATCAACCCCTTATACCTTTATCTTCTCAGATACAAAAGTTATATTTAGTTTTTTATTTTCCATTATCTAATGATCTTCTATTATAAGATCAGGAATAGAATTATACTTCTCATCATACTTATTAGACAAAAAAGATATCCAGGTGGATTCATTATGTGCGCGAGAATTTCCAATATTCTGACTCATGATCACATTCACTAAAAAAAAAAAGTGACCTTATCCACATACCTAATCGGATTGAAATATTTGTATTTCAATGGATCTGGGAATTACATGAACTGGTCTATAATTCCGTTGGTTGATAATAGACTCTGATCAATAATACATGTGACATTCTTAATCAAATTATAAATATCCTGATCCTTATTTATGATCCATCCGGAAAAAAGGTATGGTCTCGACCCATCAGTCCTCTCTGATCGAATCCAAACTGAATCTGAAGAATTGGTAGAAATTCTTTAATCGGTCAGAATGTTCGTCCATAGTTCCTTCGGACAGACAAGTTAAACTTTGAATTGTTTTAATTCTCGAATCTTCGATCACCGATATTGGTAAACGTCCCGGAGCAATATAATCATAATTTCATTCATGACGATCATACATAGGTCGGGAGTTCATATTCTTTCAATCATAAAAAGAAAATTTGATGAACAATACTCAACACAATTTCCACGAAAGATGCAAATTCCAGAATAAATACTATAAATTACCAATCGTTCGTTTTTCCAATCAACAACGGGTGGATTAATCAGGCATAAACGCATACTCCACAAGCAATACTTTGAAAGAATCCGAAGTGTATTCATCCACGAAATCGAGGATGGGAGATCCGTTTTTTATAGGGAGATTTAATAGTCATAGGTAAACGATTCATGTGATATAATGATTATGCATCATTCGCATACCTGTAGCAGAAATAGATCATATATCATGTCCCTATCTCCAAAAATAGAAGAGAATGGAGTTTTAAATATAAGAATAAAAAGTTTGAGCATCGATATTCGCCATGAAAAAAACCAGGCTATAAAAAAAACTATACGACCCAACTTTAGCATAATCACTCTGCTATAGCTAGCCCTTTGGGATACATATTTCCCGATCGATCTTTTCGGTGCATTTACCTTTATTGCCTCTGCGAACATAGTAGCGCAATAATCCCATTGCGTTACATAGGGGAGATATTGTTCGGTTCTAAACAATTTGCTTCCTACCCCCCCCTATGTAAATAATCTGATAGAGGTTCACAGCCAATAAAACTTTACCATCTAGCAATAAGTCGAAGAACAACGTGTATCGATGGATAATGAGGACCCATACTTACCATCAGGGGGTCTTTCAGCAAGCATGATCATGTGTAACCCCTCTT
Organism: Pinus tabuliformis; assembly: GCA_031772625.1. Taxonomy (NCBI): domain Eukaryota; kingdom Viridiplantae; phylum Streptophyta; class Pinopsida; order Pinales; family Pinaceae; genus Pinus; species Pinus tabuliformis. Next base: position 979,170,912 of record CM062805.1, on the reverse strand, counting down.
CGATTCGTTTTCTAAATGAGAAAAATAAAAGGAAAAAAGAACGACTGGATCCTGGATCTCTAAAAATTGGATTGGAATTGAAAACTTTGAAATTAACGGGTTTTTAGCCCACGGATACCCAATTGACCAATTAAATCATCGTAACGAAGTTTATCCCTCTTGGATAGATAAACCAGAAGTTTCTTACGTTTGCTCAAAATTTTCCACAAACCCCTTTGGGATGAATAGTCTCTTCCGTGCAATTGCAGATGCTGGGTAAGTCTTAGGACCCGATTGGTTAAATAAAATACCTGAGATTCAACAGATCCTCTCTGTTTATCGGGAATCAGAGATGAACTAATGGACAAATTATTGATCATAAAAAAAACACAAATTTTTCCAGGGCTTAATTTTTTTTCGAGTCAGAAAAAAGAATTAGATCCATTCTTTCATTTTCATGGTTCATATAATAATTCTGATTCGTTCCGTCCGACCATTTAAGAAAAAATGGTTGGATTCTTCCTATCTTCTTGGACGAACATCTGGTTTTAACCTATGGCAAAATATGATACGAGATGTAGAATATTTTCACATTGATGAAACAGAACGAACAGATTGGTTCAATTTTTGCCATATCCTGAAACTCCATTGAATCAATCCATTCTTTTTTTTTTACGAAAACGGAATTGAAGCAAAAAATTTATCAATTGACAGTTAGGGGATACATACGTATTCTCAACATCGCGGATCGACTCCCATCATTTGTATTGAACCAATATCTATTCATGCAAATAATATCCTCTAATCGATAACTAGGCCAAAGAAAACGTTTAATTATTTGTGTTGTATCTACGCTAAGATGTTGGTCTCTTCCCATGAGTTCTTCATCATTTTGTATGTCTTTTCCATTGGAAAATCCTACATGATCATTCTCCAGATCAAACCGATTCAAGATTCGAAATTCTCTACGACGTTTTGGAAGCAAAATATCTTCTAAATTGAGGGAACTAAAAATCTTTTTTTCATCCCCCAGAATTTTCCCGCGTTGCACAGATCCATCATAAAAATCTCCATCTATCCATTCTCCGGCTCTTTTTTTTAACTTCAATGAAATACTTACGATTTTATACATCAGGAATTGGTCATCCACTATGCTTGATAAACGATATGGTTGGAAGACCATTATTTTTTTATCTTCCCTTATTTCATTGTCATTGCGTACCTTTCCCCGAACATTCCTCTGAAGAGCAAGTTCTTTCGATATTTTATTTGCACTGCTATTCTTCTGAATAGCAATGCAAAAGGCCATTAGACTAAGGTCAATATTTCTCTCTTGGATCCGAAGATATGTTCCCGGATCCTTCATTCCGGACATAACCCTGCAAATATTCGCCAGATAGAAGAAACGTTTTTTCCCTAGAACGTCTACTACTTTGCATTGAAAAAGACCTTTATTAGTTTTTTTCTTTCCATCAGTTTGTTGATCTTCTACTTGACCATCTTGATCTTGACCATCTTGATCTTCTACTTGACCATCTTGATGTTCTACTTGACCATTTTTATCTTGACCATCTTCTACTTGTTTGTTCTTAACATTTGATCTAATACCTATTATTTGTTCTAGAACATTTGTTGTTTCCTTCCGTGCTAACCAAGGTTGTCCTTCAATCAATCCCGATTTTCATGCTATCAGATCTCCCAGCTCCCAAAGGTGTTCTGCAGTAATTTAGAAACATGTAAAGAGACTTTCTTTGGGGCAAGGGGGAAGAAAAAAAGAAATGGGCCTTGGTGGCATGGGAGAAAATCTGCAAACCCAAAAACTATGGAGGACTAGGTCTGGATGATCCTGAGATTTTAAGTAAGGCTTTAGGAGCTAAATTATGGTGGCGATGGGTTAAAGACCCTGAGGCTCAATGGGCAAAGATATGGAAAGAAAAATATGCACACAGGTGGAAAAACAATGATCTAATAAGAATGTCAGGATACAACAAGGGCTCTCACATCTGGAATAAAGCCTGGAATAACAGGGGCTTAGTCCAAGGAAACAACTTCTAGGAAATCAAAGAAGGAAACCTGACCCTATTCTGGGAGGACAGATGGAAACAAGAACCTATTTTGTTAAAGGAAGACTTGAGGGTTCTCAAGGAGGATACAGATACTAAAGGGTTATATAAAGTTAAAGACTTTTGGGTCCAAACCAACAGCACTGAAAAATGGAGAACCTGGAGGAACTTCGATTTCAGAGATGAAAGCCCCCTGAAGGCTAAAGCAGAAACTCTAAAAAATAGGTTAGAACAAAGGAAGATTTTGAAATCAGGGGGACAAGATCAGCTAAGATGAGGTAACAAAAATTAGGGTACGTTTAATCTAAAATTGGAAAAACTCATTCTCCTTGACCTTCACTCACAAGCTCCAGATAAGACATGGCAAGACTTATGGAGACATCAAGGCTGGATGAAGATTAAACTCTTCATGTGGCTAGTTCAACTTAAGAAAATCTTGACTTGAGATAATATTAGGAAGAGGGGTGTCTTGGGGCCTTCTAGATGTCAGCTCTATGTAGCCCATGAGGAAACTATGGAGCACCTTCTCAATAATTGCACCTTCACCTCCAGTTTGTGGGACTCTTTTGCCATCATTTTTCGAGAGACTGACAGGGATAAAGGAAGCATCATCAGCACCCTAAACAGATGGAGAAGAACCTATTTCGATAATGAGATTCTTAGCTCAGCATGGGCAATCATACCAAGTTTTATCATTTGGAATGTTTGGAAAGAAAGGAACAACAAAATCTTCAAGAATGTAAAGAGGCCATCCCAATGCCTTTTTACGCAGATCTTAAAACAAATCAAAGAAACAGTTGGCACTATTGTGCGAAATCTCCCCAAGAATCCTCCTTCAGTAGAGGATTTGAGAACTCTCGGTGAACTGGGTTTGCAGGGACTTATACCTCAGGGATGGGATAGGAAAGTAATCTCCCTGGTTTCAGAGCAAGATTTCTGGCATCCTCCCCCCAAGGGTTTTTTGAAATTCAACATTGATGGGGCTTCAAAGGGAAACCCAGGCCCCGCGGGTTATGGAGGTGTGTTAAGGGATGAGAATGGAGGAGTACTGTTCATCTTCTACTGTCATTTAGGAAGAGCCACCAATAACATGGCGGAATTGATGGCTATGGAACAGTGTTTAGATTTCCTGAAACAGGATAACCGACAAAATGTGATTGTTGAGGCTGATTCTGAGTTAATCATTGAATCAGTCAAGAGAATCAGCTGGGGTACAAGGCCGAAAAAAGTCTCAAGAAACTGGCGTCTGATCTAGGGCTTTCAATGGATTCAGCAGCACCTCCAGAGCCTTCAGACTGTCAGCTTTAAACATGTACGAAGATCGGCTAATAAACTGGCAGATCTTCTTTCCAATCAAGGAGTGATCAGCACAGAGAATAGGGTGGCATTTGACTAGCAAGAAATGCTGCAAAATAGGTTAAAAGTGAAATGTTATGACCAGGCAGATGAAGACAGGATTGTATTTCAGAGTAGGGCTATGGAGATAGAATCCAGTTGATTCAGTGGATTCTCAATCGGGCGGCCCTGGTTCTTAAAAGAAAGAATGGTTGGCAGGGGTTTCATCCCTCTTAGCTTTTGGCAAAGAAAATGAAACGACAGGTAGGATCCCGGGGACTCTGAACCACTGCAATACCAGGGGTTTTCTGTATGGGATTGGAATCCCAGGTCGGGAGCGGTTCTCAGGCGATCGTGGCCCTCATAAGCAGGAAATGTTATTGTCGATTTAGAAGCGATACCATACAGAGAACTACACATGGCGATGGGGTCGGCTAAAATACCGCTCTCATCAAGCACTATTGTTCAATGAAATTAGTCAGTGCGATATGATCCTCAGCCGTCAGATCAGGTGAAGAGATTCAACGGCCGAGATTGATCATGTTGGTTATCGGTTTAGTTGGCCGGATGAGCTAATGGTCAGTGATATTGGTTGGCGCGATTTAATCCTCAGCCATAGGATCAGGCGAAGTGTTTCGATGGCTAGGATTGATCATGTAGGTTATCAGTCTAAGTTGGCAGGATTAACATCTATAGAAATCTACCTTCAGTCCACTCTTGGAATGGAAAACCGCGCTAGAGCAGTTTCCAGGTGATCGCATGGCTCTTGAGTGGTAAATGGTATTGGAGATTTGGAAGCGATCCCATTAGGCTTCTAGCACGTGGTAGGGGAGGGGTAAGGAATACCACCCTCCATCGCGCACTATCTTTGGTCAACTTGGTAGCACAATAATGCTCTGGACCATTGGATCTAGCCGACCGGATCGACGGTCACAAACAACTGTGCTATTTTGTGGGGCCAGGTCTTTCTCTCCATGAGTTCTTTTGGATTGTTTTGGTGCGAGAAGTATGGAGGATGGAAACTGTTGTTGACTTTCTGGGCGGTAGGGTAAGGAAGTTACCGGTGCTTTCCTTGCGGATGGAGAATCTTTTGTCCAAAGTTTAGTAGTGTGAGAGTTGTGGTAACGACTATTGTTGGGGGGGGCTTGTCTATGACAGGATGCCCTTTGGTTTTTTTCCGAGTCCATGAATTTGGATGGTTTTTGTATATTTTGTAGCGTTATTTTGAATTAATGAAATAGTAGGATCGTCTCTTGCTTCAGCAAAAAAAAAAAATATGGATTTTATAAATTGGGAAGGTGTATTGGATTTATATTGGTAGGGCATTAAATAATGTGATTTTTAGAGGTATTTTCCAATATGTAGTCAAATTAAGGGTATTGTTTAGTATGCCACGAATGGACGTGCTATGTCAGAGGTTCAGTGAGTGAAGCCCTTGTGTTTTGGGTAGGGGACATATTTTTCGCGAGCACACGATATAACCTAGTGCCGCCACGTAGCCAAAAAATGCTCGGCCAAAACTCCAAATCTCGTGTTCTTTTGGACCATTAACTGTCGAAGGATGAAATTTGTGCAATATTGATATGTACCGTTGGATTTGGAGGTGGGAGATTGAAGGGATATCGCGCGGTGAAGTTGCACGGAAGGAGTTGGGACGTGGTTGGCAGGGCCCGGGGTTTAATTATAATGAAATGTGATTAATTAAAATGTAATCACAGGATTTTTAATATAAGTAATGGGTTAATAAAAGGTGGGGACCATGGGTTATATGGCAGAGGATTTTAACTATACACCAAGGTTTGGTGAGTTATAAGGGTGTCAGGAAATTATTAACGTGGGAGACTTTAAAAACATAAAACAGGACTTTAGGAAATAACATAGGATAAAGGGCTTTAGTGGGTTTTTAAGGGGAAAAGGGGAAATTAATAAGGGGGGAATGTATTATTTGTGATGGGAATGTGTTTCACACTAGAGAAAGGGGTTTTGGGAAGGGGGAATGATTTTTAACGGGTAATGTGTAGGGAAATGTGTGAAACAATGGGAAAAGGTAAAAATGAAGGGAAAGGGTCTTTACAAGGGGAAATGAAGAGGGAAGGGGTGCTTTGGAAGCAAAAGAGGACAATATTAGAAGACGAAAAGTAATGGTGGGATAATGAGGGGAAATGAATAAAGTAAGTATGTGGAGGGTCTAGTGAGATGAGGGTAAATTAGTAAATAATCTTTAGTGAATGTCCTTTCTCTTTGACAATTCCTCCTGCACATGAGAAATAGGATTAAACATGATGAAAGTGCTTTTTGACTTGGCAACCTTGTGTACTTGTAAATATTCTTCTACCTACCCTTTATTTACCCTAGAATTTTATCTTCATTCATTGGGTGAATTTAAGCTTTTTGACCCTTTATTTCTTTTTCCTTGATAAACAAACTATATAATTCTAACCTTATAACTTCCAATGGCTCAGATTAAACTGATGAGCTCATTATTATTCTCTACCTAACTACTGATCTGCCAAGATTAAACAATTTGGCTAGATCTTTATTCTTTATCTATGAACATGAAATTTAAAGCGTGAATGAATCAAGATTAAACTATTTGACCATCATGGATTGTGGCATTTTTTACAAGCTACACACAATATTATTTGCAAAAAGTAAACTAAGAGTAGTGGCCTTTGAATGTGCACACTTTCATGATCTTTTTTATCTCTTTTTGGTGGGGTTCATATTTAATATTATTTTTTGATCTTTGTTTCCTTTTGTCCTTTGATTATTCTTTTAGGACATACCCTCTTTACATTTTTTAATATGCGAAAACATTTGCAAAAAAGCAAAGGTATGTACAATATTACAAGACTTAACATAGTCAATTCAAAATTATGATCCGTATTATTCTAGGAACCTAATAATGGCTCCACTTGGGGATGGCATCTCCTTGTGAGATGTCAAGAACACCATCGACTAGTGGCCTAATCCATTGGGCTGATCCCAAGCCTGCACCTGCTTTGTTATATAATCTCTGTGACTGAAAATCTTGAACTAAAATCTTAACCTTTTCTGCAAACTGAAATCTGACACATGCTGTACTGAAATCTGATCTGAAATAAACTTGCTACTGAAAAACTGAATTTAATCAAACTGAAATCCTACCTACTTACTCTAATCAGTTGTCCAACTGCTGGTTAGGTAAAATGAAACAGCCAATGCAACCATTCAAGCATTATATACATTGGTGGATTTTGCTGCATTAGCTTGTTTGTGATAAAAATGAGGTTCTAAAACCCAATAGAAATTTGTCAACAAATGAAAAGATAAGGAAATACTTGATTTTCATTGTTGACTCTAGGAACTTTTCAAAAGGATGTTCCAAAATATATACACTATTTTTCAACTGATTTATGAAACTGTACATCTGTTCTTGATGACCTCTATGCCATGAAACTGAAATGTCATTTTTATCTTTATCCCCCTGTAGATTTTTAGACAAGCTTTGTGATAATATTTCTACTGATTGAAATGATTGATAGATGAAACCTTTATCATCTTGATCCTAAATCTCATAGTTAGTTAATGGAGAAAAATTTCGATTGCATCCACCATCTAATATATCAGCTATTGGATCATAAAAAACTTGGAAGGATTTTTGCAACTTATTGCATATAGGTTTGAATGGAACTTCATAGATTTCTACAAGCTGCTCATCCTTTTCTTTAGAGATTTTATACCACATTTCCTTTAAAAACTGAAATGATTCAACACATAGTGGTATAGAACTTTCCTATGTCATTTGATCAGGTGTTTCAATGAAATTTGATAACTGTAGTTGTGAAACTGAAGAATATTGATTAAGAGTTTTATTGTCTTCTTTGTTATCAATAACAATACCAAAAGATTGTTAATTTTTTATTGCTTTAAAGTTTTCTCTGATGAATTGAAATGAAGAAAAACAAAGAGGCAAAGAACCTTCACTTATTTCCAAATTTTTCTGCACTTTCTTCCTCACTTTCATAGCTGATATGAATAAGTTGGTCACTGTTTTCAAGTTGGTGAAATTGAATTTCCTTATTTCCCAAACTAGCTTCTGATTGCTCTGTTAAGTTAGCTTGAAATCGAAGAACATAATTATCATCATACTGATAATACTCAGGCAAATCATTAAAAGAAGGAATGTCATCAAACATACACATTAGATCAGTGGATTCCTCTTCCAAATATTGATCTGTAAATCCATTTTTTGATCTATGGTAGTTGGAATTAGCAAGAATTTGTTCATGGCTATCAACCTCTTCTTCTTGTGAAATAAATGTGGCACGGTGATTTTAAACAAAAAAAAATATTTCATGGTGATCTTCTGTATCCTTTCCTCTATTTTTCTTACCAAAATGTCGAATTTTACCTTAGCAATGTTGTTCTTCTCTGCTTCTGCTTTCAACTTTTCTCTTCTAATTTGTAGATTAACTTCTACATCTACTGTAATGTTCTGCATTTCTTCAAGAGTTGTTGGGTTTCTTTCTCTTATCTGAAATTCTATTTGTGGGTCAAATGCTTTTGGATAATGCAAGAGAGCTTAATTAGGAGGAGGTCTTATATTTGATGGCATTGAATAATAGATATGATTAAATCTGTTAGAAAATTGTTATATTGTTTCATTTAGTTGTCTTTTCAATTGATTATATTCTTCTATGAAAAATTGCAATAGGCAGGTTCTTGAACCAACTCTTTACTTTTCTTTGCAAAGAAAGAGAAAAAAGCCCGATAATAACATCATCTTCATTAATCTCAACTAGGTCCAAATAATTCTCAAAACCTTGAATATGTTTTTGGGTAGTGATACCATTCTCTCCATCAAAATTGGGGAGATATTTGTAATAGTTATTAGGAAAATCATGGAGTATAGGAGGTAACATGAGGGGCTTACATCTATCAGGAACTTTACAAGGTACAGGAATATGTACAGGGATTGTAAGATTAGTATTGATTGTTTGAGGCTTCTCAATCAGAAAATGATCATCATAAGATTCAGAAAAAAATGCTCAAATGGATAGGGAGAATATATATCTACAATATTCAAAGGAAAATAATAAAAAATTATTCTAAGATCTTCTCTAAAATACAATATATATTGAAAAACCTTCTTAATGAGAAAGAACATGATGTTTTGGACTGTAATCCAAGTTAAAATCCTGATCTTTCCATATTGTTCTTTCAGATTCATTGCTCCAGTGGAGCCGTGAATGTGAAATTGATTTGGAGCTAGAGTCGCCAGATGGATGATTTTAACCTTTGTGTGTCTGATCACTATCCACCATCATAGATCAAATCGGATCTTTGTATAATTTTTCTGAAGAAAATTTTCGCTAGTATGGTTGCCACTTTGTTATCACTCAGTACTTTCTCAAGGTTAAAGAAAGAAATCACTAAGGTAACCACAAACCTACTTTTGAGATTAGGATCTAGCTTTCCTAATGCTTAGAGAGGGCTCTCTCTTAATGATTTAACTTTGTTGAGTTATTCGATTTTAGGCTACTAATTTAAGCTTGGTTGGTTTTTAATTTGATTTGGTGGTGGAATCACTTATTTAGATGGATAGGTGACTGTCTATTTTCCATTGGGTTATGGAGTCAAGTGTCAAGAAAACAAGACTGAATCAAGTTCTAAAGATAGTGTTTACAGGGCAAGGTAGCTGAGTAAATTTAGATCTTTTAAGCTGGATGGTGAAGTGGTTTTCAATCGGGGTCAAGGAGCAATTAAGGGTTCCTCAAACCAGATAATGAGGGAAATGGTAGGGGTCAATCGAAACTAGGGAGCAATGAAGGATTCCCTACTCTAGATATCAAAAGAAAACATTAAAATGATTAATTGTTCAAGACAAAGTGTACTTAAACAAATTCTGTAATAATTTTCCAGTTATTTCATTCAATTTAGATAACATGCAAGTATATGAAACACTTAAGAAGATAACAATTTGACAAATAGAAAATACTTCACTAAAGTGGCCCAACACATGAATCCTGTAATGCAATGTCTTTATTACTCAGTCCAGTCTGCTGACTTGAAAAAATGGTACAATGAACCCTTAGGTTTTAGATCAATACAACTATAGAAATGTCTAGCAATCCACACCTCTATACTTCGAATTATGAAGTATTTATACAAAAACTTATTACAAAATATCCCAAACTGTTTTGGGAATTATTCTAGGAAAAAGAAATATCTTCATGCAAGAAGATAGAGACAGATATGTAACCGCTGAAGCTGTCTCTGTTTATTTGGCTCTACTGTCAAACATTTTGCTGTCTTTTCTCCTTTTTTGTTTATCTTCCATATTGAATGTTTCTTTCACTTTGCCTTCTAACTGATACCCTTTCATCTGATACTCTTTGACTAGGCTGTGTTATCACTCAGGTTGTCCTTAAGCTCTGGAAAAGGATACGGCCGAGGTAACCACCGACCAACTTTGGACTGCAGGTTCTAGCCAACCTACAATCAGAGAGGGCTCTCTCTTTATGATTTAGCTTTGTTTGAAAAGGATTTTAGGCTAGGTATTGAGTTCAGAGGGTTTTTGTTTGGTTTTTGGTGGGAAAATTGATGTTTTCAGACAGAGAGGCAAGGCATAGTCTGGAAGTTTCAAACCATTGGGCGTGGAGTCGAGGAGGAGAACTGCTGGTGTATTTCTTCGGCCACAAGAGAGGGAATGTGGAGCAAGATAGCTGAGCATGAAAAAATATTTTAGGTTTAAATGATGGAAAGAATGCTAAGTAATGAGAGGCAGTTAAGAATCTCTCAATCAGCTTAACAGAGGAGGTAACAGAGCGCTACCTAGGGGCAGTAAAGAATCCCTAGATAATTGGCAAACACAGGTGAATTGGGGTAAACATGAGCCAGGAGGAATTCATACTCATAACCAATTCAATCAGAGGAAAACATAAAGAAATAGCAGAAATTGAGCATAGATAGTATTTAAACTAATTCTAGGCTATTCATTCTTTCTGCTATTTAGATAGTGGGAAACAATAAAACAGAGGTAAGATGCACTTATTGCTTCAGGCTGCAGCACAAGAATTCCATCTTCATCTCTCCAAAAACATTCATTTACAGCAGACAGTTTGCTCTCCAAGCTTTCAACAATCTTTGATTATAGAAAAAACTCAGGTATACAATGCGAGTCTCTGGTGAAAATTCTCAATCAACCAACCCTTGAAACAATGTAGAAGGCGGTATATATAGGGCAAAACTATCTACAAAGTTCCTTTATTACATCTTGACCTAATCTGATCATAAAGAATAATTAATTGACCTAACTCTAGTAGAAATAAATGCATGAAATAACTCGGGCTGCGCTAAGGGCGACCGTATCAAAACTGGATAAATTTTGTAGTCCTTGGCGGCTTGGTGCAGTGTTTTCTGCAATAAATGTGTATGGGTTTCTGCCTCTTTGTTGTCCGTCTGCATTTAAAGCTTTAACTATGATTTGAGGGCAAGGATGGGCTTACGCCTCTTGATTTGACTTTCTGGGGGGGGCTCATCAATGTTCAGGTGCTTCGAGCCCTTAAAAAATCTTCGGCTGATACTCTTTGGTAATAAACCGATGTTGTTCTGACGTACTGCGTGTTAAATCATCATTTAATGGCCACTGCTCAGCCTCTGTTTTCTTCAAAACTGTTTTCTGCTCCTCTCGGCAAGCTTCGCGAAAAAAAATGGTTCATTCGGCGCCTTTCGGGCTTCCTGGGGGCTGCAGAATGAAAAGATTCCCTGAAGATTCCCCATTCAGCCCCAAAAAATCTAGCGATGAGCGATTTGAAAACTGCCTCAGAAACTAATTCCGGGGCTTCGAAGTGCGAATTTTGCTCCTTCGCAACAAAAAGTGCTGATGACATCAGCATGACATCAGCGGAGGTGACTTCGCACAGAGGGTGATGTCAGCGATGACGTCAGCATGATGACGTTGCGGGATGACGTCAGCCTGATGACGTCATCATGTACGGACGGTGATGTGGCATGTACAGTGGCAGGGTACGGTGGCAGGATACGGTGGCAGGAGGCTGTTATAGACATTTTTGTGCCTTACAGCATGAAGCATGAAATATCGATAATCTAAGGGATCCAAAGTCCCTAAACATGTTGTTCCTACCCCTAGAGGAACAAGGTCAGCAAACCACAGCACTAAATATCAGTTCTCCACCTGAAAACACTCAAAAACAAGCTAATTCTGGATCATGTCAACTGCTCCACTGAGCATCTGCGCTGAATGTCAACTGCTCCACTCTGTACCTGCACTGAATGTCAAAAGCAATGAAGGCTACCTGCGCTGGGCGAGATTGGCCAAGTGGCACAGTCATTCTGCAAGGTGTCAAATGCCTAGGAAGCTTCCAAAATGACACTTGGATCAGGGAATTCGCCTTGTGATGAGTAAGAGGATCTAGATCTCCAAGTGGAAGCAAGAAACTCCAAGTGGACTCAAGAACTGAAGAATAACTGAAGTGGGAGAGGACACTAGTCAGCTTCATGCCAGCCTCAAGCTGACTCATCCTTTCTCCAAAACTCCTATATATAGAGCTCTCTCATGAGGTCTAGGGAGGCTGGAATCTTGTGAATGTAAGGAAGTGTTGTTGGTTTGAGTATAGAACTATTGGGTGATTTGCTTGAAGGAGGTGAAGAGGAGATTTCTTTCTGCTGGGAGGTGTTGCTGGATTGGGCCTTTTATGGTTGTAACACTCTCAGAACTTTACTTCTTCCATTAATAAAGCATTTGAGGTTCTTCTATATGCATGTGTCTCAATGGCGTCTTGATACTTGTATATTTGATTTATTCTAATCCTTGAATCAATTATGAATGTATGCTTCTTGTAGTTTCCCTTTCTTGTTATTTTGCAGGATCTTGGTGTAGCTGGGCCAGTGAAAGAGCAAGGAGCTGGGAGCAAACAGCAAAGAGGGAAGATTAGATCAACCATTAGTGGAAGATAACAGTTAGTGGATCTCTTTCTCCTCTCTCTTACATTTCATAAAGAAGTAATCTCGAATAGCTTTGCTTTGATTGTTGCTAAGGTACTATCACCCTTAGAGTGGGATAGGGTCATTCCGTATTGGATACTTTTCCCAACAACAAATTGGCGACTCCACTGGGGATCGTATCTTGTTGGTTGTTTGTGGTTTTTGCTATTCATTTCATAAACAAAAGGAGTACCGAATCGAACTGCATTTGGATCTTTCAAATGCAAAGTAGAGGGCAGCTACTCTAGCTCAGTTTCTGGGCAAGTTTATGATTTGAAGAGCTGATCCACAAGGACTCTAATAAGCTCTTAGTGATAGCTTTTCATCCTCCTTGTCATCCCTTAGTGTGTCCTTGACTGATAGCTTCTGATTTGGCCAAAAACTGTGAATTTTTGAGCAATCTGTGACCCGGAAACCAAGAGAAACGAAAGTTTCGTTCTTCAGTGCAGGCTGTGTGAAGGCTGTCTGCATTTCAGCGCAGTTCCCGAAGGGGCTACCTGCGCTGAAGGTCAAACTGCCTGTGTACCACCTGCGCTGGACCAGTCTTGCCTTGTGCTACTGGGGTTTCCTGCTGTTTCTTGCCCTGTTTTCACTCTTGTTTTTGCTGCCTGTTACCAGTCAATGTGCCTATCTGAAACCAACATTCCTTGCCACTATTCCGCCTCGGTTGTATAAAGAAACTGTGTTTGTTCTTTGTGTATTTCTTGTATCATTTATAGTTTCCCATAACGAAAGTGAACTAGTCTTGTTGTGACCTCTTAGATCTAGACCTGTGATAAAGTGTCGTTTTGATCTTAAGAGTTAGTTTGTTTGCTGTTCATAGCTGATTGAGCTTTTGCTTTCGTCATATGGTTTGAATTTATATATTTCTAGTGTCGAAACAAGTAAATCTTAAGGTGTCTTTTGATTTTGGACAAGCTTGTTTGCTTTCACTTGAAATTGAATTCAAAGTTATACAACAGCTTTCTTTTTTGTGTCGCACAAACATTAAGAAAGAGAAAAGAAATACTTGCATTGTGCATGTGCATTATGACAGTTTGCATGTTGATTTAGGAAAAAGTGCATTAGTGTGTGCTCTATGATCTGTGTGAAAAGATGTTATCTTTCTTTTCCCTCAGTAGTTAAGATTTTCAAAATTGAAAGATTGAAAAGCTTTCTTATCATCTTAGGCTGCATTTAGGAGTGTTATCATACATCTCGTGGTGATCCATAAAGGAAAACTGCTAAACAAGATCAACCTTAAAATAAATTGAATTTACATAACAACGCATTGAAACATAACGCAAACACATAGAGGTCTAAGCTAGAGACGTGTTCCGGCGTCGTTAAACGTGATATCTTAGCGTTGAGTGGTTGGGTGATTCCTCCACGGTGAAGCGATAAGTATCAATACGGACTTGTGCTCCCACGTACCGTCGCGTATATATTGGGAGACCCCTATAGGTATAAAGCCTTTATCCATAGGAAGCCATGTCGGCCGCCCTACTGATCGTAATGCAGTGAACACAACATTCACGAAGATCGACCACTCGTACCGTAAAACGTATTCTGTGGTTTTGCGAAAATTTTGGCACACCCTTTGCCTAGAACTCCAGAGTAGTTTCTTTTGGCCTTTTTCAAACTCTATAACTAAAAAAGTCCATCCGAGCATTTGTCACTTCGGGCTCGTTAAAACATCGAAGGAGACTAGAGTCATCTTTAGCTTTTTCTCGACTCTTAAAAGGTGAAAAAGCAAGTTGTGTCTAAGCGTCGTTATAAAATTTATTTTAAACGGAACATAATCACCTCCTATTCCCGCATTGATCTTGGGTTGAGAACATGGAACGCCCCAACCAAGGAATTCCACATGATGGAAATCCTAGTCCTTTCTCCTCTTGGGGAGAAGTTGGTGCGCCCCACATGGCCACATTGTCGCTTCCAGGACTGACAATTGGCCTGCCTATTTGGCTATTCTCAACCAATGTAGTTCAGACCACCATGGTTCCTGAACAGTCGAGTCAACAGTTAGATGAGTCTAGAGCTGCCCACCAACCTTCCACTTCCTATAACTCTTCCTCTAATCCTTCATCTTCGCAAGGTAGAGCCGGCAAAAGCCAAGCTCCCATGGAGAAGAAGGAGAAGAAGAAGAAGGAGCCTAAGGCGCCTGGGGGCAAGCAAAGGACATCTGACAAAAATCCACACACAGCACAGACCGGGCCTAAATCGCCATGTGTCATATGTAGGGGAGACCACTTCCATAGAGATTGTCCCTGTATTCCTCGGATACTAAGGGATTGGTCCCCTCGGTTGCACAATTCAGGAGCATCAACCTCTGATAGCCATGTTGAATGCTTACCGTCAACCAGCAAAAGTGAAGGTTCAAGACAAAGAGGGGGACCAAGATCCCCCTGCAAACTGTGTAAAGGCGATCACGCCATCCACCGTTGTCCCTTCTTAGACGAAGCGAAGAGAGTTTTGGAAGATCGTCCGGTTTCACCGGTAATACTTCCTCCTGGATACAAAAAACTCGTGCTAAGTCCTTCATTGGTTGAAAATACAGCTGGCCCGCTCAAGTGGTCAGCTGAAGAGTCAGTCATTGAAAATGAACCCACTGAATCTAGACCAGACAAAAGTCTAAAGGTCGATACGGCAGTTGACCCGGTTCTTCGTTCAGAGGTTTCATCCTCAAATGACATCGTCACTGAAGATTCATCTTCAAATGACACCCTCACTGAAGAGGATAAGGATGACACCATCCAGATTCTTTTCATTAACACAGACTTTGATGAGCATCAGGGCAATGCACCCATTCCTTTATCGCAGGAAGGAACATCGTCAGGGTCATATCCGGCCGTATATTCGGTCCCACCACCAAGCAACCTGGTTGTGTCCTTTGATTGGAACCAGCTAGGCAGACCCCGGTTACCAGCCAGTATACCATTCACAATCATCGTCCAAATTTATAGAATGGTAATGGCTGGAACTATCATTGATGAAGGGGCATCTGTGAGTATCCTTTCCTCTATTGCTTGGAAAGCACTGGGTTCCCCGGAGCTTTTGCCTGAGATAAGAAATCTCTCGGGTTTTGATAAAGGAACCAGTCGACCATTAGGGATCCTCCCCAATGTGCCTGTTACATTGAAAGGGAAGACCGTTCAAATGAACGTGATGGTCGTTCAAGGACCCTTGGATTATAACCTACTCCTTGGACGAGACTATATATATTGCATGGGAGCTATAGTCTCCTCACTCTTTAGAGTAATGTGTTTTCCACACGAAGGAAGAATGGTCAAGCTCGTAGACCAACTTTCATTTCCGGGATCACGCATCGCAAATAGTCACATACCAACCCTCAATGGTCTATTCACCCAAGAAATGTCTCCACCCCCAGTCCTCCTTCCCGATGAGTGCGAGTGATTCAGAAAGATGGGACTGGAACCTAAGGGGCATGCATCCTGGTCTGCTTCGGGCAGAGGAAACCTTGGGTATAAGGTAGAATTTCCGCGAAGGAATATGACTAGTCCGTACCCCATCCGTGGAAGGAAGAGGGGTTGTTCTAGAACAGGATTCTTTTGTCAAGGTTACTTGTTTGACAAAGATTCATTCACCCTTGTCTATTTTGGTAGACATTGCCGAAGAAAGAGATTGATTTGCGGCAGCAAATAGAACCGTATTTGGGTAACCAGGAAGAGGCAAGCCTCACCCATTAAAACAAATGTTTTAGTGGATAAGTAGGGGCAACCTTGAAATTGTACTTTATACCTGGGGGCATGCAACCTTTTGGAGTGCAAGCAAGGGACGACTATTTATTTTTTAAATTTTTAGGTCCTCCCTTTAAACCTGTAGGTCTAACCCTTTAAACTCGTAGGATTAGCCGTTTCCGAACTTGCATAAAGAAAGGATGAGAGGGAGCAAAGCTTCGTGAGATAAAGCTCCATAAAAAATAGCTATCTCATAGGAGACATTTCTTATCTTATGACTGGTATTATCGAGCAGTTTTACCGCGGAATTTATGCTTGTTAAAAAATAGAAAAGCGAGATCCGAGCAGTTTTAGCACATAGTTCATGCTCGTTAAAAAATAAACATAAGATCGAGCAGTTTTACCGTGGAATTTATGCTCGTTAAAAAATAGAAAAGCGTGAGCAAGAAGTTTCCTCCAGAGTTTAAGCTCATTAAAAAATGAACCTATTCCGGTAAATAACCATTGTGATCGTAAATTTATTAGCCATAAAAAGCCTTGGTCGTGTTTGCACCCGCCACCTCCATTCCATTTGGCCAATCGTTCACCTCCATATGATTGTTTACCCATTTTGAGGAACAGTTGCGAAGAGTGATTTCACCTAGCCATCCTTGTGACACTGTCATGATTGGAAAATTCCAACTTGTACCTGGAATCTGCTGCTATCCCTGTTTATCACTCGTTCCTCAAAAGACGAGTCTTCTTTGAGCTCTTTTCATCTGACTCGTAAAATATGAAAAGTTTGCCGAGTTTTGGCCTTCCAGCTCGTTAAAGTGGCCAGAAGAGCTATCCCTCCTCTAGATTTTAATCTTTTTGGACCTGAGGGATTATTACACAAAAAGGTCGAGCGCTTGTTTTATTCGGCTCATTAAAGTTATTGAAAACTCATCCCTTCTGTATTGTTTTATACTTTTTCGGACTTAAGGGATTAGATGACGAAAAAGGAACTTTGGAGTTAACTTTCTGTACCTTTTCAGACTCTCTAAAAATGAAAAGGACCGAGTTTTCCTTGTCGTTAGACTCGTTAAAATGATTAAATAGCGACAAACTTGTCTTTAGACGAGAACGAGTTTCCCTATCGCTAGGCTCGTTAAAACATAGCGATGGGCTTGCCCGAAGGGCAGGTTATAGAACAAGCATATGTTATCCTCCTCAAGCTTGACAAAAATAAAGAGGTACTGGTCAGAAATGACTGGGGAAAAATTGGGAGAACCTCAAAGCTTTAATGGTAGCAAGTCGCTCTTGAACATGACACTTTGTCCTCCGTATCACATCGGGTTGGGTTGTTTCATTCACCGGTCTCATCACCATGGTCCTCGCCAAACCATCCACATTTGGGGTAATGCTACCGATCCATCACATCAGTGTCGTTATATGTTCAAGAGATGTTGTTCAGAAAGAGTCAACCGTGTCCCATCCACTGCCATACATTATCCTTCATCCACCCATGATTGCCACCCTGAATCATATTTCACAGATTGTTTTCACCTCCACTAAAATCATTAGCTCCGTTCCGTGTCACTGATGTGGGATTCATTAAGGCCCTCCTTTGACGGATCGCTTCTTGTCGACTTCAGCTCATTATCCAAAAAGTTGATCTAGGGACAAACCCCCCAGTACTTTGAAGCTTGCATGCCTCAATGGCAAGTTTCTCACTTCCGGCGACAGGTATACATTAATGACCTTCGACCAGAAGATTTTGCGTGGTGTTCGACGCCAAGTCCTTTATTCACACCACGTGAATTGTACTGCAGTACCTTGAGGGTCATTTTAATTATTGGTGATTCCTCTCGCGCTTGTTAACGGTTTACATTATTGACTGGTAATCAAGCGATGTCTTTCCATGTTCGACTTCAGCGCAATTCTCACATGGATCGACTTGTACTTAGAGTGAAGATCGAACGAGTTTTGAAGACCCCGGATCTAGTTTCATCCATCCGGGCTGCGATATATATTCAGGAAATATAAAGACATTTGATATGTACATCATTGCAGCAGATGATCATCCTACTCAAAGGATGATAATTTTAGCAGAGAATTATCAGTCTACCATCAGACGATCGTCTGTTATATGTACCAAAATGAATTTATAAAGTTGAGCATGGGAATGCCCGCCTCAGCTAGATCATGAAAGCAGAATGAAAAAATAATTTATTGTATTGTATTTATTACAGGGCACTTCTCAGCGATTGAATGAACTTCGGATCCTCCTGATAAAGCATTTCACCCGATAAACGACCTCATACTTTAGGGGGCAATTGTTATAGACATTTTTGTGCCTTACAACATGAAGCATGAAATGTCGATAATCTAAGGGATCCAAAGTCCCTAAACATGTTGTTCCTACCCCTAGAGGAACAAGGTCAGCAAACCACAGCACTAAATATCAGTTCTCCACCTGAAAACACTAAAAAACAAGCTAATTCTGGATCATGTCAACTGCTCCACTGAGCATCTGCGATGAATGTCAATTGCTCCACTCTGTACCTGCGCTGAATGTCAAAAGCAATGAAGGCTACCTGCACTGGGCGAGATTGGCCAAGTGGCACAGTCATTCTGCAAGGTGTCAAATGCCCAGGAAGCTTCCAAAATGACACTTGGATCAAGGAATTTGCCTTGTGATGAGTAAGAGGATCTAGATCTCCAAGTGGAAGCAAGAAACTCCAAGTGGACTCAAGAACTGAAGAATAACTGAAGTGGGAGAGGACACTAGTCAGCTTCATGCCAGCCTCAAGTTGACTCATCCTTTCTCCAAAACTCCTATATATAGAGCTCTCTCATGAGGTCTAGGGAGGCTGGAATCTTGTGAATGTAAGGAAGTGTTGTTGGTTTGAGTATAGAACTATTGGGTGATTTGCTTGAAGGAGGTGAAGAGGAGATTTCTTTCTGCTGGGAGGTGTTGCTGGATTGGGCCTTTTATGGTTGTAACACTCTCAGAACTTTACTTCTTCCATTAATAAAGCATTTGAGGTTCTTCTATATGCATGTGTCTCAATGGCGTCTTGATACTTGTATATTTGATTTATTCTAATCATTGAATCAATTATGAATGTATGCTTCTTGTAGTTTCCCTTTCTTGTTATTTTGCAGGATCTTGGTGTAGCTGGGCCAGTGAAAGAGCAAGGAGCTGGGAGCAAACAGCAAAGAGGGAAGATTAGATCAACCATTAGCGGAACATAACGGTTAGTGGATCTCTTTCTCCTCTCTCTTACATTTCATAAAGAAGTAATCTCGAATAGCTTTGCTTTGATTGTTGCTGAGGTACTATCACCCTTAGAGTGGGATAGGGTCATTCCGTATTGGATACTTTTCCCAACAACAGAGGCCACGTGGCAGATGACTCGGCAGGTGACTCGGTAGGGGGCCACGGAGGCGGACGATGTGTCGCGGTGACTGGGCAGGGGGGTGACGCAGGCGGGTGACGTCACAAGGGAAATGGCGGTAAGTGGTATTGGGCGCACTGCCTTAGCACCTGGGCGGTTTTGGGGGGAGGGGCTCCGCCACACCCTAGAGCCTGACGCGTGGTGGGAGTACGGCGGGTAATACCGCCCATCTCCCGGACGCTAAAGCTCGGGCAGTTGGCACGCGAAAAGGCCCGCCCACCGTAGATCTGGGACAGGCCAGATCTAACGGCTGGCGGGGCGGACAAAGAGACGGAGGGTTAGGGCGGGGGAATATACAGGGAATATCCCAATTTTAATAATGTGCACGGGGGGTTAAGACTTAGGGAAAGGGGTTTTATGGGTTTAAAGTGAGCGTGGTTAATGTATTTACAGTCAGGGCTTAGGGATAAGGGGTAAAGCATGGTTTTTTGCCCGCGGGTTTAAAGATTTATGCCCAAAACTTACGATAAGGGGGCAAAAAGTGGGTTTTTGAGGGTTTTAGGGCTAGGGAAGAGGTTATTAATCTGGCCAGGTGTCAGATTAATCCCTGCTTGGACACGGATGGGCTAAAAGAAGCCCCAGATGGACTGTTCTTTCCCTAACTTATAAAAAATATGGCTATGTTTCCAGGGAGGGAATATTTATATAGGGGAATTTTACATACAAAGTTTTAATAGGGGAATGCGAAAACTGATAGGGAGTTATATACTAGAGTTAGTAGTTAATATGAAGGTGATCAGCAAGCGCTAAGGTCAGGGACCTTAGGCTATTTTGGGGAAAAGAGTTTGAGAAAATAAAATTCTTGAGTGAAGCAGATCTTCACCAAGGAAACTGATATGGATGATGATGAAACTAAGAGGAATCAAGCAGATCTTGACCTCTCTGGGAAGTTAGTAAGTGACTTGGGGAATTAGAAGAAGGGGGAGTTAGTTATGTCCATCCTTGAGCTCCTTTGCATGAAAACTGCCTGCACTGTGATCTGTAAAGATAAAGCACTTTGTAACACAAAATTGATCATAAATTATCATTCTGCAACCACACAGCTACCTACCCAACCTACTCTCCTAACATTTTTTCTTCTTTTGAATTGGGTGCACTTAGACTTGCAAACCCAGATTTACAATTTTTCTTTTGAATTTTTCCTATCTAAATCTACACTTATTTCTGCCAGGGCCCAGATTAAATAGTTGGGTCCCTTTGATTCTCTACCTATCTACGAATCTGCCAAGATTAAACTGTTTGGACAGCTATCACTCTATATTCTAAAACAGGAAATTGAAACCTAGGGAGACCAAGATTAGACTGTTTGGACCTCCCCTAAATGAAAAGTCTTCAAAACTGGAACAAATCATCAAAAATTGGAATCAGCAGTAGCATTTGTACTAGCACACTTCATGGCTTTCTTCTTTGGTCTCTTCAGGAAATATGGAACACTGTAGCTTGCAAAGTATGACATATTTGGCATGTAAAAATGTCAATCATGAAAAATGATACCCTGTTGCAACAGGAGGCTAACAGTGGCTCCACTTGGGGATGGCTTTTCCTTGTGAAAAGCCAAGAACAGCAGGTCAAACTGCCTTGATCTTCTGTGGTTGTTGTAGACTGGAAATACTTCTTTGTTCTGGCTTTTAAAAATATAAACTTTGAACTATGAACAACCTCCTCCTCAACTGAATTACTGTGAACTGTACAGCATCACCTGCTTTCTTCTGCGTGCTTGATAATTATGTACAACATTGTTTGAGCATTATGCCTCTGAAAATCATGGGCCAAAACTAATGTATCTCCTCTGACTCTAGTCCTGTCTGGTCCTGAACAATTGCTGACCAATTTCTTCTTCCTTGTCAACATTCTTTTGGCTGAAGATTACAATCTGCAACAACTTGCCTTTACCATGATATATTGTGATGTGTTTATGCTATTCTTCACTGTTGTGCTGAAATTAGTGCAGAGACAGGGCCTTTAAAACTGGAATGCTTGCATCGGCTGGAACTTCATAGTTTTACTGCTGCTTCTTAAACAATCGGCTTGCTTATAAAAATGAAAAGAAAGTGTTGATATATACAAATAAGACTGTATAAAGATATATACAAAACTGCATTGTGTCCCTTAAAAGGGATCATGGTAATGCTTCAGCATACGGCCATTGACAGGGCCTTCTTCAGCAGAACAATCCTCTACAGATCTGAGAAAATAAGTGTTATTTCCCTGAACAACAGAAATAACCAATGGACCTATCCATAGAAAATCAAACTTGGCATGTTTGCCCTTGTATTCCCTTCTTGAGTCCCATCTTAGAACTTTGTCACCAACATTGAAATCCTCAGCCTTAGCTCTCTTATCAAACATCTTCTTGAGCTTTTCTTGCACAATCTGAGCTCTGTCATAAACTTTTTCTCTGGTTTGCTGCAGATGGATGGTCTGATTGATTTTTCTTTGAATGTCATTTGGTTCAGCCTGAATCTCTTGTAACAGCTTGATAGTAGGAATGCCCAGGGATGAAGGAAATCTAGCTTCCATGCCATACACTAGCTCATAAGGGCTCATCCCAATTGAACTTTTGCTCGAAAGTCTGTCTGCCCATAGGGCATTTACCATCTTTTTGCGCCAGTACTTCTTGTTTTCTTCCAGCACTTTCTTTATGATGTTGATGAGGCTTTTGTTAGATGATTGAGGGTAATAGGCTATGGAGTGGCCCAAGGTAATATGAAATCTGTGGCAAAAATTGATCATCTTTTTGGACTTAAAGGCAGCGGCATTGTCAGTGATCATTTTCTCAGGGCAGCTAAATCTGGAAAGGATATTGCACTCAAGGAATTGGATAATGATGGTGTCATTGGCTTGTCTACAGGGAATGGCTTCAACCCACTTAGTGAAATAGTCGGTGGCTGTTAGGATCCATTTGTGCTGTCCTAAGGAAGAGGGATGGATTTCTCCAATGAAGTCAAGACCCCATTGTTGAAAAGGTTTTTCTGTGGATATGGGTTTAAGGGGCAGGGGCAACAGCTTTCTCTTGCCCTCAAAAATTTGGCATTTGTGACATGACATAGCAAACTTCTTTACATCTGCAAAAAGAGAGGGCCAATAAAAACCAGCCCTTAAAATTTTATCAGCAGTGGACTTCCAATATAGATGTCCTCCACAGTCACCCGCATGGAATTCTTTCATGACATTGTTAGTTTCATTCATGGTTAAACAATTAAGCAATATACCTTCATGATTTCTCCAAAATAATGCACCATCTATAACACAAAACTTTAAAGCCTTCATTTTCAAAAATCTTTTCTTGGTTCTGGACAATCCTGGGGGAGCACACAGGTTTAACAATACAAATCATATATCATTGTAGCATGGGGATTGTAAAAAGATTTCACTGATCTGTGGAGTCGCCAGCTCCGGTTCATTGTCCAGCTGGTTAATCTCTAAGGCTTGAAAATTTGTTTCGGACATCAGTTTAGCTAAACCTTGTCCCTTTATCAGCTTGGTTGGTTTTATTTCTATGTCATATTCAAGGATGTTTGCAATCCACTTGCCTCTTTTGCCTTCTAATCCCTCTTGAGTCAATATGTCTTTTACAGCAGCGTGTGGGACATAGGCAATCACGTGTGAATATAGTATGTACACTCTGAAATCCTTGATGGCCTTAACAAGTGTGTAGGCCCGCTTTTCCATTATTGGGTACTTCAAAGGGGCGTCTCTTAAGGCTCTGCTAAGCGATTGGTTTTTCAGCTCCCTGTTCATCCTTTTGCAAAAGGACAGCGGCTATAGTATGATCACATGCGAATGAAAATATGATAAAATCTTTGTCAAACTGTGGGCTAGTTAGGACAGGGGTTTGTGTTAAGGCTGATTTGATACTCTCAAATGCTTGCTTGGTTTCAAGAGACCATTTTATCTTGGCATCCCTCTTTAACATGTTGCTTAACAATCTTATCAGCTCAGCTAGATTAGGAATAAATCTTCTCAAGAAGTTGATTTTCCCAAGGAATGCTTATAGCTCTTTAATGTTTCTTGGAAATGGGATTTGGAGGATGGCTTGTATTCTTTCCGGATCAATTCTGATCCCATCCTTTGATATGATGTGGCCAAGTAATTTGCCTTCTTCAAGGCCAAATAGAGACTTCTTGGGGTTCAAGGAAATGCCATATTTCCTACATGTCATGAAAATTTGCCTGAGATGCTTGAGGTGTTCTTCATCAGATTTGGAAAATGGGGTTAAGTCATCAAGGTAGGCAACTAGGAAGTCATGTATTTCTTTGGCAAAAGCAATATCCATTGCTCGTTGAAAGGTAGCACCAGCGTTTTTAAGACCAAATGGCATCTTTACATACTTGAATGTTCCCCAGGGTGTAGTAAAAGCAGTTTTGTCTTGGTCATCTGGGTGAACAAGTATTTGGTTGAAACCTGAAAAACCATCTAGCAAAGAGATTCTAGACGACCCCACTACTCTTTGCAAGATGTGGTTCATTTTGGGCAAAGGGTAATGGTCTTTTAGGGAGACTTGGTTTAAATTTCTGAGGTCTACACAAAGTCTAATTTCACCTGTCTTTTTTCTTGTAGGAACAAGATTGGATACCCATTCAGAAAATCTAATGGGTGCTATTATGTCTGCTTCAAACATCCTCTTTACTTCCTTCTCAATCAGGGGAAGAAGCATGGGGTTAATTCTTCTAATTTTCTGCTTGAAGGGTTTCTGGTTTGGTTTTAAAGGAATGGTGTGTTGGATCACCGAGGTGTCATAGGATTTCAGATCCTCATAGCTCCAAGCAAATACATCTTGGAAGTCTTTGAATAAGTCAATGTACTTAGGCTTTTGATCAGGTGGTAAATTTTTGGACAGTTTGATCATTTTCGGCTTTTCTGTTGTCCCAATGTTATGTTCCTCTATCTCAGTGTTTATAGGCTACAATTTTGGCTTTCTTGGCACATCATTAGCATCAAACATATCTTCTAATGGGGTTAGGCCAACAGGCAGAAAGTTATCCTTTAAGTCAATGATGTCTCCCTCTGTTTTGGCTATATCTTCCAAGTGTATTTGTTTCAGCTGTTCTATGTTTTCTTTGTCAAAAATAGTTGGTTTTAGGATTTGCTTGACTGTTGCAGCCATTACATCTTGCTGATTTTCATTTGTTTGGGGTTCTGGATGTGTCATAGCATCCATGTCAATGTTAATGTTCGAAAACTCATGCTCAAGGGTGAGGAAATTGTTAATCTGGGCATCATTTTTGAATACTTGCCAGTCTTTAACGTTATTTGGGACTGCGGGCCTATGTTTTATTTCAATTGTGAAGTGATGGTTTGGGTAAAAAAGAAGCTTGCATGTACTAGCAAAGGTGGCTAGGCTGTGTGCATGAATGTTGTGATTTCTTGAAATCTTGTCAAACTTGAATTCAGTGAATGCCTGGAGTATATTAGTAGCAGTGGTCCTATAGGCTCTCATTTTGTTGTCGTTGGTTACAAAATTTCCTTTCATCTGTTGTATGATTAAATCAGAGTCTCCTAAAATAGACACTTTTGCAGCTCCTAGAGCTTTGAGGAGTTTAAGACCTAAAAGCAGAGCATCATACTCCGCCATGTTATTTGTGCATTTGAAATTTAGTCTGTAGGCATGGCCTTCTGCATGGTTGTTATATGTGGTGTGAATCCAGACACCTGCCCCTGCTCCTAACTTGTTGACAAAACCATCAAACTCTAAATACCATGTGATTTCTCGCTTATGGTCAGTATCAAGAGATTGAGCTGTTTTAGGATTGGGCAGATTTAAAATTTCTGTTTGGGGAACTTCTTTTGGTAGACTGGTTGCATCAACTGCTGTGACAGTTTCGTGGGTATGTGCAGCCGACTCTTCGTTGATGTGTGCTTGTTGCTCTAGAGCGAAGGGCTCATTATCAATTGAAACATTTGTATCATCATTAAACAAAATAAAGGAATCCATATCAGAGTGGATTGAGTAAATGGGAAAATTTTCAGGCTTGCTCTCACTACTTACCACATATTTCATGAGCGTTTCTCTATACAGTCTCTTTGGTTGCCCAAAGACTGAAATGGTGGCATAGGAAAGGTCTAATTGAAGGAATCACTAGAGCTTTGCTCCCCATGATCTTGACAGGAGCATACCGTACTTTGGTGGAATGTCAGCAACCACTACATCCATGAGGATGGTCTTGTTGGGATATTGGACTAAGGAGACACACAAGTCTTTGATGAGGCCTAAACATTTCACTTGACTTGAGTCAAATGAGTATAAATCTTTGTAAGGTCTTGTAACATCAAGATTCAGTTTTTCCATAACTGCTTTGGGCATAAGATTGTGCGATGCCCCTGAGTCAAACATAGCATTGTGCAAAACTTTGTCATGTATATGCAAACTGACATAAAAGGGTGGGACAGGTCCATGTGTTGATTTTCCGTTAACTTCTGGGCCAAATAGCAGCTCTGGGGTGTCGTCTAAAACATTTACATCATCCTTAACGTCTGGCATTTGAAGTGACCTTTGAATTTGCTGCCTATATACATCGTGTCTGGCAAGTTCTGAGAGGGGAATGGATATCTTTAACTTAGCTATTTCTGTCTCTAAGTTAAATGGCTTTTCTAGTGGAGTTTTGGTGTTGATAATGGCAGTTTTTTCTGTTTTATTTGAATTATCTGCATTTTTCTCTTGTTTATCACTGCTATGGGAAGTTTTTGCTTGCGGTTTTTCAACTTCAAGAAAGTTTTTTGAAACGATGTTCGAGCTTTCTTTCGAGGAAGAAGGTGGCAAAGGCTGATCTTTGGAAGGCTGTATTTCTGTTATGTCTTCTACAATCACTTGATGCGGGTTTGGAATAGGTATATCAGCTGGTTCTGTTATGACAGCCTTGCCTTTAGTCTTGTTGGGTTGTTTGCCTTCCTTTGTTTTACTAGGTTCAGAAATGTAAATGGTCCTAGTTCTCAGCTTATATTGTTTGTGTACTTCATACACAGCGGTATCATAACCCTGTTTAAAATCAAAAGACTCGCCAAACCTAGTCTGAAACTGATTGTAATCGGGTTCATTTTGGTCTTGTTGGGACAGGACAGTTTGGTGCTCACCCTTTAGATCCATTAAGTTCATGTGAGTGTCCTCTATGGGTTCACTAGAAGTAGATCCTTCAACATAATTATCTTGGAAAGGGGGTCTTATATCATGGTCTTGGTTAGGCCTACCAGCATTTGCGTTCTGCGTTTTTCTAAAATTTGGATTCCTTATGGTATTAGACTGTTGTCCTTGCCATGATTCTTTTCTCTCAACATTTTCTACTCTTTCTCCCAACCTTTGTAGGCCACTGATGATAGCATCCATCTTTTGATCAAAAGCTGAGGGTTCTTCCTTAAAGGTGGTTCTTCTTTCCATTCTAGCTCTGTTTCTTTTGGCAATTAAATTGGCTTCTATGCTAACAACAACATTTTGCATGTCCGCAAGGGTTTTAGGAGCTCTTTCTTTTAACTGGTATGCCATATCCGGGTTGAATCCATCGGGAAACTTGTACAAGGCCAGATCAGGTGGAGGCCTTAAGTTCTGTGGTATTGCGTTATATACATTATTGAATCTTGCACAGTACTCCAAAACAGTCTCTTGAGGACCTCATTTGATCGTATCATATTCAGCTAGTATGTGCAAGGGGTATTTCTTTTTCTCCCATCTGTTGGTAAAGGATTGGTAAAGCTCATCTGGGGTGGTTATGGAATTTGCAGCAAGTGATCTGAACCAAGTTCTTACATCACCTGTTAAACTCTGAACAAAAATTCTCATTCTTACGCTATCATCATCTATCTCATAGTTTTCAAAATAGTCTTGCATCTTTTTGGTGTGCTGAATGGCTATGAAAGGACCGGTGGAATCAAAATATGTGATTTTCGATTGGTACTCTTGAGGTAAAGCCCCAGCATTAGCAGGTAACTGCAGGGGTGCATATCTATTAGCCATATTGGCAGGTATAAGTGGAACAACGGGGATAAGTGGAACAACTGGAGTAATCGGGATCACAGGAGTAACTGGAATGCTGGAAACAACAGTAGAGTTTGTATGTGCAGTGAATGAAGGTATGGAAGGAGTACTAGGAGATGTAGATGATGAACTAAGGGAAATAGGGATTGAACGGAACAAAACCTTGACAGGAGTCGGAATACTGCTAGGGTAAGCTGTTTCAGGGCTCAAATCAGCAAAATTTTCCTGTCTTTCTTGCTTCCTAAGGATTTTCGAGATTATGTTAGGGTTTTCAAAAACAGCTGGAGGGTTGGGGTCTGGATTTGACCTTGTATATCGTGGATTTTTCTTGGGAGCCAGCTTCTGAATTGTTTTTTGGGTATTTTTCCTGGGAATGTTTTTGTAATCAACAAGGGACTAATTAAAATATGGGACAGCTTGTTTGTAACTTAAAACTAGCATGAAGATTGACTGAAGCAACATTTATTTACTCCTGTTAATGCAAAGCAAAAAACAGTCTCAAAGGCTTCCTGGCTGACATTCAGGCTTCATCTGTAGTTTTAAGAGATAAACAGCAGTTGGGAAGTTTGATTTATGGTCTCAGCAGAGCTTTCTTACCTTCTTCGTGAAACTATCAGAGGAAAGTCCCGAGTGGAGTCGCCATTATGTTATCACTCAGGTTGTCCTTAAGCTCTGGAAAAGGATACGGCCGAGGTAACCACAGACCAACTTTGGACTGCAGGTTCTAGCCAACCTACAATCAGAGAGGGCTCTCTCTTTATGATTTAGCTTTGTTTGAAAAGGATTTTAGGCTAGGTCTTGAGTTCAGAGGGTTTTTGTTTTGTTTTTGGTGGGAAAATTGATGTTTTCAGATAGAGAGGCAAGGCATAGTATGGAAGTTTCAAACCATTGGGCGTGGAGTCGAGGAGGAGAACTACTGGTGTATTTCTTCGGCCACAAGAGAGGGAAAGTGGAGCAAGATAGCTGAGCATGAAACAATATTTCAGGTTTAAATGATGGAAAGAATGTTAAGTAATGAGAGGCAGTTAAGAATCTCTCAATTAGCTTAACAGAGGAGGTAACAGAGCGCTACCTAGGGGCAGTAAAGAATCCCTAGATAATTGGCAAACACAGGTGAATTGGGGTAAACATGAGCCAGGAGGAATTCATATTCATAACCAATTCAATCAGAGGAAAACATAAAGAAATAGCAGAAATTGAGCATAGAGAGTATTTAAACTAATTCTAGGCTATTCATTCTTTCTGCTATTTAGATAGTGGGAAACAATAAAACCGAGGTAAGATGCACTTATTGCTTCAGGCTGCAGCACAAGAATTCCATCTTCATATCTCCAAAAACATTCATTTACAATAGACAGTTTGCTCTCCAAGCTTTCAGCAATCTTTGATTATGGAAAAAACTCAGGTATACAATGTGAGTCTCTGGTGAAAATTCTCAATCAACCAACCCTTGAAACAATGTAGATGGCAGTATATATAGGGCAAAACTATCTACAGAGTTCCTTTATTACATCTTGACCTAATCTGGTCATAAAGAATAATTAATTGACCTAAATCTAGCAGAAATAAATGCATGAAATAACTCGGGCTGCGCTGAGGGCGACCGTATCAAAACTGGATAAATTTTGTAGTCCTTGGCAGCTTGGTGCAGTGTTTTCTGCAATAAATGTGTATGGGTTTCTGCCTCTTTGCTGTCCGTCTGCATTTAAAGATTTAACTATGATTTGAGGGCAAGGATGGGCTTACGCCTCTTGATTTGACTTTCTGGGGGGGGCGCTCATCAATGTTCAGGTGCTTTGAGCCCCTAAAAAATCTTCGACTGTTACTCTTTGGCTTCTCTTATTCCTCTGATACTCTTTGGCAATAAACCGATGTTTTTTTGACGTACTGCGTGTTAAATCATCATTTAATGGCCGCTGCTCGACCTCTATTTTCTTCAAAACTGTTTTCTGCTCCTCTCGGCAAGCTTCGCAAAGAAAAATGGTTCATTCGGTGTCTTTCGGGCTTCCTGGGGGCTGCAGAATGAAAAGATTCCCTGAAGATTCCCCATTCAGCCCCAAAAAATCTAGCAATGAGCGATTAGGCACAAATCGCTCATCAAAAACTGCCTCAGAAACTGATTCCGGGGCTCTGAAGTGCGATTTTTGCTCCTTCTCGCCAAAAAGTGCTGATGACATCAGCGGATGTGACTTCGTACGGTGGGTGACGTCAGCGATGGCGTCAGCATGATGACATGGCAGGATGATGTCAGCATGAGGACGTCATCATGTACGGACGGTGACGTGGCATATACAGTGGCAGGGTACGGTGGAAGGATACGGTGGTAGGAGGCCACGTGGCAGATGACTCGGCAGGTGACTTGGCAGGGGGCCACGCAGGCGGACGATGTGTAGCGGTGACTAGGCAGGGGCGTGACGTAGGCGGGTGACGTCACAAGGGAAATGGCGGTAAGCGATATTGGGCGCACCGCCTTAGCGCCTGGGCGGTTTGGGGGGAGGGGCTCCGCCACACCCCAGAACCTGACGCGTGGCGGGAGTATGGCGGGTAATACCGCCCATCTCCCGGACGCTAAAGCTCAGGCAGTTGGCGCGCGAAAAGGCCACCCACTGTAGATCTGGGACGGGCCATATCTAACGGCTCGCGGGGCGGACAAAGAGACGGACGGTTAGGGCGGGGGAATATACAGGGAATATCCCGATTTTAATAATGCGCACGGGGGGTTAAGATGTAGGGAAAGGGGTTTTATGGGTTTAAAGTGAGCGCGGTTAATGTATTTACAGTCAGGGCTTAGGGATAAGGGTTAAAGCGTGGTTTTTTGCACGCGGGTTTAAATATTTATGCCCGAAACTTAGAATTGAGGGTTTTAGGGCTAGGGAAGAGTTTATTAATCTGGCCAGGTGTCAGATTAATCCCTGCTTGGACACGGATGGGCTAAAAGCAGCCCCAAATGGACTGTTCTTTCCCTGACTTATAAAAAATATGGCTATGTTGCCAGGGAGGGAATATTTACATAGGGGAATTTTATATACAAAGTTTTAATATGGGAATGGGAAAACTGATAGGGAGTTATATACTAGAGTTAGTAGTTAATATGAAGGTGATCAGCAAGAGCTAAGGTCAGGGACCTTAGGCTATTTTGGGGAAAAGAGTTTAAAAGAATAAAATCCTTGAGTGAAGCAAATCTTCACCAAGGCAACTGATATGGATGATGATGAAACTAAGAGGAATCAAGCAGATCTTGACCTCTTTGGGAAGTTAGTAAGTGACTTGGGGAATTAGAAGAAGGGGGAGTTAGTTATGTCCATCTTTGAGCTCCTTTGCATGAAAACTGCCTGCACTGTGATCTGTAAAGATAAAGCACTTTGTAACAAAAAATTGATCATAAATTATCATTCTGCAACCACACAGCTACCTACCCAGCCTACTCTCCTAACATTTTTTATTCTTTTGAATTGGGTGCACTTAGACTTGCAAAACCAGATTTACAATTTTTCTTTTGAATTTTTCCTATCTAAATCTACACTTATTTCTGCCAGGGCCCAGATTAAACAGTTGGGTCACTTTGATTCTCTACCTATCTACAAATCTGCCAAGATTAAACTATTTGGGCAGATATCACTCTATATTCTAAAACAGGAAATTGAAACCTAGGGAGACCAAGATTAGACTGTTTGGACCTCCCCTAAATGAAAAGTCTTCAAAACTCAAACAACTCATCAAAAATTGGAATCAGCAGTATCATTTGTACTAGCACACTTCATGGCTTTCTTCTTTGGTCTCTTCTGGAAATATGGAACACTGCAGCTTGCAAAGTATGACATATTTGGCATGTAAAAATGTCAATCATGAAAAATGATACCCTGTTGCAACAGGAGGCTAACAGGCTGAACTGTTGCTTTTCTTTTACTGCTCTATATTCACTTTTACCTTGCATTTTCACAGTAAATCATTTAACTTTTCCCAAGTCTCTGTGTCTCGTAATTTAATATTTACCATTCTTCTGTAGACTTCATCTACTTCTGTGTATTTTGCAAAGGTGGGCTTATTTACAAAAAGGTGTTTTACCTCATGCTGGAGGTAAAAGAGGTTCTCAAAAGTTTGGTACAGAACCTTTCCTGTAGGCATCCCTTTCATAGAAGAATTATTGGCTTGATCTCTTGCCACTTCTCTGATTTTCTTGTTATAGTCTTCATGTGGCATTAATCTGTCATTTATTACCAAGGGATTTGGTAGTCCTTTCTGCCTCAAAACATCAAATTTAACGATGAACCTGCCTATAGCCAGCTCCATTGTTTGGAATTTGTCCTCAAGCTACATCATTAAGTTCCTCTTAGTGAGCACTTTCTTCACCTCTACTATAGTGCCAGTCCTGTCAGCTATATCCAGCTCGTGCAATTCATATTTATTCTTAGAGTTAAGGAATTGGATTATTCTTGAGGCTTCTTTTGGCATGTCTCCAAGTTTGGCCTGAACTCTTTGAATTGCTTCAGTAGCCTCTTTGACTAAATCATTTTGTTCAAAGATGATTTGTATAGATGGCCAAATATCATTGACAGAGTCAATGATATTGGCCCATAGTTGTTCTTTTTCTTGGGCAAGTGGCTCCTTCATTGTTAATTCTTTTTCCAATCTCTTTATCCTCTCAGTCAACCTGTTTGACTCTTGTACTTCATTTTTCTGCATAATCTGAGCCAGTTTCTTCTCATCCTCTAGACTTCTTATATGTTCTTTAAGTCTGTTTATTTCAGTGGTCTAAATGGATATGTCCTCCATGGCTTTGACCAGTTTACTTGCCTCATCACTTGGCTGAGTTGTTGCTATTGTTGAACCTATTGCTGATGTAGTTGTTGTTGCAGTTGGAAGTGCTGTAGATAGTGGAGATTTTGGGGCCAATGAAACTGCCAAGGTTGAGGGAACTATTGTAGTTACTGTGGGAATAGTAGTGACAGTGGTTGTCTCAAGGCTCGCATGTTTCAACTATATTAAATTGTCTAATTCATTCTCCATTTCTTTCATCTGAGAATTCAGTTGAAGAATGATATCCATCATTTCCTCCTGCTTGGTTTGGCTCTCTAGGACCTCCTTGGTATGTGGATGTTCTGAAGGAGGCAGCTTCAGTTGTTTCTTCAAAGTAGCAATATCCTCATTTTTCTTCTTTATCAGTTTTTATGTTGCCTTGTTTTCACTTGGATTATATCCAATCTCGATCACCAAGTCTTCTAGTGACTTGATTCTGTTATCCTTGGCCTGTGAGGATGCCTTTTCTAGCTTATACTGTGATGTGATGTTGTCCAACGAGCTTTGAAGTTTCTACGCAGTCATTGCTTTTTTAGTCATGGTGAAATAAATCATTTCACCTGCCTATTTATCGAATTCAATTTGGTCAATAGGGTAAACATCCCTA
Organism: Pinus tabuliformis; assembly: GCA_031772625.1. Taxonomy (NCBI): domain Eukaryota; kingdom Viridiplantae; phylum Streptophyta; class Pinopsida; order Pinales; family Pinaceae; genus Pinus; species Pinus tabuliformis. The sequence continues at coordinate 979,138,075 of CM062805.1, read as the reverse complement.
GCCAAAAATTCAAACTTTGTCTTCCTATAGTCTTTTGATGATCTGGGCTGCTGGACTGTAGGCTGCATATAAGTCATTGTTTAGGGACAATGTCCCCTAGGGTCTTGGGTTAATACCCTAGCAAAGCGGGGGTTATCTATAAAGAAAAACAAGCATTCCACACAGCCATGATGCTAATATAAACAAACTACGCAAAGAGAGGTGCACCTGGGGGTCCTTCGTTTGGGAAGATCTAGCCAGGGTCCAAACCCTCTTGGAGTTCCTTTTGCTCCTTCAACCTGCAAAACAATCAATTCAAGAAAGTACAAAAGTTTATGGGCTAAACATCATAAAGAAATCAACTTCATAGTATATTGAAAGTTAGTTATGCAATTGAAATAATCATTCATTTGTAAATCATAACATTGATATCATAAACATGAAGAAGATTCATATCAGGAACAAGACAAGTGTTTCTTTTATTTTATATAACTAAAATACAGAAAGGAATGATTTCACCTGAGTCTTCCTTTCGCAGGCTCCAAGCGGAACTGTCCTCTGGATTTGTCCAATCTCAAGCCTTCAACAAGCTCCTTCCATAACTCACTCAAGGATATCTCAACAAATGGAAAGACATTATAACTCAAGGAAACAAGGGTTTCCTATAATGTGGGAGGTGCTAGAAGCACAAGGATCTTCAGACCTGATCAGGGATAATCTCAACAGAGTGATTTTCTCTCTCTCTTCTCTCCTCTTTAGGCCTTCCCATTGAAGCCTTTTTATACTTCTCCCAAAGTAGTTTTTTAGTTGGGAATTCGTTGGGAACAGTTGGGCCACAGGCACTAATAGGTAATCAATAGGTAAAACCTGTGATCTTTGCCTGAAATTAAGGAGATTTATTTTTTTAAAGTGTTTTAAGACACATACGTGGGTTGGGTATACACAGACCTGCATACACACACATTTAGCTCAGGGAAATGTCATGTATAGGGAGTAAAACACTGTTTTTTAAGTATTTGGACTAGGTCTAGAAGGATGGGTTGCCCTAGGCCATGAGTGCAGCATCACAACATCAAGAGTGAGATTTGGAGCTATAACAATCATTTGCATTTTACCTGTTTTAATGTCAAAGGCTGACATTAACCCATTCTCATTGGCAGGTGTTTGTTTGAAGTATTGGGCATATGTTTCAGGCTTTAATGCCTCATTCCTCAACTTGATTTCTTTGTACTTCTCTTTTATATCTTTCTTTTGATTCACTAGTTTGATGGACGAAGAGACTTCAATGCTAAGATGATTCTCAATAAGTTAAGTATTTGAGGGAGAAGGCTGATGAGTTTCCTCTAAAACTGTTGGACCTTTACTCCTTCCAACCATTGTGTCAGTATCAGTGATTTCAACTGTCTCAATTGTGTCTTCTTGCTCAGTTATAGGATTAATCTTGGACCTCTTCCTGTAACTAATTTCAAACCTATTATCTATAGTGTCCATCCCAGAGCTAGAACCTTATTCCCTGGTTCTTTTTACATTTCTGTCCTCATTAGCTAGAGTCTATAGAATGGGAGTAATACTCATCTGTTCTTGTAGGGCTGCAACCTACAGAAAGGAACTAGTATCAATCTGCTTTTTCACATCTATTAAAGTATTCTCCACATCTATTAAAGTATTATCCAACCATTCTAACTAGTTGGCATATCTTTCAATGTTTGGCCTAGGATCATGTATGAAAGGACTTAACTTGAATTTGAGCCTTAGTTTGTTTATGACTCCATTAGGGTCAATACTACCACATAAAACTGCTCTTGAAGTTCATTTGATGTAAGATTTTCTCTGCCTCTTGTCTAGCTTCCCTATTATTACAAATAAAAGGGCCCAATTGGTTTTTTATTTTACACTGAGTCTTCTTCCTAGCTATTGGGCGCAGGATCCCCCAAGGGAAGTTTTGGGGCTTAGAGCCCAGATTTTGGTCAAAAATTGTAACTTCAATGTAAAGACTCCACATTTTGTGGGCGCGGAGTGCGTAGCTTGTAAAAGAGTCATAGGGTTATCCGCCCTCAATTTTGTTATTGTAATGTCGGCTGTAGAGATCTACCCATGGTCCGCAGACCATGGGATTGTATAAATAGAGTGAGGCTCTAAGTATTTAAGATATCAATCAATCATGGAAGGGCAGATCTAAAGATGAAGAGTTGAGTCATATATGAAGTGTAAAGTCTAGTTTTGGGTCATAGAGTAGGAGAAGGCTCTACAGCTGAGTGCACAAAGGCCTAGTAGTCTGCAGCTGAGTGTGTAGGGCAAGTCGAGTCTGTAACAGTGGGAGCATTAAAAAGAGAAGTTTCATATCCATTCTACGTAATTATTTCTTGTTTTATGCATCTGATACATTGAATATACATTGCACGTTTAATACTTATCTAATGCATGAATATGTATGAATGTGTTGACTAAGTGAATACAACATAGAATATCTGTTTATGCGAAGTTAACTAACATCTGTAAGAAGATAAGTAAGATTCACGGTGTAGTTTGAGGAAATAGTGCAGTTCGCTGCTATAGCAGCGCGAAAGCATCTCAGCCCCTGGTTAGGGCTGTGCGAAAGGTGATTATAACAGATCATGAGGGTATTGAAGGTTAGAACAGTGCACGAAGTAACCTGCATGAAGATAAGCATAGTTGGACTAAATCGACACCACAGACATCTCAAGGGTGCAGAAACTTGGTTCCAGCATCCCCCCATACTGCTTCGGGTGAGACTTCAGTTCGCGCTCCACGGGCTGATGCCGAAAGGGCCAGTAGTGTAGGGATTTGTTTGGCTAAATAAGTCCGAACATGCATCAGGCCCCCTCAAGCCAACAAATGGTTCTATTACCGGGACTGGAATCTGCATAGAGATGTTTGATGTCGTATCATTGGAATCTAACTAAGAAAGAAATTGAAGGCTGGTTGGAAAGAAGAATTCACGAGTTCGCTTTGCGAGAGAACAGGAACCCATGAATGTCAAAAGAAGAGTGTTTAGACTGCTACCTACACATGGAGATCCATGAAATCTTCTTCGCATCCTTCCCTCCTGAGCTATACGAGTGGATCGCGAAGCTAGCAGATAGCCAAGGAAGGTGGAAACTTGATGATCCTATTGTGTGGACCCTAGAGTTAGTGTGAAGGTTGGAAGCATCAGAGGATAAGATCGTGCGCATCGTTGATTATTGGCTCGACTGTATTATAGGAGGATCCATTACTAAGTTCACAGTTGATAGTTCAGTTAGCTACAGCAAGGAAAAGCAACGCTTTCTCAAAGGACTCTGAGGTAAGTATGTAAAGTATTTGAATACTTGGATTAAAATGCTATTGTGCGAAAAGAGGGTTATGCAGTTATCTTTATGTTCAGGGCTACGCAAAGTGAAAAAGCTTTTAGGAACAAGGGGAATAAGTGACCAGAAACTAGCCCCTTGATTTCATCTCCGTGAGGGGATGAGGAAGAGCTAGCGAAGGTCTCACCACGAAGTGTGATCCATATGATAAGACGGAATTCCGTGAATACCACCTCCAGTCACACCACTGCAAGCTTCACCAACATCACCTCCATCTTCACCCGTACCACCTCCACCACCACCGCGATTCAATATGGCAAGCACAGTGAAGTTGCCTGTGTTCAAGGGTTTGGGAAATGAGGATCCGAACCAATTCTGGTTCGTGGTAAGGGTTGTATGGGAAGCATAAGGAGTTACATATGAAAATATAAAGAAAGCGACACTGGTTAGCGCCCTATAGGACCGTGCATTGACCTAGTATATTAAGCACTCCAATGATAATCCAAATGCGGGAATCGCGGATATCCAAGCAGTGCTAAATAGAGAATTTAGCAGGCCGAAGTCTAAAGCACACTCGATCATTGGATTCAAAGAGATCACGATGCTACCAGGCGATACTCCTTAGGAGCTGGATCAGAGTCTGAAATGTACGATTCACGAAGCTAATTTGAATCTGACGGATGGACAACATCGTAAGTGGTTTGTAGCTTCACTAATGCCACATTTAAGAAGTGTGCTATCGCAGCAGAAGATAACAAATTGGGAAGAGGCATTAGAGATTGCTATGAGGCTACATGAGACCTAGATGTAGGATCCTAACTTAGGAGTTTAGTAGATCCACATTCAACTGAAGAATTTATGCCTTGAGATGCAGAGTCTGAAACAGGACAGGACAACTCAACTAGAATTGTGCAAAGAGGTATGTTGCGTAAAATGCAAGGGTTAGGGTCATGACAAGGACCATTGATCGACTTTCACAAATTACTTCGCAAGAGGAGGACCGATGCCCTTAAGACCAGAAGCGTAAGCAGGACCTAGCATGGCACTTGCTTTGTGGTGCACGATTTGTCAAATATCAGGGAAACATGCCACGGACAATTGTCACTTTTTACAAAAGTATACGCAAAATTCACAACAGTTGTTCTGCAACTTTTGTAGGTCAGTAGGACACGATGAGTGCACTTGTAGGAGCTATGAGTTAATGATGGATATAACGCCCACCTATAGAGTTCAGGTCGAAACACGACCCCTTGAAAAAAATTCAAGAATGGTGTGAACAGGATTTCAGGGGCGCGGATGAGGCCGAGGTGGAGGAGGACCTAGAAGAGATCATGAACAGTTGATACGCTACAATTGCGGAGGACCAGGACATTATGCCCGCAATTTCACAAATCCAACGCGCCCGTTGTGTTTGTATTGAAACTTGTTTGATCATGAGACAGAAGATTGTCCTACACTGATAGCTAGGATATGCAACAAAGGAGCGCTACCGCCTCCCTCGACTCAGAACCGACAGACGATGAGGTCTGAGCCGCGCGAGGAAGATCTAAATGTAAAAATTGTGCTCTAAAGTGGAATCACGATGGGAGATGACAAAGGAAAACAACCAAAAGATAGTACTTGGGTTCGCAAAGCTTTGACGAAAGAAGCAGAGTTTGATTTGGAGCACACTCGAAAAACCTTCATGGAATCCAAGAAGAGCTTCGTTGAGGCCTCCACTTCAAGAAGCAAAGATAAACTGGAGCCGGAGATGGACCCATCTATGCTCACAACATTCCTAGAGACATGTATGAAGCTACTGCGTGACAATAAGGTGGTAAAAGGGTTACAGGAACTCATTAACAGATGCGTTGGGACCGCGCCAAGAGAACTACGCATAGTCAGGAGGATCGGAAAACATAAGACAAGAACGGGAAGAGAAATGAGACTGACTGCGTAGATCAGAGAATATGAGATGGACAAAGTCATCCTAGATTTAGGTTCGGATGTGAATGTTCTGCTGAAACAAACATGGGAGTGAATGGGGCGACCTGCGCTGTAGTGGTCTCTAATTTAGCTGCGAATGGCAAACCAGCAGAAAATAATACCCATGGGGTGATTGCAGGGAATAACCGTGGATATTGAGGGAGCGAGCGTGCTGGTAAACTTTGAAGTGATAGACATTGTCGATGATAGCAATCCCTACCCCACGCTCTTAGGAATTGATTGGACCATTGACTTGAATGGGGTGATTAATCTCAAAAAACGGAAAATGATTTTTGAAAAGAAGTCACTACGCGTAATTATACCCCTGGACCCTCCTGAAGGATTGCGCTATATGGAGCTGGTGCACGACTATGAAAGTGATGATGATTTGGATTGCATTTATAAGATAACAGCGCGAAACCAAGACTGGGTGAATCCCACCATGGATGGGTGGATTGCGTGGGAGCGCGAAAGCTCCTGTACTTCGGATTCAGATGAGGAATTGGAGCAATGGCATAATCGGTTACATGAGGTAACTACATTAAGCTGTAATATGTTGACAATGTCACTACACTGCGTATCGACAGAAGTGAGATACCTGCCTACTTATCATGGTCTAAGTGAGGTAGGTACCTTCTTGAATAAATTTGAAAGGGAGGTGTCAGAAAAGCAACGCTTCCAGGCCTTGGACTGGTATTGCACGCTACACCATGAGGTGGTGGGGTACGCACAAAGGGAGCTTTGTCGACTGGTGTGAGTGTAGGGGAACGATGCACACACAATTTAGGAAGCCTAGGGTGCAACTGACAGATAAGTACAATGGGCAAGATGATCCACACACTCATCTAGCCAAGTGGACGTAGGCCTATGGAGAGAAGTCACAACCTGATTAGGTGCACTTGTTCTGTCATACCCTAGATGTTATACCAATGAACTGGTATATAGAAATAGATCTCCACCATAGGATAGGTGAATGGGATGTTCTACGTGAAGGGTTCATGATGACCTTCAGTTTTGATAATGGGTGGGACAGCATTGATGAAGCACTACAAGAGGTAAAGGCAACCATCTTTAGGATACCGCAAGAGTTGGTAGAATTGATTCAGCCTGAATGGGCCACTCAGCTGAGTTGTGCATTGGAATGTTATAATGTAATTGCTTAAGAAGAAGACGAAGATTCACAGAAAATTAACATTCCAGAGACGGAAGGCCAACGCGAGGTTTAGGGACCACATATTGAGAACCCTGACATAACCGCACCGGTGAAGACTAAGCAGGTAAACATTGGTACGGATGCGGAACCTAAATTCACAAATATTGGAGACTATTGATACGACGCGATAGTGGATAAGGTCATTGAATTACTCCATGAACATCAAGACTTATTCCCAACCAAGTTTATGGATTTAAAGAGAATACTCGGAGATTTAGGGGTAATGAAGATCACGTTAAAACCCGACACAAAGCCAGTTAAGTAGAGGCCGTATCGCTTAAATTTGAAATACAAGGAGAAGGTCTGTGTAGAACTAGACAAGATGCTCATGGTAGGCATCATTGAGCCTATGGAGGAATCTGATTGGGTAAGCCTGACGGTGGTACAAGAGAAAAAACAGAAGGACAAAATAAGAATATGCGTGGATCTCAAAAAATTGAATGATGCGTGTGTACATGATCCCTTCCCAACTCCATTCACGGATAAGGTGTTGGAAAATGTAGGCGGTCAGGAAGCATATTCTTTCACTGATGGGTTCTCAGGGTACCACCAGATAAAAATCGTGGCAGAGGATAGGAGCAAGACAACCTTCGCGACTGAGCGGGGTTGCTTTCAATATACTGTCATGCCGTTTTGATTGAAGAATGCCCCTACTATCTTTTCGCGCATGGTTGTTGCTGCATTCAAGGAATATATTCATAAATTCTTGGAGGTATATTTTGATGACTGGAATGTATTTGGGCTGGTTAGGTGCCATGTAGCGTACTTGTGCTTGATGTTGGATAGATGTCGAAGATACCAAATTGCGCTCAACCTCAAGAAGTGTATGTTCCTCGTTCCTTTCGGGAACCTGTTGGGGCATGTGGTTTGTAAACAAGGGCTGATGGTGAACCCCACGAAAATCGCGGTGATTCTGAATTTGGAAATGCCATGGAGTGTGAAATAGTTGCGCACTACTCTAGGAAATATGGGGTACTACAAGAAGTTCATCAAAGGTTATGCCCAAATCACTGCGCCGACGAAAAATCTATTGAAAAATGATGTCACGTTCTGCTAGAACGATGACTGTAAGGAAACCCTGGATGTATTGAAAGAAAATATCATTACTACATCGATTCTGTTCTTCCCAAACTAGAAGAAAGAGTTTCATGTCCATGTTGACACGTCGAGTATAGCGCTGGGGGAAGTACTAACACAGGATGGTGGAGAAGGCTTGGATCACCCTATCGCGTTCACGAGTCGTAGATTATCTAAAGCAGAAAAGAAATATTCCACCACTGAACACGAGGGACTAGCTATGGTATATGTACTCCAGAAGTATCGACACTACTTGCTAGGAAGTCACTTTAAGATGTATACAGATCATTCCACGCTAAAGTACCTGGTCAATAAGCCTGTGTTGGGGGGACGTATATGTAGGTGGATTTTACTATTCCAAGAATATGATTTTGAAGTTATTATGAAGCTTGGACGATTGAACACAGGACCAGATCACTTGTCATGCATTGAGACAGGGGAGGAACCTACTAGTTTCGAGGAAGGACCACCCGTTATGTAGCTTTTTGCTGTGCACATAGCGGATGGAAATTTTGAAGATATAATTCACTTTTTAACAACTGGAACTGCCCCGGTAGGGTACTCTGTCTAACAGAAGAAGGAACTAGTGGTGCGCATGGCAGATTTCTCTGTCATTGCGAGGCATCTATATAAGATGGGGAATGATGAGATATTGCGAAGGTATGTACCTGAGTTTGAATGAAGCAATATCCTCGCAGACACTCATGGGGGCGCTACAAGAGGACATTATGCAGGGAGAGTGACCGGGCAAAAGATTCTTTGCATAGGGTTGTGGTGGCCAACCCTTCATCAGGATTCAAAAGCACATTGCATGGCATGTGATGTATGTCAAAGAACAAGTAAACCATCGTGGAGGAACGACATGCTTTTGAATCCACAAATAACGTTGCAGCCCTTTGAAAGGTGGGCAATCGACTTTGTAGGACCTATCAAACCTCAAGGAAAGACAGGCGCAAGATATATTATCACTGCGATGGAGTACCTAACTCGTTGGGCAGAAGCGCAGCTGGTAAAATATTGAACGACCGCGATAGCCTCGAAGTTTCTGTTTGAACATGTACTGACATGATTCAGATGTCTGAAGATCTTAATGAGCGATTGCGGTACACAGTTCCTGAATGAGACAATCAACGCGCTGACGAAAGAGTTTCAGGTGTATCATCAGAAAAACACACCATATCACCCACAGGCTAATGGAACAGTAGAAGTATTTAACAAAGTATTGGAGACTACGCTGACCAAGGTATGAAATGCACAGCAAAGTGATTAGGATCTGCACGTACCTGCATTATTATGGGCTTATAGGATGACATGCAAGAAACTGATGGGACAGACACCTTTTAGGCTTGTCTATGGAGTGGAAGTTGTAATGCCTATGGAACACATCGTGCCTAGTCTGTGCATAACAGCGCTCATAGGTATGACAGACTGTGAAGCCTTGGAAGAGAGTCTCACGCAGTTGGAGGAGCTCGAAGAAGAACGATTTTTGGCTAGATTTCACTAGCAGGTCCAAAAGCAACGTGAAAAGGCTTGGCACGATCGACATATTAAGTTGCACACCTTCAAGGTGAATGATTTGTTTTTGTTGTATGATAGTAAGTGCAATAAATTCCCAGGGAAGCTCAGAAGGCATTGGCTAGGACCGTATGTTATTAAGGAGATCACTCATGGTGGCGTGGTATAGTTGTAAAGTTAAATGGAGAACTCTTCCCAGGAAAAGTTAATGGAAGTTGTTTGAAGGTGTACACAGGGGCCTTGGCCATCTGAATAGCCGACAGAAGCACAGTCTTAGCACTCCAAGTAGCTGAAAGGAGGCACGGGACTATAAACTACTCTGCTCGGGAGCTGCGCAATGTCAGGACTACGCGCAGTAGCGAAGTGTCACAGGGTCTATGACAACACGAGAGTAGCTGCGCTACCGTGCAGGTCAGCTGGAAAGTGACTATTAAAATCACTATTCATGATGTGATGCTTGGTTTGAGACCAAATGGAGCGGGCGACAAGCATTTAAGGCGAACTTTATGGGCTAGATTCTTGAAAATCTACTGCCAATCGAGCATTAATGGACCGAATGTGGGGGGAATGGTCGAATTCAAATTCAAAAGGCGCTATAAATTACAAAGGGTTGTCCAACAAACAACACTTGACAATTTGAGGACTGAGTTTTTGCACGCATAAACATTCATGAACCCAGATCTGTTCGATCTTCTGAAGGCGAATTCTTTGTTTGAGCAATTACTAGAGCTGTTAAGAGAATTGTGGAATAGCACTATGGAAACACTTGAGGAAGCCATGGATACCGAAGTAATGATTGCTGAGGAAGCACAGGCCATCATGGAAGTAGAAGTCCCAGAGAGTGCTCGGATAGTCACATAATTCCCTAAATCGCCGTGCATGCCAAGAACCAAGAAAGATAAGCAGGCTATGGTACCAGTGTGCATATCCCCCAGGAACGCATTAAGGACTAAGGTTACCATGGAAAAAAAGGGGAAGGCTATTAATTTGGAGGCTGATGAGAAGGAAGAATTTGAAGAAATCCTAGTAGAGGAGGAGGAGGATGTAGAATGGAGGTTGACACCTAGGGTGCAGACCCTCTTACCAGGTTGCCCACATGTGTTCCTCAGTGGAAGGGTAAAGAAAAGGTGTCCAAAGACATAGATGAGAGAAAAAGTTCTCTGCAGACTCCGCTGCTCCCTGATAACATCATTTTTAAGGAGCGCACTTGGGGTGAGTCCCTGTACTAAAATTTGAAGACTATGATCTCAGGGACATTGAGAAGTTTCCACATTTGGCAACCGCGTAGCTAATGTGCCAAAAGAAAGACGCGCCAACTGGAGTCATAGAGCTGGAGCTGCGTAAGTGGCTAAGAGGTGTAGAAAAGGCAGGATTGTTAAACCTTCTTTGGGTGTTGCATTACCATCGCGCCCCAGTGACCATTTTTGTCATTAGGCAGCTGCTCTGCTTGGTGCATGATGGGTGCTTGTGGCTAGAGAAGCCCATCCCCATCATGGACCACTTGATTCCCAGAATTACCCGGCTCCCTTACAAAGGGGAGGACCCAACGAACATCTCAGAGGGTAAGAGTGATGATTTGGCCATCGTGGAGGCCATGAAGAAGAAGTTCAAGTTGAAAAAGAAGAGAGGGTATGCGATTTCCAGCATCAATAACCTTGCAGTCAAAGTTGCAACACTAATATTGGTAGGGAAGGTTATATGGAAGTGTCACGCAGATGAGGTGCCCACGCCGGTGGTTGCACTTGCAGCACAATGCGCGTAAGGGGTCCAGTTCAACTAGGCAAATTGCTTATGCAGAGAGTTCCTTGAGAACTGTCGCGAGGCATAGGAGCAAGGGAAGACTTTTCACTATGCCTAGCTTCTGTTGTTCATAGTACTGGTGGCATGGGAATTGCCTGAAGACAGTCAGTTCCCAGCAATTGCGTAGGACCTTTCGGAGGCAGCGAAGTACGCTTCACTGTGGGCAACCCGAGATATGCAGTGGATAAGGGACAGTAAAATCTTCTCGGTTTTCATGGACATGAACATCAGAATGGGGATTAATCGTAAGTCACGATTATCGCCCACGGTCTACAACAGTATGCAGAGCTTTGCGGAATTCAAGGCAGATTTCCATCACGTTTACATCAGGCGCGGAAGGACCCCATGAAGACATGGTGCGAGCTACCCTAACTGGTGACAAACAACATCATCTTCGCAGTCCTTGAGTCATGGTCGCTGGAGTGGCGCGCTCCACCCAGCTCCACGCTGGAAGCAGAAAATTCTGTTGTACAGAAGAAAAAGGATGAGGCAAAACTAAGGATGGCGCAGTTTGCAGAAAAAAGCAGGAACGAAGTGGTAACAGCTAAGGCCTAGGCGACGCACGACGCTGCGAAGCTGGCAGACGAACAACAGAAGGCGGCCTAGGAAGAGCACAAGGGAGACAAGACACCTTCACCCAAAAAAGAGACAGATATAGAGCAAGGTAGCACGAACCCATAGATAGCGTCCACTTAGCTGAAACGACCGCGCCCAAGAGAGCAGGTAGGGCCGCAGGAGAAGTTGAAGGCTTCAAAGACTTCTTTCGACCTGATCACCCTCATTAAGGGGGATCTGCATGACATTGCGGAGACGGTGAGGGTCGTCACCACAAAGACCCTTTAGCAGTTCGCAAAGGAACACGATATGGTGTTGGGTGCTCTCCGAGTGTAGATATAGGAGTTGCAGGTGCGCACCCCACAGGCTGGGACTGTGTCAACCATCCTCGCACTAGGCACGACCGCGGCCGAGGAGATGCTGCGCGCCCAGATGACTAACACAATAGTGTTGCCAAAGGGAGAACTAGTTATAGAAAATGAGGCCGACAGACCTATGGTCAGCAAGCTGAAGGGAATCGAGATAAATATGGTTGCGCTCCCTCGGGAGATGCTCTATGTTTTGCAGGATGGAGTTACTACAGAATTGTGAGCCAGGGAGGGTCATGCACTCCAGGTAATGAGCGAGCAGCGCATCAACATTGAACAGTTGAGCCTGCAGCACGACGAGGTAGTGGCGCAGAATATACAACTAGTACAGGTGGTGGAGGAAGCCTGCTAGATGGTCCTAGAGTTGGCCATCCAAGCAGAGGAACTAGTGGAGGTGTGCGTCTGGAAACTAGGAGCAGGAGTACATGAGGCAAAGGAAGAGATGGCTAGGGTTCAGCTTGAACTGAACCTTCAGATAGCCGAACTGAAATTGAAGGCGCATCCTTCAACTCTGCCAGAAGTTAAGGAATAGCACGCCAGCGCGATTACAGCAGCCATAATGGAGGTTAAGAGTGTAGTGATAGACTGCAAAAATCTGTTCGAGCAGTCATTCGAGGTTCTCACCACCCTGTAGGAGGACCCAAACATACAACGCCTAGAGATAGAGGCGAGCGAGCTACAGTGGAAATACGACGAAGTAAAAGGGACCACGTAGACAGTTTCCCTTACACAGAGGCTCACGAGGATGGAGCAAGCGAAAGTACTTAAGGAACAGGTAGATGTTGCTCGACATAAGGAAGCCATTTTAAAGGTGCACTTACAGCCATAGATTGATGAGGCATCCATCGTTACTGCCTCCATTGAAGCAAAGCTCGCGCAGCTATAGGCAACACAGGAAAAATTTCAGGGCAGCAGTTCAGCTACAGTGGTATCTGAATAGCGCGTCGAGGAGGTACAACAGGCAGCCACTCAGTGTGCTTCCAATCTTGCAGCAATCCAGGCAGAATTAGGAAGTCTTCATGCAAAGATCTCCACATCGACAGAGTGACTCAAGGTTGAGTCAAGATGTTTGTGTTGGGGGCCTGTTGAGTGCAAGATCCCCCAAGAGAAGTTTTAGAGCTTAGAGATCAGATTTTGGTTAAAAATTATAAATTCAATGTAAAGACTCCGCATTTTTGGCCGCAGAGCGCGTAGCTTGTAAAAGAGTTGTAGGGTCGTCAGCCCTCAATTTTGTTATTGTAATGTCGGCTGTAGAAATCTACCCATGCTCTGCGGACCATGGGATTGTATAAATAGAGCGAGGATCTAAGTAGTTAAGATATCAATTAATCCTGGAAGGAAGGATCTAAGGATGAAGAGTTGAGTCATATCTGAAGTGTAAAGTCTAGTTCTGGGTCGTATAGTAGGAGAAGGCTCTGCAGTTGAGTGCGCAGAGGCCTAGTAATCTGCAGCTGAGTGTGTAGTGTGAGTCAAGTCTATAACAACAGGAGAATTAATAAAGAAAAGTTTCATATCCATTCTGCGTATTTATTTCCTATTTTATGCATCTAATACATTGAATATACATTTCTCTTTTAATACTTATATGATGCGTAAATATGTATGAATGTGTTGACTAAGTGAATACAAGATAGAATATATGTTTATGCAAAGTTAACTAATATCTGTAAGAATATAAGTAAGATTCGCGGTGTAGTTTGAGGAAATAGTGCAGTTCGCTGCTATAGCAGCGGAAAGCATCTAAGTCCTTGGTTAGGGCTGCGCGAAAGGCGATTATAACAGATCTTGAGGGTATTGAAGGTTATAACAATGCACGAAGTAACCTGCGCAAAGATAAGCACAGTTGGAATAAATCGACACCACACGACATCTCAAGGGTGCAGAAACTTGGTTCCAACATCCCCCCATACTGCTTCGGGTGAGACTTTAGTCCACACTCTGCGGGCTGATGCCGAAACGGCTAGTAGTGTAGGGATTTGTTTGGCTAAATAATTCTAAACCTGGGTCAGGCCCCCTCAAGCCAACACTAGCTGAAAGGAAATTAACTTCATCAAGGTTTATGATTTTCTTGAAATACTCTAATGCAAATATCCTCATGGGGAGGTATTTGGGCAATTTGTAGGGAGTGAGTTGGCATCCATATATCCTAATTTTTGTATGGTCCTAGTATAGATACTAGTCTCCCACTCTACTATTCTTAGCCAATTGTAAAACTCTCTTCTCCTCATTGATCCTGGGCTGATAGCTACTCGTTAACATGTTTATAACTAGATGAACAAATGAATCAATGAACTCTTTATAACTGAAAACAATGGAATATCTTTGGATCAATGGTGTCCAAAAGATAACAGATCTTGGATGGCCCTTGGTGTCTAACTTTTGGATGCTGATTAGAAATTTATCTGACTGAAAGTATAAGAATATGTGAGACAATACTGATGAGTATTTGAAGACTCTCTCATTTGGCAATCTGATAAAACGTACATGGGTTCTATCTGCCAAGAACTGAGCAAAGTTGTAAACTATAGCTGGAGGCTTGCCTGGGCAAAAAATAGAAAGAAAAGCCAGTATAACCTCATCCACATGCTCAATAATGGTGTATCCTAGAATACAAGAGAGAATGGTAATAATTTGTTTGCCTCTCTCAGAGAAAATGGTGGCAGCATATGGAGGACTATCTGTAGGAGTATGAGACTCCTCTATGATGAAAGTCTGAAAGATTTGAGTTTTCTTAGGAAGATCTAGCTTTGTGTAGAGATCAAATAAAGCTTCAATGGAAAGTCAGGTCTCATTTAGGCCTGGCTAGATCTGCAGCATTTGATTTATTGATCTGCAGTAATGGTGAATAAAACCTATTGGTCCTGAGAGATTATGGCTCTTTGACTGGGGACATAGCAAGCTTGGCAGAAGTGGATGATTCCTAGGAATAGGTGCATTTGTGGGAACAAGTGTTTGAGCAAATTTGATTCCCATAGGTGAATGTCATCATTTTGGTTCAGGGACTTATCTTTACTCCAGCAATGGAGTTTCAGTAGGTGGCTAGGGGAAGCAGTGTCTTTAACTTGAAACTCTCTGTCAGCTAATGGGAGGTGGTCAATATCCAAGTGAGGGGTTTACAGGGGTGTTACATCCAAAGAGTTTTGGCAAGCCATAATTTGGTTTATTCAACTAAATTACCTTTTCTTTAGCAATAGGATTAAGGTTAGAAGCTCTGGAAAAGTGGGGAGGGTAATTACAATCTGTAGAAAAGGGGTTTGGATGCACAGTAAGTTTTTCTTCAATTTAGCAAGGTTTTTTTATTAATTTAATTAAATAACCTTTAATAATCATTGTGTATAACTTAAATTACAGGGTCGTTCTGGTTCTTTCAAGAATACCTGGAAATTGATGATTTGGTGTGCAGACAAGGATCTATGGTAGCAGCAGAGGTTTCTGAGGCTTCAATTGTCTATTTGTTACTTCAATTTGGTGTCTGCAGCGCCTTTTGGTTGCAAAAGGTGGCTAAAATGGTTGCGCAGAGGTTCAAGGTTTCAGAATTGGTTTATGGAGGTTTGCATTGAAAATGAGTGAGAAGAGAAAAATGGGGCTTTTTCAACCTTTTAACCAACAATGGTTACATTTTGGCATGAGAATTGGCAAATGAACAGTGAGTACCTTTGCTTTTACGCGAGGAGGCGGTTTTGTGTCATATCGCACCGCTTTTGGTTGGGGGGCGGTATTTTTCGCGAGCACACAATATAACATGGTGTCACCATGTAGCCAATCAATGCTCGGCAAAAACCGCGAATCTCGCGTGCTTTTGGACCGTTAATTGTTGGATGATGAAACTGCGTGTTATTGATATGTGTCGTTGGATCTGGAGGTGGGAGATCATAGGGATATTGCACGGTGAAGTTGAACGAAAGGAGTTGGGACGTGGTTGGCAGGGCCCGTGGTTTAATTACAATGAAATGCGATTAATTAAAATATAATCACGAGATTTTTAATATAAGAAATAAGTTAATAAAAGGTAGGGACCATGGGTTATATGACAGAGGTTTTTGACTATACACCAAGGTTTGGTGAGTTAAAAGGGTGTCAGGAAATTATTAATGTGGGGGACTTTAAATACATAAAGCGGGACTTTAGGAAATAACTTTGGATAAAGGGGTTTAGTGGGTTTTTAAGGAGAAAAGGGGAAATTAATAAGGGGGAAAGGTATTATTTGTGATAGGAATGTGTTTCACACTAGGGAAAGGGGTTTTGGAAAGGGGGAATTATTTTTAATGGGTAATGTGTAGGGAAATGTGTGAAACAATGGGAAAAGGTCAAAATGAAGGGAAAGAGTTTTTACAAGAGGAAATGAAGAGGAAATGGGTGCTTTGGAAGCAAAAGGGGACAACATTAGAGGATGAAAAGTAATGGTGGGAGAATGAGGGGAAATTAATAAAGTAAGTATGTGGGGGGGTCTAGTGAGATGAGGGGAAATTAGTGAATAAGCTTTAGTGAATGTCCTTGCTCTTTGACAATTCCTCCTGCATATGAGAAATAGGATTAAGCATGATGAAAGTGCTTTTTGACTTAGCAATCTTGTGTACTTGTAAAACTTATTCTACCTACCCTTTATTTACGCTAGCATTTTCTCTTCATTCATTAGGTGCATTTGAACTTGTTGACCCTTTATTTCTTTTTCCTTGATAAACAAACTATCTAATTCTAACCTTATAACTTCCAATGGCTCATATTAAACTGACGAGCTCATTATTATTCTTTACCTAACTACTGATCTGCCAAGATTAAACAATTTGGCTAGATCTTTATTCTCTATCTATTAACATGAAATTTAAAGCATGAATGAATCAAGATTAAACTATTTGACCATCATGGATTGTGACATTTTTGACAAGCTACACACAATATTATTTGCAAAAAGTAAACTAAGAGTAATGGCCTTTGAATGTGCACACTTTCATAATCTTTTTTATCTCTTTTCGGTGGGTTTCATATTTAATATTCTTTTTTGATCTTTGTTCTTTTTGTCCTTTGATTATTCTTTTAGGACATACCCTCTTTAAATATTTTAATATGGGTAAACATTTATAAAAAAACAAAGGTATGTACAATATTACAAGACTTAACATAGTCAATTCAAAATTATGATCCCTATTATTATAGGAACCTAACACGGCCTAGTTATTGAAAATAACAACAAGAAATGTTAAAAATAGAATCCAGAAATTCCAGTTTAATTTATCCTTGAATTAAACTGAGAATTAAAATCGAATTTTATTCTCATAAAAACTTGTGATATTTAAATAGAGTGAGTTGACTTAGTTAACTTAGGAATTTCGAGTTGGAAGTCTTTATGAAGTCATGTATATGTTCTCCCTATATTATAGGGGTCCAGGATGAGTTAATTGTGAGTTGTAATTATATAACTCAATTTACTTAGTTAAGTTAATTTAAATTAGTTCCAAACTGTTTGAGGAACTAATAGTGAGTTAACAGTCAATTGGTGCACTAATGCATTAACTAGTGGTACTCCAGTTAACTGAAGATTCCCTCATCATAAACTCATGCATGTTGATTTTGAGAAAGACCCAGTTGAAACTAGAGTGCAGGGACAATGTACTATCAGTTGTATAATTTTGTGAGTTGTACAAATGGTAAATGCAATCAGGAACTAAACCTTGAAGGGATTGCGCAGTTTGGATGCACTGGTTTCCCATTAATATGGGCTAATCGGCCATAGGAATTGTGCAAGGAGATAGGGACTTGTAGAGCTGGAGAATTGGTTAAGTGTTGGTCAAGAGCTTGCTTGTGAGTTGAGGATTGATCATACTGAGTGTTGGGATTATTTTTGTGAGAACAAGTATTATATTATCATGTTGGATTTCTGATTTAATGCAATAAAGATAGTGGGGTTTTGAGTTGTGTCTTTCCCGGATATTTATTGTGTTATGTGCCATTTTGTCATCCTCTTGTTATTATTGTTTTCATCGATCTATTGGTTTCCGCTAGTTGAAAGTAGAAGTAGATTCTTGTCATGTGCTTTAGTAAATTGCATGAGCTTGTGAATCTACAGGATTTTCTATACTAGTAGTCTCAAGATGGGGTATACGGTAAAGCCTGGATAGTATGTCTCAGTGTAGGGCCTAGTGATCCCTGGATCGGACTGTGGATTATGGTAAATCTTGAGAGACTAGGAGGCACTCAAATTCCTCATGGTGTAGGTGGAGAACTCCGGTGGCATCCATGCTTGTTTAGTTCTTTTGGTGTGTTCTATGAGTCCCACATTCATGCTTCAAATATGGCATGGGATTGAATGGTTGAAGAGAGATTTGGATTAGCCATTCTACCATCTCTGGTTGGTTTATTGCATTCATTAATGAGAAATTCATTCCCTTGGTTTTCATGTGTAAATGTACTAATGTATATGTGGATTTTATGGTTGACATGTTTATGATATTTTTATCTATATTATGTTGGTTATATGTATGTTCCATGACATCAGCTATGTATGGCTCTTAACATGTTTTTACTTGTAAATAAATGATAATGTATCTATGGTCTAATAGATGGTAATGTAGAAAATGAAATGAAGGAACAATGGTTCTTAGCGATTCTCAGATAAGTACAAGATCCCTATGTTTAAATCTATTGGTTACACCTATAGATTACATTCTTGCGACATGTTTGACGAAATTTTTGTCATGGTTAGTGGGGGTCTGATTAAGGTATTGTTTAACTTTTTTTTTGCATCTTTTCTTCCTCATTCTTTTACTGGTCTTAAGTTATCATTCCATTATGGGCAGTGACCTGGGCTTTGGGCCTGAAAAAATGGCTAAAATTTTGGGGACATTGGCATAGGTTTGTTGAAAAGAGTCCAACAACGCTAGCACATAGACCTATGAGAGCGAATTTGGCTTCTAGACGTTGTCGTGGCTATAGCATGAGTGACCTGGGGTTAAAAGGCTTAAGACTTTAGTAGGACCTGAGGAAAAGTTGTCTGAAGTGTTGGATTGGTTCTAGGGTCATGAAGCTGATATAGAATGTTTGTGTTATGTTTTCGTCGACTCCACTTCCTTAAGGTCACATAGGAGATTGAATCCAAACATATTAGCTTCTCAGTGCATGTTTACCCTAATTGGCTAGTTACTTAGGTAGATGTGGGAGGAAGGTGTTACATTTCTCTTATCAACGTTATGTTGATAAAAACACTTAAATTTGTCGTTATCAACACTATGTCAAAACTACTTTTTATTGCATCACTTGCATCACTTTCAAATACACTTATATTATTAACGCCACATCACTTGCATCACTTTCAAATACAGTTATATTATTAACGCTATCCTCACCTTCCATCGCTTCACAATATCGTGCTATGTAATTAGTGTTGCAACCCAAAAGTAAAATACAAGGGACCATGCCACTCCACAAAAGATACAGTATATAGAAACTTGCTACATGTGGATCTCGTGGATTTCACGATGGCTGCCCCCAAAATATCATCCATCGGTGATGAAATATTCATGCAGAGAGAAGTCTTACCATCACTATCTATTCAACAAGTCTTCCAACACAATTTGAGCTCTATGGACCGATGCCAACGTTGGTGACCAAGCAACACAACCCCTACCGAGAATTATGCCACAAGTTTCGAGTGTAAATCCCGTTGTTGTGGATTTTGTTCAAGTGACTACGACGTGGAATTAATTAAGCTTGGTTTGTTTACCATAAACACCTTGTGGATGTGGTAACCAACTCCAGCCAACTTCCCATAAAATCCACGTAGAATACAATTTGTTGGTGCAATTTGATATCCACTACATCGTAAAAAATGATAACGTTCCTTCCCTATTGTGGAGATTATGTTGAAATTAACGTCCAACGTATCTTCCAAATCAAATTATTTATGGACTGAAAACCGCCGACAATCACTCACAAAATCCCGTGACCAACTACACTTTCAGTAAATGGATAAAAGTTTTATATTTCATTGCTTTTTTTTCTGCAATTTCTAGGCTTGAAAATCTTACGGGCATCGTCAAAGTTTCTCTCAACTTGTACTTTCCTCTAAAACAATAGACAATTGTATGTGAAGAGATGCAAATCATCCCTACACGTTTTTCTGCATATACTGAAATTATCATCAGCTAAGGAAATGTTATTTGAAGCACCGGGGAAATCATAGTCTCATGTAATAATAGTTTTCATTTAATAATAGTTTTCGATTGTTCATGAGCATCAGCACACGGGATTTTGGATTGACGGTGAATCGATAGATCACTGAACCGTAAGTGCTTACCTACCCAAAAAAAATTTGTTCATAAACATCCCATTAAATATCAAATTTCAAATATTGTCATTTTAGAATGTGCACCCTTTAATAATAAAATATTTCCATTATGCAAATATTCCATTTCTCACCAATTCAATTAAAAGGATCTAATTTTAATCAGATTTCATCGTGCTTTGTTTCTAACATACTGACCACCTCTTATACTTTTGCAAATTCCTTGTGTCGAAGCTCAAGATATAGATCCCAATAACTCTCCATCCGATGCCCATTTCTTTGATGTCGTCTCAAGAAGCATATTCATTTTATGAACCACTACTTTATGCTCTTCACATTTAGCCATACAATGATCAGCTTTATGAAAAAAGAATAATGAAACATATTTTTTTATCTTTTTTATTTAAATGATCATTGAAAAAATATTCATGAGATTTATACATTTTCTTGTTGTCTTTTGGATTGAGACATTGATGAGGAGAAATCAATTTCGCTTTTTCTTAAGCACTAGCTTTTTGTGGAGATACCTTGGCTCCAAATGAACAACAAAATCAGATGTAAGCCCTCCAAAATCAGAGGAATTTGAGAAACAAGGTGATCTCTTTAGATTGAGTCCAAGAAAGCCTCTATAAACATTAAAGGCTAAACCCTAATTGTTATCACAAGAAAGCCTCTATAAACATTAAAGGCTAAACCCTAATTGTTATCACATGAGATTGATATAACCATTATTACCATTTTCTTTAAAATGTGAAGTAATAATAATTCAATTCTTAATTGATAATATGTTACGTGATTGTAAGGCTTGAGTTTAAATTATTAACATTTTGATACGAAATTGTAATTTTACATAAATGAATTTCTTAACCACTATTATTTTTAATTCTAATTTTTTAGAACATAACTTTTATATAGTAATTTTTTAGAACATAATTTTTATACCATTTAAAGTAGTGATTCTAAAATTCAAAAAAATTAGTGACAAAAAGTTATTTTTAATTCTAAATCTCTGGAACATAACTTTTAATTATGAAATTGAAGATATTTACCGATAAAAGTCAGTTGTAAATTTCAAAAGATAATAATTTTAAAATTGAGGAGCATTTGTTTACAAAAATCTAAATCTATGTATAAGTTGTAGAACTCAAGAAAATAACTTGTGATTTTCGCTTTGAGGATAATTGGTAATAGAAAATTTCCATATAATTAAAATTAGTAATATTGAAAATAAAATTTAGTAGCAGTAAAAATCCAAAAATACTAGAATCTTTTTAGCCAAATATCATTTGAATAGAAAAATATAATAAATAATAAATATCATATAATAAATTATTGATTTACTGTTTTTTCATTTTATCTATCCAATATCACTTTATTTAAATAATAATAATAATAATAATAATATCTTATTTTTAAGGTCACAGTGAAGCCAGACACCAAATTGCTGTATGAGAGCCCCTTGTTTGTGGGACAAAGGACCTACCTCTGAGCAGCAATTTGACTCCTAAGTATAGAAAGGCATACATAATGTACCCCTCTCGTTTTGAACCTGTAAGCTCTTAAGAAGAAATACATACTCTTAATTATCATGCCCACTCAAGTATGTCAAATATCAATGTTATGCTGTGTTGTTTAAAAAAAATTAGTTTTTGCCGGAGAGATAATTGTCCTCCGTCTCCTCACCGTAATGTTTAGATAAATGGCTGCACAGAAGGAGCAAGTCGGTTTAAGATTTAACAAAGGCATATTCCAACGTGTCTAAGCATGTCTAAGCATTTTTACCCTATCTTCTAATTAATTTTGGTTAAAATTGTTAGAATAATAAATTTTTGTTATTAAATTTGTAAAAAAAGGAAATGTTTTATAAAAAAATTAATTATTTGGATTAAAATGGTTGGAATAATAAATTTTGGTTATTAAATTGGTATAAATGGAATGTTTTATAAAAGTTTATGAATATTTTTTATTTAAAAAATGTATTTATGGTAATTAAAAATAATGATTTTATTAAAAAAATATTATTATTAAATTTTAATGAAATAAATAAAAATATAAAAATATATATATAATTTATTTTGATTTATTTGGAATTTGGAGAAATTGAAATTATAGATTTCAAAGTAACATAAATATGAATTTTAGTTGAAATAAAAAAAAAAGTGTTCACTTGTTATATGGTTATTTTAAAAAGGAATGAGGTTAAAGATTGTTTAAATTAGTTGGTAGCCTGTGTTTAACCATATTTTGTTTGTAAGTTTTTTTTATTTGTGAAGCAAAAATAATATTTCTTCAAATCATAATTGTATAGCAAAATGCATTGGATTATATCTTGGCTTATTATTTGAGACTAGACACATAATTTTAATTTCACCAAAGATCATGTGAAATTTTTGTTAGGAATAAAACATAACTTTAGCAAATTTGTCTTAAATACACTACCTCTAGGGCTATTCTTGAAACAAAAAAAAAACTAAGATTATGAAGTGAAAAACCATATTACATATAAATAATTTAAGATTTGTCAAAATATGAGGATTTAATAGGGGTTACCTGCTGAAGAACAACCTAGATTAGGGGTAGCCCAAGGTGGGCTTCAATTTCCTTGAGTTGATTGTCCAATGTGTGTACTAGTACCTACAATACCTCTTGAAAAACAACTTAAATTAGTGGTAGCCCAAGGTGCACTTCCATTTCCTTGAGTCGATTGTCCAATGTGTGTACTAGTACCTACAATTCATCAAGTTGGAGGATAATTTCTTTTATAGTTGCATTCCTATACACTAGCGCTTGACCAACAATAATTTTAGATGCCAATAGAGATCTACTTTATGCATGTAAAGATTATGACGACACCAAGAGTGGCCCACGTCCGAGACCTAGCATGGTACCTTGAACAACACCTCAGAGTTTGTCTAGCAGAGCCACTCATTCACTATGTCTTGCTCCACTTGAGCAATTTCCTCTTGGATACTCACTAGAGTGAATTCCTTGTACCGAGCAATTGAGCTCTTAGCCCATCGCTATGCTTTGGAACCTTGCAACTTGCGATAATAAGTTATTGTCACATACTCAGGCTTGTTGCCTCAACATGGTGGCCATAGTGGTAGTCTTTGTGCGGCCATGGAAAAGGGGCAATGAGGAGCTAACAACAATTGAGGAGAGGGTGACAGGGAGGAGAAGAGGAGTGAGTAGGTTAGAATGTATAATGAGCTAATGCAACAATGGAGAAGTGAAGGCTCATGATGAGGAGGAGCCAACAAAAGGGAACCAAACATAAAATTAAACAAGGATAAAATCAAGGAAATGGAAGAGGCCTGGATAAAGCATGGACACTAGCTTATCACCACATAACCAACAATAAAGTCTAATGCCCTAGTTGGAAAAAATGAGGCATGACAAAGAAAAACACTTTAAACAACTAAATAGTCACCCTCACCTCATACAAATAACAGCGCCAAGCTAGTGGTTCCAAACTAGTTCTTGTCACAATAAACCAAGGTGTACAATAAAATTCCACATGTAGGCCATAATCTGCCATCCTCATGTGCTTGGTGATTGCTCTGCCTACCATGATGATTTTCCACCTCCAAACATAACCAATGTGTAACAAAAGACATGGCTCACTTACAGCATGGAGGGTGGGAAGAGTTAACTAGCTAAAGTGCTTGCAAGTAGCGCTGGAATTTGAAATTTATCTTGTCTTTCAAGTGAAAATTTGATGAGAGTCATTTCTTTTTCATGCATGTCACTTTAAGTTTTATGTAAATTCTCAAGCTTCTAATTTTTATGTGTTATTATGTGCCAAAAAAAAGTATCTTGCATGTCACTTTACCTTTTATGTAAGTTCTCAAGTTTCTAATTTTTATGTGTTATTATATGCAATTTCTTTTTTGTATCCTGCATGTCATTTTTCGTTTTATGTAAATTCTCAAGCTTATATGTGTTAAAAAATTTGTGTATCCCAAAACTTTGGATCTCTCAATTTTCATAGATTTCACATTACTTTGATCACCAATTGAGCTGCCCCTATTAAACTGAGAAAATAAGGCGTTTCAAAATTTTATATCAACATATTGAAAATAGGAAATTCCAGGCCTGCTTGCAAGTGCTGAGAAAATTTTAGCATTAAAGCAGACCAGAGACCAGAGATACAGATCTGTCTATATGAAAATGAAGTAATGGCCATTAAACCAACGTCTCACACCTCTTACCGCTGGTGGGACTGCGGCATCGTACTCTATCTATCCGGGGAGTATGTGTAAAGTTTGCTAGAGGCAATTCATTTAACTATGTTCCATATTCTCTTTCAGCCGTAGCTGTATTTTGCAAGTGAGGCACAAACAGCGAGTTTATCAGGAGAGCAGTGCATATCAGGTTTGGTCCCCATTGAGTGTTCTCTGTTTATGTCTCAAAGTTCGTGGATTTGATGTCAGCGTAAGTAGCCTTCGTACTATGCAGGGCAGGGAATTTCAAATTCGTGCCAATGAATAAATAACATTTAATTATTATTTAATTATAATTTTTCTTTTTTAAATGAAATTATGATTTTTAATTTATTAAAATATTCAATTTTTAATATAAGAATATGTTTTATCTTTATATTTTTTTTATTATAATTTAATTTTATATTATTATAATTAAATTATAATTTCACTATCCATTCTTGATGAGGATGCGAGCAAGAAGGGTTGAGACTTGTAAACATTTGCCTGCAATGATTAATGCGAAGGACGGTAATCTAACACCCTCCATATGCACAAGACACATGGAGCAATGAACTTACTCATACATTCATTTAATGTAAATGAGGAAGGTGGCACGGAGATTATAATGATGAGGTTCTCTGGCTTTTGTGTTGTTGAGGTAAGTGACTCTTATGTCTGCAAAGGAAATTTTGATCTGGCTTCGCTGGCAATAGGTTATGGCTCCGGGATGGTGCTCCTCGTGTTCTTCCATAGGGTGTTGGTAGACTTACGGTTTGCCCTGGTCACTCTCTTCGGGTATGTTCTTCATCTCAGTTTTTGTTACCCCACTCCCATGGCTAGCTACATATTTTTGCTTGTTTCTTGGAAGAACGACTATGTTCTGAAGTTGAAGGTTTGGAGGAGGCACCACCGAGATTTTTTCATCGCAATTGAGGAATTTTATGAGGGTTTCTTTCTCTTTTGTACTCCTGTCTCTGTGTACTATGGTATTTTGCTTTTCCGCATGAGCACTATCAGAGAAGGGAAGCTATGTCATTCACAATTTTCTTTCTGTTCATGTCTCTGCCACAATGGCACTCTTACTTTTCTGATTGTTTGTTGTTATGGATCTAGGCTTATATGGCTTCGGAATGTTTGTTGTTCATTTCAAATCTCTGTCCTCAGTCATTCATGGTAGGGTTCGAAGTCTGATTTAGGGCTTTGGAATTGGCTTCAATCCCGGTACGTTGCCTATAGTAGGGTAAGTTGTTGGTCAACTTATAGTTTTTGGCCCTCATGCATTGATAATTTGGCAATTTCTACGATTCGGTGCGGTTCTGGGAAGCACAAGGCTCATGGGAGTAGGCTACCTCCGGGTTTACCATCGAGGTCTGAGTCAGCTACTACTCGAGTTTTCAGTCTTTTTCATTTCATGGCCCATGTTGCCTCGGGGAAGGGAAATCAAGCTCGAGGCTCCCACGGTCATGGCAAGTAATAGAAGGAAACCCATGAGGTTCATTAAGCGAATTCTCAGTTTGGTAGAGGTTGTGGTTGAAAATCAACCTCTCGCATCATAAAAGAGGATGTCACTGCTTACCATGAGGGTAGCTCAGCTCAAGTTCGTTAACTCATAACCAAGTGGGAAGTAGGACTTAATCAGCAAGCCGGTATAATGAAATTGACTTGGGAGACTGGCAAGCCATGGCGCCTGATCCCGGCCACTCTCGTGATCGGTCTTCTCAGTACAATCAAATAGTCCATTTGTATTGGATGATGAAAAATCTTCTAGCTAAAGCATTGGTGCACATCCCTTTAGGCTCACCCTCAAATTCTCAAGGGATCTCAGATTTGAGCAAGGATTTGCAGAAACTTCAGTTTCAGCTTCAAATGTAGAATGGTCACCTTAGTCGCATCGAACAACACATTTTCTATATCACGTAAACTGAGCTTCTAGGCTCTAGTGCGAAGGATCTTGTTCCCGTGGATTCATCTAACAATTAAGTAGTATGGTGGTTTAATCTCTATTTTGTCTTTTGATATATGCAGCAGCTACAAACTTTACTGTATGTTTTCAGTTATTTAAAGTATAGGGAGTATAAGGACACTCAGACATATCTAGCATGGCTTGACAAGCTTATAATATTTTGTTTTTAGATGGCTTATCATTGCAGTTAGGTGGCCAACAGTTTCCCTCTGGGCAGGTTGAGGCCACCTAACCATTTGATTTTTTGTTGTAACTTGCTACTTTTTTGAAAGAAAATGAATACAAAGGTCCTGCCAAGCATACAAAAAAAAATTATAACTTCACCATCTAATTAGAATAAAAACACACTTTATTATCAAATTGATAAAATTACTAGAACCCCTAAAAATAATTCAATTTCAAGTAAAACTAACATTAACAAATATAATTAACTTGAATTTTGGGAATATTTGATTTCTAAATTTATAAAAATAATTTAATTATTTTATGTTTTTACTTATAAATTATTAAAATCAATACATATATAATAAATATACCGTCTAAATAACTTTAAAAATTAATAATTATATAATCAAAATGAGTTAAAAAGTAGAACATTTAAAGAATTTCGTTGATATATGAAGTGGAATAATGTTTAAGATGTTGTCCCTTTGTTAGAAGTTTTGAAGTGTTTTTGACATGTTTACATTTCAAACCATTTTTCATGGAATTTTGACCATTAAACAAAGCCTGTAAAGTCCACATTTCACAATTGCCACATAAAAGAACCACTTATTCAAAGAGATACCTTGAATTTGAAACGATGATAGAAGACTTGTGCTTTAGACATCAAAGGGTGGAAAAATAGCTCAAATGCAATTCATTATCATTGATGTTTTGAAAACATTAATAAGCATGATAATTCGACAACAAATAAAACTTAAGTACGGTACAACATTACATTTAAACCAAAAAGCACAATATAAATCAAATACATGATCATTAAGTATGCCCCTTAAGTAATGAAATTTTAAAGTGATTTCAGTATGAGATGACTAATTACATGTCAATTCAGTTCCTGGTTAAAATATTAATGATAGAAGATAAGATCTACTATGCCCATTCATATAATAAATTGTAGCAATAACATCAACATGAACAGAAGAAGGAAATCTTACTAATGCTTAGATCAGAAGAACGTTAAGGGTTGTTTTTAGAATGAGTGAGTAAAAAATTTGACCTCCATATATAGATTTGAATCATAAATGAATATAAAATTAAATGCAAGACTTCAAAACTAATTATTTAAATAGAATTAAGAAAGAAGTTAAACCTTAAACCATAGATTAAATAAGGGAAAATGAGAAAAAAATTAAAGGAAAATGAATTATTTGAAGTTTTTGATTTTTTCGGTGGTTCAAGAAAGATAGGCAAGTGTCTTAAGGTTATGAAATCTCTTTCTCCCCTGTAAAGGCTACCTCTAGATGCTTAAAAGTTTTCTTCCACTTCAAAGCATTTAAGCTTGCTAAAGAGGGTTAAATCTTCATATAATAAATAACCATAGCTAAACAAAGGAGTCTTTAGAAAACAATGAGAAATAACATCAAACATAGAGATATTTCTCTTAAATAATTATAAATTTCTTAAAGGGAATTTTGAAATGCCACAGAATAAAAATGCTTTTACCCTTTGGTTGTCTCCACCTTTTCCAAGACTCTTTATTGCTCCAAAAATAATAGTTGTTTCATCTCCTTTTTGAACTATTAAAAACTTGCACAAGTGGAAAGAAAAATACCAAAATGAATAGTAGGTTAGCTATCTTATTCTCCAACAAATTAAAATAATACCAAAGTGAATATTAGATTAGCTCTCTTTATTCCCCAAAAATGAAGAAAACTCCCTTATTATAAAGAATGGAGCTCTCATCCTTTATAATGAACTACAAAAAGGTGGGATGAAACCATAAGCACTCAAGCATGTGTCCAGCTTATCAACAATATTACAATAATAGCGGAGGTTGGTTCGAGACATCGAATACAAAAAAACCTAAATGCGATGACTTTGGAAGACAACAATACACAAAAATATAGATCGCAGAAACCTCAAATCAACAATATTACAATAATAATATATTCACTTTTTGACCATTTGTGTTGAACTCATTTTTTAAAGTATCTTCAATTTTTAATAATGTGGGTTTTCTCAAAATTATGCATATTGGTACTCGTTGGATGTGAAATTTAATTCAGCATCCAACAAGTGTCTACACTTGAAATTTGAGTAAACTTATAAGGAGATAAGCCAAAAATATAATTAAAATAGTAACTTTTCTTCTTTTCCCTTCAAAATATTTTAATGTATCTCTTTTTAGATTTAAAGCATTTTGACTTATTTACATATTATGACATGAAAATTTCATGGGCACTTTTAGGCTGAAATTTCCTTTAATGAATATTAGTCCCGGGTCACCAATCTTCCAAGTTGTTACCTAGAGCCTAGTTAGCACCTATGACCTATGGTGAAGCCCTGGGCCCATTTACCATTCCCACATGTTGGCACATGCTATTGCATGCAGAAATACTTTAATAATGCTATAGGACACTCACTCAACCCACTAGCCAAGTAACTATTGTAGCTACTACAACAACACCCAAAATTTTTAGCCTACCAACCAAATTTTGAGCCCCCCTCTTCTTTTCAAGGTTTCAATGGTTATATGTGTCTTTGAATTGGTCAGATATTTCAATGACCTAGCTATCATCAAGCCCTAAGGTTGTTCATGCTTTCACGATGCATATTACATATATTTGCCTTGATTCATCTTGGTTATTATTCTTATTAATGCATTATGGTTGGGGAAGTTGCTACTTTAATGATGCACTTTTAAAAATTCATATCTCCATGAAATGCAATGTGAAAGGCATGCATCTTTTGTTGCAGGCCATATTGCACCTTCAATTCTCATGCCCTAGTTTGCATTTTTAAGCCTAAATCCTTATGAGAATTTCATTCCATTTTCAATCATGTTAGTTTCATCATCATTGTTGGAGGTTGGATTCTACATAAATCTCATTAAGTTAGTTTTTATACTTAGATATTGGATTGGTTTCAAACTTGAGCTTCTTTTGCCAAACTGATGCAACTCCCAACACTTTATTTTTGTCTATTGCATATCATTTTTCTTTAAAGGAATTTGATGATGATGCAAGATCTAAATTCTCATAAGTCTTTTGGTCGTGAATAAATAAGAGAACTTGTATATACATTATCATGAATTCAAGAGTTAATCTTCAATTTTCACATTATGCATTGAACTTGTAAAGACATATGATGCATGTCAACTAGCTTACACTTGCTATCTTGTCCTCTATTATGCATTTGAAGCCTCCACATTGCAACTTGTTAAATTCATCTTTGTGTCCCTTATGTAATGCATCATATAAGCATTGAAAATTTTCATCTCTCTCTTTTCAAATAAAAGGGATAATGTTAGAGATGGTAATCCTAGGGCACATCAAAGTATTTAGTGATTGTTTTGACAATATATGGTGCTGATAATAACTATTTTCTTACTATGCTCTTTGACAAGTCTCCTCTTCCTATGTTGTTTTCCCTTATGGGTAAAGCATTTGGTGGTATGTAAAGTCAAAGAATTTGCGATAGAGAATCTAGCATTTAGCACGCAAAAGGAAGAAAATTGAGTACGAGTAAACCCATAAATTTCTTAAACACCTTGAGCATGATCAAGACTTCTAAGTTGCAAGAGGAAATATAAAACAACACTATTCAGAAGTAGAGGAAAGTAATGATATGCATGCACATGATGATCTTGTGAAGTGAAGGTGCATAGAGAAGAGGGTTTCCACAGGGGCTTCACTGAGGGAGAAATACAATACCATATGGGTTCATATTCGGGGATATATAATGAGGAAAAAATGACATAATATATTGAGCATATATTAGGGGTAAAGGGTTTTTATGTTGGTAGGTATAAAAAATGGAACACAAAGTTAATGAAAAAATATAACGGGGTATAAAAAATGTTAATAAAAAATGGATAACTACAATATCCAGTGAAATTAGGGGTTTTTAAAATTGGGAAGGTGTATTGGGTTCATATTGGTAAGGGGTTAAATAATGTAATTTTTAGAGGTATTTTCTAATATGTAGTCAAATTAGGGGTACTTTTTAGTATGCCATGAATGCACGTGATATGTTATAGGTTAATTGAGTGAAGCTCCCATGAGGGTTTCAATGATAATATGATTGAAAAACAATCATGAAGCATAAGTAAGAATTGGAGAAATCTTTGGAGGAAATTTCTTGGAAAAAAAGAGAATAGTACATAAGTATTAATGGATTCTTTAGAAAGGAAAAGTCAAAGATTTTGTGCTTTATAAGAGATTCTTTGGAAGGAAAAGCATTTTAGTACATGGGCCTTCTTTGGATGACTCATGATTTTTTCTTTCACCTTTTGAAAGTGATGAACAGGATGGAATCGGAAAAGGACATTCCCATAACATATGAACCTTGAGGTTATGAGTTTAAGCCTTCATAGAATGAGTATTCCTTTTGCTTCAAAACCTAATAACTTTTCTACTGAATTTTCAACTATTTCAAGAGCATGGGTTATGAAGGGCCATAATCTTGGTCTTGACATCTTGAAACGATGAAATTATTGACAATTATGACTACATTTTCAACGAGAATAAAATGACAAAGGATGAAATAATACTATAAATGGCCACATTGAAGGAAAATGTGAAGGTTACATGGAAGGGTTGTTGAAAAGGCTATATATTCATCATTGTAAAGGTAATATATCAATTATTGCAGAAGATTATAAAATGTTATGTATCAGTTTCATGATGATGATGTTTCAAGGGTTACAAAGGCTACAATAAGGATATATCAATGCATGAAAAGTTATATTAAAATGTTGCGTTGAAAGGCGATATATCAACGTTTTCAAAGGTTCTATCAATGCTGAGAGAGGTCATAAACTAAATGCATGCGAACATTATATAAGTGATGCAAAAGTCATGATGAAAGGTATCTTAAATGGTTGTGTGGAAAACTTTACATAAGTTACATTGGAAAACCATATAAAATAGTGTGATAATACCATAGCGCAACATGCAATAACCATGCAATGATACCATGCGATAAGGCTATATTAAAACACAACAAATGATGTGATACATCAACACATACAAACTTGCAACAAAACTATATCAAAGATATATCAAAACGTTCCAAATGAGTTGATAAATTAGCACATAAAAACCTTGTATCAAGGTTGTGATCAAACGATATGAAAATGCTTCCATGAGATGATATATCAGCACATGAAAGGTCGAATTAAATGTTGAAAAAATTTGTGTATCAATTTCATGTGGAGATGGGAGGTTATAAGCTAATGTTTGAAATACCATGTATTAAAGAGTAGAATAATACGTTATAGGTCGAATCTAGGAACACAATAGAATATATTAAGGCAACAATGAAATGATAATCAAATGTGATGGAGACCAAGTCATATATATAAAACAATGCAGGTCATACATGTTGCGATGAGATGAGACTCCATGAAAGGTAAAAAAATGATGTGACCAGACATTAAAATACAACACGTTGAAAGGATGCAGTGATTATGTGATAATATAATGCGCTGAAAATATTGCATATTGAACACTGCAAATGTTATATAATAGTAGCATGAAAGGTCAAATATTATACCAAAACAAACTAGCGTATGAATTAATAAACAATGTGATGGATATCATCATAGCAATGGAAATCATATCATGCGAAGATTATGTTGTAGCTTGTTTTCACCATGTCAAAATATGAAAAAGAAAAATCATATATCTCAAAAAGAAACAAAATAAATAAAGGGAAAATTCAAAATCAAATGTTGGTTTAGAATAAAATTTTATTTTATTTTATTTTTGCAAAATAAATCTTAGTTATTGCTAAGCTAAGGTGATGCTGAATTTATTAAAAGCATAGGTTTGGTGGGGCCTGGCAGGACTCAACGAAGATCCAAGCACGGGGAAAGTTAAATGTGGTATCCTTTTGAATAGGTATCCTAGGCACTCACCTCTACTTAGCGAGGGATTGTCTCTAGGGTTACAATAGACTATGCACCAACGTGAGAGAGCATAACACGTTCATCATTCCTCACTAACATGGAAGCATTTTCAGGGGCCAATAATGCAATCAATAATAACTATTCTACAATCATTAGATTAAGATTTTGAGTGTAAAGCTTGTCAAGGAAGTCATTGGTAAAGCAAAATACATAACCCTACATCCATGCTCACCTAACTAGTGTGCAGTGAAATGGTCTCCAAGGCTATATTTCCTATTGTTGAATAATTTACCAATTTTAGCTATGTAATTGAATGATGGAGGTGATACCAGTGAGAAGATAAGGATAATTATCTTAAAGAACAAATGGAATTATCTCATGATGGATGCGTACCTCTAGTCCAGACTAATGAATCCCCGTCCTAAGCTCCTCTCTTTGTATTGACTACCAAAATGTCTTTATAGAAAAATCTTGAAGAGTTGTAATCCCTATTATATTTATTGATCCAGACGAGGTCAACCATAAAGAAGGTGTAACAAGAAAATATAAAACTTGAGCTCAACCATAGGGAATGAGTTTATGAATCCACATAAAGATATTCAACTTCATATGCTCTAAAGAGTCGTCAAGGATATGAGAAACCTTTGCTACCAAAGATGCAACATATTTTAAGAGGTGAAATCTATTCTCTTCTGAAACAATATTACAAATTATTTTGGAGCAGAACTTTCAAGATTCAAGCAAGTAATTGTGTGAATATCATAAGGCTAAAAACATTAGTAGAATTAGCAGCACTAAGAGAACTTGAAGCTCTTTGTCAAGACGTATAATAAGAAGACATTACTTAAATCTCGAAGGCTTGTCTTGTGATATCTTATTCATGATACATGGAAGGATTCTTGCTATCATATTTTTGTGTTTTATTATGTTGAAACATTTTATTCAATGCCCTAATTCATGGTTGGATGCTTGCAGGAATGAAGCTAGATAGAGTTGGTTGGAGGGCTACCCCAACACATAAATTCATGGCATTGAACCCATTGCGTTTCAGTTGTAATATTTTAAATATTGTTGTTTTCTAATAGCTTATTTTAGGATGAAAATGTTATTTATTTAATAGATCATAGTCATACGAAGACATAAAGAATAAATGTGAAAATTGTATAAATCTAATATTCCTTTGAAAAATATTATAGGACAATGAGTCACTGTCTGAAGTTTGTGCCTTAGTTTTTCACAATGATCATCATATTTTCATATCTTCCTTTGCATGATTTCAATGACTAAGGTTTAGTTATTGCATTATTGATAAAGAAACCAACAAGTTTTTCTAATTGATTGCAAGAATGTTACAAAGACCCTATGTGTATGGCTCAAGTTTTTTGGACAATTGGTTTTGTCTGGATGGCTAGTGGCTCTATTAGTGTTGGCATTGATGTCAAATAGGATCAACATGATGAGGGGGAGTTCATATGGAATCCCATGGTAGTTGTAGGCTTCATGTAGAAAATCATCATAGTAGAAGGCTTACTGGAGAAGCCATACAATGATTACAATGGTGGTTGGGAGTTTAGGATTCCATGCACAAGAAGAAGTGTCAAGGAGCAAAGAGTGGAAGAGAATTTGAAGCCATATTATAGGTATCATATGGTCTCAAAGCCTACATCGAACCCTCTCCATTGGAAAGTAATCTAAAAGAGATTTCCAATGGTGTGTGGATGTTTAAAAATGGACTATTGGATTAACAATTATGTTCTGCCGAAATTCAGGAACTTCAAGTCCTAAGAAGCTGAAGTGGATAGAGACATCAGCATGCCAAGATAGTATTGGTGGACACGTGGCACCCTATTACAACATTGTTAATGGCCCAATGGGACAAATCATCGTGACATGTGTGACCTCTCAGGAGTCACCACATGTGGAAGTTACGTTAGTATATCAAAGGTCAAAATATTGGAGGATGAGGATGTCGTAACTCTTGTGCAAATGATGATTAAGAAGTTATGATAAATGAGGCTCTGAAATTTACCCAACACATGGTCGTGTGAAGCTCAAAGGGACCAAGGGCTAAACAAATGGTGCCAAGATGCAATTGGAACTTTGTTGAATTCACGATATAGAGGGGCTCTGATATAACACTTAGCCATCAATCACAAGTTCAGTCCTATGAGAAGGAAAATTCTCAGGGAAGCTAAGCACCAAGGGAGCTGAGGATATCGGTACTAAGCAATATTGTAACATCTTTTTTGTTGAAGTTACGATACATAAGGGCTTTGATATAGCACTAAGCTGATTATCACAATTACGATCATATGAGAAAGCAAATTCTCAAGGAGCTAAGCGCCAAGGGGGATCAGGATACTAGAGTAGTACAATATCATAACATTTTGCTTGTGTTAGTTACAATGTGTTGAAGTTCGGATGGAGTAGTATAGTAAGATTAATGGAAGTTTGAGTCAGTAGATGAAGAATTAAATGCAGTTAAATAGAGTTGATTGTTGAAGTTAGCTAGATTTACAGAAGACTCCAAGACAAGGCAACATAGAAACATTTAACAGAGAAGAATTGAAGGAATGAAGAAAGCAATCGACTTGTTAGCGGGCATGTCTGGTAGAGTTAAATGAGGATAGCAGTGACCATTCTTGAATGCTGTCAAGCTCTGTGGGGCAATGAGTAAGGATGGGAGTCAAGGTAGAGTGTGCAGGTCGCCTGATATTAAATTCACAATATGGAGATCTATGCAGTAAGTTAGTGAAGAACTTAAAATCCCCTATGAAAGAGTTCAAAAGGTAGGCAAAAAAACAGTAGGAGGAGACACTTGGGTAGTATGAACAGAGGCAACAAAGACAACTTTGTGCAGTGTGCATCAGAGGATCAAAACCATCAATTGAGAACAAGAAATTTGGGGGAGAAGAGATTATTGTCAAAGAGATGAGTAGTGAGATTTGTGAGAAGACAGAGAGGTATAAGCACCATGAGAAGATAGAGTGTTTAATAAGCGAGAGAAGTGGTACTGTTGTGAGAAGAACAATGAGGGAAGAGCTGAAGAGTGTGCAACAGAGTGATTTTTGTGTAAAGAATAATATGAGCTGAGTTGAAGTGGGTGCAACAGAGAGCTTGTACGAGAGAATGTCGAGTGCTGAGAATATGTTCCTGTGAGCATCAAGCCAAGAGAAGTCACATGAGACCAATGGGAGTCTGTGGAACAACAGTGGACTAAGAGAAGAAGTTGATTCAACGTCCAACCATTTTGGTATTTTACTTGTAATATATATGCCTTTGTTTTCATTTTGAAAATTGTATGAAATAGTAGAACAGTGGCAAGAGCGGGTTCGTACTTGCATTTAGAAGAGGTTGGTGCCTATTGGGCAGTTGGTGCTTGCTAACCTAAGGGGTTCGGTGCCTCCTTTGAGTGGGTTCTCACAAACAAATATATGT
The DNA here is from genome assembly GCA_031772625.1 of Pinus tabuliformis. NCBI lineage: Eukaryota > Viridiplantae > Streptophyta > Pinopsida > Pinales > Pinaceae > Pinus > Pinus tabuliformis. The sequence continues at coordinate 979,102,338 of CM062805.1, read as the reverse complement.
AATTAAGTAGGTGCTTAATTTATATCATAAACAAACAAAAATTTTGTGTTTTATCCCTCTCGGTTTCCATGTGAAAATACAGGTGTCAAAATGTGTATGCTTCTCATGTGATTGGTTGTATGAACATATGAATGCTTATATTTTCTTATTACTTTCCTTATGAATAAAATCTCTCATAAGTAACATAAAATAAAAAGGGACTGAAAGCATATTCAAGAAAAAATAATAAAGAATCCTACTGTTATTGATTCACCCCCCTACGTTCTCAGTAATTACTTATTCTAAAAATTGGTATCAGAGCCAGGTTCCTTTAGGAACAGTCTAATCATTAGAAGATAAATATAAAAGAAACTATGTTTAGGTAAGAGAGTCAAGAGGCTTACTCAAGTAGAATACCAGTCTTTGATGGGACAAACTATGCCTTTTGGAAAGTAAGAATGGAAGTGTATCTTATGTCCCTGGGAGTAGATGTCTGGACTTTAGTGCCAGTAGACTAAATTTCCTTGATAATCATCCCACTGATGCAAATTGTAAAAAATTATATGGAAATAATGCTAAAGCTAAGAATTCCATTCTCTTTGATCTTAATCAAATAGAACTTGTAAAATTTATGCACTGTAAGTCTACTAAGGAAGTATGTGTAAAGCTTAATCAGAGTCATAAAGGAGATGAAAAAGTCAAGTAGTTGAAACTTCAAAGCTTTAGAATGAGGTTTGAGAGCTTGAGAATGAGTGAAGATGAAATCATAAAAGAATATTTCCTCAGAGTTGATGAAGTAACCAATATGATTAAAGGACTTGGTGAAGAGGCCAAGGAAGAGATGATTGTTCAGAAAATATTAAGATCTCTGCCCATGATCTAGATTTAAACAAGAATGCAACAAATTACAGATATAACCATAAATACAAAGATGCAGTAGAAATAACACTTCATTTCATTAATCTCAATACTGAAATATGCTTACAAACAGAATGGAAATAAGACTAGCTCAGGCGATGGTAGCTTATCTCTGAGAAGAGATGTGGTGGCTACATGCCTCTGAACTGTGTTACAATGAGGCTCAAGGGCCTTTTTATTATTGAACAATAAGAGAAAACCCTAAACAACCAAAAGCCTAACCCGAGGAGATGTAACACCAAGAGTTTATGGGCCCCATTAAGGTTAGTTGGACAACCAACTTCTCGGGGTCGCGACTTAGTCATATTATCTTCATTTGATGTGCATGATACCCTATTGGAAATATCTCTTCGAGGACTATGATGAAAAAGACGATCTTGGTTGGAAAATTGCTAGTACAAGATTGCCAAAAAAATGTCATTTAGGGCCTCAAAACGGCTCTGGAAGTTTAGGACTCAAAAAACTGCTAAAAATAGTAAAGTGTGCTACAATTAAGCAAACTGAAAAAATGAAAGAAACAATGGTGGGGGTCCTAGTGGAATTGGCGACACCAATATCCACCTGGATCATTCCTCCCCCCTTAGGAAGCAATGGTCCCCATTGCATTGAGTTCCTCCATGAGATGGGGAAACTTCTGCTAAACTTGGTCCTTGGTGAGCCAGTTTCCTTGGTGAAGGAGTTGGCCTGCTTTGACAGCTTGATACAATTGGATCTTTTGCTGGCAAGTGTGCTTGATCTGTGCTTCCATGATTCAATCAGTTATGGCTTGTTCTATGTAATCTGGATTTAACTCTGTAGGTGTGAGTTGTTCTGCAATGTCTGATGTTCTTAGTAATGGTGGGAAGTATGGTTGAAGGTAGTCCACATTGAACACTTGGTGCAAGACAAGGAATGGGGGAATGCTAAGGTCAAATGCATTGTCTCCCACAGCCTTGGTAATGGTGCAAGGACCATATCGGATTGGTTTGAGTTTCCAATAGGCTCCGGTAAGGTGTTCCTTTTGCAAATGCAACCAAACTTTTTCGTCCACTTGAAACTTGTATGGCACCCGATATTGATCATGTTGCTGCTTGTACTTGGCATTTGATTTCTCTAGAATATCATGGAATTTCTGGTGGATATGTTGGATGTGCTCAATGAAGTTGTTTGCCTTATCGGTTTCGGACTGGACATGAGTTGAATCTGCCTGAGTAGTTGCAAATGGCATGGCCACATCGATGGGACATAATGGCTGGAATCCCAATCCCACCTGAAAAGGGTTGTGGCCAGTCATGCTGTGGAGAGCTCAGTTATAGCTGTGCTAGACATAGGGGAGGATCTCATCCCATGTGTGTGGATGCTTTGAGTTGTACCTGCGCAGAATGTGTATGATCATCTTATTGATGACCTTTCTTTGGCCATCAATTCGGTGATGGAAAGTTGTGGACTTAGTGAGCTTGGTGTCCAGCATCAACCAGAAACTAGACCAAAATGTACTAAGGAACCTATTGTCCCGATTTGAGATGATAGACTGTGGGATCCCAAAGTGTACCCACACTCATTCAAAGAAGATTTTAGCAGTGGCTTCCGCTGTGATATTCTTCTTGTAGGAAACCATAATGGCCATCTTCAAGAATCTGTCGATGACCACAAAAATTCAATCATTGCCATGCTTAGTAGAAGGAATGCCTGTCATGTAATCCATGGATATGGATTCCCAAGGTCGACTAGGGGTAGGTAGCAGAGTATAGAGGCCTTGCTTCTTGATGGTTGGTTTGGAGATGGCGCAGGCAGTGTAAGATCTGATGTACTTCCCGACGTCCTATCGAAGATTCGACCAATAGAAATACTTCTACAGTACTTCCACCATTTTCTCAACCCTGAAATTCCTAGCAACCCAACTGTAGTGTGCTTCCAAAGTCATCTTGGCATGCTCACTTGAAGGAACACAAAGGTCTCCTAGGTGGCATAATAGGGCATCCTGGAGGTGAAAATATAGAACTTGCTAACCCTCCAAGAGCGTCTGGTATGTGTGGCTAAATTCCAGGTTGCTTTTGTAGAGAAGTGGCCAATCAGAAGTCTCGTGCCCACAAGAATTGAGAACGGTGGTTAATGCCATGATCGATGGTCAGCTAAGGCAATCTGCAACATTATTAGTGCTTCCCTTCTTATACTTGATATTCAAATGGAACTGTTGCAGGTATGTGGACCACATCTGATGGAAATCAATTCTGCAACTTCCCTTGCATCTGTATGAACTGCAGGGGCCAGTGGTCTATGTGGATGACAGTTTCCTTCCCAAAATGTAATGCTTCCATTGTCAACAAGCCTACACAATGGAATACATCTTTTTTTCATAAGCGGGATACTTGTGGACTATGTCTAAAAGTGTCTCACTGTGATATGCCACTAGATTCCCATGTTGAGTAAGGACTGCCCCAATAGCATAGTCAGAGGCATCTGTCTTGATCTCAAATCATTGTTGCAAGTCTAGTAATGTGAGCACTGGTGCGGAGCAAAGGCGATGTTTCAAATCTATGAATTCCTTCTATTGAGATTCATAAAAAAAGAAATTTTCTTTTGCTCCTCCCTTAGTGACTTGACTCAAGGGCGAAGTGATATGAGAGAATCCCAACACGAACCTGCGGTAGAAATTGGAAAGACCTAGAAATATGCGGAGCTCTTTCAGAGTGGTTGTAGCTGGCCAATACCAAATGACTTAGATCTTGTATGGATCCACATGCACCCTCGTTCATCAATAATGTATCCCAAATTTTGAACTTGGGTCATGCCAAAAGTGCATTTCTCCAAATTGGCACGTAGCTTGTGTTGTCACAGTGTTTGGAGAACTTGTCGGATGTGGTGGAGGTGCTCTTCCCAACTCTGGTTGAAGATCAGGATGATGTGGTGGAGGTTCTCTTCCCAACTCTGGTTGAATATCAGGATGACATCCAATTATACAACTACAAATGAGTTGGTAAATGGCTGCAAGATATCATCCATCAGCCTCATGAAGGTTGTAGGAGCATTTGTCAACCCGAAAGGAATAACTAACCATTTGAAAAGGTCCTTCTTGGCTTTGAAGGTGGTCTTCCACACATCGGAGAGTTCAATTGGTACCTGATGATATCATGATTTCAAGTCGATCTTTGCTGAAATATCCCCCCCCTTCTCTTCAGTTGGTCCAGAAAGTCATCAATCCATGGGATCAAGTACCTATTCCAGACAGTGATCTTGTTCAGTGCCCGATAGTCCATATAGAGTCTTCAAGTCCCATCCTTCTTCTGTACCAACATGATCGTGCTCCCATATGGCGATGAACTCATACCAATGTGACCTTTCTGCAACAACTCCTGAATCTGCCTCTTGATTTCGTCATTCTCTAGAATGGAGCGCCGATAGATTGGTCCATTTGGCAGAGGTGCACCTGTGGTCAGATCGATGGAGTGCTTGATCTAACACTGCAGAGGCACCCCTGCGGGGGAGGTGAAGATGTCCTTGTACTCCTCCATGACCTTGTCCATCTATTGTTGTCGTGTAGAGGGGCCCTGTCTAGAGGTCGTGGCCACCATCTTCTTCTTTCCCTGAGGGCGTATCATCAGGAAATCAAATTTTCGAGTTTTGGAAATGAGCTTACTGCATTGTTTTGCAGTAACCAAAGAGTTGGTAGTAGGTGATGCTACCTCTGGTATCCTGTACAAATTATTTCTTAAAGTAACAATAACAGCACGAGGCCATGATTCATACACAACATGTCACTTCCATAAGTATGGTTGGCCTAATAATACATCACAAAAAGCAAGGGGAGAAACGTCACATAATAGCTCATCCGTGAAGGGATTGATGTTGTATGGAAGGCATCACTGCTGGCTGACACGAAGATGGTGTCCTTGGTGAAGCCACTCGATGATGTACGGTTGTGGATGTGTTGTGGTCAGTGAGCCTAGTCGCTTCACGACCTCTCATGAAATAAGATTTTTTTAGCTCTCGTTGTCGACAATGAACTGTAGCGGGGAACCCTTTACCCACATCTTGAAGTGGAAGAGGTGCTCCTTATCCTTTGGATCTTCGAGTTCCTCCTTCTGGATCTTCATGGTGGCAATGGTGGTGTTGGGATCTGCATTGATAATCTGTTTCCCTTTATCATTCCCCTTGTCGGGTTCTGACTCAAAGTCAGAATATGCATCTGATTCCGAAGCGTTTAGCTCGACCACTAGTGACTACTTAGCTTGACACTCACTTGTGTTGTGAGTGGAGCTCTTATGGAACTCACACCACTTTCCCGTGTCCTTCTTTGGCTTCGCAACATTGTTCTTTGCTTACCGCTTTGGCGGGTTTTCCTGGGCTACCCCGCCTTGGTTTTGTCCTTTGTTCTCCGGTTTGGAGGCACCTTTCCCTTACTTCGGATTCACAGATCCAAAGTCTCACTTCTTCTGTTTAAACTTTTGCTCAATCTTGATGGCATATTGGTATGTTGTGTCGAGTGAGGAGATGTCTAGGAATTTCATCTCGTCCTAGATGTACCTGTGTAGGCATTTGCAGTACTTGAGAACCAAATGCTTCTCTAAATCCTTGATACCCAACTTCGTGCAAAAATGTATGAAAAACATTGGTAAACTCTGTCACATATTGGTCCCTTCCCTGTCGCAGTTTTGTCCACTTTATGTATTTATCCTCATAGCTCCCGATAGGGTAGTACTGCTCCTTGATGGCATCCCAGAACAAGTTCCAAGTGGGTGCGCCTGAAAATAGTGAGTTCGTACTTTCATCCTTCTACTCGCTGTAGGTTTCCCACCAGTCCTTGATGTGGGGGGCTTCTTTGAGAATTGAAAAAGTGATCTTTTCCTAGCTGGAAAAATCATGAATGGAAAAATATCCTTCTAGCTGATTTAATCATTTATCTACAACGTTTGTATCTATCTGACCCTCAAATATGGGAATGTCAAAGCTAACTTGTACCTTAAAGGGTGTGGTGCTTCCAGAGTGGCTGTCGAAAGTAGATGCATCACCCTTGGGTAGCCATTGAAAGATCTGGGCAAAGTTGTCCATCATTGCATTCCTTTGTCGCTCGAGGGCTTATTCGAGTAAGATTTTGATAGGATCTCTTGCCCCCTCATCTTTCTTTTCATCCTCCATGGGAGGCTGTCGAGATTTGTGAGGCTGGTCTTGTAAGAGTTTAACCAGTTCAAGCCCTAACTCCTTATATCTTGACCTCGTTGAGGGCATGCAAAGAAAAGTAGAGAAAGAGCAGACCGCTTTGATACCACTAATTTAGATTTAAACTCGAATGCAACAAATTACAGATATAACCATAAATACAAAGATGCAGTAGAAATAACACTTCATTTCATTAATCCAAATACTAAAATATGCTTACAAACAGAATGGAAATAAGACTAGCTTGGGTGATGTTAGGTTATCTCTAAGAAGAGATGTGGAAGCTACATGCCTCTGAACTACGTTACAATGAGGCTTAAGGGCCTTTTTATTATTGAACAATAAGAGAAAACCCTAAACAACCAAAAACCAAACTGGAGGAGACGTAACACCAAGAGTTTATGGGCCCCATTGGGGCTAGTTGGACAACCAACTTCCCGGGGTTGCGACTTGGTCATATTATCTTCGTTTGATGCGCCTTATACCCTGTTGGAAAGATCTCTTCGAGGACTACGACAAAAAAGATGGTTTTAGTTAGAAAATCTCTGGTGCGAGATTACCAAAAAAATGTTGTTTAGGGCCTCAAAATCTCTCTGGAAGTTTAGGACCCGAAAAACTAATAAAAATAGTAAAATGTGCTACAATTAAGGAAACTGAAAAACTGAATGAAACAATGGTGGGGGTCCTAGTGGAATTGGTGAGTGGCCAACAATATCCACCTGGATCAACCCATGAGATTTAATGCCAAAGTCTCAACTATTGAAGAGATGACTAATTTAAAGGATCTTAAGACGGACCAGTTGCATGGTACACTCATAGCACATGAGATGAGAGTAAGAAGAGAAAAATATGAACCGAAGGAAGAGACATTCAAAGTATCCAAAAAGGCCAAGGAGAAAAAAGATCAGCAAGACTGCTCTAGTTGTGTATCTGATTAGGAGTTGGCTCAATTAGCTAGGAAACTAAAGTGAGGCTCAAAAAAATATAAAGGGAAGTTTCCCTTTAAATGTTTTTATTGTGGAAGAGTTGGACACTTTTCGTTCCAAATTCCCTTATAAAGAAAAGGCTGAAAAGGAAGATGATCAAAAATTTGGAAACAAGTCTCAAAAACATTAGAAGAAAAACCTCTATAAGAAAAAGGGGTTCTACTCTAAAGAGGATAGCTCAGCACTAGAGTCAGACAGTGAAAACTCTTTGGAGAATGATTCAGATAAGTATTTACCTATGGATTTTGAAAAAGACTCCAAGAAACAAGGTCTTGTGGACTTTGAAGAGGAAGAAGAAGAAGGAGTGGTGGACATTGAAGGAGAACTCATCAGTGTTGTTGATGAGTTGAAGAAAGCAAGGAAGAAGAACAAGAAACTAAAGGAAGAACTACAATGTGTTGAAGAAGCTATGCATAACTTTGATAATGAGGAGTTTTCTTATCAAAAAGAAAAATTTGAAGAAGCTATCAAGAGCAAAGATAGTTTAGTCCTTCTACTAGAAGAAAAATAAGGAACATGTGAGAAAACAGAAGAAGATAACAAGCAATTAAAATAGGAGCTTCTTAAGTTAAGGAAGGAAACGATCTCAAAGACATGCAAATATGATATTCTGTCTTTGAAAGTTAAACTGGAAGAGGCTAAACGAAAGGAAGAGGTTCTTCAAGACTTGATCCAGGAATGGGAAGAGAACTGTCAGAGTCTTGAAGCAAAGGTTGTCTCTCTAAGAACTGATCTTGAGGGAATAAAGATCGAGAAGGGTTTAAATGAAAAATTTGTAGAAGGCACAAGGAAACTAGATCATATTCTAAATAGCCAAAGGCCCTCAGGAATCAAAATAAGTCTAGGATACTCAAAGACACAGGAATATTCTATGGAGAAGATCAACTTCAGGTCTACAAGATTCGAAGAACCACAAAGCTATGAAAAGAAGCAATAAGGAAGAATTAATGTAGACAAAAGAGTAGTAGGGAAAATAGGAGTTCATCAATGGAGGATGAATCAACCAACCCAACAACCAAGGTACCTTAATTCACAATATCGTAAGACTTCCAACAATAGGCATGCTTATTTATTCTATGGTCATTGTTATAAGTGTCATATCTTTGGACATAAAGCTATTGATTATATAAGGATCAAAGTTGAAAGAGATGAAAATCCTAGATATAATAACTATCAGAATTTTAGATCTCAAAACTCTTCTCTCAGAGATATAAATGTCTTCTCTCACTTGTTAAGTGAAGTAGAATGCTTCAAATGTAATAATTTTTGGAACATAGCAAGTGAGTGCAGAAGAAAGTTTGAATACCTGTCTAAGTCCTATAATATTAGGCAGTTAGCTATCTAAAAGGATAAGGGGAGCTGGAAACAAAAGACTAAAAAGAGCATGCAGTTTGGACTTGCTCTATTAGCCCTTAATAAAAAGAACAGGTGGTATGTGGATAATGGCTGTCCAAACTTATGACTGGGATAAAAGAAAATTTATGTCACTAAAAGAGAAGGACAAAGGAAACAATGTCACCTTTGGAAACAATGCTCCAGCAAGAATCAGGGGTAACAGTATAGTTAGTCCTGATCAAAAGAAAAAATCACAAAATGTGTTGTATGTGGAAGGTCTCAAGCACAATCTGCTTAGTGTTAGCCAAATGTGTGATAATGGCTATGATGTGACCTTTCGATCCAAATACTGTGAGATCTGCGACATGAAGAATGGAAAGATGGTTGGAAAATAAATCAGAACCCACAATAATGTATATGGGTTTAATGATTCTAGGGTTAATTTCTATTTAAGAAAAACGAATGAAGCATGGTTGTGGCACAAGAGGCTTGGACATATGAATTTTGACATGATAAAATTTAGCAAGATGGGAGCCATAAGAGGATTACCAAGACTGTCAAGATCCGCTAACTCAATTTGAAAATCATGTCATTTTGGAAAGCAAACTAGGACTCATTTCAAGTCAAAAGAGTTCTCCTCATCTAGAACACTGGAGCTCATTCACACATATATTTGTGGCCCAAAAAGAGAAAAAACACGAAAACGAGAAAGGTATTTCATGCTTCTCATTGATGATTTTACTAGGGCCACTTGGATTGTGCTCTTAAAACAAAAGTCAAAAGCATTCAAGCATTTTAATAAATTTAAATTTCAAGTAGAAAATGAGAAAGACTTAAAGGTAAAATGATTAAGATTAGACAGAGGAGGAGAGTACACTTCAAGAGAGTTTGAAGAATTATGTAAAGAGCACAACATCAAAAGGTAGTACTCAGTGGCTAGAACTCTACAGCAAAATGGAGTAATGGAGAGAAAGAATGGAACAATCCAGTAAATGGCTAGAGCAATGCTGGATGAACCAAATGTGTCTCACATGTTTTTTGGAGATGCAGCACAAGCAATAGTTTATCTGTCAAACGGTACTCAACTCAAGCCTAATAGTAATAAATCTCCTTATGATTTGTGGAAAGGAAGACCTGCATCAGTTAAACACCTTCAGGTGTTTAGGAGAAAGTGCTTCATTAAAAGGAATGATAAGAATCCAAGAAAGTTTGACTCTCTCTCTGACGAGGGAACATTGCTCGGGTACTCTGCTCAAAGTAAAGGATATAAGTGTTACAAGAAGCGAGCAAAGAAGATTGAGGATTGCATTGATGTGATAGTAGATGAAATATCCTCACAACCCAAGTCCTCTAAAACAAATATTAACGCAGATGATGGAGAAAATTTAGACATGAGGTCCGCATATCTAGAAGAAACAGATTTTGATGGTGAAGGTGAGGAAGCATGAAAAACTCCAAGACCAAATACACCTTCCAGATATGCATAGAAAGAACATCTTGAGAGTCAGATACTTGGATATCAAAGACATGGTGTCCAAACCGGGAGAAAGCTTGTTGGAAATAAAAGTTATGTAAGATTGGCTTTGTTATCACAAATTGAACCCAATAATATCATCTAAGCAAGTGAAGACAAGCTATGAGTGAAAGCTATGAACGAAGAACTTGACTAGATTGAAAAGAATGAAACTTGGGAGATTATTCCAAGGCCTAGAGAGAAAAAAATTATTGGAACCAAATAGGTTTTCAAAAACAAGCTGAATGAGCAGGGTCATGTAATCAGGAACAAAGCTCGATTGGTCTGCAAAGGGTATGCCCAAATAGACGGGGTTGATTTTGAGGAGACCTCTGCACCAGTAGCACGACTGGAAGCTATTAGAATATTTCTTTCTCTTGCATGCCATTAAAATATCAAGGTATATTATATGGATGTGAAGTATGCATTTGTCAGTGGATATTTGGAAGAAGAAGTTTATATTTAGAAACCAAAAGAATTTATACGCACCATAGATGAAGGGTTTGTATGCAAGTTGAAGAAGGCTCTATATAGGTTTTGTTACACTAAAATTTGTCACCATGACTATTTGCAGTCAGTATGGCTCCATCAATAACCATACTGTCCTCCTTGGCAAGTCGTATACCTCTGCTCCTCATGTCAAACTCCAAAAAAGAGAGAAAGCCTTTAAAAAATCAATATAACTCCGGTTCCGCACTTTCTCTTACTCTTACCTGCGGGCAAGCACCTCAAGTACATAATACCTACGTACTTGTATGCTCTGTCTGTAAAGGGGTGGGTGCGTACCCCTGTAAAAGTCAAAAGGCGCAAGTTTTACTTCAAAAAACTTACTTGAGGTCGATTCTAGAGCATTCTAGAAGATGGTTTGACGTGGATTGAGCGCCTCCAGATGGTTCATGCATCCCAATGAAAGAGGAACTTATCCCATGAAGAGGGGATCTATCCCTTTGAAAGAGGGGTTTATCCCATTGATGGTGGACTTGTTTAACTTCCTAAAAAGCATTATAAATACAGGCATTGGGCCAGAGGCAAGGGAGGTTGAAAGCTGAACATTCCTAAGGGTAGATGCTGCTGAAATTAGGACTCCCTTATAGAGCTTGAGAGGAGAGATTCCAATCCTTTCTTAGCTTCATTTGGAAGTGGGTGAGCTGATCAAAGTAGAGGAGAACTCTTGCTGGACCCTGGGAGGGACCTGCACAACACCAAGGCACTGGTTGTAAGGTTTCTTTTGTTTCCAGTTAATACAATTAAGTTCATTTTTCTCAACAAGTTGTTATATATAATTTGTTTCATAAAATCCTTGGTCTTTATGATGAATATGTTTTATTATATGAGTTATTCAGGTGCTATGTAAGCGTTTGCTTGTTAGTGAATGCAAGCTTCAAGGAGAAGGAGCTCATCTGGATCGAAGAGGCTTGGTTGCTACAAACAACGTTGGACTAAAGGTATGCCTTAAACACCTGGTTGCTTTTATTTTAAATGCATATTTAGGGAAAGATAGTGCTTGATTGTTTTGTTTGTCACTAGAAAGCCTTAGCTTCTAGGGAGGTCGGTTTTGTCCGCAAAATTGACTCTTTCCGCATGAGAGATTATGTTTATGCAATGAAAGCTGTCGTATCGACACTCTTTCGCGTAATGTCTTTCCCTCACAATGGCAGTATTGTGACTGTAGACCAGCTTTCGTTCCCTAGTCTTGTTTCAACTACCAATAATATGACGCCCCTAAATGTTCCTGATTCTAAAGCGGTATCTACCCTGCCACGGGTTAATTATGTGGCAACTGGTCCCATGTTTTCAGTTACCGATGTAAGTGAGCCTCTCACTGTTTGCTCATCTTCCTTTGATTTAGATCCGGTAATTGACATGGAAAACTCTATGGGATTACTTGAACACGATGTTCTTATCCCTTTTGAGTCCCTTGACATGTGTTCCTTCCAGAGAAGTATTCTTCCTTCTGATGAAGACCTCTTGGAAGCCATGATCAAGGTGTGTCCATTGACATGTCTTTCTTCCAGTTGGAAGCCATGATCAATGTTACGAGGAAAGTTCCTTTTACTGTGTCGACCTTGTTAAAAAATGAATCAGTGAGTATGAGGACAGTTCTTTTCCTATGTCAACCTCGTTAAAAAATGAATCAGTTGTTCGAGGAAAGTTCCTTTTACTGTGTCAACCTCGTTAAAAAATGAATCAGTTGGTCAGAGGATAGTTCCTGTTACTGAGTCAACCTCATTAAAAAATGAATCAGGTAGATTTTAGGATAAGTAGGTAGATTGTAGAGAGTAGTCTTGAGCATAGTTCCTTGTCTTGTGTCAAGCTCGTTAAAAAATGAAACAAGGAGTCTTGAGCATAGTTCCTTGTCTTGTGTCAAGCTCGTTAAAAAATGAAACAAGGGTAGGTTAAGTAGGTAGATTGTAGAGAGTAGACATGAGCATAGTTCCTTATCTTGTGTCAAGCTCGTTTAAAAAATGAAACAAGGGTTTTGAGGATAGTTCTTTTCCTGCGTCAACCTCACTAAAAAATGAAACAACTCCCACGAGTCTTTCCAAAATTTCAAAAGTAAACCTTCATTTCATCCACCTGGTTGAATGCAATGAAGCTTGGGGGGCATGTACCTTGATTTGCGTCATTATGTTGGGGGCATGCGAACTTATAACAAGCATAGTTTTTCGTTTCAAGATTGCGTAAACATGAAACCGAATCCGAGCATAGTTCTTTTCCTGTGTCAAGCTCGTTAAAAAATGAAACAAATCCTCCTCTACTTGAGTCGAGAGTTTGGCTAGATCTCATAAATGTTAAGTTGTATATTTAGGTTAGTTATTTCAGTTTTTGCATAATTTTCTTACAGTTTAGGTCGAGTCTTTCAAATGATCTCGTAATGCAACCTTCATTTCTTCCAACTGGTTGAATGAAATGAAGCTGGGGGGCATGCGCTCTAGCAGTTATGCTTAGGGGGCATCAAGCACAATTTTCTCTCTGTTTCAAGCTTGTGTAAAAATGAAACTACTTTGAAGCATAGTTTTTCTCTGTTTCAAGCTTTTGTAAAAATGAAACCTATCTCGAGTCAATTTCAGTTATTTTCAAGACTCGTTAAACTCATGAAAATACCGAGATTATTTTGCTGTCTTTCATTCTCGTAAAACAAATGAAAATGCCGAGTTCTTTCCGTCTTTTCCTGCTCATAAATTAAATTGAAAGATGGCCATATGAGTACATTTTTATCATTTTTTTTCGAACTCATTAAAACTTACGAAAAAGTGAAAAACCATGAGTACATTTTTATCATTTTTTCGAACTCATTAAAACTTGCGAAAAAGTGAAACCTTAGAGTCATCTTTTAAGCCCTTTTCTGACTCCTAAAACATGAAAAGATTGCCGAGCGTTTCTTTTTAGCTCATTAAAACAGAATTAAAAAGACGGTCCTCTTACAGCCCTTTTCTGACCGTAAAAACATGAAAAGATTGCCGGATTTTTGTTGTTTCAAATTCGATATTGGAAATAAAACGACGTGTCCTTGATCGCTTTTTACTTTTCAGATCAGAGACACTAATCATGAAAGTACTCCTTGGTCGTAAAGATCAAGCGGTTCTCTCAAGTATTATTTTATACTTTTTCGGGCTTGGGAGACACAAATTTACGAAAAAGGTCAACCCTGGAGTCTTCTTAAGTTTTTTCAGACTCTCTAAAATTGAAAAACGCCGAGTTTCTCCTATACTAGACTCGTTAAAATTTCACAGTAAAGGACCTTTTCAATTACAAACAGGAACATACCACTCCTTCTTAGGGTTCAAATCTAAACTAAGTTGGACTCATTCGAAGGATGAGCTTATAATCAAGCAAATGTTATCCTCCTCAAGCTTGTAAAAAATAAAGAGGTACTTGCCAGAAATGGTGGGGGAAAAGAGAGGAAAATGAGCCTATTTGTTATACTTTGTCTCGGAAAAACCTTATCACCACTCTTGAACACAACACTTTTCATTCACCTGGGTTGGGAAATCCTTTGCCTAATAGTTGATCAAACCACATTGAAAGTCTTCAGCTGGTTTCCGGGTATTAACTTTGGGACAATTGTCACCAAACCATCTGTAGTGTCGTTATGTGTTCAAGAGGAGTCTTGCAAATAAACCATTCATCTGCAAAATATTTGTCATCCATCTTGACCATCCCTGAGTCAGTCCTTGCAGCTACATTTATTCAACTTGATCTATGATTTCGTGTTGTGGGCTTGCGACTTCAGTTCATTATCTAGAAAGATGATCTAGAAATCATCAGTACCTTGGGATCTGCATGCCTCAATGGCAGGTTTCTCGCCTTTGATGACAGGTTATATCAATGACCTTCGATCAAGAGATTCTGTGACATGTTCGACATCAACACATTCATTCACATCTCATGGATTGTACTGGGTACTTTGAGAGCCATTGACATCACTGGTGGTCTCTCTCACACTTGTTAACAGTTTACATCATTGACTGGTAATCAAGTGGTTTCTACCATGTTCGACATCAACTCATTTATTCGCATGGATAGAATCGTACTATTTCAGGAAGCAGAAATGAAGACCCTGGATCTAGTTTCCGCCATCCAGGCTGTGAGGAGTTTTGTATTCATTATACAGTAGACTAATTATAAATAGATGGCTACGTCCATACTGTGTCTACATGTGTCTAGGATTATAATGTATTGCGAAATCATTCCTATATCAGAGCAGTAGTTAGTTTGTTAGTTAAGTTTTTGATCTGAGTATGGGAATGCCTACCTCAGCGATGATATGATCTCATATATGTATTTTGTGTTGAATATTTGCAGGTCCCGACTGGGCTCTCCACAAGATAATCCTCGAAATGATAAATTGCTTCACCCTTCCTAGATGATATAAAACCCTAATCTACTACAGACCTCGCACTTTAGGGGGCAATCTATTACACTAAAATTTGTCACCATGACTATTTGCAGTCAGTATGGCTCCATCAATAACCATACTGTCCTCCTTGGCAAGTCTTAGACTTCTGCTCCTCATGTCAAACTCCAAAAAAGAGAGAAAGCCATTAAAAAATCAATATAACTCTGGTTCCACACTTTCTCTTACTCTTACCTGCGGGCACGCACCTCAAGTACATAATACCTACGTACTTGTACGCTCTGTCTGTAAAGGGGTGGGTGCGTACCCCTGTAAAAGTCAAAAGGCGCAAGTTTTACTTCAAAAAACTTACTTGCAGTCGATTCTAGAGCATTCTAGAAGATGGTTTGACGTGGATTGAGCGCCTCCAGATGGTTCATGCATCCCAATGAAAGAGGAACTTATCCCATGAAGAGGGGAGCTATCCCTTTGAAAGAGGGGTTTATCCCATTTATGGTGGACCTGTTTAACTTCCTCCAAAGCATTATAAATACAGGCATTGGGCTAGAGGCAAGGGAGGTTGAAAGCTGAACATTCCTAAGGGTAGATGCTGCTGAAATTAGGACTCCCTTATAGAGCTTGAGAGGAGAGATTTCAATCCTTTCTTAGCTTCATTTGGAAGTGGGTGAGCTGATCAAAGTAAAGGAGAACTCTTGCTGGACCCTGGGAGGGACCTGCACAACACCAAGGCACTGGTTGTAAGGTTTCTTTTGTTTCCAGTTAATACAATTAAGTTCATTTTTCTCAACAAGTTGTTATATATAATTTGTTTCATAAACTCCTTGGTCTTTATGATGAATATGTTTTATTATATGAGTTATTCAGGTGCTATGTAATCGTTTGCTTGTTAGTGAATGTAGGCTTTAAGGAGAAGGAGCTCATCTGGATCGAAGAGGCTTGGCTGCTACAAACAACGTTGGACTAAAGGTATGCCTTAAACACCTGGTTGCTTTTATTTTAAATGCATATTTAGGGAAAGATAGTGCTTGATTGTTTTGTTTGTCACTAGAAAGCCTTAGCTTCTAGGGAGGTCGGTTTTGTCCGCAAAATTGACTCTTTCAGCATGACAGGCTGAAATAGACTCTTAGAGCTTGGTATGAAAGGATAAATAAATGACTTCAACAAAAAGGATTTAAGAAAGGAATAGTTGACAACAATTTATACATAAAGTCTGAAGGTGACCATCTACTAATTGTAGTAGTGTATGTGGATGATATAATCTTTGGCACTGACATGGAAAAATTAGAGCATCATTTCACAACATGTATGCAGACATAGTTTGAAATGGCCATGATCAAAGAGTTTTCCTTCTTCCTGGGTTTGCAAATCACTCAATCTCCACAAGGATTTTTTATGTCCCAATCCAAATACTTCAAGGAAAGTTTGAAGAAGTTTGGGCTGGAAGATTGCAAGCTAGTGAGCACACTCATGATTACACGCTGCAAATTGTGCAAAGAAGATGAGACTCCATCAGTAAATCAAACTAAATATAGATCCATGATAGGAAGCTTGTTGTATATTACAGCTTCAAGGCCATACATCATGTAAGTTGTGGGTCTTGTGGCCATATTTCAGGCTTTCCCGCATGAAATTCATGTTGTTGCTATCAAAAGGATTTTCAAATATCTACAAAAAACAATAGGATATGGATTGTGGTATGCTAAGAGTGAAGAATTCAATTTGAAGGCCTACAATAATGTTGATTGCGATGGTAGTCTTGATGACAGGAAAAGAACCTCTCGTGTAGCCTTCTTCTTGGGGAAATGCTTGGTGTCATGGGTCAACAAGAAACAAGCCTCCATTTCTTTATCGACTGCTGAAGCAATGCATATTGTTGCCGCTATCTGTTGCACGTAGATTCTATGGATGTAGAAGACTTTAAAAGATATTAAGGTAGAGATGACTAATCCTATTCCAATTATGTATGACAATACAAGTGCCATCATCATCTCCAAAATATAGTCATGCATTCAAATACTAAGAATATTCCTATCAAGTTCCATTTCTTGAGGGAATAAGTTGCAACCAATATTTTTAGACTCAAATATGTGGCCACTGTTAGTCCTTACAATCTCCTAGGTTGAAAAGGAAATCGAGAAGGGTAACCTCAAACCACTTTAGCTCAATAGCTAGCCATACTGAGCATGATAGGGATCACTCTAAGTCTTTTATCAGTGATATGACTTTAAAACAGATGAATTTTAGGCTAGATATGTGTATTTGTTTGTTTTTTGTGAAAATTTGAGCTTTAAGGTTTGCTGAACTTAGGGTTTGGAACCACAAATAGGTCTAGGTTGTAGGAGTGCAGGAGAAAATAAGAGAAGGAGATAGATATCAGAAGCCATGGTGTATTTTGAAAAATTGTCAATGTAGTATAGAGGAGAAAGTGTAGAAGAAACTAATGAGCATAAGTAAACATGATTTCATTAGCTTAAGAGGACATAAACATAACTATGAAAACCAAATAACAGAGCTTGAAAAACAAGAATTTCGTATATTTCATTGTAAGGCATCCATAGAAAGAAGAGATATAATGTAGATAAAGATGTTTATACCATTAGAAAACAAATAGAATGAAGTATAAGCACCATGAACTCACTCGGCTAGAGTTCCTTGAAAATAGTTGCAACATGTCTCTATATTAGCTGAAAAGATGATTACATGCAAGCTTCCTTCACAAAAAGTTCAACCCTCTTCTCCTCAAGAGAAATGATACATATAGACTCTCCTAGACCACTTGCACACCTTCAGGAGTTGAATTCCTTGGTGGAGGAACTGATTCCAAGATTCTCTCAACCAATAGGTGAGAGTGAGAAGGTGAAACTCAAACACTTCATGGAGAGTTTGTTTAGGATTTTGCTACTTTTATGAGGCCTAATAAACATCAAAAATAGCCTATGGTGTACATTTATTCATGCCTACATCACGTAGCCTCGAAAATAGTGCCATTACATAGAGAATATTGAGTTTGAGTGAGTCAAACTAGAAACTAGAAATTTTACACAGTGAAATTTTCCAATTAAAACACAGAAAAGTGTAGAAGCACAATGCCGACTTTGAGTTGATTTTCAGGTGCCCTCCAAAGGTCAAAATACAAAACGGAGAGAACGGTCAATTAGCCCTTCAAGTATAGTTTCCATAATAGTTTTAATTTTTGAATTTAGACCATTGTAAGACCTTCAAAAATCCATTCTCCCAAGGTCGCTCCAGAAGTGCAACGCGTGTCAAAAAAAGGTCTAAAATGCTAGTTTTTTGCCACTTTTTCTCATTTTTCTCCAAAACTAAACCACCTCTGCAATATGAGAAAATGGGTTTTTAGAGGATGGCAAGAGATTTCCAAAAATGTATACCTTTGCTCAAATGGAGGCCTCAGGAAAAAGCGCAATGCCAAGGCGCTGTGCTTTTGGAGCAGCTAAATTTCTAAATTTAGACCAAAATTTCTCAAAAAACTTAATGTGCTTATAATTTGCTCAAAATTGGATGAAAGGTGTAAAAAAATGTTTGTTAAATCTTCATAGATGCTTCAGAAAGCATCTCCAAGTTTCCCTCATCCTTTTGGTCTTTTTTGGCCTCCTTGAGCTTATTTTCAAGTTGCTTTACTTTGGCATTGGCAATCATGTTTTTAGCTTGGTAGTGGTGCGCCATGTGTCTAAGCAATTGATTATCCCTGTTTTCCTTCTCAAGGAGCTTCTCCAAGTGTTCATTTACCCTTATTGAGCCAATATTCCTTGTCTTGATGGACCTCAAGGGCAATCCTATCCTCTAGGTCAAGGTCTTCATTCAACAGAATGTGCTCTCGCTCTTCTTGCAATGCCTTCTTTAGGCCCCTTGTTCTTGGCCTTTTCCACTTTCCTTTACCTTTTGATCCTTTAGGCTCACTTGATTCTATGATCTCCTTGCCTTTCCTAACCTGCTACAATAACTTGGCTTGTTCATTTTCCATGATAAAATCCTTTGCTTTGAACTAACTATTCTCCTGTTCAAGGAATGATATGACATATTTTTCTCTTTCCATATTGATTGTTAGCTCCTTGATTTGATAGTCCTTCTCTCTGATTGTCTGTTGCATGCGTGAAGTTTGATCCTTAGACTTTGAATCAACTAGCTAAAACTCATGCTCAACTGTGTCTTTCTATTTTACTATCGGTCCCTGCTTTGTCGATGAAGAAGGCTTGGCCCCTTTCTCTCCATGAGAAGAAAACACAAGCCTATGTCCTCTCTTATACACTTTAGTCACCTTAGGCTTAGGTAGCTAAGTTTTCTCCACTGATTTGCTAGATAACCCTACTTCCATAGGTTGTGCTGATGTGTCTTGGTGATGGTTTGGTGAAGTAATATCATTTCATTTTTGAAACCCTAGATGATAGGAAAGCGAAAAAACAATGAGGGATGAGTGAAAAATGAAATTATGGGTAGGTGAAGTGAAAAAAATGGCAAAGGGAATTTGAAAGAGGTGGATATGGACTATGAACAATTGATGAAAATGAAAGGAAGTAAAATGAAGGGACAATATACTTGTGAAATCGAAAAATAGAGTTTTTAGGGAAAGTGCCCAAAACCCATAGGAATGAACTAGGGTTTCACTTTTAGCGAGGTAATTTTACGTTCTAAGGTTGGTTCAGTGGTTCATATAGAATATTAAACATGTGTAGAGTTGTAGGATAGGATTTTTCATGCTCAAAATCAAGAAAAAAATTTACCATCATCAACCCTATCATTTTTCATGAGAAATTCACTAGAAACCCTAATTGATGAAATCTTTGGCTTGGATTCATTTCGCAAAACAAAAAGGTAAGTAAGATGGTGTACTTACTTGTAGCACAGCTTAGGATTGCAATAAAATAGGTGAGAAAGCTTAAAAATTGAATTTCACTGAGTTTCAGGCAATTTGAGCTACTTTGGCCCAAGCGCAACGCAGTGTTCGTGAGCGCAACGCCTCTGCTCTGAGCGTAGCGCTTTGTTCCTAAGCGCAATGCCAGTCTTCCAAACCACTTTTGGAGGCCTTAAACTACTCCAAATTGAGAGCTTGATAGCTCGTTGGAAATATCCTGAAGTCTGATATACGATGGACACCTCAAGAATTTAATTTGAACACTCCATTGGGGAGAGAAATTTATTTTCCCAAGGTCACTCCAAAAACTCAGGGTTTCTCTAACAAGAGTGCAGCGCCAACTTGCAGATCAATTTTGGATGCCTTCCACCAATCCAAATAGAAATATGATGGTACCATTGGAAATATTAGGATGCATGCTACACAATAGAGTCCTTAAGCACTACCAAAACTAGCTGAAAACCCTTGAAATATTGTCTTGAATTCAAGTTGTCCAGAAGTGCAACAACTCTCCCGTAGCAGTTGTATTTTGGGAATTTCTTTCAAATCACAAAACCTGTGTATAAAATTGGACTATAGTGGACAAAAACCTCTTTCAATTTTGTAAAATTCTTCTCCATTTGGTCAAAAATATATTTTGAAGCAAACATGTCCTTATGACGAATGATGAGGCGACGTAGTGTACTCCAACATTGTCTTATTGGAAATAAAACATTACCTTTACCTTTATTTTTCTTTCCCTAAGCTGCTAACTCCCTTTACCCATTGAATCACATGATGGACATGTTTTTTTTTAACATTTGATATCGTGATGACACATGGAGTGAAACCCTAGACCATGACCTAAAATGAGGAATTTAACCATTTCGTGACCCAAGACACTTAAATGAAGATATGATACCTTGAAGAAGACAATGACCATGATGAGTGATGAAGACCATAAGTGAAGGGAGCAAAAATGACCTAGACATAACAACCAGTGACCAAATTTTTATTTCAAGACTCACTGAAATGACAAAAATTTGACTTGACACCCTAACAACACCTTGTAAGAGCATATTTGATCACTGGTGACAGGCTGAATTGACTGACACTAATAGCCACTAAAGATAAGCTTGAAGATATTTTTACAAAGCCATTAGCAAGAGAATCATTTGAATACCTTAGGCAATAGATAGGATTTGTGACTCCTCCTTCCAAATGACTTCATTTTGGTAGGTTGTGGCAGCTACTCAGCATCTGGGATCCATGGAAGAGTAGGTTGCAATGCTTCAGGGGGAGTATTAAAGAAGTATTCTTTGCCATTGATGCCAAAGGGGGTGAATATTACCGGGGCATCAGAGAATACTATGCCTAGCCTAGGTGGGAGCTTATTGTGTTTCCATCAATGCCAAAGGGAGAGATTGTTGGAAAATTGGTTGTGTCTGGATGGCTAGTGGCTGTGTTAGGGTTGTGTTAGTGTTGGAATTAATGTCAACCAGGATCGACATGATGAGTTGGAGATCATATAGAATCCAATGGTAGCTGAACGCTTCATGTAGAAAATCATCATAGTAGCAAGCTTACTGGAGAATCCATAAAATGATAACTATGGTGGTTGGGAGTTCAGGATTATAGGCACAAGAAGAAGAGTCAAGGAACAAAGAGTGGTAGAGATTTTTCAACCATATTAGAGGTAGAATATGGGATCAAATCCTACATTGGACCCTCTCCATTGGGAATTTCTCTGAAAGAGCTTTCCAACGATGTGTGGAAGTCTAAAAATGGACTCCTCGATCAAAAGTTATGGTCTGCAAAAGTTTAGGAACATGAAGTCCTTATAAGGTTGAATTATCGAAGATCAACACATTGGGATATCGAAGGATGGAGGTCATCAGAATATCAGAGGTCATTGGAATATCATAGATTTGGGATATCATAATACCAAAGATTCTTAAAAATAGTATTTTAAGAATTTACGATATCCAACAAGGACGATATTTCTAAAAGCACCAAGGAATGCTGAGAAAAGTTAACAAAGGAATTGATGCAAAACCAAGGCTAATCGAAACTCTTTCTCTCTCCTCCCGTAGGAAACATGGCGGTAGGTCACTGGGCCTGATAAGTTGAAGTGGCTAGTGATGTCAACATTATGAGACAATATCAGTGGACTCGTGGTACCCTGTTTCAGTGTTGTCGGTTGCCCAATGTGACAAATTAACATGATGTGTGTCACCTCTTAGGAGTCGCCACATGATGAAGTGATGTCAGCATATCAGAATAAAAGCTCTCATAAGTAACAAAAAATAAAAAGGTACTAGAAGCATATTAAAAAAAAGAATAAAGGATCTCACTATTACCGATTCACCACCCCCTCCCCCCCAAATTAATTCCTTATTCCAACAAAGTTAATGTATTCTAACTCCCGCTAACAAACTCATTAGTGCTATGAATCCTTAGCAAGATGAACTTGGCACCATTTCAAAGTTGGGGCTATTGGGAGGGTGTCGGTCATAATGATTTGCATGCTAAAGCCTCAAAACCTATTTCATTTATTTTATTATATTGTAATTTTTATGTCAATGATAAATAATAAGATTCATCCAAGAGTCACATGGAATGCAAAGAGTTATGTATGTCGAATGGGTAATGAAGGAATCTGAAGAGTCATAAGAAAGGTGAAAGGTCACTCAACCACTTTCATAAAAGACCCTCAGGCCTCATTCTTATGGGGACTTTTAGCATTTGAATCCTAACATAATTATAACATTCAAGGCTTTCAGCACTCTTTCTCTTGGTAACTAATACGATGAGTGGTTGTGAGGCTAATATTTGTGCTTTAGAGATGATATAAACTTCTCACATTCCATTATTGGATTTTGAGAGGCTTGTAGTGCATGTGCTTGGACTTATCAACAATACTAATGAGAATATTTCAGTTATTACATTGATTCCCATGCATGTTAATGGCTCTTGTAATTGTTATCCAACGATTTTGTTGTATATGCATGTGTGTTTACATATTGGTTACATGTTTATGAACTAATTTGTGGTGTGTTTGGTATGTTTTCTTTGTATATCCACTCTTTTATTCCATGCAATTCTAGTAGTTAATTATAAAATAATTTGCAGTTGGTTTCTAACACTTTCTTGTTTATGTATGTCTTAGTTAGTCTTAGTTATCTGTGTTAGGTCCCTATACTACTAGTGTAACCCCTTATTGTTATTAGTGCAACCCCCTTATTATATTGTTGTGCCCACGTAGTCCCCATATTGTTACTATTATGCCCCATAGAAGCCCACTATTGTTAATGTTGTGCCCTTACATTATTATTGTTATGTCAACTCTGATTATATTATGACCCCTTAGACTCCTATATATAGAAAGGAGGTATTGTCATTTGTATCATCCAAGAATTGTTCATTTGTGTAATGTAAAAGAGGTTGCCTCCTCGAAGAGGTTGGTTTCTAAGGCGTTGATCTATACTATCTATCTTTTTGTGCGCTGGTTTCATAACATTTAGTATCAGAGCTTTGGATTCTAGGGTTTCGCTGCTCCAAACAGGTCATCATGGAATTTGCACTATAATTTATTTTCTGTGACATTTCAGAATCTAAAAAACAAACGCATTTGAACAGAAATCCCATTGAACCTCAGGTCGAAATTTCCAATCTTGTTACGCTATATTTTCGGAGATATGATTTGAGGAAGTTAGGGTTTTTGAAAGCTCCAGAATTCCATCTCAAACAGGGCATCATGGAACTTTCGCTATAATTTTTTTTATATGAAGGTTTAGATTCAAAAGTTAAAACCCATTTGAGACAAAATCATGGTGAAGCTCGAGCCCAAATTTCAAATCTTGTTTCACTATATGTTCGGAGATACATGCCAAGAAATTTAGGGGTTTTGCAATATCCCAAAAAAGTGACCTTGGAAAAATCGTCATAAATTTCATTTTGAGCATCAGATTGAAGTTTCGTCAGAATTTATAGAAAACAGATAGCCTATGTATTTTTGTGTATCAGGTTCAGGTCCAAAGGTCGAAACTGTGACATGTGGAACTTCGTACAAGTTCCCTCTTCTGAAAAGGTATATAATCGGGTCATCTTGGGAGATTGTGCATAAAGCTTTCTTTGTTAATCCAATTTTGATCAGACTGGTGGCATTGGAAAGAGAACACAGAGGGATACTACAGGTCATAATTTCAAAACTGGGAGATCCAAAGTTACAGAGTTACATTTGCTTAAATATCGAGCTCCTAAAATCAAGAAAAGGCAATATGAGGAAGTTTGATGGCAAGGATCCGGTAAATTGGATACTACAAATGGGGCAATATTTTGATCTACATGAGGTGCAACTATTACAAAAGGTTTGCATTGCATCTTTATATTTAGAACCGAATCAATTTTAATGATATGAAGGGATTTTTTTCTCGTAAACCACTTGTCATGTGGTCAATTTTCACAGAGGAAATGATAGCACATTGTGAGGATACAAATAAAAACACCTTCTTTATCCAATTGATAAATCTCAAACAAAAGGGTTCAATGGCAGAGCACATTGAGAACTTCCAAAAATTGAATATAAGGGTAAATGATATTCCAAACAAACAAAATATTGGTGTCTTCATAGGGACTTTAAAGGATAACATTCAACATGAGGTTCGTCTTTGGGAACCTGATTCATTGGAGAAGGCATTCAGGCTGGAAAGAAAAATTGAAAGAAAAATTATGGCAACAAGAAATCCTACCAATAACAATTATAAAGATGGATGTGTTTTTTCTCCTAGCCTTCCACAACCTACAATATTGACACCACAACAGTTGGAAGGAGAAGGAGAAAATGGGCTTTGTTACAGTTGTGATAGAAAATGCACTAAAGGTTGTAAGTGTGCTGAGAAGAAATTAATTTACATTGATTTTGAAGAGGAGGAAGACAATGATCAATAAATGTAAAAATAATAGGATATACATGGGAACCAACCCTAGAGAAAGAATAAATGAATTCGACCATATCTTGTATTGCATTGGCAGGAATTACCATTCCTCAAACTCTCAAGATAGAAGGACATATCAAGAAGAATAAGGTTCAAGCAGTGAAATATCAGGAAGAAAAGGATCAAGAAACTTCAAAAGAAGAGGACATACACCGAGAACCAACCCTAGAGAAAGAATAAATGAATTTGACCATATCCTGTAAAGCATTGGCAAGAATTACCACTCAAACTCTCAAGATAGAAGGACATACCAAGAAGAAAAATGTTCAAGAAGTGAAATATCACATTAAGCATCAAGAAATGAATCCAACCATATCTTGTAATGTATTGGCAGAAATTACCACTCCTCAAACTCTCAATATAGAAGGACGTATCAAGAAGAAAAAGGTTCAAGCAGTGAAAGATCACATTGAGCATCAACAAGAAGTTCTCCAAATTTTAAAGGATAACGCCACTTTGGTATAGAATCGAATGAAACAACATGCAGATCAACATCGCAATGAAAGAAATTTTGATGTAGGCGGTTGGGTATTTTTACGACTACATCCATACAAACAAATGTCCCTCAAGCAAGCTATGTGTGAGAAGTAAATGTTGGCAATACTACATGCACTTAAGAAATGGCGACTCACCTAACGGGAAGACACTTCAAAGTAAAAACAGATCATGATAGTCCTAAATACATTTTAGAACAAAGATTATCTTTAGAAGAACATAAAAAATGGGTCACAAATATGTTGGGTTATGACTTTGAAATCATCTACAAAAAAGGGAAGAAAAATGTTGTTGCAAATGCACTCTCAGGAAAGGATGAAGATGTGGAAGAATTTCTTTGTGCCATTTGTATTATCCAACTAGATTGGATAAACAAAGAAAAGGATGAATGGAACAATGATGAAGAAGTGTTGGAATTCATTCAAAAGTTGCAGAAGATCCTAGTTCAAACAATATTGTCATAACTTGACAAAGAAAAAATGATATTGCAACCCCAAAGCAGTGACAAAAACAAGAAATCAACAACTACGAAATGGATCAATTTCATAGTATCTCATCAAGTGGAAGAACTTACCCACTAGAGATTACATATGGGAGGAAGAGAATTTTATACAGAAACATCCAGAACTACTCAAGCATTGAGGACAACACTTTTTGAAGGAGGGGGGCATGTTAGGTCCCTATACTACTAGTGTAACCCCTTATTGTTATTAGTGCAACCCCCTTATTATATTGTTGTGCCCATGTAGTCCCCATATTGTTACTATTGTGCCCCATAGAAGCCCACTATTGTTATTGTTGTGCCCTTACATTATTATTGTTATGTCGGCTCTGATTATATTATGACCCCTTAGACTCCTCTATATAGAAAGGAGGTATTGTCATTTGTATCATCCAAGAATTGTTCATTTGTGTAATGTAAAGGAGGTTTTCCCCTCGAAGAGGCTGGTTTCTAAGGCGTTCATCTATATTTTCTATCTTTTTGTGAGATGGTTTCATAACAATCTGATTCTTTATTAAGGCATGCTCCTTCTCATTATTTTGTTTTTACTTTCTTGTACTATGTTTTGCAAGTTATCAATCGAACGTTGATTTCATCCTCTTTCTTTCGGCATTTTAAACTCAGTCTCACACTTGTTTATCTGCATTTGAAAGCCAAGATAAAGGACACACATAGTTGCAGTCGGGCCCAGATACTGGATGAGGCTCTTATACCAAAAGATGTGAGGTCTAAATGGGACTTCACACAGAGGAAACCCTTGTTGTTGGTACTACATTTTGACACGTCAATAGTAGCTTTTGGCAATATGGTTAGGTGAACCCTAACTGGGGGAGCACTCTGGGCCTTGATATTATCTAGGACAATCTACCTAGCCACATTGCATGCCTCCCCCATCAATATGCATGACCTATCAATATCCTGACCTAGGGAGAATCTTTGCCCCTTGATGCTACACCATCAACACTCCCTTTAACCAAGGGAAGCATTCTCAACCACTCCAAGCTTGTCCTTGAAGTATAAAAACTTCATCTTAGGCTAGAATATTTTTTATAGCGTCAACAACCTATGCATTTGTAGAAATGCATAGGAGCCTCATTGCTCCCTTTTGTACCTTGTTCAAGATGTGGTGGTACCATGATCTCTATGTGCTTCGAAATATCACCATGGTCGTCTCCTACACTTGATAAAAAAATCTTGCAAGTAGCTTCTGAAGCCACATGGCTTCACAACTCACCAAACTAGTTGCAATATACTTGGCCTCTGCAGTGATTAGTGAAACAAATGCATTAGAGAAAATTTCAACCTAAAAGTGCCCATGAAATTTTCACGTAGTTTCCATGTCATAATATGTAAACCAATCAAAATCCTTTAAATTTAAAAAGAGGTACGTGTAAATATTTTGGAGGGAAAAGAAGAAAAAATACCTTGTTAAATTGTTTACTCAAATTTCAAGTGTAGACACTCCTTGGATGTGAAATTAAATTCCACATCCAACAAGTACCCATTATGCATACTTTTGAGAAGATCCTCATTGATAAAAAAATTAAGATACATTAAAAAAACATGTTCAATGTGTTTTTTAATGTATCTTCAATATTTATAAATGTGGGTCTTCTCAAAAGTATGCATAATGGATATTCATTGGATGTGGAATTTAATTTTGCATCCAGCAAGTGTCTACACTTGAAATTTGAGTAAACCTATAAAGAGATAAGCCAAAAATACAATTAAAAAAATAGTTTTCTTCCTTTCCCTCCAAAATTCATAACTCTCTTTTTATTATTTTAACTATTATTTTATTATTTTTCTTTAGAATTCCACTTCTAGGATGAAATTCCCTATAATGTTTGCTTCCTTCCCAAGCATAATCCAAAATGAATCATCAGCCTAACGTGCTCTTCTTGTCTTCAACACTATCTACCGAATCTGAATTTGTATATCCTTGCAATTGTACTTCATCATTTTAAACATGTACCATGTCAGTACCTGAACACATGTTGTGCAGCATGCCTCAGCTAAAACATAAACTGACTGATTTCACTAGATCCATCACTAATGCTACTTGATGCTAAGATGGATCCTGTTATAGAAATCCTATCTACTCCCTCTACCACTTAGCTTCTTCATATTAGTTACCATGGCAGTGGTCATGGACTGGCTGTCCATCATCCCAAATCTCTGAAGGATCCCGATAAAATGATTCCTTTGGCCAAGGAAGATCTCACCCGACTTTTTCCACACTTCTAGTTCCAAGAATTAATGTATCCAACCAAGGTCATTTATCTCAAACTCATAGGTAAACTCCCTCTAACACTAAAGTAGGGCTTGACTTTTCCCTCTATCATGGAGGCAAATCCTCCTACCACTATTTCTCCCTCTGTCACATGAGTCCTTCAACTCACGTCATAAACAAGTCATATGATAACAAGATCAACCATGCCTGAGGTTTCTACAAAGCCTTATTTAGTCTACAGACATGAGATTACCTCTCATGTACCTGAAAGCCTTTAGGTAGCTCTATGTACACTTATTCCTAAATTACTCCATTGAGGAAAGTAATATCCACATCCACTTGATGTAATTTCCAACCCATAATCGAAGCAACAAAAATAACAGTTCTAACGAAAGTGTACCTGAAAACTGGAGAAAATGTCTCCATATATTCCTCTCCCTCTTTCTGGGAGAATCTTCAAAAATATTGCATTGTAGTTCTATTTATTGCCATCTATCACACACTTCATCTTGTAGCTCCACTTGGAAGTCACCACTGACTTCTTTTTAGTGCAATTTCCTCCATCATGGCATCCTCCAAACTTGCTAGCATACCTACTCCCTCTAAACTAGGAACTCTTTCGGTCATCAAGTAGGGTTTTATATGTCAATACAATTTCCCCCTCTTCAACCCAAATGACTATGGGGAAATCTTCTTGTCACAAGTTTTGCTTTGTTCTTCTCAATGCTTTCATATGTTGCCCGATCCTTGGTAGCATTTTCAATGTACCTACAATCCTCATTAGGAGATCATGGAAGAAACAAATGTAAACAAGCAAAAGATACAATACAAGCGGCTCACTAATAAATAAATAATAATCAAGGAAGAGAGAGATATAGAGTACTTATCTTTTGTTTCGAGGATTGGAGGAATTTTACAACTCCCTCTTGATCCTTGCCTTCTCATAGAAATCATCGAAATCCATCTGCAATATAATCAAGCTATAAATGCTTCATCCTTGCCCTCATCATTAGTATGTTGCTTTCCTTTGCTTTCTGACATGAGTTATGGTTTATTTTTTCGGTGGAAACATTGATCTAGGTTTAATTCTAGGTCTTTATCCACCCTAGGAATTTCTTATCCAAGACTCTAGTATTGTAGGGTTTACAAACCCTAGCTTTCCAATTTTCATTTATACCTTTTGTAAGTCCAACAAAATTTATCATATGAAAATTTTCTTTTCATATCCAAATGTGCAAAACAATAGAGTCCCCATGCCTCTACATATGTGATGAAATCCATCATGTCATCAATCAATCAAGGATGTTCCATCTTGTTATCATTCCATGAAAATGTATCAATATTAATGAACCACTATAGCTTTTGTAGGGCTTGTATTCAACCTATTTCTAGCATTGTAAGGAAACAACATCCTCCAACTGTCCTAAAAAAGGAAAAAATAGCAGATTGAGTCATAGTTACAAATGAAGGTAAGAATTCTTCAGAGAAGGAAATAGGAATATGGCATTTCAATGTCTTTTATAGAATCTTACAATAGAACTTACACCATTAACTGAACCTTAGTAAATGAACAATCTTTAAGTGGTATGAGCAAGGTTCAAACTTCCTCTAGATTCATTAGCAAATTATATCCACAGGATTTATTCACAAAGATGATTACTATCAGCCCTTTCAAACTAAGTAGCTTCGCCTCTTAAAAACAAATTTAAAAATAGCAAAAAGTTTCCCTTTAAAAGGACAAACATTAGTTATGAAAATGACTCAACCTCTTCTTCGCTATAAACTTATGAATTCCCTTTCAACTATCATGTCAACAAAGTTGAACTCAACCCCTGTACATGATAAGCATAACACAATGATAAACATCAAAACATGATTTCTTTTGCTTTCAAATTCAAATCATGAAGCTAGCGGTGTGCACTGTGGGTCTACATTCAATCATCAATAAGCCCTAATAGTTCATGACACCTGAAAAAAGTGTATCTAATGCCAATTCTTCCTCAACAAGTGACCTCAAAAGGTATACTTAAAATATTGCAATTTCTATAACTATACTCCAAGTTTCTCCTTCTTCAAACAATGGTAAGAGAAATTGAATAACCTCTTCAAAGAATTATCATTTGTAACTTTTTTCCATTATTTATGAGGGATCACAATTTTGTATTATCAAGGGTTTGATGCCTCTTGGTCCATGACCTAGTTTTTCCAGCGCTTGAGGCCTTTTGATCCTCCTGTAATTAGGGTTGAGGCCATTCAACACTAATCTAGGGCATAAATAGAGTCAAAAATTTTAATTCAATAAACTTAAACTCAGAGCTCAGGCAGAGTGAAAAAAATCTAGGACATAAATCTACGAGTCTCTTTAATGGCTACTCTTTAACCCATACTC
The DNA here is from genome assembly GCA_031772625.1 of Pinus tabuliformis. Lineage (NCBI taxonomy): Eukaryota > Viridiplantae > Streptophyta > Pinopsida > Pinales > Pinaceae > Pinus > Pinus tabuliformis. The sequence continues at coordinate 979,072,148 of CM062805.1, read as the reverse complement.
TGATAGCATGTTGATTTTTCATGATTTTCTAATATGATAATTACTTTCCAATCACTATTTAACCAATTCATCTGATGTTGCATTCATTATGAAGCAATTATACATAGAAAATCTCAACAATAAGTCAATAATGACAATAGGATCATGAAGAGACAACCAAACACAAGAGACACACTTTTTTACCCTAGGAAAACCCTAACTAAGGAAAAACACAACAGCCTTTTCTTAGAGAAATTTTCCAATTCAACAAGAGATGCAATCTAATTTTTCCAGTCAAATAAAGTCAAATTGACCAGCAAACAAGCTTAGGTCAAACCTGGTCAAACAAAGATATTTCCAGCCTCCTATGATAGATGGTCAAATTAGGTCAAATAGGTTGAGTTTTGGCCTCCAAAACACCCTCAGAAACCCTAGTCAACTATGGTCAAACTATCGTAGGCCTATAGTTAAACACCCTTCGAATTTCAATCAAACTACGCCTTAGATTTGTGATCAAACATCCTCTAAAATAGTGTAAAATTGCTCACAGAAAAACTTAGTCAAACTATTGGTCAACATGTGTCAAAGGTTGGTCAAAATTGGTCAAACTTCTATTTGCTTCTCTCCTCTCTCCATTGCACGTGAATAGAAGTTAGGAGATCTTGAGGTGATCTGAATTGCTCCAAATGGGTGACGACAAATGGAAATATATAGTAGTTGAACGAGCCCAAATAGGTGTGTCTTTTCACTGCGCTGACTTGGCCTTTTGGGGGGCTTGAATTTTGGAGGAAAAATTTTGAATTTCAAAATTTAATCTTTCCCTTTTTTATTTAGAGCCAACTTGAATTCAAATTTGCATTTTCATTTTCTTTTAATTTTGTGGGGCAATGCACATAAAGAATATCGACCGCAACTAGGAAAATTCAACAATGAATAGAACACCTGACGAGGTTCTAATTGATTAAAACATAGTATTGTTACAAGAATCGTTTATCAAACATCTGAATAAAACATGATTTTCTACATTTGCAATCATAGTAAATAATGGCTTGAATGTAATAATTTCGATGTGAATTGATTTTTACTTTCAATTTATAGATTAGTCCTCTTTTATCTACAATGATTCATTAAAAGAGGAACTATCTAATTTGAACCAACAAATAACCTAGTGACAGCAAGATCCTAGTAGTTTGATGGGTATTTGGGCACATGAATCATTTCCAAGCATGATCAAGTTAGCTTTTGATTTATACAATATTTTCTTAAAATCATGTTAGAATGCAAGATAGGAAATCGTAAGCCTACACATAGAGTGCATGACACCTCACAAGTTTACTTACTCTAGTCGATAAATGAATGTTGAAACTTATGTAAAAAAATTGCTCAACATTTGGCATCGTTGTTGGGGAGGTTCCAAGGGTATAATAGTACTCTTACATTATTTTTTAGATGACTGCATTTAATTCCTTCAGTTTAAACATTTTAGTCAAGGAGGTTGAAGGCAATAAGACGAGAAGTATGAACCTAGGCATTCACTTTAACTGAGTCTGTTGGGAGGTGTCAAGGGTATAATAGTACTCTTGCATTATTTTTTAGATGATTGCATTTAATTCCTTCAGTATACACATTTTAGTCAAGGAGGATGAAGGCAATAAAGCAAAGGGGTATAAACCTAGGCAAGAAGTATGAACCTAGGCATTCACTTTAACTAGAATCTTTACAAATTCTTATTACATTTGTACCATATGATAGATTAATTTGAATATAATAGAGGTAGGACAAGATAGTAGCTCGAACTACTCAAACTATTCTAATTAGAGGTGTTGTAAGAAACCCCATTTAATTTGTTAATCAAATACCATTAAATTTTTTAACATTCTGTGCCATATTTGTTGACATAAACACTTAATTGTATAAATTGTCAAATTTAACAAATATTTTATGTTTCAAATTACTACCTTAATAAAAAGAATGAAAGTGAATAAATTAAAAAATAATAATAATGTTTTACAATTTATTTTTCATATTAATTCTTAATTATCGATAAAAACATGAAAGTGAACGCATCAAAAAAATAATAATAATATTTTACAATTTAATTTGTATGTCAATTCTTAATTATCATTAAAATGACCCGCCAAGGCCTCATGCCTCACATCAGATTAGACAATTCTGACGTGGTCTATTGGAATATTTACTCCACCCGGGTAAAGCAACTGTGAAAAAGTAAAGGGCGAGGGGGTTGATTGGGAGGGTTAGGATTATGTTCACCTTTCTTTTCTTCCAGAGCTTTTGGATCTCACTAAATCATATGTAAAGTTATTTGGTAATAATTATTATATAGGTTGGAATGTACATAGGTGAATTAAAAAATATTTAATTAATTTTTAGTTGAATTAAAAATTAGTGTGTGACTTTGTTTGAATTCAATGAAAACGTTATTTCATTTTGAATTATTATATTATTTTTTATTATGTAATTAAAATAAAAATATAGTATTATTTTTTACTATACTATACAATTAGTATTAGGACTATAATGAATAAATTTTAGGGTTGAATTATTATATACTTAGGTCTATATGAGAATCAACCATCGTAAACCATAGTCAAATATGTTTATTTTAGGGTTTACAATATTTATCTAAGGGTATATATACCTTGGGTTTATAATATTAATCCCTTGGGTTTAATATTATTCACATAAGTTTATAATCACTTGGGATTTTAGTATTAATCCCTTGGGTTTATAATATAAATCCCTTGGGTTGATTAATCTAACGGTTCATATTCCTAGGCATACTATTATTCACAAGGTTTATAATATTAATCCTTAGATTTAATATAAATCGCTTGGTTTTGTAATGATGGTCCAACTTCAAATTGTGACAAAGATTTTCTCAATATGAAAATCAACCATGGTCCAACCTCGCATTATGAAAAGAATTGCCTTGATATGAAAATCAATCATGCTCAACCATGGTCCAACATCACATTATGACAAATATTGTCTCAACATGAAAATCAGCGATGGTCAACCATGTTGATTTTAGGGTTTATAATTTTTATGTTAGGGTTCATATACCTTGGGTTTCTAATATTAACCACTTGGGTTTAATATTACTCCCTTGGGTTTATAAGATCAATCCCTCGGGTTTATTATTCTAAGGGTTAATATCTCTAGGGTATAATATTATTCATAGGGTTTATAATACTAATCCTAGGTTTTAATTTAAATCCCTTGAGTTTATAATCTTGGTCAACAATGGTCCATTGTGACAAAGATTCTCTTAATATCAAAATCAACCATGGTAAACCATGGTCCAACGTCGCATTGTGACAAAGATTGTCTCAACATGAAAATAAACCATGGTAAACCATGGTCAAACATGTTTGTTTTAGGGTTTACATTGTTTATCTTAGGATTTATATACCTTGGGTTTATAGTATTAATCCATTTACTTTAATATTATTCCTTTTGGTTTATAATCCCTTGGGTTTATTATTCCCTTGGGATTATAATATCAATCCTTTGGGTTTATTAATCCAAGGGTTCATATTCCTAGGGTATAATATTATTCATAGGGTTTGTAATGGTCAAGATCATGTGTTTCCTCTTAATAGGTCACAGGTTCAAAACCAGAGGGGGGTAGAGTATGTATGCCTTCGTAGACTTCACAGTCAAAACGTTGTGCAGAGGTGGGTCCCTTTTCCCACAAACAAGGGGGTCTCATACACCAATTTGGTGTCTGGCTTGGTTGTGACCTTAAATAATAATAATAGTAAAAATACTTGGGTTTAATATAAATCCTTTGGGTTTATAATCATGGTCAACCATGGTCCAATGTCACAATGTAACAATTTTTCTCATTATTAAAATCAACCATGGTCCTGATCCAAAATGGATTTTGGATAAACTCCTAAGTCTAAGTGTTCCTCCCAGACTAAAATGAAACTCCAAGGAAGTTCCTAGAAATAGCCCCATTGCAGAGATCTTTTCATTCTGAATCTACTGCAACTTGAATGGGAAAAAATGGACTTCGGATGCAAAAGTTATCACAAAAATAAGTGCCCTTTATCCTTGGCAAAAAGAGGCAAAATCTTCAAAAAAATGGAAAAGGCACCTTATAGAGGCAAATCACATTGGAAGGGTGAGTGAAGGACTTAAACGGAGGTGGAAGAGACCCCCCTCGATCACTGATCTCCGATATATCGGGTCAGAGGTAGTCCTGTGTTCAATGGTGGGACCCCGAGCTAAGCAATATTGTGATCGTCGCTATCGATGGATCGGTGTCGACGATCAGTGTAATCAATGGACAGAACCCTGGGGACTATGTGATATGCGATTACGATATATTGCATCGCATTATCGCATCAGAGCAATACAAAGGAGTGAGGCCGATATACTTGCGACTTGCGATAGCCGTACTCGACGGGGTTATGGATGAAATTTAATATATTTTGAGTTCCGGAAAAAGGGATTTTTCTATGTATTTCACATTTTTGTTAAATAAATGAAATACAAAGGGAATGTGCATAATACGATGGAGTTGGATCGAAAAGGGTTTAAAAAAGCAGTTGTATATTATTTGAAGTCCGTTATAAAGCCATTCGTCAGGATTTTCAGTGTTTTGATGTATTTTTGCAAATACAAAGGAAACCACGGCACATGGGCACTTGCGACTTGCGATAGTGATTGAAGGCAGACCTGATAGGAGTCTTGGGTGGATTCAATGATTTTTGAAGTCCAATAAAAAGAGTTTTTGCAGATTTTTACAGTGTTGCTGTGTATTTCTTTGTGTAAACAGAGATCGACTATTTTGGGAATTTTATGCACCGATGGTCCCTTCCATTACAAAACAGGTGGCCACCATCCCTGAAGATGTTTAATAATTATTTTTTAACGTTCAGAGGGGTATTTGAGCGGACAGAGGTCGGGAGCCAAAGAGCCCGGAAGAGGAAACGTACAGGCAACACTAATTGGCTTAAAATCGATGAGTGTTAGAGACAGAGGGGGGTTGTTGCTGAAACTGAGTATAAGCAGGTAGCACAGAGAGCTGAAAGAGTGAGAAAGTCTCAGAGCACGATTGACAGGCAGCAAAGCTGCAAAAAGGTCGCTGGAAGGTTGCCGAGGATCGCTTGGAGGTCAAGCGAATCATAGAGGCAAGTGGAGGCTGAGAGAGAGCTCAAAGAAGCCAGAGCCACAAGCCAAAGCCAAGTGCTAGAGCAAGAGCGCACAACCAGAAAGTCTAAGAGCTTTAGGGCCAAGGATAAGATAGTGTCTGAGCCCATTGTTTCTGTGTAAAACAGTGGAGTTAAGTGTAGAGATTGTAAAGGGACTTATACCATAATCCTAGAGAGCCTAGTCGAGTTGACTAGAGCTCTAGGAGACGTAGCCCAAGATTTTTGGGTGAACTCCAAATTAAGATTGTTGTCCATGTGTTTGTTATTTGCTGCATTGTTTCACTGTTATATGTTTTATATATCATTTTAAGCAATCGATTTATAGCACATAAATTTTTTTAAAATAAACATCAGCATAAACCTATATTTTCAAGCATATTATCAATTCCGCTTTGGTTAATCAATAAGACTTGGGAATATTTAAAGCTTTGGAAGTGGGAGAGGTTCTTGTAAGTAGACAAGAAGCCTAAGTGCCCCATTTTCAGATCAGGTGATATTGGAGCTTGAGATTGATTAACCACACCTTCAAATAAGGTTATACCAAAATGCTTGATTGAAAAGGCAAATATTGCTTGTATGAAAGGTGTTTGGGCAGTCAAGGACTAATTTTATGATTGACTGTATGCTTGTTGAAGACTGACTATTTTTTGAGTTTGAAGAGGTGAAGGGAAAGCTATTGATAGCTCAATCTAGGAGGGAAAAGAAGGAAGAAGGGCTGAAGGAATTCTTCTATCCCAAAGGACCTCAAGGCAATCCTTGAAGCACAAGAGGTTTGCTGCCAAAGGTTTCTGAATAAGCTCTTTATTAACCTTGTTTGAATTTCTTCTATTTATTTGCATAATGACAACTTCTACAAGTGTATCCTAAAATTCCTCCTTCATAACAAGATTATTTAATGGAGACATGAAGCAAGACTTTTTCATCATGATGGACAAGGTGAGAGAAATGTATGAGGATGGATGGAAGAGCAGCATACTCAGAGAGTAGTTGAATTCCGTGGAGGAAGAGAAGCGGATGATTTCTGGCAAATTGCGAGAAATGGAGAGGCAACTTCATATTGCAAATATGAACCTGAAGAGGACGCATGAGTTAGAGTCCCAGCTCTTTTTTTCCAAAGAAGCCTTGGTCAAGTATTAGCTTGAAGAAAAGGTAAATAGTTCCTGTTTGTCTTCAAATTCTTCTGAGAATTCTTAAATTGGTTCTTTTGAAAAACATACTAGAGGCATAGGTTCCAAGCTAATGTCCAAGATGGGCTATGAAGGAAAATGCTTGGGTAAGCATGCACAAGGTATTGTTGAGCCAATAATGGTTGAGGAAAGGCCTAAATATTTAGGTCTTGGCTATGGATAGTCTTATGGAGAAAGTTCCAAAGCTACCATGAAGGCCATTGAAACAACTCCAAGAGGGAGTTGCATTGTAGGTCTTCTACCTCAAGAGTGTGAATATTGTATTCAAGAGGAATGCAATAGCTTGAAACATCATTTGCAGGATGCAGGTGTTCAGAAGCACACTCTTGAACGAGAGAGTTGTAGAAACTCTGAAAGCCTTGAAGAGGTTGATGGTGTTCCAAATGGAGCTACTTCTTCATTCAATTCACCTCCTCGTAAAGGCAATAAAGGTAAAAGAGAAACGTATAAATCTGGTACTAAACACATTCCTTTTGATTTTTCAAAGCATGATAAATTTCCACATAGATATGGGAAAAGAGTTGCACGTTCCTTTTGTGGTTTGGATAACCATAATTTTTCTAGATGTTGGAAGAGAATGGCCACATACAGGAAACTTTTTAAGGAAAGGAAGCAAGCATCCAAAGGTCCATTGGACAAGGCAAATCATGTTGTCAAGAGGATGCACATGTGTTGCACTTATTACCATAAGCAAGGGCATCTTGCTGAAAGGTGTTGGAATCTAAATCTAGCAATGCTTCCAGAAAAGTTGAAGAAAGTGGAAAGAGAAGATGGTAGAAATGGAAAGGAAGATTCCATGAATGATGTGTCTCAGAATGATTCACATGTTGATGCTGATGTGCAGACAAAGGAAGGACCTTTGAAATGGATTGGTAAGAAATGGTTAGAGTTCTTATCCAATTAAGATTGCATGCCTATTGATGCATCTATTTGCATTTCTTTGTTGATGAGATGCAAGTTGCAGGATTTTACCATGAAGACGAGTGGAAAAGTTGAGTAGGAAGCTCACTTTGTTGTTGCAACATTATATTTCATTTTAGCTTCGAAAGTACGGTGTGCTTAAGTGAAAGTTGAAGGATGAAATGCATGCATGAGCATGAGATACATGAACATAGGGATGTTGATGTTTTCCTGGTATTTAAACATGTATATGTAATTGACTTGAAGGATTGATTTCTTTCTTTTTAAACATGCATGTAATGCAATATTGACTTGGGAAAAGTTGATTTGGTCTCTAAGATGGAGATAATGATGAAGTGTTTCATCTTTTGAAAAAGAGTTCTAATGGTCTTTTTCTCTACATTCTTGACTTGAAGGGTCATTTGTTTTAAAGGCATGTTTTGTGGGCTTGTTGTCTAGTCCATCATTTGTATGCAGATGTAAGGCATGGAGGTGTTCACAAGATGTGAAATCTGTTTATTTTGTTAAGACCATCCAGTTGTTATCTGTATTTCTGTTGTTGTTAATAGTGGTTGTTGACAGCTTTTAAAATAGGTACAAATGAGAATTTTGTGGAGCACATGTACTTCACATTTGTTTGCACTACCTTGGATCAATGATCAAGGCAGAGAAGTTCAAACTATCTTCTATGACCATCTCAGCAGGAGTTCTACAGGAAGGCAAGGAGTAAGGCAGATCTTCCTAGGAGGACTAGCATATCCAGGAATGAAAGTGGTCAAAGGCCTTGCTTCGGAGGCACTATGCAAGGCGAGTGTATGGAGGCTGAAAGAATAGGGTGTTGTTACTCTCATTTACTGTTCATATCAGTATATCAGTCTTTTGGAGACCAAAAGTTATTTTAGTTCGAAGGCGTGATCCAAAATGGATTTTGGATAGACTCCTAAGTCTAAGTGTTCCTCCCAGAGGAAAATGAAAGTCCAAGGAAGTTACTGGAAATAGCCCCATTACAGAGATCTTTTCATTCTGAATCTGCTGCAACTTAAATGGGAAAAAACAGACTTCGGACACAGAAGTTATCACAAAAAGAAGTGCCCTTTATCCTTGGGAAAAAGAGGAAAAATCTTCAGAAAAAAGGCAAAAGCCTTATAGAGGCAAATTGCATCAGAAGGGTGAGAGGAGGACTTAAATGGAGGCGGAAGAGACCCCCCCCCCACCCCCCGATCATAGATCTCTGATATATCAGGTTGGAGGTAGGCATGTGTTCAATGGCAGGATCCCGGGCCAAGCGATATTGCAATCGCCGCTATCAGTGGATCGACGTAATCAATGGACATAACCCCTGAGGACTACGCGATATGCAATTGCGATATATCGTATCGCATTAAAGGATCAAAGCAATATAAAGGAGTGGGGCCAATATACTTGTGACTTACGATAGCCAGACTCGACAAGGTTATGGATGAAATTTAATATATTTTGAGTTCCAGAAAAGGGGCTTTTTCTATGTATTTCGCATTTTCGTTAAATAAATGAAATACAAAGGGAATGCACCCGATGCGATGAATCCAGACTCAAAAGGGTTTAAAAAAGCAGTTGTATATTATTTGAAGTCTGCCATAAAGCAATTCGTCGAAATTTTCATTGTTTTAGTGTATTTTTCCAAATACATAGGAAACCAGGCACAAGGGCACTTGCAACTTGCGATAGCGATCGAAGGTGGACCAGATAGGAGTCTAGGGTAGATTCAATGATTTTTGAAGTCCGATAAAAAGGTTTTTTGCAGACTTTTATAGTGTTGCTGTCTATTTACCTGTGTAAACAGAGAACGACTGTTTTGGGAATTTTAATGCGCCAATGGTCCCTTCCATTACAAAACAGGTGGCCACCATCCCTGAAGATGTTTAACAATGATTGTTTAACATTCAGAGGGGGATTTGAGCGGACAGAGGCTAGGAGTCAGGGATCCCAGAAGAGGAAACGTACAGACAGCATCGATTGGCTTAAAAGCCATGAAAGTTAGAGACAGGGGGTGTTGTTGCTAAAACCGAGCATAAGCAGGTAGCATAGAGAGCTGAAAGAGTGAAAAAGCCTGAGAGCATGATTGACAGGCAGCAAAGCTGCAAAAAAGTCACTGGAAGGTTGCCAAGGATCACTTGGAAATCAAGTGAATCACAGAGGCACGTAGAGGCCGAGAGAGAGCCCAAAGAAGCTAGAGCCATGGGCCAAAGCCACGAGCTAGAGCCAAGAGCCAAAGCCAGAGTGCAGACCCAAAAATCCTGAGAGCTTCAGGGCCAAGGATAAGATGGTGTCTAAGCCCATTGTTTCTGTGTAAAACAGTGGAGTTAAGTGTAAAGCTTGTAAAAGGACTTATACCATAATCCCAGAGAGCATAGTCGAGTTGACTAGAGCTCTAGGAGACGTAGCCCAAGAGTTTTGGGTGAACTCCAAATTAAGATTGTTGTCCATTTGTTTGTTATTTACTGCATTGTTTCACTGTCATATGTTTTATATATCATTTTAAGCAATCGATTTACAACACATAAATAATTTTAAAATAAACATCAGCATACACCTATATTTTCACACATATTATCAATTCCGCATTGGTTAATCAATAAGACTTGGGGAATATTTAAAGCTTTGGAAGTGGGAGAGGTTCTTGTAGTTAGGAAAGAAGCCTAAGTGCCCCATTTTCAAATCAGGTCCAATGTCACATTCCCACAAATATTGTCTCGACATGAAATTCAATCATGGTCAACCATGGTCCAATGTCGCATTGTGACAAAGATTGTCTTAGTATGAAAATCAACCATGGTTAGCCATGTCTTTTTAGGGTTTATAATATTTATCTTAGGGTCTATATACCTTGGGTTTATAATATTAATCCATTGAGTTTAATATTATTCCCTTGGGCTTATAATACCTTAGGATTTTCGAATTAATCCCTTGGGTTTATTATTCCCTTCGATTTATAATATTAATCCCTTAAGTTTATTAATTTAATGGTTCATATTTCTGGGGTATAATATTATTCATAATGTTTATAATATTAATCCCTTGGGTTTATAATATTAATCCATTGGGTTTAATATTATTCCCTTGGGTTTATAATCACTTGGGTTTTTAGTATTAATCACTTGGGTTTATTATTCCCTTGGGTTTATTAATATAATGGTTCATATTCCTAGGGTATAATATTATTCATAGGGTTTATGATATTAATCCTTAGGTTTAATATAAATCCATTGGATTTGTAATGATGGTTAATGATGGTCCAACATCAAATTGTGACAAAGATTTTCTCAATATGATAATCAACCATAGTCAATCATGTTTTTTTAGGGTTTATAATATTTATCTTAGGGTTTATATACCTTGGGTTTATAATATTAATCTTTTGGGTTTAATATTATTCCGTTGGGTTTATAATACCTTAGGGTTTTAGAATTAATCCCTTAGGTTTATTATTCCATTCGATTTACAATACCAATCCCTTGGGTTTACTAATTTAAGAGCTCATATTCCCGGGGTATAATATTATTCATAATGTTTATAATATTAATACCTTGGGTTTATAATATTAATTCCTTGGGTTTAATATTACTCCCTTGGGTTTATAATCACTTGAGTTTCTAGTATTAATCCCTTGGGTTTATTAATCTAAGGGTTCATATTCCTAGGATATAACATTATTCATAGGGTTTATAATATTAATCTCGAGGTTTAATATAAATCCCTTGGATTTGTAATGATAGTCAATGATGGTCCAACATCAAACAAAGATTTTCTCAATTTGAAAATCAATCATGATCAACTATGCTCCAACGTTGCATTATGACAAATATTGTCTCAATATGAAAATAAACCATGGTCAAACATGATCAACCATGTTTATTTTAGGGTTTATAATAAATTTTATCTTAGGGTTTATATACCTTGGGTTTATAATATTAATTGCTTGGGTTTAATATTATTCTCTTGGGTTTAATATTATCAATCATTGGGTTTATTAATCTAAGGGTTCCTATTCCTAGGGTTTATAATACTAATCCTAGGTTTTAATTTAAATCCTTGTATTTATAATCATGATCAACAATGGTCCAATGTCACATTGCAACAATTATTTTCTCAATATGAAAATAAACCATGGTAAACCATAGTCAATAATGGTCAATGATGGTCCAATGTCGCATTGTGACAAAGATTGTCTCAATATGAAAATAAACCATGGTGAACCTATTTGTTTTAGGGTTTATAATATTTATCATAGGGTTTATATACCTTGGGTTTATAATATTAATCACTTGGGTTTAATATTATTCCTTTAGGTTTATAATCCCTTGGGTTCATTATTCCCTTGGGTTTATAATATCAATGCCTTGGGTTTATTAATCTAAGGGTTGATATTCATAGGGTATAATATTATTCATAGGGTTTGTAATATTAATCCTTGAGTTTAATATAAATCCTTTGGCTTTATAATCATGGTCAATTGTGGTCCAATGTCTCAATGTAACAAATTTTCTCAATATTAAAATCAAGCATGGTCCAATGTTTCATTGTGACAAAGAATGTCTCGACATGCAAATCAATCATGGTCAATCATGGTTGACCATGGTCCAATGTCACATTGTGACAAATATTGTCACAACATGAAAATAAACCATGGTCGACCATGTTTTTTTAGGGTTTATAATATTTATCTTAGGGTTTATATATATTGGGTTTCTAATATAAATCCATTGGATTTAATATTATTCCCTTGGGTTTATAATACCATAGGGTTTTAGAATTAATGCCTTTGGTTTATTATTCTGTTCGATTTATAATATTAATTGTTTGGGTTTATTAATTTAAGGTTTCATATTCCAGGGGTATAATATTATTCATAATGTTTATAGTATTAATCCTAGTGTTTAATATAGATTTCTAGGATTTATAATCACGGTGAACAATGGTCCAAGGCCACATTGTGACAAAGATTGTATCAATATGAGAATCAACCATGGTCAACTATTGTCAACCATCATCAACCATGGTCATTCATGGTCATCAATGGTCCAATGTCATACTATGACAAAGATTGTCTCAATATGAAATTCAACCATGGTGCAATGTCACATTGTGACAAAGATTGTCTCAATATGAAAATCATCCATGGTCCCACGTCACATTGTGACAAAGATTGTATTAATATGAAAATCAACCATGGTCAACCATGGTCCAATGCCATATTGTGACAAAGAGTGTCTTGATATGACAATCAATCCTTCTCAATCATGGTCAACCATGGTCCAATGTCCCATTGTGACAAAGCTTGTTTCAATATGAAAATGAACCATGGTCAACCATGTTCATTTTAGTGTTTATAATCATGTTCAACCATGGTTCAATGTCACAATGTGAAAAATATTTTCTTAGTATTAAAATCACTCATGGTACAACATCGCATTGTGACAAAGATGTTTTTGACATGAAAATCAATCACGGTCAACCATGGTTGACCATAGTCCAACATCACATTGTGACAAAGACTGTCTCAATATGAAAATCAACCATGGTCAACCATGTTTTTTAGGGTTTATAATATTTATCTTAGGGTTTTTATATCTTAGGTTTATAATATTAATTTGTTAGGTTTAGTATTATTCCCTTGGGTTTATAATACCTTGGGGTTGTAGAATTAACCCCTTGGCTTTATTATTCCCTTGGTTTATTAATATGAGGGTTCATATTCTCGGGGTATAATATTATTCATAACGTTTATAATATTAATCTTAGAGTTTAATATGAAAATCAACCATGGTCCCATGTCATGATTAAGATTATCTTAATATGATAATCGACCATGGTCAATCATGCTCCAATGCCACAATGTGACAAATATTTTCTCGATATGAAAATCAATCATGTTCAAGCATGGTCCAACATCACATTGTGACAAAGATTTTTTCAATATGAAAATGAACCATGGTCAACCATGTTTATTTTAGGGTTTATAATATTTTTCTTAGGGTTTATATACCACAGGTTTATAATATTAATCTCTTGGGATTAATATTACTCCCTTGGGTTTATAATCCATTGCGTATTTAGTATTAATCCATTGGGTTTATAATATCATTCCCTTTGTTTTATAATATCAATCCCTTGGTTTTATTAATCTAAGAGTTCATATTCCTAGGGTATAATATTATTCGTAGGGTTTATAATATTAATCCTAGGGTTTAATGTAAATCCATTGGTTTTTTTTATCGTGCTCAAATATGCTCAACCATTTTCAACCACCGTTAACCATGGTGAATCAAGATGAACCATGGTTCCATGTCACATTGTGATAAATATTGTCTCAATATGAAAATCAACCATGGTCAACCATGGTCCAATGTCACATTGTGACAAAGATTGTCTTAATATGAAAATCAATTATGGTATACCATAGTCAACCATGTTTATTTTAAGGTTTATAATATTTGTCTTAAGGTTTATATATCTTCAGTTTATAATCATGGTGAGCCATGGTCAACCATTGTCCAATCTTGCATTGTGAGAAAGATTGTCTGAATATAAAAATCAACCATTGTCAACCATGTTTATTTTAAGGTTTGTAATACTTTTCTTGGGGTCTATATATCTTGGGCTTATAATATTAATCCATTGGATTTATTATTATTCCCTTGGGTTTATAATATCAATCCCTTTGGGTTTATTATTTTAAAGGTTCATATTCCTAGGATATAATGTTATTCACAAAGTTTATATTATTGATCACATGGATTAATATTGATACCAGGGTTTAATATAAATCCCTTGGGTTTATAATCATGGTCGTTGATGAGCAACCATGGTTCAATTGTACAATGTGACAAATATTGTTCAATATGGAAATTGACCATGGGTAACCATGGGCAACCATAGTCAAACATCGCATTCTGACAAAGATTGTCTCAATATGAAAATAAACCATGGTAAACCATGGCCAAGCATGTTTATTTTAGGGTTTATAATATTTATCTTAGTGTTTGTATACCTTGGGTTTAATATTATTCCCTTGGGATTATTATTCCCTTGAGTTTATAATATAAACCCCTTGGGTTTATTAATCTAAGGGTTCATACTCCTAGGGTATAATATTATTCATATGGTTTATAATATTATTATAAACCCTATAAACCCTAGGGTTTATAATAATATTATTGATTATTATTATTATTATTAATCAATTATTATTATTTATTAATCAGTTAGTATTAATTAATTAAATATAAGTAATAATTAATATAAATTAATTAGCCCACGGGGATTTGGATTGACGGTGAATGGGTGCACTATTAAGGCACTCCTTGCAATAAATCACTGGTTCAAATCCCCTGTGGGTGCTTACCTACCAAATATATATATATATATATATATATATATATATATATATATATATATATATATATATATATATATATATATATTAATTATTATTATTATTAATTATAATAATAATAATAATAATATTTTTTTCATTATTATTATTTCTAGTGTTATATATTTATTGATGGTAGATGCAAATGAAGGGTTAAGCTATATCAACCATGTTAATATTTTTAATGTGGTTGTGCTAGTTACATAGTTTGGAATTTTTAATTAGAATTGGTGGAAAAAAATTTAATCAAATTTTAATCTTTATTATTTACAATTAATTTAAAGTGTAATTTAGTCCAACCTATTTTATTCAAATTTAATCAAATCTCTACCAAATTTTAATCAAATTAAAAACCCTACACTACTGTGTTATTCTATTAGTAGATTGGGCATGGTACATTGTAGTCATCACTTTCAGTTCCTATGGAGTATCAACTGTCACATTTCACGCACACCAATTGGGTTGTGTTAGCCATGAACAATACCTAGGAAATTGGGAATGAGTCTCCTTCTGACAACCCTGGAATTTAACATCCACTTGATCGTGAAATTTTGAAAATCTCATGAACCTGACATATTCTACAATTTTTAAATGTACACCTCTAAATCATATTCATTTGACACTTTATGTTAGGGAAAAACAATTGTAACATTTTTTGTTCCCTAAAGTATTCATTTTATGCAAGTTTTCATCTCCTTTTAAAACAACAGTAACTTTTTTCATTGTTATAAACAAAGTATTTATTTTTAAACATTAAAAAGTGAAAACTCATTGTGTCAAGCATTTCTCCATCCATAAATGTGTTGATGTTGAAAGTGCTAATTAGAAGTTTCAGTGTTTATTTTGAAAGAATATTCATTTTTTAATTGAGCTTTATCATGATATAGTTGAAGGATAGTCATTCAAAGGATAAAATTTCTTATTGGATCTCCTAGAGAAGAAATTGAATCACCCTACAGTGCTGGTACATTCATGTTGTTGCTGGAGTGCATGTTGAGCTACAGTGCTATAGGGTGATGGATGTCTTCAGGGTGTATCACATCTTCCCCTCCACAGGACAAAATGTACAGAGTCTCTGATGGTTGTTGGCTCACTTGATGTTGCTTTGGCACATTGCTCCTTGCTTGTAGGTTGGAAGGCTTGATAGGATCATTTGTTTGCGAAAGGTGCATGTACATCTGTTCCTTCGTCCATGAGCACATCTTGCATGTTTTCTCGTCCATCCGTCCGTGAACACATCTTTGCATGATCATCCGCTCGTGAGCACATCTCTTTGCATGCATTACCTGTTCGTCCATTGGTGAACCTGTCCTTTTGCATGTACTCTTTTCATTCATCCCATTCGTCATCATGCCATGTTTGTTGGTGTACTTGTACCTACAGTCACTCATGACGAGACGACATCAAATCCAAAAACCTCCTAGTCTACCATGACACATGATCATTTCATATGCAGGTGATACGAGAGAGGCAGCAAGGTTTCGAGGTGGGATGATTGCTTTGGGCACTGCTAATGAAAAATGCACGAGAGTCACTAGGTGATGAAGATGGGCAATCCAGGTCGACAGTGACTATTCGTGAGGTCTGGCTCCGCTGGAAGGAAACACTGTGCAAATTTTAGGAGGGACAGTTTAAGTTGCAGGAAGGCAAGGCAGACAGAATTTTCACATTTTCCGAAATGAGTGAGACGCAGGGGCTGGAAGGCAAAAGTTGCACAATTTTCTGGTGGAACAGGTCAGGCTATGTGAAGGATCAGGCTGGGAGCCTAGCAGGATAAACTCTGCAATTCCCTGAGGGAAATGACAGTTGGCTGCTAGGTCAATGGCAGTAGAAACTTCCCAATTCCCAAGGGAAACAGGAAATCAACTTCTGGGAGCTTGGTAGCAAAAACTGCGCAATTCCTGGAGGGAAGTAGTAGTTTGCTGCTATGGGCTGCTGGTGAGGGAAACTACACTGAGGCTACAAGGCTAACCTGCTGATCATCTCTGCACAATTTTTGAGCTAAGAAGACTGCTGGAAGACAGAAGGCTTGCTCATGAAAATTGCGCAATTTCATGGATGAGTAGCCAGTCGACAGTTTGGAAGACTGATTGAGAAAACTATGCAATTTTCTAAAGGATACAGGGATGGGAACTTGTTGTTTGTTCATCTTTTCTGTGCAATTTCCTCAGTCAGAAGAGCAAGCAAGGTCAACAGCCTTTGCAAAATTTTTGAGGGGAGTCAGTCTTGGGGCGGCTTCGAGGTCTGACTCTCTGGGTGGCCAGCATGAAAGTTGATTGGATCACTTGTGATTAGTGCAGCTTGGAAGGACTTGCTTAGTGCTTCTGCACTATTCTGGGTGACAGTCGATCAAGTCGATAACAAGGTGATGGTATAGCTATCAGAGGGTAATCCGGTCGTCAAAACTTCAGCAAAATGACTAAGTGTGTGAACGATCCAAAGATCATAGGTGATAATGCAAACACACACTCACATGACTTGACGACAAGACGAATCAAACCATCCAGATATACATGTTCAACATGACTGATCGACGATGCGAGCGATGAACGCAACACTCGTGATTAATCGTTGATCGACTATGATAATGCTTGTGCAACAATGAATGTGACTCTGTGTGTGAGTATGACAAATACTTTCATAGCGAACACAACAAGTACACACAAAGCGAAGACTTTGAGTATAACTAGAACAATGGTTGCAAGTATGACTTTGACATCAGCATGCAAGACTTGGTGATATGAACAAGAAAGGAAAATGCTAAGGGTGGTTGTAGCTGCTACAATAGAGTCAAAAAGTGATTTTACCCTCATTTATGTAAACTTGAGTTAGAATTTGAGATCTACCCATGGTCCACGGACCATGGCATTGTATAAATAGGTGTCTTAGAGATTCTAAGGCAGATCTATGTCTTTGTCTATGGGTACAAAGGAAGGAGTCTAGAGGTTTAGCGCAAAAAACTAGGTCTTATAAGGGGAAAGGGCTCTACAACTGAGTGTACAGAGGCCTAGAGTAGTTTTCGTAGCTGAGTGCGTGAACCCCTGTAGCTGACTGCACAAGGAAGTTTTGAGTCTGTAAACTTATACTGGAGATCAATAAAGAAGACTGTTGCAGAAATTACTATGTTTGATATCATTACTTCTGTTATTTATGATTGCGATATATGTTGTGATGAATGATCTCTTTATGAAATAATTATGTATTGATGCGCGACTTTAATGGACCCATCTTATTAATTGAATGCAATTAATGTTAACTAATTATGGGAAGATCATAATACCTTCTATTGTGTATATTGAATACTTAGGTAAATCTAAATAGATTCTTATCTAAGGATCATCTATGGTGTGCATAAGTAGATAAGCCACCTGTTTAGGGTCAGCAAAAGCTGGTCATAGACCTTCACGAAGGTCTAGAGGCCGTTCGAAGGGAATTGCAGTATCAGGCCCTAAGGGCTTATAGATCTGTGAGGAGGTAGATTTAGGGCATAGAATGACATCACATTGATCTCTGGGTGTGGAAACTTGGTTCCAGCACCCCCCCCCCATAATGCTTCGGTTGAGACTTCAATCCGCGCTACGCAAGTTGATGCCGAAAGGGCTAGTAGTGTAGGATTTTTTTTGGCACAACTAACTCTGAACCTAGGTTGGGACCTACTAAGCCAACAAATGGTTTCACTGCTGGGACTAGGATCTGCAAAAAGATATGTGTGATGTTGCATCATTGGAATCCGACCAAAAAGGAAATTGAGAAGTGTTTGGATAGGAAGATCCATGAATTCACGACGCTGGAGAATAGAAATCTGCACCTGACAAAAGAGCAGTGGCTGGACATATATTTTTGCACAGAAATACACGAAATTTTCTTATGCACCTTCCTAGTCAAATTATATGAGTGGATCGCTAAGTTGGTAGAAAGCCAAGGAAGGTGGAAGCCTGATGGTCCAATAGTGTGGACCCCAGAGCTAGTGCAGAGGTTGGAAGCTTCTGAAGATAAGATTGCACGTGTTTTTTATCACTGGCTTGATCAGGTTATAGGAGGATTTGTTATAGAGTTCACATTTACACCTCAGTCAGTTACAGTGAAGGAGAGCGACGCTTCTTCAAGGGACTGTGAGGAAAGTATTTGAGATCTTTGAATACCTGGATTAAGATGATCTTGTGCGAAAAACAGGTTATGCCATTGCCTTGATGTTTGGATCTACGTGAAGTGGATGAAGCTTTAGAAATCAAGAAAAAGTAGGTCCTGAATATAGCCCGTTGATTGGACCTCCTTCAAGTGACGACGAGGGAATGACACAAGCCTCACTAGGAAGCACTGTCCAGTTGCTAAGGCATGGTTTTCCACGAATACATCATCGTTCTATGCCACCTCCACCTTCACCTCCACAACATACACCTTCTTCCACACTACCACCACCACCACCACCGTTCAACATGTTGAATACAATGAAGTTGTTAGTTTTCAAGGGCTTAGGAAGTGAGGATGTGGATTCATTTTGGTTTGTTGAAAAGGATGTGTGGACATCACAATAGATTACAAATGATAATATAAATAGGTCAGAGTTGGTTATCGCTCTACAGGATCATGCGCTGACATGGTACATTAAGTACTGCACTGATAATCTGTTGGTGTCATTAGGAGACACTTAGGCCACTTTGAATAAAGAATTCGGTAAGCCTAAGTCTGACTCGCAATCAGTAATTGGACTCAAGGAAATCATGATGAGAACCTGTGAAACACCTTGGGAGTTAGATCAAAGATTGAAGTGTGTCATCTCCGAAGCTAATATGTAGCTCAAAGATAGCCAGCACTACAAGTGTTTTATAGCCTCTCTCCTACCCCACCAAAGGATTTCTTTATCACAAGAAAAGATAGGAACTCAGGAAGAAGCCCTGAAAATTGCAAGATTGCATGAAACACTTATTTAGGAGGTGTCATTGGGAGTCCAACAAATTCACTCGCAGTTGCAGAACCTTTGTTTGGAATTGCAGAGCTTGAAAAAAGAAAAGGAGGCCAGGCCAAAGGTGCATGAGGAAGTTTCGTGCCTCAAGTGTAAAAGCCAAGGGCATGATAAAGACCACTTCCCTGTCTTCAAAAATTACATTATAAGGGGATGACCGATGCCCCTGAGACAGGAAGCTTCAACAGGCCCAAGTGTGGGACCCGCGCTATGATGCGTTATTTGTGAGGTCGCCAGAAAATGCGTAACTGATAATTTTCATTTGTTGCAAAACTTTTTGCAAACACCACAACAATTGTTTTGCAATTTTTGCAAATCAGTGGGTCACAATGAGGACCACTGCCATAGTTACGAATTAATGATGGAGAGGACGCCTACGTATCAAGTGAAAGAAGAAACTCGACCTCCAGATCAGAGTGATGGGAGGCGTGTGGAGGATATCAGGGGCACGAACAAGGTCGAGGAGGAGGAGGACCTAGAAGAGGTCGTGGACAGGTTAATTTCTATAATTGTGAGACACCGGGACACTGTGCGTAGGAGTGTCAAAATCAGTCACGCCCATCATGTCAATACTGCACTATGTTTGACCACATGATAGAAGAATTCCCTTTGTTGATTGCTAATATGCAGGAGAAGAAGGCGTAGCCTCAACACCCTACCCAAAACTTACAAATGATGAGGGTTGAGCCTTGCAAGGAGGATACGAATGTGAATATCGTGTTGCAAAGCGAAATCACGATAGGTGACGACAAGGGAAAACAACCTAGAGAGGGTGGATGGGTTCACAAGGCCCCAGAAAAGGAGATTGGTTTTGATAAGGAGCGCGTGAAGGAAAATTTTATGGAATAGAAGAAAAGCTTCACTAAGGCATCTACCTCAGGGAGTCAAGACAAACTACTAGAAACCAGTGTGCCGACAAAGGTTGACCCCTCTGTGCTTACCACATTCTTGGAGACTTGTATGAAATTGTTGCGTGATAGCAAGGCTGTGAAAGGGATACAAGAGTTTATAAAAAGTGTACTAGTAAGGGAAATTCTCCTAAGGGACACCGCCTAGTCCGAAATATTGGTAAACATAAGGCAAGAAAAGTGTGCAAGATGAGGCTCACCACACAGATAGGAGACTATGAGATGGAACAAGTTATTTTAGATTTAGGATCTGATTCAAACATTTTTCCTAAATAGAAATGGGAAAGAATGGGGAGACCTGCGTTGCAATGGTCTCCGATTCAACTAAGGATGGAAAACCAACAGAAGATTATCCCTATGGGATGACTACATGGACTCAATGTAGATATAGAAGGTGTGAGCACAATGGCTGATTTTGAAGTGATAGAAAACAACAATGACAGAAATCCATACCCCATGCTCCTTGGAATTGATTGGGCCATCGATATGAATGGAGTCATCAACTTGAAGAAGTGGATTATGTCATTTGAAAAGAAATCACTCCATGTTGTAGTACTGTTGGACCCTGCAGAAGGACTATGTTATACTGAACCAATCCGCGACTATGAGGAAAGTGATGACAATTTGGATCAAATCTACAAAATAATGACGTGAGACCAAGACTGGATTAATCCAACAACAAATGGATGGATTGCATGGGACTGCGAAAGTTCTTGCACCTCAGATTCAGATGAAGAGTTGGAACACTGGTAGAACAAGTTGCATGAAGTATCTACACTATGCTGCAATATGATGACTAAATCGTTGAGCAGTGTGCTATCAGAGATAAGAAATTTACCTTATTATGATGGATTAAGTGATTTAAATAAGTTTTTGTATGCTTTTGAAAGAGAAGTCCTTGAGGATCATCACTTTCAAGCACTGGATTTGGTGCTACGCGCTACTCCTGCACGATGATGGGGTACGCATAAGGACAACTTTGATGAATGGCACGATTACACGAGGATGATAAGGTTGCTATTTGGTCATTCTAAGGTGCAATTAATTGAGAAATATGCTGGGAGAAATGATCCACACGATCATTTGGCAAAGTGGATTAAAGTTTATGGAACAAAGCCACAGCCATAGTGGGTGCACTTATTCTGTCACACTCTGGATATAATCCCTATGAATTGGTACCTGGAAATGGAGCTCCTTCACGACACTATAGAGTGGGATATCTTAAGGGAAGGATTTTTTATGACCTTATGTTTTTATGATGGGTTCGAATGCATTGAAGAAGTCCTACAGGAGGTTAAGGCAGCGATATTTAGAATTTCGCATGATCCTTTGGAATCGGTTCAACCAGATTAGAGTACCCAGCTGCACCATGCGATGGAATGCTATAATGTGACTGCTGAAGGGGAGGATGAGGATCCAAGAAATATCAACATTCCAAAGGCAAAAGGTCATCGCGCAGTTGAAGGTCTGCAAATAGAAAATCTAGACATCATCGCACTGTTGAAAACTAGGCAAGTAAACATTAGTATGGAAGCAAAGCCAAAATTTGCAAAGATTGGGGATTATTGGGACGATGCCATGGTGGGTAAGGTTGTTGAATTGCTCCATGAATATCAAGATTTGTTTCCTACAAAATTTTCAGACCTGAAAGGCATCATAGGCGATTTGGTTGTGATGAAAATAAATTTGAAACCGGATTTGAAGCCTATTAAGCTAAGGCCATATTGCCTTAATCCAAAATACAAGGAAAAGGTCTGCTTGGAGTTGGACAAGATGCTGGAGGCAGGCATTATCCAGCCAGTGGAGGAATCTGATTGGGTGACCCTAGTGGTAGTCCAAGAGAAGAAACATAAGGGAGAAATAAGGATTTGCATAGATCTAAGAAAGCTTAATGACGCCTGCATCCATGATCCTTTTCCAACACCATTTACTCATGAGGTATTGGATAATGTTGGCGGGAAGGAGGCCTACTCATTCATTGATGAGTTTTCTAGATACCATCAGATTAAGATTGCACCAGAAGATAGGAGTAAAACAACCTTCATGATAGAATGGGATTGTTTCCAGTATACAGTGATGCCATTCAGACTCAAGAATGCGCCAACGATATTCTCTCGCGTATTCATCGCGGCATTCAAGGAGTTCATTCAAAAATTCTTGGAGGTATATTTTGATGACTGGATAGTGTTTGGGTTAGTAAAGCACCATGTATCCAGTCTATGCTTAATGTTGGATACATGCCAAAAGATATCAGATCGCACTGAACCTGAAGAAGTGTTTGTTTTGTGTCCCCTTTGGGATTTTGTTGGGTTGTGTGGAATGAAAGAAAGGACTAATGGTGGACCCTACCAAGATCATCTAATAGTCAATTTGGAGGCCCCAAGGAGTTTCAAACAGTTGCGCGCAACATTGGGCCATACTAGATATTATCTAATGTTCATCAAGGGTTATGCTTAGATTACCGCACTTATGGAGAAACTATTGAAGAAGGATTCTTGGGACGAAGAATGTCAATGCAGTTTGGATGTATTGAAAGGAAAGATGGTCACTGCGCTGATCTTGGTCTTCCCGTATTGGAAGAATGAATTCCATGTCCATGTTGATGCCTCGTGTATTGCATTAGGAGCAGTGTTGACATAGGCTGGTGAAGGAGAGATGGATCATCCTATAGCATTTTCGAGTAGGAAATTTTCAAAGGTTGAGAACAATTACTCAACGATGGAGTGCAAAGGATTGGCTATGGTGTACGCACTCCAAACGTTTAGGCACTATTTGTTGGGCAGACATTTCAAGATGTACACAGACCATTCTCCCTTGAAATACCTTGTCAATAAGCCTGTGTTGGGGGAGAAAATATGCAGATGGATGTTGTTGTTCCAAGAATACGGCTTTGAGGTAATTGTGAAGCCTGGAAAATTGAATGCAGGACCTAGCCATTTGTTGTGCATTGAAATAGGAGAGGAGCTTACTAATTTAGAGGAAGAGTTTCCGAACGCGCAGCTCTTCACGGGGCACATAGCAGATATTATCCACTTCTTGACTACTGAAACGACTCCAGAAAAATACACCATTCAGTAGAAGAAAGAGTTAGTGGTACACGCGACATATTTCTCAGTAATTTTAGGACATTTACATAAGATGGGTTCAGACGAGATACTCTGACGGTATGTGCCTGATTTTGAATAGAATAGCATCCTTGTGGAGGCCCATGGAGGGGCTATAGGAGGACATTATGTAGGAAAGGTAATGACGCAGAAGATTTTTCACGCAGGATTGTGGTGGCCTACGCTGCATAAAGATTCTAAAGCATATTATAGGGCATACAACGCATGTCAGAGAATGGGCAGACCATCGCAGAGGGATGAGATTCCATTAAATCCTTAGATGTCATTGTAGCCATTCGAGAAATGGGCAATTGACTTTGTAGGACCAATTCAGCCCCCAGGCAAGAAGACAGGGGCACGCTATATCATCAGCGCGACAGAATACCTAACCAAATGGGCGGAGGCACACCCTGTGAAGGATTGTACAGGAGCCACAACAAATAAATTCTTGTTTGAGTATGTGTTAACTAGGTTTTGCTGCCCAAAAGTGTTGATCAATGATTGCGGTATGCACTTCCTCAATGACACGATCAGCGCACTCACCGCAGAGTTCCAAGTGTATCATCAGAAGAGTACACCACATCACCCTCAGGCTAATGGAATAGTTGAAGCCTTTAATATGATCTTTTAGAATGCATTGACTAAGATTTTCAACGTGTAAAAAAATGATTGGGACATGCGCGTACCGGCAGTACTTGGGCATACAGGACTACTTGAAAAAAGCTAACAGGTTAAACACCTTTTCTGTTGGTCTATGGTGTAGAAGCTATGATGCATATGGACTATATTGTGCCTAGTCTCTACATAGCAACTTTCACAAGAATGGCCGACCACAGAGCCTTGGAAGAACGGCTCGCGCAGCTAATGCAGATCGAAGAAGACAGGTCCTTGGTTAGATTCCAATAGCAAGTACAGAAGGAACGTGAAAAAGCATGGCACGATCGACACATCAAGTTGCACACATTTAAGGTAAATGACTTGGTTTTATTATATGATAATAAGTTCACTAAGTTTCCAGGAAAGTTTCAAATGCACTAGCTAGGGCCATATGTTATCAAAGAACTTACAAATGGAAGCGCAGTTCAGCTCACAAATTTGAATGGAGAACCTTTTCTGGGGAAGGTGAATGGAGGCCAAGTGAAGCCGTATGCAAGAGATCCTTCTCAATGAATATATGATGGCAGCACAGTCTTAGTGCTCCAGGTAGGTGCAAGGGAGCACGGGACTATAAACTACTCAACCTGGTTTGAGGAACTACGTGACACAGGGGTTGCACATAAAAATTGCGGCACCATTGTATCAGAGGCTGCATGAAGGAAGCTCCACTAACAGAGGGGATACCATGCAGCACAACCAAAAAGTGACCGTTAGAGTCATTTTCATGATCTGACAGCTAGGAGACGGTTAAGAGGAGCGGGAAACTGGTATTTAAGACTAAAATATTTGGAGATCTACCACCAAACCAGCATTAATGGATGAATTTTGGGGGGAACAGTCAAATTTGAATTCAAAATTCCCTATAAATTACGTGTGCCAGTCCAGCAAAGAACACTTTTCACCCTTAGATTTTTTGAGTTATGCTGTCTGTCACTTATGAATCGTGAGTTCTTTGAAGCTTTAGCCATGAGCCTTGCATTCGATCATTTTCCCGAGTTAACCCAGAAATTCATTTGCAACACCATGTTAGGATCAGTTCCCGCTGAGACTACAAGCGCCGGAGGAACTGTTGCCTCCAAAGGGGTGGATCCAAAGTTTGTGAGCATGGAGCCTCTGGCTCTTGTGCCTATGGTGCCGAGGTCACCTAGGCCAAAGCCTACACTAGTGTAAGAGACCCAAAATCTGAAGAAAGATAAGCAAAAGGGTTCGATGCCAGTGCACGAGTCACCTAGGAAGCATTTTGTTTCCCAAACACAAAAGAAGGACAAGCAACCTGAGAAGGTTGTAGATTTGGAGGTTGAACAGGGAACTGAAGATATAGATGTTAAGGGCACGAAGCCCATCACCAAGTTGTTAGAATACATCCCTCCATGTAAAGGGAAGGTAAAGGTCACCAAGGACCCAAACTCGGAGAAATACATTATTCACATGCCCCTGTTGCCACAGAAGATAACCTTCGAAGGTTTGTGCTTGGCGCAGATCCCTCTGTTAAAGATGGAATATTGGGACCTGGCTGACCATGAGAGGTTCCCCCACATCACGACAGAAAATTATATGAGGCGCGTGTATTACAAAGACTCAAGTGTCACTGAGTTGGAGAGAGATGAATGGATTCGTGGAGTGGAGCAATCCAGGTGATTGAACCTACTATGGGTACCCCACTGCCATCGCTCTAATAGTGACACCACCTGTATACAACAGCTACTTATTCTGGTGCACAATGGGTTCTTATGGCTTGGTGTGCCTCTATCCATCGCGAATATGCTCATCCATAGGATCACACACATATCGCATGAGGGTTTGAACTTGGCTAAGGAGTTTGGTGGAAAGACAAGTGAGAGAGACTTGGCGGAGAAGATGAAAAAGAAATTTAAGCTTATCAAGAAGTTGCACAGCTATTCCATAACATCCATAAATGATGTCGCGGTGAATATTTGCACCCAAATACTGGCCGACAAGGTTATGAGGAAGTGGCGTGTGGATGAGGTTTCGATGCATATGATCTTGTTAACTACACAGTGTGTGGAGAGCATGCAGTTTAACTAGTCACGGTACTTATGTAGTGAGTTCCTTGTGAATTGCTGCAAGGCCCAAGATGAGAGAAAGCACTTCAAATATGTGTGGTTGCTTCTCTCCATTGTGTTGGTTGCTTGGGAGATGCTGGAGGACAGCTAGTTTCCTCCATTGAAGGCCAGATTGTCAGAGGCTATGCAATTTTCGTCCCTCTGGGCCATAAAGGACCCTGCGCGGGTCACCGAAATGAAGATTTTCTGGTTATTTATAGAGTCGACCTTCCGCATGGCCATCAACCTACGCCCAAGGTTGTCCCCAACCTTGTATGAATAGTTATCTAAATATGCTACATTCAAGCCAAATTTCCACCGCGTCTACATGCAGGCGCGGAAGGACCCACAACAGAAGTGGTTCGATATGTCGTATCTAGTTACTGATGATTCCATATAGGAAGTGATCAACCGTTGGCCAGCAAATTGGCACACTCCATTTGACTTGGCTACAGGTACTAGCAAAGGCATGAGGAGCTCAATGGAGAAGAAGCGAAAAGATGCAGCGAAACAGGCTGCACAAAATTTGGCCACGCAAAGAAAGAAGGAGGCCGAAGAGAAGCTCCAAATGGAAAAGGAGCACGCTGCAAAGGAGCAGGTTGAACAAGAACAATGTGACTCCGAGCAAAGTGGTAAATCCCCTTCACCCGAAACTAAGGAGGAAGAGCAGTCAACACAGGGCGGTGGAGGCGATCAAGGCAGAGCCCCCCATTTCGGATAAGGAAGGGTAGAGAACAACAACAGGAGGGTTCCCGGAAGAAGACAAAGTTAGCTAAAATGTAGGTGGATCCCGTCACGCTGATGGAGGGGGATATCGATGAGATCGAGGACAAAGTGTATGACACTACCACCGAATTGTTGCAGCAATTTGAGTAACAATACATGTAGCTGTTAGGAAATGTTCAGAAGGATCTGCGCGAGTTGCAGATCCAAACTAGTAGAATACAGGTGGGCGCAAGACAAGTGAGCGCCGCACAGATGAGCCTGACACCAAGGATAGGTCACGCTACAAAACTAGTAAGGATAGTGGAACTAAGGATAGTTGCTCTACCAGAAGGGTCCCTGAGCATAGCATCGGCTGATGACAAGATCATTGTAAGAACCCTAAAGAACATTGGCCTCAATTTTACAGCACTCCCTACTAAGTTTCTTCATGCGCTACAGGCAGGAGTGACAACGAAACTAAGAGCTCGAGAGCAATGTGCTCTTAGTTTAATAAGCAAGCACTGGGTGAAAAACGAGCAAATGTTCACCGAGAAGACATAGGCCCTGAAATAAAGGGATACGATCCAAGTGCAGAGCGCCCAGCTGGCGGCTGCGGTTGCAGAGGTGTGCAGAATAGTGCCAGACTTACACATACCCGAGGATGCACAACCAGAGGCCAAGATCCAGAAACTTGTTGCGGGTGACCACGATGAAAATGTAGAGGTGGAAAGAGTTCAACTTGAATTCAATATGAAAATCACGGAGCTGCAGCTCAAGTCATAGCCTTCGAGTCCGCCCGAGGCCTAGGAACAACACAGAGCCACCATCAAGGAAGGGATGGCTACTGTGGATGTCACAATCGTGGACTACATGACTTTGTTTGAACAAGCAATGGAGTTGGTGACGACTTTGCAGGAAGACCCCAACCTGCAGATATTGAGTACAAAGATCCACGAACTCCAAAAGCAATATGACAATGATAGGGTGACGATGCGCTCAATTTCTACAACGTAGTGCCTCACCAAGTTGTAGGAGGGGAAGCAACTCTCACACGTGGAAACAATGTAGAAAAAAGAAGCAGTGCTTAAGGCCAGGTTGGGTCCTTGGTTGGAAGAAGCCTACTAAGTCTCAACCAACATCCAGGAGAAACTGATGAACTTGCAGTTCACATAGCAAAAGATCAAGCTGGCCAGCGAAGGACCAGCCACAGAGTAGCTTGTCGAAAAAGTGAAGCAGGCAGCTACACAAAGTGCTGCTAAGGTAGCAGCTATGCAGGTGGAGCTGGGGAATCATCGCAGCAAGATCACTGCACCAGCAAGTGAATTGAGGGTGAGTCATGACCTTTGTGTTGGGGGCCCATTGGGATGGGGTCCCGTGGGTCAGTTTTGGGGTACAAGCCTAAGTTTTGATGTAAAAAGATGTAAAGTCTTCGTGAATTGTGGAAACGGAGTGCGTAGTTAGTCAAGATTCAAAAAGTGTTTTTACCCTCGTTTATGTAAACTTGAGTCAGTTTTTGAGATCTGCCAATGGTCCGCGGACCATGGGATTGTATAAATAGGTGTGTTTTAAAGAGTATAAGGTAGATCTATGTATTTGTCTATGGGTATGATAGAAGGAGTTTAGAGAGTTAGCGTAGAAAAGTAGGTCTTAGAAGGGGAAAGGCTCTGCAGCTAAGTGCAAATAGGCCTAGAGTAGTGTCTGCAGCTGAGTGCACAGGGAAGTTTTGAGTCTATAAACTTATACTAAAGATCAATAAAGCAGATTGTTCTAGAATTCCTATGTTTGATCTCCTTACCTCTATTATTTATGATTGCGATATATGTTGTGATGAATGATGTCTTAATGAAATAATGATGTATTGATTCGTGACTTTATTGGATCTGTCTTATTAACTGAATGCAATTAATGTTAAGTAATTACGTGAAGATCATAATACCTTCTGTTATGTTTATCAAATACTTAGGTAAATCTGAATAGATTCTTATCTAAGGATCATCTATGGTGCACGTAAGTAGATAAGCCACCTGTTCAGGGTCTGCAAATGCTGGTCATAGACCTTCGCGAAGGTCTAGAGGTTGTTTGAAGCGAATTGCAGTACTGGGCCCTAAGGGCTTATATAACTACACGGAGGTAGATCTAGGGTGTAGAAGGACATCACATTGATCTCTGGGTGCAGAAACTTGGTTCCAACACCCCTCCCCCCCCAATACTGCTTTGGGTGAGACTTCAGCCCGCGCTATGCGGGTTGATGCTAAAAAGGCCAATAATGTAGGGTTTTTTTTGGTGCAACTAACTTTGAACCTAGGTTGAGACCCACTAATAGAACATCCTTCATGCCTTAAATCTTGCTCAAGACAACAAAAACTCTTCTACGTGCCCAATTCTCTATCCAAAGTTACTTCTAGGACTCGATATGACTCAACTATTTATATTTTTTCTTCATATAATACCATGGTCCGTGGACCATGGGAGAACATAAAAGTCGACCAAAACAAGGGGCTAAGACCCCTTTGAGTCCTATCTACTTGCGCGCTCTGCATCCACAATTTGTGGAGAATTTACATTATTTACAAAATTATTTACAAAAATGACTAATTTAATTCAATTCTACCCTTGGGGACCTCAAACAATGTAAACTTTGAAATGGGAACTATAAACTCAAAACGAGAACTCTGGCCATAAAAACTCCGTAAAAACATCAAAAACAGTGCTAAAAACGAAAAGTGTTGATGCTGGAATAACACCTTTTTTTTCCTAGGGTAAATTTTCAACATGTTTTAAAAATGGTGGTGAAAACCAATTTTTTTGTGCAAGAATTGTACAAAAAACACCCTCAAAACGAAAAGTGTTAACGTTGGGATACAATTTTTTTTTCAAGGGCAAAATTTCAACATTTCGAAATAATGGCATAAAATATTTTATCATGACCCTTAAAAACATTAAAATTAAAAAAGAAATAATGAAAACATAAAATAAAATAAAAAATTAAAAAAATGAAAAAACAAAAAAAAGTATAAAAAAAAAATCAAATATATAAAAAAAGACAAAAAAAATCAAATATTAAAAAAAAACAGAAAAAAATCAATCATAAATGTAAGGAAAAAAACAAAATTAACAATAAGAATAAAAAAAATAAAAATAAAACTCATAAACAAATAAATAGCAAAAAAACATATTTAATAATAATAATAATAATAATAATAAATCTTGTAAACCATTAAAAAAAAAAGGCCAACAGAAAAAAAAGACAAAACTATGGAAAAGAAAAAAGCGCATTAAAAAACAATAAATAAAAATGGGAAAATTTTAAAAACATTAACAAAAACTAAAAAAATAAAATAAAATTAAAAACAAATTAGATTTAAAAAATAAATAAATACTAAAATTAAGATTAAAATGTTGATTACTTAAAAAAGCAAATATAAAATTATATATAAAAAAGACAAAAAATAAAATTAAAAAATTGTTAAAATTTTTTTATCTCATCAACCATAAAAGGATTTGGAAATATATATATATATATATATATATATATATATATATATATATATGTGTGTGTGTGTGTGTGTGTGAAAAAAAAAAAACACTAACAAAAAATAGGAAAAAAAATTAAAAACACACTAGATTAAAAAAATATAGAAAATTAACAAAAACAAAAAAACTAGTAAAATTAATATTAAAAACATTTTAAAAAACAAAAATGAACTCAAATTATTAAAAAAAGAAGAAGAAGAAGAAGGAACCAGAAAAATATGAAAATGGCGTAAAATATATTACAAAAAAAAAAACTTTTACATTTCATAAAGAAATATGTATTTCTTATGTAAAAAATAGAAAATTTTAAAATTAAAATTTATTTTTTAAACATTTTTTTAATATATATATATATATATATATATATATATATATATATATATAGGGTGCGGGCGCGCAGAGGGGCCGCAATTTTTTTTTGTTAAATAAAAAAAATACATTAAAAAAACAAAGTTTTTTTATACTTTTTTTAATTTTAAAATTTAAATGTTTTAATTTTTAATTAAAAAAAATTGTTTAAATTTATTTATTTATTTTATATTTTTCTTTTTTTAAATTTAAAAAGAAATTGTTTAAAAAAAAGTGTTTAAAATATATATATTTTAAATTTTTTAATAATTTTTCTTTTTTATATTGAAAAAAAAAATTGTTTAAATTTTTTTTTTGAATTAAAAAAAAAAAAAGAAATTTTTAATCATTAATATTTTTGTTTTTAAATAAAAAAATATAAACTTAATAAAAAAAAATTGTTTGTTTGTTTTTTTTTTTTTTAATTAAAAACACATATTTTTTAAAACTTTAAATGTTTTTTTTAATTTTTAATTTTATTTATTTTAATTTGAAAACGAATATATATTTTTAAAATTTTCATATTTTTTGGGTTTTTTTTATGTTTTTAATATTAATTTTACCAGTTATTTAATTATTTATTTATTTTTTTTAATTTATTATTATTTTTTTAATCTAGTTTGTTTTTAAATGTTTTTTTTTTTCTAGTTTTCGTTAATGTTTTATTTTTTATTTTTCTATTTTACTTAATTTCATATATATATATATATATATATTTTTATTTTTTTATTTTATTTTTTTTCCAGATTCTTTTATGGTTTTTGAGATAATTTTTTTTAACATTTTTTATTTTGTTTTTTGTCCTTTTTTTATAGACATTTTTATATTTGTTTTTTTAAGTAATCAACTTTTTAAAAAAAGAAGAAAAAAAAAACGACTTGAAAATTCGTTAAGTAATCATAATTAAAAAAAAAAATTGGACATAATAAATTTTATAGTGTGAAATATAAGTCCTCTAAAAAAAAGTATGTTGCATCAACACATTGCATCACCATGTTTCAAAATCAACATGAAAATCACTAACATTTAAAAATAAATATTTACATTTGATACCTAAGAAAATCTAAAGTGTCAAAAATATGCTCCGAAAAAAAAGAATTGTATTCTGCATTACCGCTTTTCAAAATTGGGTTACGTTTTTACTACCCTACGAAATGGGTAATCGTATCGATTATTTAAAGTGCCAAAAACTATGCTCTAAAAAAATATGTGTGTTCTGCATCGCCCCTTTTCAAAATCGCTTCTATTTTTTGCTATCTCTACAAAACGGGTAACAATATCAGTTCCCGTTTCAAAGTTTACGTTGTTCTCATCCCAACATGCCCCCAACACAAATATTATGGCTCACCCTCGAGTCACTCGACTAGTTGCTCCACTTTCTAGCGAAGATCATTGAATGCCTTGGTCAATGTCTGAAGCTCTGTGGTACTCTGTGTTGTTGCTTGTTGTACCTCATGGACCAATTTCTCTATGGTTGGCCCCTCGATGGCAAGTTGCGTAGTCCTCTGGGTCTGCTACATGGCCTTCAGCTTCTCATGAATGTTCTGTGAAATTTGGCAGGCTTCCTCTTTCCAAGGCTGAAGTCAGTCTCTTAGCAAGGATTATTTTTTCTGCAGCTCCTGGATATGTATAAACTCCGCCTTGGCTTCCTGCAAGTGCGCAAAGCGATGGACTGGTGCCAACGTCTGCACTGTCATACTGATCTCATCCTATTGGTGTTTCACTTCCGTGATCTCTGTGTTCAACTATTGCAATGTAGGATCTTCCTGCAGTGTATCCCATAGGTCCATTTCCTGTGTGAAGAGATGGTCGGAACCCTGAATTGTGACATCTAGTTGACCCATGGAATCTTTTATAGCTGCACCTCTTTGTTCCTAAACTTCTGGTGGTGTGGTCAGCTGCAACTTCAACTGCAGCTTTGCTATTGGCATCCGAAAATCGAAATTCACCTTATCGGATTTCTCCTTTGAAGCATGTACTCCACTAGCCAATTTTCTCACTTTGGCTGAGGCCTCTGCATCCTCTGGTATATTCATCTCAGGCACGGCCTTGCAGGCCTGCTCAATTGTTGTTACCAGGTTTTGGCGATGTGTCTACAATTCCTCCTGTTCCTTTAGTGGCTAAGCTTTTTCTATGAAAAGCTACTCATTGTTACTTTAAACTCACTGACAGCAGTGAGTGCATGCTACTCTCTGATTTTCAAATCGTCGAAGACTCCCTGATGTATCGTATGAAGGGTCTGAAGCAACAGTGTGACAAGGTTCAACTCCATATACTTCACTGTTTTGAGCACAACGCGATCCTCGTTTGATTCAACACAGATTGACCCCTATGGAAAAGAAAAGACTCTAAGATCCAAAGTATGTTCAATCTCTGTTACTGCACTACCACCCTATGTTAGGCTCGCTTATGCATGGCTCGCCTTCCCGAAATCCACCTGAATCATGTTCACCTAGATCTGTATCTCACGTAGATCCTCCTGGGCACTCTCTAATGTCTACATGTGTTGCTGGTCAAATTGTTGGAGCAGCTCAGTCGTTGTGTCCCGTATCTTGTACCCAATCTCATCAAGATCACCCTCTATCAGCACCAGGGGATTAATATGTGTCTGCTTATCAGACTTTTGTTTCTTTTTCTATCCACCCTTTTGTTCCTATCCACGCCTCTTCAAGATGAAAGGAGTGATTTTCTCCTCACGACCGCCTCCTCCCTGCTCTGGCATCTCTTGCTCATCAGTATGATGTGACACAGACTTCTCACTCTCCTCAGCATCCTTATGTTCTTTCTCTTCCTGCTCTTTACCAACATGCTCTTTCTCCATACGAGCCTTCTTAGCAGTTGCCTCGACAACCTCTTTCTTTTTCATTTTGGCCAGGTTGCATGCAGCTTTTTGAGTGGCATCCTTCCCCTTTTGTACAGTAGAGCTTTATGCGCCTTTGCTATTTACTACCTCCAGCTTTGTATGTTCACACCACTTTGGCAGCCAATACCCTACAACTTCCTGCACATCCGTCTCAGACACTAAATAATGCAACATGTGCCAAGTTCACTTTACATCCTTCCACACGCGGATTGAGACATTGTGAAAGTCAGCCTTGAACTCCGCGTAGGCTATTAATTACCCGAACAAGGTTGGAGACAATCTTGGTCGTTGATTGATCACCATCGGAAGATCCATCTCCATTAGGACCCAGAAAATCCTCATTTCCTTGATGCTTGTCACATCCTTCATAGACCAGAGTGAGGTGAACTCGCTGCCTCGGGCAAATCATTCTTGTGCAGAGGAAATTGGCTATCTTACGGTAACCTCCACGCAACTAAGACAATGGAAAATAGAAGCCAAGCATATTGAAATGGATTTCTTTCTTCTTGGGCTTCTCGACAGCTCGTGAGGAACTCTTGGCAGAGATACTTGGACCAATTATACTACACGCCCTTCGCGCATTATGAAGCAAGTGACAATACCGAAACTAGAACTTCATCCGTGCAACACTTCCTCATGATCTTGCCTGTGTGAATATGCGCGGAAAACTGGACTACCTGGTCTTAAATGGACATGATAGAGTATCCTCACGACTTTTTCACCAGACCATATTCCTTTTTCATTTTATCAGCTAGTTCCTTTTCCCTGGTTTTCCCTGCAAACTCCTTGGCAGGGTCCGCTCCTTTGTGAGGAAACTTTTTTTATCCTGTGGATCAACATGTCTGTTATTGGAATAGGCTTCCCTAACCATAGGATCCAATCGTGCACCAGTGCGAGATAGTGCACACAAATCATATTGATAGATGAGCGGTGATAATGCGGTACTAAAATCATGTTCAACAGTCCCAACTAATCCACGCCATTGACCCACTTCATGGGTTCTAACTGTGTAACTCATGTCTCATCATAGTATATTGTTGTCATGTACTTATAGGTATCTAGATGTGGAATTTTTTCTTGGTCCGCGAGGTCCCAGTCCTCCATTTTCAACTATGGGATGTGCACGAGCTTAGGTCCTTCAAATGTGACCTGCTTCGGCAGCAGGGGAGTGTCTACCCAAAATTTCCTAGAATCGGGATCCTTGGTCACTTTAGCTTTTCCCTTCCATGGAGGGATATAATCAGGTAGCCTAGAGATAGGCTCGATCCCCTCAACATCGACTTCTTCAACCCCTTGGCACTCCTCTTCTTCTAAATCCACCACCTTCTCTGGTTGCTTATCCTTTTTCTCCTTCAATTACACCTTTGTAAGCTTCCTTAGTGACATGTGCATAGGCATCAGCTTCTTCTATTTTTATTTTGCCGTTGATTGCTTTTCTTTCATGGACGGATTCTTTTCTTTTGGCATAGTGTGTTTTGGCCTAACCTACCTCGGCGTCGTGGGAAAAAGAAGCGTAACCTCCATACTAGATACTTCGGGACCTGGTGCGTTAGACACAACTGCTTCGGAACTGATGGGTTCGGTGGGTTTAGTACCAGTCATCCTCTCAATGAAACACTCTCGGGAAACTGTAGAATAATTTACAAATGAGGGGCACATCAAATTATTCCCAGAACTCACGATTCATATGCTTCAGATAGTAAAATGCGCCAACAACTCTCAGAATGCAAATTGTTTTCTCTTGGACCAGCACGCATAATTTACAGGGGGATTTGAATTCAAATATGACCGTTCCCCCCAAATTTAGATGATAAATGTTGTTTTAGCGACAGTCTTTAAATATTTTCACCTTAATTTCCACCACCCCGCTCCTCTTAACCCTTTTTTAGCCATCAAATCATGAATAGTAATTCCAACGGTCACTTTTTTGTTGGCTTGTACGACTCCTTCCTCCATGGTGCAACATCCTAAGTGCAGCTTCAACTAGTGCACCCTCATCAATATTCACGCATCCTGGTCACTGCCTTGTCCTCCAAGTTGATCAGTGTAGTTTAGAGTCACGTGCTCCCTTGCAATTGCCTGGAGCACTAAGTTTGTCCTGCTGCAATATAGTCATTGCGTCAGATCCCCCATATATAGCTTTAGCCAACTCCCATTCACTTTCCCAGGAATGGCTCCCCATTCAACTTCGTGAGCTGAACTATGCCACCATCTATAATTTTCTTGACAATATATGGTCCTAACCAATACATCTGGAATTTACCCGGAAATTTAGTGAACTTACTATTATATAACAACACAATATCATTTACCTTAAATGTGCGAAGCTTTATATGGTGATCATGCCATGCTTTTTCGCGTTCCTTATGTACTTGTTGGTGGAATCCTGCCATAAATTGATCTTCCTATAGCTCCATTAGCAGCACGATCTATTCCTCAAAAGCCTCATGATCCCCCATATCTATCAAAATTGCTATGTGTAGGCTAGGCATAATGTATTCCATCAGCATCACTGCTTCGACCCCATAGACCAATCTAAATGACATTTGTCCTGTCAGTGTCTTACAAGTTGCCCTATAGGCCCATAGCACTAGAGGTATGCATACATCCCATTCATTCCGTTGTGTGTTACATACCTTTGTCAACACGTTCTCCATGATCTTTTTAAAAGCTTCGACAATCCCATTTACCTGCGAGTGATATGGTGTGATTTTCTGATGGTAGACTTGGAATTCATCCGTCAGCGCGTTAATCGTTTCGTTCAGAAAGTGTGTTCCTCTATCACTCATTAAAACTTTTGAGCATTGAAATCATGTTAAGACATGTTCAAACAAGAATTTTGGTGTCATTGCCCCTATACAATCCTTAACAAGTTGTGCTTCCGCCCATCGGGTCAAAACTCAGTCGCAGTGATAATGTAGCGCACACACGTTTTATTTCCAGGTGGTTGAATTGGCCCAATAAAGTCGATCGCCCATTTTTCAAATACCTTCAAAGATACCTGAGGATATAGTGGTAGTTCGTCCCATCGTGATGGTCTTCCCGTCCTTTGACATGCATCGCACACCGTAATATATGCTTTGGAGTCTTTGTGCAATGTTGACCACCATAATCATGCGCGCAAAAACTTTTGCATTGTTGATTTTCCTGCGTAATGGCCTCCCGCAGCTCCCCCATGAGCTTCAACGATAATACTATCATGCTCAAATTCTGGCACATATCTCCACAGTATTTCATCCACCCCCATTTTGTACAAATGTCCCGCAATGATCGAAAAATTAGCAGCACGAACTACTAGTTCCTTCCTCTGCTGATTTGTATATCCTTTAGGCACCATCCCTGTAGTTAAAAATTGAATAATGTTAGCAAAGTGGTCATCAGCTACATGTAACGCAAAGAGCTATTCATCTGACAACCCTTCCTCCAAATTACTAGGTTCTTCACCTGTTTCAATTCATGACAGATGCTCAGGTCCGACATTCAACCTCCCCAGCTTCACAATCAATTCAAAATTGTACTCCTCAAATAATAACAACCACCTGCAAATCATTCCCCCCAACACAGGCTTTCTGACCAGGTACTTTAAGACAGAATGATATGTATACATCTTGAAATGTCCTCCTAATAGATAATGCTTGAATTTTTGCAATGTGTAGACCATGGCCAACCCCTCGCACTCTATCGTTGAATAATTTTTTTCAGCCTTTCATAACGTTGTACTTGTGAATGCTATAGGATGGTCCAGTTCTCCTTCACCTGCCTATGTTGGTATTGTACCCAGTGAAATTCAAAAAGCATCCACATGTACATGAGACTCCTTTTTCGTGCCTTTTGCCAATCGGGAAATACCAGGATTTGCGCAACCACCATCTTTTCCTTTAACACATCCAAGTTGCACTGACATTCCTCATCCCAACAGAATGGTGCATCATTTTTTAATAGTTTTTCCATGGGTGCGATAGTTTGAGCATAAGATTTAGTGAATTTTCTATAGTATCCCATGTGTCCCAATGTCACGCACAGCTGCTTGACAGTCCTAGGTGTTAGTTCCAGTCTTCGCAGCTTGTCACCAGGGATCAACATGAGCTCTTACTATGTCTGGTTTTGTTAGATGTTTTGCACATGATGTTCAGCACAAAACATGTCACAAGTGTGTCTATCATAAGAAGCTCAGAAAAATCTTTTCAATGGTATCGGTTCCTGGATTATTAGAAATGACTGAGTGATTCTTGGTTGTGTATGTTTTGAGGTCAATTGCTGCACACAATGACAAGTTTAGTACAAAATCAGTTTTTGAAATAATGGTAAGGAATTTTTCAAAATTACAAGAGGTTTTTGTTCATCACATACTAAATAACAAAAACCTCCATCAGTTTATGCACAAGTGCTACTATGTGGTAGATATACAGTGATATTTTGAGCCTACATTAAAACAAAGCAAATGTTTCATATTTTTTACTGTTTTAGTCATTTTAGTACGGGGCCATTTTACAACAGATGGAAAGTAATTTTTCAAAACCCAAGGAGGTTTTTGTTAAGCACGATCCATATAACAAAAACCTCTTTCTATTTATTCATAGGTGTCATGGATTTGGATATGTCACTAGACCTTTACAGCTCATTTTCACAGATTTAAATTTTTAATGATTTTCTGTTTTAGAGATGATTTTGTGGAACATATTTCGAGCTACTTGGAACGAATTTCCAAAATTTGAGAGATTTATTTCTCCAAAATGACCTTATATACAAAAACCTCTTTCAGTTTTGTAACAGGTGCTATGGTTTAGAAGATATGAGTTCATCTTCAACACCTATTTTCAGAAATTCAGCCCAAGTTTAATGTAACTAATTCTATTTTGAGGAAAATGGTTGAACTCAATCCCTTAGTACAAGGATGAGAAAATGTATATATTTTATGAATTTAGTAGTGTAGGGGTTGGATTTTGGTATAAGGTTGGACTCTTGAGAAAGCCTTGAGCTTCATTGTACATTCATTTTCAGTATTTTGGCTAAGGAATTGAGACCAGGATTTGCAGCACTCTTTGGGATTCATGTGGAAATTTGTCTTGGTACAGTGATTCTCTTTGTGATTGTGAATTTTTTTATGTGATTGCATTTCTATATTATTTCTTCTGAACTAAACAAACAAGGGTGTAAGTAGAATTCATTGAAAGTGCAATGCTCTACTTGAAGTTTGCTTTAGTTGTTTGATGTTTTCAGCTATTTAGGGAGGATTCATGATTGCTCTTGCCATATTCAACAACTCACCTATCTTTTCCCTCCATCTCACTAAAATTTAAGTGCCAAAGTGATCGCCTACCTTGCCCCATCGAGATCTTTGCAGAACTGAGCCTCAATCCCCACACCCCAAAATTTGCTTTCCCCTTGATTCCAGAAAAACCCCCAAAAAACTCAAATCAAATCCTTGTATTTCATATCTAGCCTAAAATTAGTTTTATTTCAGTCATCTCAAGCCCATTGATTATCTTTTGCTGAGATTGACCTAGAGAGAGCCCTCTCCTGTCCTCGTAGGGCTAGCTACGAGGCTGAGCGTGGTTTGATGTTGGCCCTGGATCCTACCTTTTCAACCTGAGGTAAATCTAGGCACTAACGCTAGGGGCCTCCAAGTTCACAATCACTGTGATATTTGTAGGTTCCACCATCACTCCATGCTTACACACGAAATGACCTAGCAAGATCCCAAAACGAACACATAATATACATTTTTTCAAATTCAGCGCAATATGGTGTCTTTGAAATGTATCCAACATTAGGCGTAGACTTGCTACATGGCATTTGACCAATCAAAACATAGTCCAATCATCAAAGTATACCTCGAAAGACTTATGAATGAATTCTTTGAATGCTACTATGACTATGCGAGAAAATATTGCAGGCACTTTTTTAAACCAAAAGGCATAACAATGTACTAAAAGCAACCCCAGTCCATTGCGAAGGTTGTTTTTCTTCTATCCTCTAGCATGATATTGATTTGATGATACCCGAAAGACCCATCAGTAAAGGAATAGACCTCCTTCCCTCTAACATTGTCTAACACTTCGTCT
Organism: Pinus tabuliformis; assembly: GCA_031772625.1. Classification (NCBI taxonomy): domain Eukaryota; kingdom Viridiplantae; phylum Streptophyta; class Pinopsida; order Pinales; family Pinaceae; genus Pinus; species Pinus tabuliformis. The sequence continues at coordinate 979,032,275 of CM062805.1, read as the reverse complement.
GTAAATTGTGTTGGGAATGGATCATGGGCACACGCATCATTCAACTTCTGCAGATCTATGCAGATCCTTACTTCACCTTTTTTGTTCTTCTCTTGGATGACCATTGGGCTCACCCAATCGAACTCTTCGAGAGGTTCTATAATGCCAGCGTCCAGCATTTTATCCAAATTCTAAGTGAACCTTCTCCTTATATTTCTATTAACGCGATAAGGCCTCTACTTGACAGGTTTCGCATCTGACTTCAATGTGAATCGCATAGCACCCAAATCGCCAAACATGCCCTTTAAATCTAAAAATTTAGTGGGGAAGAAATCCTAGTATTCGTGAAGTAATTCAACAACTTTGTCTACTGTAGCATCGTCCAAATAATCTCCAATATTTGTAAATTCTAGCTCTTTTTCAGTACCAATGTTTACTTGTCTTGTTTTCAAGGGTGCAGAGATTTCTAAGTTCTTTACTTGCGGTCCTTATACTCCGCGATGCCCTACTGTGTCCAGAATATTAATATTCCTCGGGTCTTCCTCCTCCTCTTCAACGGTCACATTATAGCATTCCAATGCGTGGCACAGCTGGGTGCTCCAATCCAGTTGGGTCCATTCCATAGGTTCCTTCGGTGTCCTAAAGATAACTGCTTTAATTTCTTGAAGCACTTCATCAATGCTTGCAAACCTGTCCTCGAAGCTGAAAGTCAATAAGAACCCTTTCTTCAATAAATCCCATTCCGCAGTGCCATGGTGGAGTTCAGTTTCGAGATACCAGTTCATGGGGATTGTATCCAAGGTATGAAAAAATATATGTACCCATTTTGGTTGCAGTTTCGTCCCCCATGCCTTAGTGTACTTTTCAAGGTGATCCACGGATCATCATTCCCACTATACTTCTTAGTCATTCTTGTATTAGGATTCCAAAATTGTAACTTCATCATGCATCTGTAATCCCTCCATCCTAAAAAACTATCCTTGTGCATACCCCACCATTGTGTAGGCGTAGCGCACAATGCCAACTCCAACACTTGGAACTGGTGGTCTTTAGGGACTTCTCACTCAAATTCATCTAGAAACATGTCTACGTCAGCTAAACCATCATAATAAGGTAGCTTTCTTACCTCTGATGAAATGCAGTGTAGTGACTTTGTCATCATATTGCACCGTAGTGTAAATACTTCATGTAAGAAATTTTTCCAATGCTCTAATTCCTCATCGGACTCAGAAGTGTAGGAACTCTCCTAGTACCATGCGATCCATCCATCTACCATCGGATTGATCCAATCCTGATCTCACGTTTTTATCTTGTAGATTTGACCCAGCTGATTGTCACTTTATATGTAATCGTGAACTTGTTCAGTATAACGCGTCCCCTCCGTAGGATCCAGTGGCACTATAACCCTCAACAACTTCCTTTTGAATGACATTGTCCTCTTCTTCAAATTAATGGCCGCATTCATGTCAATAGCCTTGTTGATTCCCACAAGTGTGGGGTAGGGATTACTGTCATCGACAATTTCTATAACTTCAAATTCCACTACTGCACATATCAACCATTACTCCATATAATTGTCCCATGGGGATGATTTTCTACTTATTCACCTTCCTAAGCTGAATTGGAGACCACTGCAGTGCAGGTCTCCCCATCCTTTACCATGTTTGTTTCGATAAATCATTCACATCAGACTCCAGATCCAAAATGAACTAGTCCATTTCATAATGGCCTATCTGTGTTGTTAGCTGCATCTCACGACCTGTTCATGCCTTATGCTTACCAATCTTTCTAACTATGCGCTGCTCCATAGGAGTATTTTCCTTATTGGCGCACTTGTCTATTATGTCTTGCAATCCTTCCACAACCTTTCTGTCACACATTAACTTCATGTAGGTCTCCAAAAATGTAGTTACTACGAAAGTATCAATCTCTTATGTCACACTAGTCTCTGGTGTCTTGTCCTAGCTTCCTGAGGTGGAGGCCTTAGTGAAGATATTCTTTTCCTCCATGAATGTTTCCTTAGAGCGATTAAGGTCAAAGTCGGCTTCTTTCCCAGGAGCTTTGTGGACCCATCCATCTTCTTCGGGTTGCTTACCTTTAATACGCCAGTCGACATTCCACAACTTAGTACAATATTAATGTTCTAATCCTCCTCGTGGGGCTTAAACCTCATCATTTACAAATTGTGTGTAGGCTGTTGAGGCTGCATTTTCTTCTCTTGCATTTTAGCTATTAGCATCAAACATTCTTCTATGGCATGGTTGAATTGTCTACAGTATTGACACGCAGGTGTGTAGGATTCGGGCAGTCTCTTGCGAAGTGCCCTGGTTGTCCATAGTTGTAGTAGATAATCTGACCACGACCTTTACTAGGTCCTCCTCCTCCTCCTCCTCCTCCTCCTCCTCCTCGACCTTGAAAACCTCCACGTGCTCCTCCTGTGCCTTGATCTGGAGGCTGAGTTTATACTTGCATATGATAAGTAGGGATTCTTTCCATCATCAACTCATAACTTCGACAATGGCGCTCATCATGGCCCACAGACTTGCAGAAATTGTGAAACAGTTGTTGGGGTGTCCGAACAAACTTCTGAAGTAAGTGGAAGTTATTCATCGCACGTTGTCCAGTGACTTGAAAAATGGCGCACCATAGCACAACTCCCATTCTTGGCCCAGCTGGGGCTTTTGGCTTCAAGGGGACTATCCCCCCCTGTAATATAGTTCGCGTAGATTAGACAATGATATTTATCGTGCCTGTGGCCTTTGCACTTCAAGCACCAAACCTCTGCATGCAATTCTGGCTTAGTCTCCCTTTCTTTCTTTAAACTCTGTAATTCTAGGTGCAGGCTCGCTAACTACGAGTGAATCTGTTGTACCCCTAGGTTCATATCTTGAATAGGAAATGCATGCAACCTCATCGCGATCTCCAAGGCTTCCAACTTCTTTGCTATCTTCTGCTGTGACAGAAAAATTCTTAAATGCGGCACAAGCAATGCAATAAACCAGTCACAATGCTGACTATCTGAGATTTGCATGTTATCTTATCTGATCTGGGACTTCAACCTCTAGTCAAAGTCCCAAGGTGTCTCCTAGACTCTCATTAGGATCTCCTTCAATTCAATTACCGATTTCGTGTCCAATTTAGGCTTACTAAATTCTTTCTTCAAAGTTGTCTGAGTCTCTACTAACGATGCATGAGGATTATCAGCGTAATACTTAATATACCAAGTGAGCACATGATCCGACAAGGTGGTAACCAATTGTGCCTTCTTTATATTATCATCAGTGATTTGTTGTGCTCTCAATATAGCATTTGCAATGAACCATAATTGCTCTGGATCTTCACTTCCTATTCCCTTGAATATCAGCATTTTCATTGTGTTTTCCATGATGAATGGTGGTGGTGGAGGTGGAGGTGTGGGTGAAGGTGTATGCAGTGGAGGTGGAGGTGGAGGTGGAGTGGATGGATGATGTGTTCTAGGAATACCCTAAGTTATTAGTTGAACAACACTTCACGACATAGTCTACACCACCCCTTCGTCATCACTTGAAGGAGGTCCAACCAATGGGCTATACTCTAGACCTGATTCTTCATGATTTCTAAAGAATATATCACTTTGCGTAGCTCCAAACATTAATGTAATGACATTACCTACTTCTCACACAACAACATTTTAATCCAAGTATTCAATGACCTTATGTACTTACCTCACGGTCCTTTGAATAATTTCCGCTTCATTATAACTAACTGATGTGTCTACTACAAATTCAGTAACAAATCCTCCCAAAATTTGATCAAGCCAGTGATCGACAGTCCGCGTGATCTTGCTGTCAAATTTCTCTAATCATTGCACCAATTCTAGCATCCACATTATAGGACTATCGAGCTTCCACCTTCCTTGACTTTCTGCCAATTTAGCTAACCACTCATATAATTCAATTGGAAAAGTGTTATAGAAAATTTCATGTACCTCTGTATACAGATACCTATTCAACCAATCCTCCTTCAACAGGCACGAATTCTTGTTTTCTTGAGCTGTGAACTCGTGAATCTTCCAATCTAACCACTTTTCAATCTCTTTCATAGTCAAATTCCAATGATGCAACATCACACATTCCTTAAGAAGATCTTGGTCTCGACAACAGAACCATTTTTTGGCTTAGGGGGTCCTGACCCACGTACGGAGTTAGCTGTGCCAACCAACAAAACCCTACACTGCTAGCCCTTTCGGAAACAACCTGTGTAGCGCAAGCTGTAGTCTCAGCCGAAGCAGTATTGGGGGATGCAAGAAAGAATTTTTTGCATCTAGATACTAGTGTTATGTCGTTCAACACCTTAGATCTACTTCCACACAGATTTTTAGAATCCTAGGCCTCTTTACTATAACTAAGTTAGAGTTGCTTCCAGACCTTCAAAAAGGTCCATGATCAGTCCTTACAGACCTTAAGCAGTTGATTCACCTACTTTCACGCATCAAAAAGCAATCCTAGATCGGAGTTCACATAGATCTACTTAATTCGTCAGAAAACATAAGAGAAATAGCTTCTAACTTCGTGGAAGTGGATAACCATTCATTTCATATATTATTGAGACAGATTCAGTACATTCACACAATATTCAGTAATTATTTCATAAACATGTCATTCAATCACGAAAATATAACATAAACAGATTTCTTGGAAATACAGTAATTCTTCAAAAATCCTTCTTTATTGATCTTCAGTTCACTGATTACATACTCTTCTACCCTGCGTAGACAACTATAGGGGTCTGCGCACTCAGTTGCGGACTCTACGTAGGCCTCCTGCACACTCAGCTGTAGGAGCTTTCCCTTATCTACATAAGTGCACGAAGCAGAACCTTCCTGCCTTAGCTCTTGCTCAAGACAACAAAAAAGGTTCTGTGTACCCTATTATGCTCTTAACCTGCAAGACGATACCAGAATACAGAATACGCGAAGAAATATACCCAAAACATAGAATAGTGAGAAACAACAGCAAGTATTTTATTATTCAGAAAGCAATGTTCACTTGCCTCTTCGAGGGGGCAACCTCCAATAGAGCAGAGCTCGATTACAAAATAAGACACGATGCTCCTCGCAGGGAGTCTCTATCCTTTATATATGACTCATACATGCAATACCATGGTTCTTATTAATACCATCTATCTAATACCATGGCCCATTTGCAATTAACTGTGGTCCCGTCATTAAGTGCGGGTTAACTGCTTACAATTATTAATATGGACTTTATTGACTCTTTCCTTAACTATAAGTAGGACTTGATCCTACTACATAAATAAGGGGGTTAGGGTGGGACCCTAACATGCCCTCCCCCTTAAGAATAGCCTTGTCCTCAAGGCTAAAGCTGCGGAAACTGCTTAAGAATAGTGGCTGGTTCCCAGGTTGCATCTTTCGCAGAGGTGTCTTTCCACTTGATGAGGACTTCCTTGATCATGCAGCCACACAAGTGCCGTTCTCGTCTGTCTAGTACCTGCTCAGGTTGGAGGCAGATTGAGCCTTCTTCATCCAATTCAGGTAGACTGGTTTGAATTCTGCAATTGTTCCCCATCACTTTCTTGAGGCATGAGACATGGAAAACTGGATGGATTTTTGCAGTGGGTGGCAAAGCTAGCTTGTAGGCCACTTCTCCAATGCGTTGAAGTACTTGATGCGGGCCGTAGAATCTTGGAGATAGTTTCTGACAACCCTTATCTTTGAGTGATGTTTTCTTATATGGTTGTAGCCTCAAAAATACCTGATCCCTTTCTTGAAATTGGCGCTCTGAGTGATGCTGATCTACCTATTGCTTCATCCGGTTTTGAGCTTGATGGGTGAGCATGGTTGTGCAGTTTTGTGGGAGTTGATCCATTGATTGTACCTTTGAGCACCCCTTGATATAAGATGTAGGGGAAGGAGTGATTTGACCATAAACTGCTTCATAGGGAGTCACTTTGGTGGTGGCATGATAGTTGGTGTTATACCACCATTTAGCTAGAGGTAACCACTGTACCCAAAGATGTTGTTTTTTCTGAAGTGAAACACCTAAGGTAGGTTTCCAGACATTTGTTGACGGCTTCAGTTTGACCATCCGTTTGTGGATGATAGGAAGCACTGAGTTTTAGTTGGGTGCCTTATAGCCTGAAGAGTTCCTGCCAAAAATTACTGGTGAAGATCGAGTCACGATCAGACAAAATAGAAGTGGGCATGCCATGCAATTTGAAGATCTGATCCATGAAAGATTGAGCGACCAAAGTCGGTGTAAAAGGGTGGGGTAGGGTGCAAAAATGAGCATACTTAGAAATTCGGTCCACAACCACCATGATGGCTGACTTGTTTCCTAACTTTGGAAGACCTGTAATGAAATCCATAGAAACCTCCATCCATATTGATGCCGGGATGAGCAATGGTTGTAATGTGCCTGGTGCTTTGACTGTCTCCCCTTTGTGGCGCTGACAGATATCACATTCCGCTACAAAAGTAAGGATGTCCTTTTTCATTCCTGTGGAAAAAAATGATCTTCTAGTGCGAGCATACCTCTTCTGAAAACCTGAATGTCCTACAGTGGGGGATGAGTGCAATTCCGCCAAAATGGGGCTTTTAAGGGTGGATGTTGGTGATATTACAACTCTATCCTTGTAGCGAAGAATCTCATCCTGCCACGAGTAGCCCTTGGTGGAATTTGGATCCACCTGCAATTGAGTAGTGAATTGGGAGAGCCAGGGATGTGAAAACCATTCCCTTCGAGCCTCTTCAATCCATTTTGGAATGGGAAGGGAAATTGCAAGCAGGGTACTTTCCTCCTCAAATTGGCGAGATAATGCATCTGCTACAATATTTTCGCTCCCTTTCTTGTAAATGACCTCATAATCATATCCCAGCATTTTGGCGAGCCATTTATTTTGTTGTGGGGAGGATAGGCGTTGCTCCAAAAAATATTTAAGACTGTGATGGTATGTGTGGATTTCGAAACGTTTCCCCAATAAGTAAGGTCGCCAGGTATCTATGGCATGTAAGATGGCCATCATTTCCTTCTCATAGGTAGATTGTCCTAGATTCTTCCCACTTAGTTGTTGGCTTGTGAAGGCCAAGGGTCTACCTTCCTGCATTAAGACCGCCCCAATACCTATACCCAAAGCATCACATTCAATGACAAAAGATTTGGTGAAGTCGGGTAGTGCTAAGACTGGAGTGGAACACATGGCATTTTTGAGAGTTGTAAATGCATGTTATGCTTCCTCATTCCAGAAGGATGAATTTTTCTTGAGGATTTGAGTAAGGGGCTACGCAATGTGACCATAATTGTGGAAACATTTGCGATAGTAGCCTGTGAAACCCAAAAATCCTCTCTGGCTCTTCAAGGTCTTAGGTTGAGGCCAATTTTGCATGGCCTGGATCTTTTTTGGGTCCACCTTGACACCTTCACACCCAACAATGTGGCCCAGATACTCAACTTCTTCCATGCCAAAATAACACTTGGACATCTTAACAAATAATTTATGCTTGTAGAGCAGTTGCAAGAGCCGATCTACATGCTGAAGATGTGCGGCCCATGTGCAACTATAGATGAGGATGTCATCGAAGAAAACAAGGACAAATTTCCTGAGATATGGTTTGAGAAGGTGGTTCATAAGGCTCTGAAAAATAGATGGGGCATTACAAAGACCGAATGGCATGACCAGGAACTCATAATAGCCTTCATGAGTTCTGAAAGCAGTGTTTGGAATGTCGACTTCCTTCATGCGAACTTGGTGGTAGCCTGAGTGAAGATCGAGCTTAGTGAAGAATTGAGCCCCATTGAGTTCATCCAGCAAATCATCAACAACCGGGATGGGAAATTTATCTTTGACTGTCAACTTATTGAGGGCCTTGAAGTCTGGACACATACGCCATTCCCCATCTTTCTTGAGCACCATGACCACGGGTGATGAATAAGGACTATTGCTAGGACAAATGACACCTATTTCCAAAAGTTCCTTGATTATTTTTTCTATTTCATTCTTTTGGGTGAACGGATATCTGTATGGGCACACATTGGGTGGTTGGGCCCCTGGAACCAAGGTGATGCTATGATCATGTTCCCTTCTCGAGGGTGGAAGTTCATGAGGCTTGTCAAAGATTGGCAGATGGCTATTTAAAATCTATTTCATCAGAGGATGAATCGGCAGAGAATTGGGTTCAATAGCCTGGATGGCATTAAATTGAGCTATAACTCCATGATGGCCCTTTTTTAACAATTTTTCCATCCTATGTGAGCTGATGATAGAGGGAGCTCCCACCTGGAGTCCGCGGAGGGTATGTGTGGAGTTGTTCTGCTTAAAGCTCATATATAACTCCTGAGTGCGAATCCATTCAGCACTGAGGACAATGTCGCACCCTCCCATGTGTATGGCAAACATGTGGGTCTTCAACTGATAATCCCCCATTTGAAGTTTGACATTTTCACAGCGGCCTTCACATTTCATGGTTCCCCCATCCGCAATTTGGACTTGGAAGTTAGAAACTGCTTGTACAAAACAATGCACTGCTTCTGCGACTCTTTTATGGATGAAATTATGTGTACTTCCACTATCAATCAAAACTACTACTGGGCGATGCTTAATAAAACCTCTGATTTTGAGAGTTTGAGGCGAGGAAATCCCTGCCAAAGCATGCAACGAAATAATTGGTTCATTAGGGAAATTGTCCTTTTGGTTGTCCTCTTCTACCTCCTCAGGTTCCTCAAGTGGTGGGGCTTCCTCTGATGAGTTGTAATCAATGGCATCAATTTGAAAGAATTTGGGCTCCTTGCATTTATGACCTAGGGAGTATTTTTCATCATAGTAGTAACATAATCCCTGCTTTCTTCTTTCGTCCATTTCTGCAGGTGACACCTTTTGAACCTTAAGTGTTTGGGTCGTGCTATGAGACTGTGGGGGACGACCCTTGGCGGTGAAATTTGGGCGAATGGACTGGGCCGCTAACGCACGTTTGACGTTACGAGCTACCTTGCAAGCCTCCGACCATGTGGGATGGTGGTGCAGTCGGACGTGGGCTTGTATGGCCTCTTTAAGACCGCCGATAAAACATTCCATGTAGAACACATCTGAGAGACCCCTAGTGCGGAAAGCTAACACTTCAAAGGCTGTAACATATTCATCCACTATGCCAGTCTATCGGAGGTTAGTGAGACGACCCAAAAAATCAGAGTCATGGTCAAAGTGCTCTGTAAGAGCTTTTTCGAAGGCGTCCCAAGTCAAAAAACTTCCATTGCAACGTTGATTCCATTGCCACCATTGCCATCTTTCATTGTCCAAGTACATGTTCCCCACCATAAGCTGAGTCTCATTATCTAAGATGTAATTTAGATTGAAATACTACTCCATTTGTGCTACCCACGATGCTGGGTGAGAACCATCAAATTTATGCATATCCAACTTGGGAGGTCATGGACGGGATTGTTGGTGGGTGCCCTAGAGGTGAAGAGAGTGGCTAGACTCACCCTCACTATGTTCATGGTCAATATACGCCTCCTCGCAGACTTATGCCTTTCCCTTATATAGTGCATTAGTTAGTTTGTTGAGCTGATCTTGGATGTCTCTCAAGGATTGTTCCAGTTTGTCGATCTTCTCATTGGCCATAGCTTGAGCTCTAGTTTCTACCATGCACGGATCTGATGTACTTGAAATTTGGGACTGCCCGAATTTTTTTTTTTCACTAACAATTAAATGGTACCACCTTGCTCAGCTCGTCATCCTGATTCTTATGAGCTAGATCACCAATAAGCGCCCCAGGGGGTTTCAAACTTGCTTAGGAATACTGCAATAGCTGAATCCCCAAAATGTCAATGCTGCCAAAAGTCCTGCGAAAATCACGCCCCGATATAGGAACCCCACACAACTACTCAGATCTAGTGGATCTGGGAGATCTGAATGGCTGATAGGATAGCTCTGAGTGGTGGAATATATTGTTGCTGCGGATTTGATGGATCTAATAGATTAGAATGCGTGTTCTGTTAACTCGGAACTGCTGCTGCTGCAACCCCACTTGCGAGTTCTGATCTCGCAGTGATTATGCGTGATCTCGAGATAGAAAAGGGAACTATGGTCTCGAGGAGTGTTAGGTGCTACAGATCGCAATATACATAAGGGTCTGACAGTAGTACTCAGCCCAATGTTTCAGGGCTCTAACTAAGGAGGATCAACGGTACCCTCAGTTGTACAACCCGACTACCATATCATACGGGCAAGTAATCTCTCTGAGTGTTGTTCTCTGTGTACTGTAGTAGCAAGATGGCTGACAGTTTATCTATGGCGAGGTTTCAAAGGAGATAGGGGGCTTCCAATATACCCAGAGGGTACCTTGAAGACAGTCCGTGCGCAATTCTGTCTAATGCGCTACTACTTGAAGGGGTACCCACAGGGGTTACAAGTGAGTCCAACAAGTATGACCACCTCTTGTATTTCCTGCATGTGTGCCTCCCCAAATCCGCAGGTTTATGCACTCAACAACAGATCCCGTGGTTTAAAGACGTCAGAACACGTCTCTAGCCAAAAAAAAATTGATAAGAAATGGAGATCCCAACGGCCCTGGAAAGAGCTCTGATACCACTTGTTATGCTCTTAACCTGCAAGACAATACCAGAATACAGAATATGTGAAGAAATATACCTAGAACATAGAATAGTGAGAAACAACAACAAGTATTTTATTATTCAGAAAGCAATGTTCACTTGCCTCTTCGAGGGGGCAACCTCCAATAGAGCAGAGCTCGATTACAAAATAAGACATGATGCTCCTCGCAGGGAGTCTCTATCCTTTATATATGACTCATACATGCAATACCATGGATCAATACCATGGTTCTTATTAATACCATCTATCTAATACCATGGCCCATTTGCAATTAACTGTGGTCCCGTCATTAAGTGCGGGTTAACCGCTTACAATTATTAATATGGGCTTTATCGACTCTTTACTTAACTATAACTAGGACTCGATCCTACTACATAAATAAGGGGGTTAGGGTGGGACCCTAAAATACCCAATTCTCTATCCGAATTTAATTCTAGGACTCGATATGACTCAAATATTTATATTTTTCCTTCATATAATAACATGGTCCTCGGACCATGGGAGAATTCAAAATCCTATCAAAACAAGGGGCTAAGATCCCTTTGACTCCTATCTATCTACGTGCTCTGCATCCACAATTTGTGGAGACTTTACATTATTTACAAAATTATTAAAAAATAACTAATTTAATTCAATTCTACCCCTGGGGACCCCATCCAAACAAGGTTCTCTTCCACCTCCTCAATGTATTTATGCATTATCTTTTGTTGACACTCCCTCTTTCTTACCCTCTTTTGCCATTCTCCTTTCATAATTTGCAAACAACTTTTCCATCCAATCTCCATCTGGTAGAAAGCATTGTTGAAAACCTTCTCATTCTCTTTGTGCATGTCATTTTCCTCCATTTTATTTCTTCGTGTTGCACATCCAATCTTAGGTTTAAGAGACTTGATTTTTCCTTCACCATTTTTGAGTTGGGCCCCAGTAAGCATCCACACTCACAATTCACATCAAAGAAGACTACTTTGATACTAGAATTATCTAGGATCTTTCCTTCGATGGTATTAAATAGAATTCTTAAAGAGCATGGAAATACCGTAAATGTAACATCCATGAAGAATTCACACAAAAATAATGAAATATAGACATTGCACCAAGATTTTTTAATGGAGTTCACTCACAACATGTGAGCTACGTCTTTGGGCCTACCTTCAAAGTGGATGGCCTCTGTATTATATCACACAATTAATGGAAAATACATGGAAAAATAATTGACAATACCTCACTTTTAGGGATGGCACAAAAATCCGATATGAAGATCACAATGTTTAATGCACTGGCGGATTCATCTTAAGATTTCATGAAAAATGACTATAAACTTCATATGGTTATGTCATTTTCACTTTTGGACCCCTTGGGGAATCTTCAAGTCTGGCACAATAGATCAGAATATTCCAGGAATTTTGTTAGAGAATATTTTCTAGAATTTGTCTTTAAAAATACACCTGCCCTGGCATAGTTCCTCTTTGCTTGTGCTGAGTTATGTTCATCCCCCATGGCCTGACATCTACTCGTGAGTCTCCATTTCAATGCAAAGGTAGGTTTTATATATACGTGGGGGTTTGATATTATAAAGGCCCCACTCGGGGCTTGTTGGTTGGCGTATAGTGGTGAGTCCATTATGGTTAGCGAGGTCCTAGGGTCAAACCCTATGGGACCACGCCATATTATTTTAATTGGATTTATTTGTTGAATGGTCATAACCATATATAGTTGTAGGTTTGGTGAGACCACCAAAATGGTGGCCCACCAACCACCTTCACCAAAATTCATTGATTCTTCCAGTAACATGTGGCATAGGTTTGGCAGGCCTATTTTGTTGCTAACTGGGTGCCACATGGTGCTATTTGATTATGTCATGTGGCCCCATCCCATTGGCCCATGTTTGTGTTTGGTCACCCTTATCCTTGCCACATCAACCACCACTAGGATTCCACATCATGCCATGTGTTGTGTCTTGGGTTAGCATGTGGCGCTCTTTAAGAGGTTCCATGTGACGCTTCCTAGGTGTTCCATGTGGCATTTTCACTACCTTTTATTTGTGCCTATTTATGCAAAACTTTAGATGAGCATAACTTTTCCATATGAACTCGAATTGAGGTGTCGTTCACATCGTTGGAATTGTCTTGATGAGATCTACGACTTGGTGCTAGTTTTGCAGAGATTTGAGGAATTCAAATTTTGAGCCCTTTTGGATCCTCCTAAATTAGCCATAGACCATGCTTACTCTATGAAACTCAAGACATCAAAACAATATACACATGTGCATAACCATAAAATCCTCACATTTCTCCTAAATTAAGTGACTATCAATTCTATGTGAACCTTTATTCAGCACACAACACATGTGTTACCTTCTTATCACATGAGGTAGTCTACAATCTTAAACAAGGAAATGAGATATCAGATACAAAAACATATCACATAAATTAAAATTCTTTCAATAATAAATTAAATGAGGGTCTTGAGGAAACTAGTCATGTTCATATTTATAAATCTATAGTTCATGAACATAATAACAATCACATAGTTCCAGAAGTTGAACATAACAATAAAGACATATAAGGAAAATCATTGACCATAAACATGTAGTAATCTCAGCATCCTTCCATGGGTAGTACTAAACTATAAATTAACAAATCACATATCAAACAATTTCATCATCCATAGTTCAACTGGATACTAGTAATTATATTTATCTATTTAACTTGAAATGGCTAGAAATTGAAGGATGTACTTCAACTCTCCACCAAGACATAGACCAGATACACTACAACATTTCTTGTAGTTGTCCGCCCCTAAGCCAAATTCAAATTTTGAGTTACTTTCTCAAGGGAATTTCACATCGAAATTTAGTCAAAAAGTCAAGAGATGGAGTCCATTGTCTAACTGGTTTATCAACTTCTCTTTGGAAGTAAGCACCATAGTGACTCTCTGCCTCTCTAAGACCAATCACAAGGATTCACTCATCGCTAAATTGGGTATTACTTCATTCTAGGAGATTGAATACATTATATAGGTGGTTTATAAACTAGATTTTCAAGGAAGTCACTACAAGAGTCTATATCCCATTGTCCAAGTGGTTTATTGGCTTATTTAGCAAGTACTAATTGGTGTAATTTCTTCCTCATCGAGCACTTAGTGGTTTTACCACTCTTTTTATCAAGCATCAAAGTGGCTCAACTCACCTACTTAGTGGTTTATCAACCTTCCAACAAGCACCCAAGTGGTTTATCAACTCATTTAGTAGGAACTGGGTGTTTTATGGTCTTATACAACAAGAAATTAGTGGTTTAGTAGTTTACTCAACAAGCATTAAGTGATTCAACTCTCCACTGAGCCTCCCGTTACCCAATTAAACATAGGCACAAAATTCAAACCTCAACACGGTCATATGGAACACTTTCCATAATCAAATATCACTAGCTCAAGGATGTTTCTTCTTCCTTTACAGTTTCTTGAGTGTTTCCTCTATTTCCCTTTTTTCCCAGTTGCATCTCGTTCTCCTTATTCGTCTCTTATGCTCTTCTCATCGCATCCCCTTGCATTATCCTCCTCGCATTCTACATGTTCTACTTTATTTTCTCCCTTTCATGTTGACTTCCTCTTCGTTTAGATGGTAGTACTCTCGTCATCACATCCCATGAGGAAGGCGATAATATGGGCACAAAACTCCACTCAAGCTACCCATATCAAAAATTTATTGTTTGTTTGTGTAGGCCATTCAATTCGTCAAGTTGATAGGTAATGGAAGTAAATGAGGTGGGTGTGACCTGATTTCAACACACCATAAGAAACCTTTCCTCCTGAAAAGTTTGAATATGTGTCCTCTCCTTCATGTCAGTCACCAATTTCATTTTCACATAAATTACATAAACAAATTTATATAGTGACATTTACATGGGGTGTAATAAAAATGGTTGTTAGAATCGATGGCGTACATGTTCATGGTTCTAGTAAGCCTCCTCTCTTTTGGCTCAAGTTTAATAAATTCATGATCTAGAAACATTTCCAAAATATTTTGTCCATCCAAATTGGAATAAAAAAATGAATGAAGAATATCATTTTTAAACCTAAAATGATACCTAAGAAAATGTACATCTTTCAAAAAATAGAATTTTTTTAGATGTAAATGGGTTCATATAACTATTTATCAAATGGAACTTTTGAAAGATATAATGTTCGACTAGTTGATAAAGGATTATCTAAAGTTGAAATCATTGACTACAATAAAACCTTTACACCCATAGCCAAAATAAATTACATCCACCTTGCTTTATCCTTTGATGCCTCACATAGATGGGAGGTCCATCAAATGGATTTTAAAACCACCTTCTTACACGGGAATTCTAGAAATAACATCCAAATACCCTTTGGTGGAACAATTAGAATGCCATCAAGCTCACCAAAAGTCTAGTTCAGTATTAGCGTAGCAAACACACTAAGCTACAAATACATTTAATCAAAAATCGCATTCACAATCATGTTCTTGTAATGTACTTTTTCTCAACAAATGGTTAAGTTTCAAATTTTTCTACAAAGTCTCTTATAGAAGTGAAATTTTCTAAACTTCTATATGTGTTATTGTGTCACCTTTGCAAACCCTTCAATCATATCCCATTTTTTTCTTAAGGGGGAATTCTAGGATATTTAGAAACTTAGGAGTTAATGAAGAGCATCTTGGTCTCATGTGTCTTTAGGTAAAAGTGTGTTTCTTAGTGTTTCTTTAGTATGAATTTGTATCTATGTAATTCAATGGTCATGATATGTTCTAGAGATAGAGTGATCTAACATCTCATTGTCACCTTAATGCTAATGGATATTGATTTATGGATTATCACTTGATTGATCCATGATTTATATTTAGAGAACATGGAAGGTCATGTGATAATGATTGATTGTGAGAAACTCTCTTATATATAAATATTTCTTTTGAATTGATAAATCCCCTCAAGTGGCCACATTGGCTAGGGTTGTGGATTGTTTCCCTGTTATAAGGTTTTAACCATGTAAAAATATTGCTCGTATGATCTTTTATATAGTTGTGTTATTAGTTACTTAAGCTAATTGTACTATACGAAATACCTTGTTTTCCTAAACAACTATTATTGTGGCCATTTATAACCATAATCTCTTGCATGGAACTTATGATATTTATCCAAACCTCAATTTTAATCTTCAAGGCAAGACTTTGTGTTGATATACCAAAGAGATCCAACTATTCAAGGGTGCATGCAAGTGATAACCTGCAAAGGACTTATAAAAGACATGCTAGGTATCAAACCAATAGATTTAATACCATGACGGGAAATAAATAGATCAAGGAGCTAAAAATTGTAAGAAGACTTCGTATCTAATGATATTATTATAACACTTACCACAAATAATCATAGCTCAACATATAACATGAACCACAAGAACAATAAAACTTGCATTACACTACATGAATGATTGATTCATAACACCATCTATTCATATTACCAAACTATAACTAACTCCCTTGAAGTGAGGAAGATGAGGTCCACTTTCATTGCCTACATCACATAATAGACTTCTTAAATTATATCTCCACCTATGCACTAGTTAATTACTCTAGACATCCTTAACAACTAATCAATTCCTAAGTAGACTGCTTAATTCTCTGCTTAGTCAATTATCAATTGTCAACCCGTTATTTCTAGAAGATCTAGAGTTATGATGAACTTGTTTAACCAACTCTAGTAGAAGAAGCAAGAAAGAGATGGAGAAACTCCCAACAATGGAAGGATGTGAAAGTGGTTCTCTATCTTTCCTATAAAAATTCCATATCATATCCTTATCATTTTTTCTGTTGTTGCGAAATACAACCCCATGGCTTCTTTATATAAATTAACAATGGAATTCCATACTAGAACTAGCTTCTATATAAGCTCTTCTCCTTCCTTAATGAGAGGCATAATCTTAGTGGGAATTATTGAAGGCTAAGTGTTTAGCATTACAAGGTTCAAAATGGATCCACGCATGCTCACTACATCATCTAAACAAGCACACATGCATTTAGGGGTCATGTACTAGCTGTTTTTTGGATATAAAGGGGTCACATAATTCTCAAAATATTGTCTACACATGTCGTGTCAGTAATAAATGATATATTATGTCACCCTATAAATGATCAACTAAGGGTTTCACTAGGCTAAGTGAGGTACAAAAAGAGCCATATAATGATATGATGCATTACATTAGCCTTGTCCAATAAAGTAAATTTCACCTTAATCTACTCATTTTTCTCAAAATTCTGATAATCTAAGTCATTTTAAAATGTACAAAACCCCAAGAGACAAAATTCCAAAATCAAAATCCTATCCATTAAATAGAACTATAACTTTCATATTTCTATTCAAATTTACAAAAAAATTAGAAAAATAAATAAATTTAAACATGTATATTAACTTACTCTTTAAAATAACCTTATATCAAATTACATCATTTATATTTTTAATTAAAATTATTTTATTTTTTAATACTCTTCTTAACTTACTATCAAATAACATTATACCACAAATCAGATATAATGAACTTCATTTTCACTACTTAAATTTACAACTCTTTTTTAACAAAATGATTAATAGATCATTATGAAATAATGTGGAAAGATATTCTGTTCTTAGATACATATTATGGCTAGCGTTAACCTTAAATACTTATTACCCCTTTTTTCTCTTCCTTGATAGGACGCATTTTAACCTTTAGTGATAGCGACAGAGAATGTTGGTTGTGTCAGCAATGCTATTTTTCTAAACTGCCGGAATTAATTTGACTAATAAGTTTAATTAATAATATAATTATAATAATAATTTAATTTTAAGGTTAGGGTTAAGTTAAATATCAAATTGGTGTATGAAATTTTTTATTTGCGATATAAGGGATGAATTTTTTAGCAATGATTTGATTACTAAAATTTATAAAGGTTTTTAATGGGTTTAGCTTGAGTATTTTGGAAAATGATTTGTTATCCTCTCCACCTAGTTTCAATTCATATAGAGGGACATGTTGGCCCGTTGTGATAAAGATTGAAGAGCACATGACCCCTAGGCTAGAGGTCCATGTTGACCCTTTGTGATAAATATTGAAGAGCACGTGCCCCCTAGGATAGAGGTCCACACAAGTGGAACTCAAGACATCATGGCTCTTGATAAGTCATAAGTCGTAACTAATTAGAACTATTGAACAATAATGAGAACCATCAAAAACTAACTAAAACCATTAAACATTGAAACCGTTGAAAACTAAGTAGAACCATTAACATTGAAAAGTAACAATAACATTGAACCATTAAAAACTAACAAAAAAATGTTGAACATTGAAAATTAATGTTGAGAACTAATGAGAACCATCACATGTTGAAAAGTAACCAAAACCATCAAACTTTGAAAACTATCGAGAACCATTAAATATTGAAACTAATGAGAACTTTGAAAAACTAATAATAACCATTGACTAATGAAAATTATCAAGAAACCTTGAACATTACAAACTATTTTGAACCATTAAACATTGAAAACTAATTGGAATCTTTGAATATTGATGTTGAAAACTAAATACTAATAGAAATGAGAAACTAATAATAGCCATTGATTATTGAAAATTATCAAGAAGCCTTGAACATTAAAAACTATTGAGAACCATTGAACATTAAAAACTGATTGGAATATTGGAATATTGATGTTGAAAATTAAATACTAATAGAAAAACCATTCTTTAGTTTTAGTTGGCTTTCAATTAATTAACAGTTTTCAATACTTTTCTAGCACAACCATATTTACTAAAATTTTCAACAGTTTTTTTAACATAACCACTTTTATTAGTTTCAATAGTATTCTAGCACAACAATATTTATTGAAATCAAAAGTTTGTCCTTTTTTTGTTAGAGATATTTTACTTTATCCTCTACTTTTTCAGTAATGATGATGATGATGATTAATGTCCACTAAAACCAATATGGTATATCAGACTTTAAGAAGGTAATAAATTAATAGAAATTCTTTAGCATATTATTGATATGCTTGAAGAGAAGTGTGAGAAGTGTTCTCAAATCACCATAGTTTTGTTGCCTTAACAGGTCAAGAATGTTGGTAGTCTGACAAATATTTTGAAAAACATAACGGATTTGATTATAAGATAGACAATTAAAAGGAAACTGCTTTCCATCTTCAACTCTCTTAGTATCACACACTTGACAAACCCTTTCTTCACGTGACATTTTGGGAGTAGACTAATGCCTCATTTCACTATGATCCAATAAACTATGATAAACTTTAATTTATATTACACGACATCCATTCAAATTTCCAACTTCCCCACAAAGGAAAAGCTTCATTAGAAATGTTTCAGAAAACTTGGCCAAAACTTTCTTTTTGAAATGTTTTAAACACAACCAACGTTGCAATATGATAAAATAACCCTATGTTGTAATGTGATGAACCATCTAAAACATCACAATGTGTTGAACATTACTTGTTGTAACAATGTGATGAACATTACTCAGCAATGTGCTATGACAAAAATTACCCAACTTTGCAATGTGATGAACATTTCCCAATGTTATTATGTGATGAACATTACTCAATGTTGCAATGCCACAAACATTCATCACAACGTTATAAACGTTCCATGACATTGCATTTTGATGACATTTTCTTTTCATTGTAATGTGACAAACATGGTGAACATTATCTAATGTCATATTGTGACAAAGATAACTCAGCATTCATTTTAATGAACATTTTTAGATGATGCAATGCGACTAACATATTTAAGCAATCAATATCCAATGTCATAATGTGACATGCATTTCTCAATATTGCAATGTGACAAACATTTCCCAACTATTGGAATGTGATAAACATTTCTCATTGTCGCACAGTCATGAAGATTCCCCCAAACTTTGCAATGTGATAAACACAACCCAACAACACTATGTTACAAACATTACATGACATCATAATGTGAAAAGCATTATTAGATGTGATAAAAATTTCTTGAATATCACATTGTGATTAATACTACAAAATTGCACAATGTATTGAAGATTCCCCTATTGCCATAGTGTCACAAATATTGCCTAATGTCACAATATCATAAACATTACCCGACATTACAAAGTGATAAACAAGTCCAAAAAAATATTATCTTATTTCACATTGTGGAGAACATTAACAAATCTTGTAATGTAAGGAACATTAATTGATAGTGCATTGTGTTGAACTTTACATGATATTGCAATCTGATGAACAAATCTAAATGAATATTTATCAATGTTTTAATGTGATGAATATTACTTAATGCAATAATGTGTTGTGCATTACATATTGCTGCAATGTGATGAACATTACCTAATGTTGCAATGTGATAAACATAACCCAACATTGTAATGTCATGAGCAAATATAGACATTGCAATATGATGAACATTTCACAACGTCACAACATGATAACTATTGTCAATCATAGTTAAGTAGAGTCAACCACATGCATCCATTCTTAAGCATTATCAACCATAGTCAACCATAATCAACTATAGTCAATTATGGTCAATAGTAGTCAACCACGATCAATCGTGGTCAACCTTAGTCTACCAAATCAACCAAGGTTAACCATGGTCATCTTTAGTCAATCAGAGTCACCCATAGACATCATGATCAACCATGGTAAACAATGTTCAACATGGTTAAACCATGGCCAAACATAGCCAACTGTGGTATATTTTACTCAACCAAGTGAAGCACACATGACCATGGTCAACCATAGTCATACATGGTCAACCTTAGTCAAGCATGCGTAACCATGGTCATCTTTGGTCAACCCATAGTCACCATTATCAACCATGGGCAACCATAATAAACCATTAAACATACTTAATCATGCTTACCCATGGTAATCTATTGATAACCATGCAAATCCATGGTCAACCATATTTAATTATGGTCACCTTGGTTGATTATGGGTGGCCATGGTCACCATTGTCAACCATGCTCACCATTTTCAAACCATGGTTGATGATGGTCAACCATGGTCACCATAGGGAATCATGGTCAACCCTAGTAAACCATGATCAACAATGATCAACCATGACTAACATGGTCAATCACGGTCATCTTTGGTCAGCCATAGTCAACCATAGGCATCATGGTCAACCATGGTAAGCTAAATTCAACATGGTCAACATAGCCAACTATCGCTAACCTTGCTCAACCATCATTAGCCACAAGAACCATGGTCAACAATAATTACCATGGTTAATCTTAGTCACCCACGAGCAACCATAATCACCTTTGGTCAACCTAGTCATCATAGTCAACCATATCCAACCATGGTCAACCATAGTCACTCAAAGTTAGAGATATTCAACCATGTCTGTGTTGGAATTATGATGCATGTTGTTGTGGGGAAAAATGCCTATTTAGGACAATCCTATCCACCTAAGGTGTGACAGCGCCTTAGCAACAAACGAATACAGCTATTATGATTTCTTCCTTTATGAAATGTGAAAGAGGGGAGATTGGCAGACTTACCGTTGTCTTCTGGTTGTCCCTCGATCTAGATCCTCTTTCCCTTTGTGTGTCTACAGCTACTCGCCTCCTCGCTTGCTCAAGAGAACAGCTACTTGAATCCCACGAGGTCACAAGAGAACAGCTACCTGTGACAAGAGAACATCTACTTGCGACAAGAGAAGCACACAATACAAAGGCAAATATACATATTCATAAATGATTCAGGATTAGAAGTAAATCAAATACACTAATGCAATCATACAAAATACACCAGCATATAGGAAAGAATCAAAATAGCTTTATTGAAAGTAACAGGGTTCAGGAAGAGATACAACCCATAGGGCTCCAATCCAGCATCTCCTTCCCAGCAGAATGGAATTCCCTCTTCAGCTCCCTTCAAAGCATAAACACCCAATGTATCCAGCCACAAACCAATAGCAATTCTTTACATTCACAAAATTCCAGCCTCCCTAGACCTCATGAGAGAGATCTATATATAGGAGTTTTGGAGAGAGGATGAGTCAGCTTGAGGCTGGCATGAAGCTGACTAGTGTCCTCTCCCACTTCAGTTCTTGAGTCCACTTGGAGGTTCTTGCTTCCACTTGGAGATTTGGAACCTCTTACTCATCACCAGTCGAATTCCCTGATCCAAGTGTCATTTTGGAAGCTTCCTGGGCATTGAAACCTTGAGAAATGACTCTGCCACTTGTCCAAACTCGCTCAGCGCAGGTAGCCTTCTTTGCAGTTGAAATTCAACGCAGGTAGACAGTGGAGCAGTTGACATTCAGCGCAGATGCTCAGTGGAGCAGTTGACATGATCTAGAATTGCCTTGTTTTTGAGTGTTTTCAGGTGGAGAACTTTTGTGAATTGCTGTGGTTACTTGGCCTTATTCCTCTAGGGGTAGCAACAACATGTTTAGGGACTTTGGATCCCTTGATTATTGACATTTCATGCTCAGTGATGCAAGGCACAAAAATGTCTATAACAATTGCCCCTTAAAGTATGAGGCCGTTTATCGGGTGAAATGCTTTATCCAGGAGGGTCCGAAGTTCATCCATCTGCTGGGAGGAGACCTGTAATAAAAATACAATACAATACATTATGATTCATTCTGCTTTCATGATCTAGCTGAGGCGGGCATTCCCATGCTCAGCTTTATAAATACATTTTGGTACATAGAACAGACGATCGTCTGGTGGTAGACTGATAATTCTGGCGAAACTATCATCCTTTCAGTAGGATGATCATCTGCTGCAATGATGTACATATCAAATGTCTTAATTTTTCCTGAATATATATCGCAGCCCGGATGGATGAAACTAGATCCGGGGTCTTCAAACTCGTTCGATCTTCACTCTAAGTACAAGTCGATCCATGTGAGAATTGCGCTGAAGTCGAACATGGAAAGACATCGCTTGATTATCGGTCAATGATGCAAACCATTAACAAGCGCGAGAGGAATCACCAATAATGATAATGACCCTCAAGGTACTGCAGTACAATTCACGTGGTGTGAATAAAGGACTTGGCGTCGAACACCACACAAAATCTTCTGGTCGAAGGTCATTGATGTATACCTGTCGCCGGAAGTGAGAAACTTGCCATTGAGGCATGCAAGCTTCAAAGTACTGAAGGGGTTGTTCCTAGATCAACTCCTTGGATAATGAGCTGATGTCGACAAGGAGCGATCCGTCAAAGGAGGGCCTTAATGAATCCCACATCAGTGACACGGAACGGAGCTAATGATTTTAGTGGAGGTGAAAACAATCTGTGACATATGATTCAGGGTGGCGGTCATGAATGGATGAAGGATAATGTATGGCAGTGGATGGGACCCGGTTGACTCTTTCTGAATGACTTCTCTTGAACATATGGCGACACTGATGCGGTGGATCGGTAGCATTACCCCAAATATGGATGGTATGGCAAGACCATGGTGATGTGACCGGTAAATGAAACAACCCAACCCGATTGTGGTACGGAGGAAAAGTGTCATGTTCAAGAGCGACCTGCTACCATCAAAGTTTTCTTGATCTTTCCCAATTTTTCCCCAGTCATTGCTGACCAGTACCTCTTTATTTTTGTCAAGCTTGAGGAGGATAACATATGCTTGTTCTATAACCTGCCCTTCGGGCAAGCCCATCGCTATGTTTTAACGAGCCTAGCGATAGGGAAACTCGATCTCGTCTAAAGACAAGTTTGTCGCTATTTAATCATTTTAACGAGTCTAACGACAAGGATAACTCGGTCCTTTTCATTTTTAGAGAGTCTGAAAAGGTACATAAAGTTAACTCCAAAATTCCTTTTTCGTCATCTAATCCCTTAAGTCTGAAAAAGTATAAAACAATACAGAAGGGATGAGTTTTCGATAACTTTAACGAGCCGAATAAAACAAGTGCTCGACATTTTTGTGCAATAATCCCTCAAGTCCAAAAAGATTAAAATCTAGAGGAGGGATAGCTCTTCCGGTCACTTTAACGAGCTGGAAGGCCAAAACTCGGCAATCTTTTCATATTTTACGAGTCAATTGAAAAGAGCTTAAAGAAGACTCGTCTTTTGAGGAACGAGTGACAAACAGGGATAGCAACTGATTCCAGGTACAGGTTGGAATTTTCCAATCACGACAGTGTCACAAGGATGGCTAGGTGAAATCACTCTTCGCAGTTGTTCCTCAAAATGGGTAAACAATCATATGGAGGTGAACAATCGGCCAAATGAAAAGTGGAGGTGGTAGGTGCACATACGACCAGGGCTTTTATGGTTGATAAATTTACGATCACTGTGGTTATTTACTGGGATAGGTTCATTTTTTAGATAAAAATGAGCTTAAACACTAGAAGAAACTCTGCTCACTGCTTTTATTTATTTTTTAACGAGCATGAAGACCACGTTAAAACTGCTCGGATCTTGCGTTTATTTTTTAACGAGCATGAACTTTATGCTAAAACTGCTCGATTACCCAGTCATAAGATAAGAGTGTCTCATGAAAGATCCCATTTTTTATAGAGCTTGCGCCTTACCGAAGCTATGCTCACTCTCCTTTCTTTATGCAAATTCGGAAACGGCTAACCCAAAAAAAACAGATAAATAACCGCTCTTTCCTTGCACTCCAAAAGGTTTGCATGCCCCCAGGTATAAAATACAATTTCAAGGTTGCCCCTCCTCCTTCTCACCTCTGCTTTTCTTTGGGTGTTCACAGCTACTTGTCATCTTGCTAGTCTAGTTTTAACGATACTTGTCTTCTCGTTAATTTTAACGGGTCTATACGGTACTTGTCTTCTCGTTAGCCCAACTTTTAATAGATTTTTCGCAAGATCGCAAGAGAACAGCTACTTGCGACAAGAGAGCAGCTACTTGCGACAAGAGAAGAACACTACTCAAAGACAACATTTGTGTTACGGAGGGAGGCTTACCTCTTTCTGGTTACCCAAAGATTGTTCTGTTATTCTTTCAACAAAACACTTCTTCGGCGATGTCTACCGAAATAAACAAAGGTGAGTGACGACCCCCGCCCTCTCACATAACTTTGACAAGAGAATCCTATTCTAGAACAACCCCTCTTCCAACCACGGACGGGGTACGGACTAGTCATATTCTCTCGCGGAAACCTACCCTATACCCAAAGTTTCACTGCTGAAGTAGGCCAGGATGCATGCCCCCTGGGTTCCAGTCATATCCTCCCGGATTACTCGCGCTCATTAGGAGGACGGACCATGGGTTGAGACGCTTCTTGCATGAATAGACCATTTAGGGATGGCACATGACTATTTGCGATGTGTGATCCGGGAAACGAAAGTTGGTCCACGAGCTTGACCATTCTTCCTTCATGCGGAAAACACATTACTCTAAAGAGTGAGGAGACTATAGCTCCCATGCAATATATATAGTCTCGTCCAAGGAGTAGGTTATAATCCAAGGGTCCTTGAACGACCATCACGTTCATATGAACGGTCTTCCCTTTCAATGTTATGGGCACATTGGGGAGGATCCCTAAAGGTCGACTGGTTCCTTTATCAAAACCTGATAGATTTCTCATCTCAGGTAAGAGTGCTGGCAAACCAAGCGCTTTCCAAGCAATAGAGGAAAGGATACTCACAGATGCCCCCTCATCAATGATAGTGCCAGTCATTACCATTCTATATATTTGACAAATAATTTTGAATGGTACACTGGCTGGCAAACGGGGTCTGCCTATTCGGTTCCAATCAAAGGACACAACTAGGTTGCTTTGTGGTGGGACCAAATATACGGCCGGATAGTGCTCTGATGAACTTCCTTCCTGCGATAAAGGAATGGTGGCATTGCCCCCTTGATCATCAGAGTCAGTGCTGATGAAGAGAATCTGGACAGTGTCGTCTTGATTCTCCTCTGTGATGGTGTCATTCGAAGATGGAGCCTCTGAAGGCGAAACCGGGTCAACTGCCGTATCAACCTTTTGACTTTCGTCAGGCATGGATCCAGACGGTTCTTCTTCAATGACAGGTGCTTCGGCTGACCATCTAAGTGGCTCAGCCGGATTCTCAACTAGTGAGGGACTTGGTAGGAGTCTTTGATATCCAGGAGGAAGATTCGCTCGTAAAATCGGACGATCTTCCAGAACTCTTTTTGCCTCGTCTAAGAAGGGACAACGGTGGATGGCGTGATCGCCTTCACACAGTCTGCAGGGAAATTTAGCTTTCTCGCTCTGTCCTGGAGCTTCACTCCCACTAGTTGACGGCGAGCAGTCGACATGACTATCATAGGTCGATGCTCCCGAATTGTGCAAACGGGGGGACCAGTCTCTTAGTATCTGTGGGATACAGGGACAATCTCTATGGAAGTGGTCTCCCCTGCATATGATGCATGGCGATTTAGGCCTTACAAGTGCGGGGTGTGGATTTTTGTTAGATGACATTTGTTTGCCCCCAGTCGCCTTAGGCTCCTTCTTCTTCTTTTCTTTCTTCTTCTTCTCTTTCTTCTCCTTAGGAACCTGATTTTTTGATCGACCAGTTCTGTCAAGCGAAGAGGAAGGAGGAGAGGAAGATGAAGTGGAAGGCTAGGAGGCAACTCTTGTCTGATCTAACTGTTGACTTGACTGTTGAGGAGAGGTTGTATTCTGAACAACATTGGTCGAAAAGAGCCAAACTGGTAGGCCAATTGTCAGTCCTGGAAGCGACAATGTGGCCATGTGGGGCGCACCAACATCTCCCCAAGAGGAGAAGGGACTAGGATTTCCACCCAAGGGAACTCCTTGGTTGTGTGCTCCATCTTTTCAACCTAAAGATCAACACAGGATTAAAGGGTGATTGTTCCGTTTAAAATAAATTGTTAACGACGCTTTCTAGACACAACTTGCTTTTTCAGTTTTAAAGAGTCGAGAAAAAGCTAAAGATGACTCTAGTCTCCTTCGATGTTTTAACGAGCCCGAAGTGACAAATGCTCGGATGGACTTTTTTTGTTATAGAGTCTGAAAAAGGCCAAAAGAAACTGCTCTGGAGATCTAGGCAGAGGGTGTGCCAAACTTTTCGCAAAACCACAGAATACGTTTTACGGTACAGGTGGTCGATCTTCGTGAATGCTGTGTTCACTGCATTGCGATCAGTAGGGCGGCCGACACAGCTTCCTAAGGATAAAAGATATATGCCTATAGGGGTCTCCCAATATATACGCGACGGTATGTGGGAGCACAATCCGTATTAGTGCCACCGACTCTCAGGAGGAATCACCCACCTTCTTCGAGATCGACAGTCACTATGTTTAACGACGCCGGAACACGTCTCTAGCCTAGACCTCTATGTTGTGCGTTATGTTACAAAGCGTTGTTAGATTCATTCAGTTTATTTTAGGTTGATCTTTTTAAAGTTTGCCTTTCAAGGTTCACCACGAGATGTATGATACAAATTCCTAAATGCAGTCTAAGATGATAAGTAAGCTTTACAATCTTTCAAATTTGAAAATCCTAGCTACTAAGGGAAAAGAGAGCGACTATCTTTTCTCAAAGAGCAATCAGCACACTCTAATGCACTTTCCCTAAATCCAACATGCAAACTTATCAAATGCAAAATGCACAATGCAGGTGTTTGTTTTCACTTTCTTAGTATAAATGCCTACAGAGAAAGCTTTTTGCACAACTTTGAATTTGCTTTTCCAATGATCAAAATAAACAAGTTCACTTTCTTCGAAATCAACAAGGGTAGAAGAGATTACAATCACTTTGCGATTTTCGAAATAAAGACTCATTTCGATACTTTGAAAAGAACAAATTCAAACCAATAAGCAAAAGTAAAAAACTATAATCAATCTGAACAAACAGCCAATGAACTCTCTTCTAAGATCACTCTCAATCAGATCTGAATCAAAGGCTACAGAAAGATTACTTTACTCATGCAAAGGAAGACTGTAAATGACGCCACAAACACATAAAAACATTCACAATCTTTTTGTACAAAAATGGGGCGGAATTCAGGCAAAGAAAAGGGTTATCAGACCAGCACCTATACTTGGTTAAAGGCTGCAAAAACAGAGATCAAAACAGGGCAAGAAAGGACAAAGAACCCCAGCTGCACAAGGCCACACTGGTTCAACGCAGGTACAACACTGTCAGTTTGACATTCAGTGCAAGTAGCCCCTTCGGGACCTGCGTTGAAATGCAGACTGCCTTCACAGTGTCTGCGCTGAAAGGGAAAACTCTCGTTTCCCTTGGTTTCTGGGTCACAAAATGCTCAAAAATACACTGTTTCAGGCCAAATCAGAAACACAAGAAAGGTATAAATAGAGGGATGCTTTGATAGGGTACTAAAGACTATCACAAGGATCAATCAAATCATTTGTGGATCTAGTTTAGATCATAGACAAGTCCAACCACTGGCTCAAAGCAGCAACTTTTTACTTTGCAGTTCAAAGTTGCTGTCAAGTCTATGAAGTAAACAAATGACGGAAACACAAATGAAATAAATAAACAAGTTCTTCCCCAGCGGAGTCGCCAATTTGTTGTGGGGAAAAATGCCTATTTAGGACGATCCTATCCACCTAAGGTGTGACAACGTCTTAGCAACAAACGAATACAGCTATTATGATTTCTTCCTTTATGAAATGTGAAAGAGGGGAGATTGGCAGACTTACCGTTGTCTTCCGGTTGTCCCTCGATCTAGATCCTCTTTCCCTTTGTGTGTCTATAGCTACTCGCCTCCTCGCTTGCTCAAGAGAACAGCTACTTGAATCCCACGAGGTCACAAGAGAACAGCTACCTGTGACAAGAGAACATCTACTTGCGACAAATGAAGCACACAATACAAAGGCAAATATACATATTCATAAATGATTCAGGATTAGAAGTAAATCAAATACACTAATGCAATCATACAAAATACACCAGCATATATGAAAGAATCAAGATAGCTTTATTGAAAGTAACAGGGTTCAGGAAGAGATACAACCCATAGGGCTCCAATCCAGCATCTCCTTCCCAGCAGAATGGAATTCCCTCTTCAGCTCCCTTCAAAGCATAAACACCCAATGTATCCAGCCACAAACCAACAGCAATTCTTTACATTCACAAAATTCCAGCCTCCCTAGACCTCATGAGAGAGATCTATATATAGGAGTTTTGGAGAGAGGATGAGTCAACTTGAGGCTGGCATGAAGCTGACTAGTGTCCTCTCCCACTTCAGTTCTTGAGTCCACTTGGAGGTTCTTGCTTCCACTTGGAGATTTGGAACCTCTTACTCATCACCAGTCGAATTCCCTGATCCAGGTGTCATTTTGGAAGCTTCCTGGGCATTGACACCTTGAGAAATGACTCTGCCACTTGTCCAAACTCGCTCAGCGCAGGTAGCCTTCTTTGCAGTTGACATTCAACGCAGGTAGACAGTGGAGCAGTTGACATTCAGCGCAGATGCTCAGTGGAGCCGTTGACATGATCCAGAATTGCCTTGTTTTTGAGTGTTTTCAGGTGGAGAACTTTTGTGAATTGCTGTGGTTACTTGGCCTTGTTCCTCTAGGGGTAGGAACAACATGTTTAGGGACTTTGGATCCCTTGATTATTGACATTTCATGCTCAGTGATGCAAGGCACAAAAATGTCTATAACACATGTGTTGTACTTAATGGCAACCCTCTTGTAGCAGAACAACTCACTTATATATAGCTAGATGAATCTACAGAAGAGATATCAGATGTGACAGAATACATGAGATGCAGGGCAGCTCAAAGGAATGAAGTTCAGATGTAATGTACAATGGCAACTCATTAAAATGACAGTTCTTAGTATGGAAAGTTAGCTTTGCCATCAAGTCCAAAGGGGGAGATTGTTGGCATTATCATACAGTTGTTTTCCTTGATTGCAACTTACTAAGATGATAGATTACATTTCAGTCCCACAGAATGAAGAAAAAGGGATATACACAGGTTACCCTTGATAAAGCCGCGTATACACGTGGGTTAGCCGACCAAAAGGTGCGTATACGTATACACAGACTTTCATGCAAGGGAAGGCACGTACATTAGGTTTTGGTCCGTGGTATTTGGACCACAATATTGTGATCCATGGTATTGGTCCAAGGTATCTTGTCCGACGTGTTGATCCCAAGTATTTGGTCCAAGGTTTTGGTTCTAAGTGGTTTTGGACCATGGTATTGAGTAAGGCCTACGACTATAAAAGGAGGAGAAGATCATTAGGCAAAGGGATGGAGAAAGCCTTGAATATCCGATGAAGTATGAGATCTAGTATGCAAGTTATGGGTTCATAATGCTTTGCTTGATCTGAGCTAAGGAGGAATCTCACCGGTTGATGGAGAACAAGATCTAAGGATAGATTGGGATCTAATGGCTTGGAATGAATCATCTCAATATGGTTTGATAACACTTATTCTAGATCTATATACTAACCCATGTAATGTTCTGTAAATATTATGATCTGGGTATAGCTCAAGTTTGGAATAGCTACAAATCATGAATGAATATTTACAGATGTATACGCTAGTTGACTATGATAAAAGCGCATACTTACACAGGTTAGATACATCTAAGTAGCATATACCATATGAACTATGATGTTTGAAGTTACAGGTGGTTCTGGTTGTTGATGAGTTCTGATGATTGTTTACTGGTGTCAGTATTCTACATATTCAGTTTGGTTGATTGTGTTTAGCTTCAGTGTTGATGGATGAGATCTAATAATGGATCAGGATCACAATGACTTATATTTATGTGATCTGATGGACTATATCTAGTTGCTAACACACATATTATCCTTGTATATGTAATGATCTGGGTATATTTGAAGTCAGGAAGTGTAGCGAAGTTATAAGTAAGTAATTAATGACATATACGCTGGTTCGCTTTAGTGAAGTTGCGTATACACACTGGTTCGCTTTAGTGAAGTTGCGTATACACACTGGTTCGGCTCTTACAAGTAGCATATGCACTCTGATGCATGATTTTGATGATACAGTTAGATCTGAACATTGTTGCAAAGTTCTATGTTCTGCTCTATGTTTTGGTGACTGCTGATTGTTGACAGGGTTTCAGTGATTCAGTATTGGGTGATTCAGAGTTTGATGATGCC
This sequence comes from Pinus tabuliformis, assembly GCA_031772625.1. Classification (NCBI taxonomy): domain Eukaryota; kingdom Viridiplantae; phylum Streptophyta; class Pinopsida; order Pinales; family Pinaceae; genus Pinus; species Pinus tabuliformis. The sequence continues at coordinate 979,001,616 of CM062805.1, read as the reverse complement.
AGTGTTGATTGATTATGTGCTTCAATGATATTGATGGCTCCAATATGAAAATTGGATGAAACGTGGCCTTCAGATTATGTTGTGGTGCTTCAGGAGTATCTAGTCTGAAAATTATGAAACGTGGTACGTGGAGGAAGAAAGAGAAGGTTGTAGCCTTCTGTAGGTCGGAACCTACATACTAGTAAATCAGCTAGTACAAGAGCTAAAGGGGTTGTAGCTCCCTTCCAGTAGTAGCTGGGAAACGACTGAAGGTTGGAGCATTCACTAGGCCAGCGCCTACGTACTAGTAAAAGGATCAGCTAGTACAAAAGCTAAGGGGGTTGTAGCTCCCTTCCAGGAGAAGCTAGAAAACAAGAGAAGGTTGTAGCCTTCTGCAGGTAGAAGCCTGCATACTGGTATAAGACTACACCAGTACAGATCTATTGTAAAAGAAGTTTCTTATTAAAAGAAGATAGAGATGAATTGCAGTAGGTGGCTTTCACCCACATTGGGTTTCCACCTTACATCATGGTGTTCATGTGTGCTTCTTGTCTGTGATGATCTGTTCTATTTTACTGCACCTGTTTACTGTTCATATGGTTAATAAAGTTGTGATGTACTAACTAAAAATCAACATTTAATGGATTAACTGAATCATAGGTTTACAGGATATACGCTAGTTGCATTAGACACAGTTGCATGTACACGTAGGTTCCCTTAACTGAAGTAGCGTATATGAATCTGAGTATGGAAATGAAAAAGTTATTAATTTGATAACACTGATTCACCCCCCCGCTCTTAGTATTATTTCCAACAATTGGTATCAGAGCAGGTCCTTTGGTAGAAGCTTGATTGCTTGAAGGAGATCTGTAGAACAATGGGAAAGAAGCTTAATAAGAAAGCACCTAAGAAGAAGAAGACATATCAGAAGAACTATGATAGTGGGAGAATTGATTGGGGAATATGTGGAAGAAGCACTTCAGATTCAGAATCATTTTAGAATGAAGAGGAAAAAGCAAAAGAACTATCAGGTATGAATTTGTTATCCTCTGGTGATACATTTCTCCATCCATTTGAAGATGATGAAAGTGATAGTGAAACAACTGAATTTTCTCTTATGAGTGAGAAAGAAAGATATCAAATAGAGGCAGAATTTAAAAGGCTTACAGAAAAAATTAGAGATAAACAAGATCTATTGCACAAAAGGGAATGTATCTCCAAAGAAGAAGTTACCAAACTAAAAGCTCAACTAGAAGAAGGAAACAAGGTAAGGAAGCTATTCAAGGAAAAGGAAGATCAATGTCAAAGGTTGCAGGATGAAGTGACATCATTAAGAAATGAAGTAAATGAAAGGAGCACAACAATCAAGAAACTCAGAGAAAGATCCAGTTACTATGAAAGTCTTGAAGCTACAATCCTCTCACTAAAAGAAGATCTTGAAGAATCAAATAAGCAGAATAAAGAACTACTCCAAGCTCTTGGAAAACAAGAAAACGAAGTTCTTGAATTAAGACATCAATTGGAAGAAGGAAGAAAAGCTGAAGAAAACATGAAGAAGCAGTATCGTGAAAAGGAAGAGCAAATCCAGGTTGAGGTAAATATTCTAAAAGATAACTTAGAAGAAAAGGATAAGCTCTTACGATCTCAAGATAGTACTAAGATCTTGGATGATATTCTTAGTAGTCAAAGGTCTCCTGCTATCAAAACTAGTCTTGGTTTTCATGAATCTGTTGAAGGTGAATCTAGTTCACAAAATAAGACAAGGAACTCTAATGCACAATCTGAAATACTCAACAAGGAGATGAGAGGTAAATCCCATCAACAACCAAGGAAAGAAATTCTTCAAAGAAAATCTTTTACTCCTACGATGAATAATGTTGAATGTTATGTATGTCATAATCTTGGACATGTTGCAGCCAGATGCAAAAGTAGAATGGTTCAAGACCATCACACAGAAAGATCATCACGTTCCAGGTGCTTTAAGGGATATTATTTTTCTTGCAATTTGTTTGGTCACAAAGTCGTTGATTGCTACAGAAGACATATGAAACATGTAAGATGTTATGCATGTAACAAGCTGGGATATATAGCAAAGGAATGCAGGAACAAAGTACGGTTACGATACCAAAAGGAGAAAACATCATCACACTTGAAGATATGGAAGAAGAAGGAAGTACAGTAAAAAATATGTGGCATAGTACAATGTATAGACATAACAAACTCAGAGGAAGCTGAAAGTGTAAAACTTCAGTGTTCTCAATCTCATACGCAAGTTTCATAAAGAGAAGTCATGTATATATGCGAGTTAGACAGTGCACAGTCGTGTATATGTCAGTTTGAGAAAAGCAGTGGGACAGGCTCAGGAAAAGGGTCTGATATGATTCAGTCCATTATTTGCTTTGTTTGATAATGGTTACAATCTGCTGATGATGTTTGGAAATGTCTTGATACTATAAGATGTTTAGAAGTGTTTTGATCCTAACTTGATGAGGATGATGCCTTGATACTTCTTGCTGATATATGCATGATCAGATCTGACAGTAAACAAGATGGCACAGGTTCAGGGGGAGCATATACTTTTAATAATGCATTGTTGGCATTATGGTTAGTAGTCCTTGGTGATGATGCTTATATGGCTAAATGATACATCTTGCTATGATATGGTTATGAGTTGTCCATGATAAAATCTCATATGATTTTTGGGGTTACATAGTTGGTGTTCAGATCAGATTTGTGGTTGATTCTTTGATGATGCATATATGGTGCTTACATGGTGATCTTCATAAGGATAAGGAGAAGTACAAAGCTTGAATACACAATTTCATTAATTGATGCTGTTGACGACATATAATACAGTTATGATGTAGGATTCCTATTGTTCTTGGCACTCATGTCGATGAGGATTGTTGTTGTTGATGATATCAAGAAGTCTTAACAAAAGATCTTGAGCTCAAGATACATAGTGCTATATACAGTATGTTGGATACATGGATGATTAAGTTGCATTGTTGGAGACATGATGATGATGAGTTCTTATCTATATGATGATAGATTGATACTTACATATGTTGATTGATGCAGATGTTCCCAAGTGATGATACATGGATGATATATAAGATCATGAAGATCTTGATGATAAGATGGATATGGTGTTTTCCACATATGATATAATGTGAATGATTTGTATGTCATATACAGAATTCATTCATGGAAGGCTATGATAATGTTCAAAAGGATGAGTTGATATCTATATGCAGACATATCTTGTTACAGGTTGATGACTTCTACACTAATGGACATATACAGGTTGTTGGTCTAGATGTTGTTGATAGAATGGAGCAGATCATACAGTGTGTATGATAGTTGCTAATGACTATCATGGTATTGTTTAGATATTTGGTCTCTATTATAAATGTCATATATATCATTCAATGTAAATGTCATATCAAGACTCAGGATGTAATAGTTTGTCTCTATCTATTGTAGTCATTTGATGAATCCATTTTGGTCATATACCTCCACTATGCATAGGAAAGATGATGTAATATCTCAGTCATGTATAAACACTTGGTATATGGTGTATCCCCACTTGGTTGGGTGGATGAGTCAATATTGGTATATCCCCACTTGGTTGGAAGATGGATGTATGTATGAGTCTTTGGTGATAGGAAGGTCATTTATGATGTATAGAGTCATGTTCTTCTTGTAGAACATCTTTTTGCAGACCTTGCTTACAGTCAGGGGGAGCATGAACAACACACTTCAGCAAAGCAGAGATTTCAACATGTACTCAGAGGGAGCATAAACAGATTCGCACACCTTGGCATATACAAGGGGGAAGCTCAATCAGAGATTTCAGTAGGTACTCAGGGGGAGTATGGACAATGGAATGTATATCAAGGAAGAGAATATCTTGGTCCACCCTTTGCCCTTGATGTCAAAGGGGGAGAGTGACTTGGTATGGTTATTGCTATCAAGTCCAAAGGGGGAGATTGTTGGCATTATGATGCATGTGTTGTACTTGATGGCAACCCTCTTGTAACAGAACAACTCACTTATATATAACTATATGAATCTACAGAAGAGATATCAGATGTGACAGAATACATGAGATGCAGGGCGGCTCAAAGGAAACAAGTTCAGATGTAATGTACAATGGAAACTCATTAAAATGATAGTTCTTAGTATGGCAAGTTAGCTTTGACATCAAGTCCAAAGGGGGCGATTGTTGGAATTATGATACAGGTGTTGTCCTTGATGGCAACTTACTAAGATGATAGATCACAATTCAGTATCACAGAATGAAGAAAAATGGATATACGTAGGTTCCCCTTGATAAAGCCGCATATGCACGCGGGTTAGCCAACCAAAAGGTGCGTATACGTATACACGCACTTTCATGCAAGGGAAGGCGCATACATTGGGTTTTGGTCCGTGGTATTTGGACCATGGTATTGTGATCCATGGTATTAGTCCAAGGTATCTTGTCCGATGTGTTGATCCCAGGTATTTGGTCCAAGGTTTTGGTTCTAAGTGGTTTTGGACCATGGTATTAAGTAAGGCCTACGACTATAAAAGGAGGAGAAGATCATTAGGCAAAGGGATGGAGAAAGTCTTGAATATCTAATGATGTATGAGATCTAGTATGCAGGTTATGGTTTCATAATGCTTTTCTTGATCTGAGCTAAGGAGGAATCTCAGCGGTTGATGGAGAACAAGATCTAAGGATAGACTGGGATCTAATGGCTTGGAATGAATCATCTCAATATGGTTTGATAACGCTTATTCTAGATCTGTATACTGACGCATGTAATGTTCTGTAAATATTATGATCTGGGTATAGCTCAAGTTTGGAATAGCTATAAATCATGAAGGAATATTTACAAATGTATACGCTGGTTGACTATGATAAAAGCGTGTACATACGTAGGTTAGATACATCTAAGTAGCGTATACCATATGAACTATGATGTTTGAAGCTATAGGTGGTTCTGGTTGTTGATGAGTTCTGATGATTGTTTACTAGTGTCAGTATTTTGCATATTCGGTTTGGTTGATTGCGTTTAGCTTCAGTGTTGATGGATGAGATCTAATAATGGATCAGGATCATAATGACTTATCTTTATGTGATCTGATGGACTAGATCTCGTTGCTAACACACATATTATCCTTGTATATGTAATGATATAGGTATATCTAATGTCAGAAAGTGTAACGAAGTTATCAGTAAGTAATTAATGACATGTACGCTGGTTCGCTTTAGTGAAGTTGTGTATACATGCTGGTTCGGCTCTTCCAAGTAGCATATGCACTCTGATGCATGATTTTAATGATACAATTAGATCTGAACATTGTTGCAAAGTTCTGTGTTCTGCTCTGTGTTTTGGTGACTGCAGATTGTTGACAGGGTTTCAGTGATTCAGTATTGGGTGATTCAGAGATTGATGATGCTAGTGTTGATTGATTATATGCTTCAATGATATTGATGGGTCCAATATGAAAATTGGATGAAACGTGGCCTTCAGATTATTTTGTGGTGCTTCAGGAGTATCTGATCTGAAAATTATGAAATGTGGTACCTGGAGGAAGACAGAGGAGGTTGTAGCCTTCTGTGGGTCGGCACGTACGTACTAGTACATCAGCTAGTACAAGAGCTAAGGGGGTTGTAGCTCCCTTCCAGTAGTAGCTAGAAAACGAGTGAAGGTTGGAGCATTCAGTAGGCCGGCGCCTACGTACTAGTAAAAGGATCAGTTAGTACAAAAGCTAAGGGGGTTGTAGCTCCCTTCCAGGAGAAGCTGGAAAACGAGAGAAGGTTGTAGCCTTTTGTAGGTAGAAGCCCGTGTACTGGTATAAGACTGCACCAGTACAGATCTATTATAAAAGAAGTTTCTTATTAAAAGAAGATAGAAACGAATTGTAGCATGTGGTTTTCACCCACATTGGGTTTCCACCTTACATCATGGTGTTCATGTGTGGTTCTTGTGTGTGGTGATCTTTTTTGTTTTACTGCACTTGTTTACTGTTCATATGGTTAATAAAGTTCTGATGCACTAACTAAAGATCAACATTTAATGGATTAACTGAATCATAAGTTTACAGGATATACGCTAGTTGCATTAGACACAGTTGCGTGTACACGTGGGTTCGCTTAACTGAAGTAGCATATATGAATCTGAGCATGGAAATGAAAAAGTTATTAATTTGATAATACTGATTCACCCCTCCCCCCCCCCCCCCCCCCCCCCCCCCCCCCCCCCCCCCCCTCTCAGTGTTATTTCCAACAGCCTGACCATAATGAACCATGGAAAACCACAATTAGCCATAGTCAGCCACAATCAATCATAGTCAACCATGATCATCCATGGTTAATTATAGTAAACTATGGTCACCTTGGTTGACTATGGTTGACTATAGTTGATTATGATTGACCATCCTCACTATGGTCAACTATGTTTTACCATGCTCATTATGGTAGATTATGGTTGACCATGTTCACTATGGTCAACTATGGACACTATAGGCAACTATGGTCATCATGGTCAACCATAATTGACTATGGTCACCATGGCCAACCATATTCATCCAATTTTATGGTAAACCATAGTCAACTGTGGTCATCTCTGGTCAACCATAGTCACAATAGTCACCCATGGTTAATCATGGGAAACCATTGTCGACTATAGTCAGAAAAGGTCAACAATGGGAAAAATGGTCAACCATCATCAACACGGCCAACCATAGTCAACAAACGACAACCATGGACAACCATTTTCAACCATACTCTACATGGTGAACCAAGATTAGCCATAGTCAATCATGGTCTCTATCAACCATAGTCTACTAATCCTTCCCATGTTTGTCGATCATCAACAATCATAGACACATTAATAAAATGGTTGATATACATCGATTGGCATGATTTTCCACCTTACATATGCCAATTGGTGACATTAGTTTTAAAAGGTGGAAAATGATGCTAATTGACCAACTTTATTAATGTGAATGTGCTAATCCTTAGTGATATGAATAGAGAATGTTGGTTGTGTCAATGATGCAATAAATCTATATAATAATTACAACATAGTAGATTTGATAGTCAATAATTTCCATATATGGGATAATGTTAATGTAACTAATATAATAATAATAGCATCAACAAATTGATTTTAAGGTTACAATTAAGTTAGACAACAAATTGTATGAGACCCCTTATTTGTGGGACAATGCCTCCTTGTAAAGATTTAACTCCTAAAATTTACAAAGTTGTCTCACGGGTCTAGCCCAAGTGATTGAACCATTCTCTCCACCCAAATTCAATTCTTATAAAGTGACATGTTGGCTCGATGTGATAAGACTTTAAGAGTAGGCACCCCTTGAGATAGAGGTCCAAGCAAGTGAAATTTGGGATATCTCGTATCTTACTAAGCCATAAGTTATTGGTATAGCGAGCTTGCAGGTTATTGAATATACTCTTAATGTTATATAGAAAGAACCAAAAATTTTATTCAAAACCTTGAGCAAATTACTTCTTTTTTTTTTCTCGTTAAGACTATGCTATTCTATTATGTACATAAACAGGAAAACAGTTACAGTCATGCGGTCATGTTGCCAGGGGCCAAGAATGGCACTTTGGACTGACAGTAATCAGAAAAACCTCCCACACCTGTGCCACAGCATCAAGACAAATCACCCACGCAGGGGCCCTAACACGTAGACAAGTCACCCGCGCAGGGGCATCACCACTGAGACAAATCACCCATGCAGGGGTATCACCACTGAGAAAAACCACCCACGCAGGGGCGCCACCACTGAGATAGATCACCCACACAGGGGCGGTAAACCGATGAGGAGCAGTAAGATCGAAAATTGACCTCCCACGCAGGGGCACAAAAAAGAAAAAGAAGACTATCATATGGAGCCCTTGCATGGGCATTGACAAACATTGAACATGAAAATTCTCGAACCAAACAGAAACAACTACAGTATCCAGAGGGCCATGGTAGCAAACGAAGCAAAACATAAGAGAACCTGAGCAGCGTTTGAAGGGGAGAACCAGAGCGAACAGACTACTATTTGTCTGGTTCCTCCTCGATGATCCAGCACATACCTTCCAGGAGAGGGTCCCATGCGGCTTTGTCCTTCTCTGGCGGAGGTGCTGCCTGGGTCGATGGCGGAGGTGCTGCCTGGGTCGAAGGTGGAATGTCAGCATGCTCTGGGCGGGCCTCTGGCAAACCCTCAACATCCCCAAAGCTTCCAGCTTGGTGCAGCGTTGTGCTGGGCTGTTTCTCGCCCTCTTCCTTCGGTTCTTCAATAAAAAGGACCGAGACATGGGCGTTGATGCGAGAATTGCCCTGAGAATTGTTGAAGGAGAAGACTGTGGTTCCAAACGCAGGTAGCGGAGCTGAATCCGGATCTGGATTGCTGGTGAACAGGAAGTGGCTCGACTGGATGGGATTATCCTCGGCAACTTGGTGGCATAGACATCTACAGCAACGGGAGGGGGGAATTGCCACTGAGGGGCGAGAGGACCTGCCTCTTCTAGTGCCTCGACGGTTGAGGAGGCGCTATTGGGGCTTGACCATGTTTCCACTATTGGCAGGAAAACGAAACAGAGCCAGATAAGAGGAGTCAGAGAAATTGAGACCTGAAACCACCCTCTCAGACCTGAAACCACTGTCACTTGCCAAAGGGGCGACGTGAGCTCCAGCTCTGTGAGCCGTCGACCATAAGCCCACTCCCGAAATCTGAACTCGACCCAACACCTTACATTACCATGCCTCACCATTCTTATGCTCCTCTGCTCTTCCTCGAGCTCCACAAGCCATAACTGCGCTCTGAATGCCCGATTGAAACCTGGACAGGGCAATGAATTGCCGTCCCTTATCGTCCCTGCACCCACGCTTGAGCTCCATGGCAGCGGATCGCAGTAAATGTGCGTCTTATGCTTGGGGCTGCCCATGGTGACCATGTGGCATCACCTTCTCCGCTGTCGTGTCACCCGCATCCGGGGAGGCAACATCGCTTTGGACCAGCCTATCAAAGTCCTGAGCCTGGGCATTATCTGGTATAATGGCCGATGTTCCTGTGAGGAGATTATGATCCTTATCTGCTCCTATGTTAGCTAAGAGGTCAGCGACCTTGTTTCCTTCTCTTTTTGTGTGGATGAAGGTGATGGCCCTGTTGCTGCGGAGAGCTTGTTCAATGGCTTCTAGTCTGGCTGCGAGTCTCCAGCTGTTTGTGATTTTTTTCGCTTGTGAGCCATTCTGCAGTCTCTTGGCCATGTTTATTAGAATCTGGGAGTCTCCTTCCACAATCAAGGGTTGAAGATTGAGGTTCCAAGCGAGAAGGAGTCCTTGCCATAGTCCTTCAATCTCCGCCGAGTTGTTGGTGTCCCAACCCAAGGATCCGAAGTATATCTGCAGGGGAGTGCCTTCGTGATTCCTAAGGATACCTCCAAAACCTGCCTTTCCAGGGTTACCTTTGGAAGCCCCGTCAAAGTTGAGCTTATAAGAGTGTTTAGGAGGGGCGATCCAAGAGCCTCTGATTGTACTGCTGCTTGTGGAGGAGCTGTTCTTGTGTTGGGTCTGAGGTAGGAGCAATTGCCAGTTGCTTAGAATGCCTTTTTCGACATCTAGGGATGGAAGATCTTCCGGGGTCCAAGAGTGGAGCAGCAGCGTCTCATTGAGGTTCCCACATAGTCTGGTCCATATGTCTTCAATCCTTGAGCTTTGATTTTTGAATATACGTTTATTCCTTTCCTTCCATATCCCCCATAAGATGAGTCCAGGGAGCAGGTTCCACAAGCAGTTGAGAAGCTCGCTCTTGTAAGGATTCTGCGGCCAATGTCTTAGGGAGTCGGTTATATCGTTCTTTGTTCTGCATATTTTTTGACATCTGAAGCTAGCCTTTTCCCATAGTAGATTGGCTAGGGGGCAGGAGTCCAAGAGGTGTTGGAGCGTTTCCTCATTTTGATTGCAATTGGGACACATCGATGGACCATGAAAATTTCTTCTTCTTAGTTTGTCCCAAGTGAGGATTCTTTTGTGACTAACCAGCCATAGGAAGTAAGAGACTTTGGGCCAGGAACCAAGACCCCATATTTTGCTCTAGATTGGATCAGAGGGGTTGTTGCTGTTGCAAACTATCTTGTAGGCTTATGAAGTGGAAAAGTCACCTTTTGGTCGGTATCCCCATCTTAGGATGTCATTGCCTTCGTAGTGTCTGATTCTTCTTTTTTCAAGCTCCTTCTCCAATTCCCCTATATCCTGTAGGTTTGTGAAGTTGATTAACTGATTACCCTGTTTCCATTTCCTGAATCCGTGCTCCGTTTCTTGCATCCAGAAGTGATGGATCTTTTCTTGCTGCTGCTCCAGCCTTACAAGATCCAGAGGAGAATGAAGAATGTGGGTAAGCTTTGGCAGCTGGTTCCATGCATCTGTCCAAAATCTAGCCGTTTTGCCATCCCTGACCTCCCAAAAACTGTGCTGCTGTATTAGCTGGAAGTGTTGTTTGGCCGCGTTCCAAATTAGCGATCCTTTTTCCGTGGGGGTGAACCGGACGAGCTCCTCCTGAGGTCGATTATTAGCATATTTAGCTGTCCAAATTTTTGCCCAGGGTTTTTCTGGATTGGTGATCCAGTGCCACCATATTTTGGCACTCATGATGGAGTTACTATGCTCCGGGTCTCTTAGACCAATACCCCCTTTATCTTTTGGTTGGCAAACTGTGGTCCATTTGACTAACGCCCATTTGCGATTAGTTGCCAAACCTCCCCATAGAAAGCTACGCTGAATGTTCCTGATACTTTTTAAGACCCATTTGGGTGTAGCAAGGATTGAAAAAAGGTATAGGGGTATTGCCTGAAGAACTGACTTAATGAGCACAACCCGGCTGGCCAGGTTGAGAGATCTGTGCGTCCAAAGATTGAGACGAGACTCAAGCTTCTCAATGAGTGTACGCCAAGAGGAGTGCTTTATAGCTGAGGTAGTGAGGGGGGCTCCTAGGTATTTAGAGGGAAGGGAGGCCGTGGGAAAGCCAAGGATTCGGGTAACTGCCAATTTAACAGGAGGAGGCGTGTGAAAGAAGAGTATCTGCGATTTGGTACAGTTAACATCAGTGCCAGACGCTTCAGCAAAGTCATTGAACATGGATTTGAGGCAAGCGGCTTCCTGGACCGAGGGGTATCCAAACAGCATGGTGTCATCAAGAAACTGCTGATGAGATGAGGCAGGGGTATTGTGAATTGAAAGACCTTTGAGGAGGCCGGAATGGAGAGCTTGCTTAATGTGACGGCCAAGCCCTTCTGCCATTAGAACAAAGAGGAAGGGGGATAGGGGATCCCCTTGCCTAATTCCTCTTGATGGCTTGAAGGGTCGGGAAGGGATTCCATTCACAAGGATGGAGAATTGAGTGGAATTAATTAAGTTCATGATCCAGCGAATCCACATAGTGCTAAAACCAAAAGCCTTTAGCATTTGCTGAATGAAAGTCCAGCTGAGTTTATCAAAAGCCTTAGAAAGATCTAGCTTAAGAAGCATACCTGCCTGTTTTGATTGTTTGAGGGAGTGTATAATCTCGTGCGTGAGGAGTATACCGTCCATGATCTGTCTTCCTTCCACGTAACCCGACTGTTCCGGAGATATGAGCAACGGGAGCAGTGGCTTCAGCCGGTTAGCCACCACTTTAGATATGACTTTGTAAATGACATTACAAAGTGCAATCGGCCTGAATTTGTCGGGAGTAATTGAGTCCTCCTCTTTGGGGATGAGGGCAATGAAGGTGGTATTGAGAGAAGGCAGCAGCCAGTGGAGAGCTCTCGATTCTTCAATGATTTGCCAGACTTCCTGTTTTATCAACTCCCAGAAGGTGTGAAAGAACATAGTGGTAAATCCATCCGGTCTGGGGGCTTTTCCTTCCTTAAGCTGGGACATTGCCTCATCCACCTCTTGAGGCTGAATCGGTCGGAGGAGAAGCTCATTGTGTTCCTCCGTAATGATCCTTGGCACATTGTTGGTGATTCTTTCAATTGCCTGACGTCTGTCTCCTTCCGGCTCTTGAAGGATCTGGTTGAAGTGATTGCGAAATTCTTCCTCGATTTCCTCATGCATTTCTACCTTCACCCCTCCTTGCTTTTGGATAAACGGGATGCTATTGTGCATTCTTCTCTGAATGGTGGTTCTGTGGAAGAATTTGGTGTTGCGTTCTCCCTCCTTCAACCATCTTATTCTGGATTTTTGCTTCCAGTAGACTTCCTCCTGCTTCTGCCTTTCCTCGATCTGTCTGTGGATACGTCGTTCCTGTTCCAAGGTCCCTTCAGTGTGTCCCTCTGTGGATATTCTTTGTTGGAGATCCATCAGTTCCCGATTGAGATCTTGCTGCGCTTTGAAAATATCTCCAAAGGTTTCTCTGTTCCAGCGTTTTAGGTGGTTTTTAAGGAACCGGAGCTTCTGTTGGAATTTATACATCTTTGACCCGTCTGGGGGAATAAAAGATGTCCATGTGGTTTTGACAAAGTCTTTGAACTCAGGATGCGTGAGCCAGAATCCTTCGAAGCGGAAGGGTCTTCGAGTCTGATCGCCAGGTCGTTGCCATTGGAGGACTATCGGCCAATGGTCCGAGCCGGTATGTGGAAGAATTGCAGCTGTGATGTCACCTCCAAGGTGGATCGCATTATCTGAGATGAGGAAGCGATCTAGTTTGGATGCGATTTGGTGTTTTCCGGCTCTGCGATTGCTCCATGTGAAGGTACCATTGCAAAAAGGCAGGTCTATGAGGGAGGCGTTTTGAATGAAGTTCTTGAAATGGATGTCTTCTTGTTCCATTCTATATCTCCCCCCAATCTTCTCCTCTAGCTTGGTGATCATATTAAAATCCCCTCCGATGATCCAGAGTGGGTGCCTCCTGTTATTGTTCAATGCCTCTATGGTGTCTAGAAGCGCAATTTTGCTTCCTGTATCCTGTGGGAAATAAACATTTGAGAGATTTCCATGGACATTCGTACCCAAAATGTGGAAGGCTGCCTGTATGAGGTGATGCGAAGCGTGGAAATCTGAGAGATTTAACGCTTGAGTATTCCATGCAATGGCCAACCCCCCTGACGCTCCAGATGCATCGCCTACTACTGAACGACATCCTGGCCAAGCTTTTGTGAGAATGCTACCTAGTGTAGATCCATTACATTTGGTTCCCTGGAGTAAGCATATTTGCGGCTTTTCCATTTTAATCATGTTTTTTAACATTCTAAGTTTCCCTGGGCTATTGAGCCCTCTTAAGTTCCATGATACCAGCTTCATGGTTCAACTATTTGCAGAGGGTTTATAGTACTTTGTCAATTTCGCATACCTGCCTGAGTCTACCAGGAGTTTCCCAATCTCGATCGTTCTCTGTAGATCTGTTCTTCGTCCTCTCTTTTTGGTTTCTTTTGGGGGATGGCTTCCATCCCACTGGCTTCCTGGTTGAATCCCTAGTTGCTGCTGCTGGTAAGCTCTCGAGATAACCACCTCCAGCTTGTTGAGTTGGGTTTCAGTTATGCTATCATATGCTTTCGTTTTGCATGCTAGTTCCAGTTCCAGAATGTCTAGGCCATGCAGGTCTATGCTTTCTGGTTCTTCTTCCATCGGTTGCACCTGGGTGCCTTCTGCCCCTTTTTTCTCTGAGCTAGAGGGAGGGTCTAGCTTTCCATCAATTTCCATATCCTTTTCTTTCTCTGTTGGTTCTTTCCTATCTCCTGAGGGGAAATCATGGAGGATTATGGGGGTTTGGCGTTTGGGGGAAGAAGCTGGGGGAGGGGGGGGGGGAGAGGATGAGGGATGGGAAGGGTTAGACTCAGAGATAGGGGGAAGATCATCAGAGGATTGAGCTAGGATTTCGAAACTGTTCTTAGAAGCTTGGCCAAAAGTGTTGTTTTGCTGGGGCTTGAGCCCATTAGAAGGTTTCTTGTGCGCTCGTCTACGGCTTGGGGCTTTGGTGAAGCCATCCTGGGAAGCAGAAGCTAAAGGATCAGGTGAGGTGGCTTTGGTGTTCAGGGGACAGTCACGGAAAAGATGCCCAAGAGCATGGCATCTTCTGCACCGGAAGGGTACATGCTCATAGTCCAAGGGTTGAGTCCACTCTTCGTCACGGTGGGAGAGACTTACCGATTCTGGTAATGCTTCATTCAGTCGCATGAAGACGCAGATGCGAGCGTAGGAAATGAATCTGCGCAGCTTGGTCTCTTCTGCAGTCCTGATGTACTCCCCTAGCCCATTTCCTATGTTCTTGAGTACGTCCTCGTCCCAATATTCATCTGGAAGACCATACATTCTGATCCACACTGGCGCCCATGTGAGATCTTCCTTATCCGGATTGAATCTCGGTATCCAATCTCTCATATACAAGCCCGCAGCGTTGAAGAAGTGAGGCCCTGTTCCCAGTACCCTGAGTTTGTCCTCAATATAGTAAAAAATAATTGTGAAGAAGCCCTTCGGCCCTAGCTGCAGGGTGACGTCTCCTTTTGGCTTCCATTTCGCTGCGATCCACCCATATAGGGCTCTTTCCGTGGGCCAAAACCCTATAAACTTCCCAATAATGGCATGATCCCTCATGAACTCGATTCGTGCATCTATCTTGTCTCCAGGTAGCTCTATTCGTGGCCTTTCCGTGGCTATTGGCTTGCATGTTGTTGAGGATACTTTTGGTGTTTCCTCCGGATTTTTCCCCCCGTCTTGAGTGACGCTGGCTGGGTCCTTTCGTGCTCTTGTTTTCTTGTTACCTTGCTGCTGCCCGTTCCCATTGTTCAAGATCTCCCTGTCAACTGATCCGAATAGGAACGCCTACTCCGGATCATGCTGCATTGGGGAGGGCTCTGACGACCCCCCCCCCCGGAGTATTTTCCATAGAGCCGCTCTAATGCTCTGTCGTTCTGCTACGCGCCAGTGGATTTGGTCTGGTTTGTGAGCAGGGCCAGAGCTGTACTGTCTGCGCCGTTGATGCTTTCGCAGAAACCCTAATCGCTACGGCTGCCGAGAGCGCTGTCTCAAACCCTTGAGCAAATTACTTCAACAAATCACTAAATTACTATAATTTTATAAATTTACAAAATTATACATATTTTTAAATTTAAATTTATTATTTATATATATATATATATTCAAATATATTTTTTTTAATTTAAATTTATTATTTTTAATGATTTATGTATCCAACCTAAGTAAGAAGAAGATTAATAGCGACGAGTTGGTAAGGCGGTACTTCGTACTAAAGGTCATGAGTTCAACTCTCCCGGACTAACCCGGTGCTGTGGAGAGGGGCGGGTGCAGCTCCCAGTGGTTATAGAGGTAGAGGTTAGAATCGACCCCGGGCAGAATCGACCGCGTCTAACGCGAGTCACGAGACAGAGGTAGCGGTTAGAATCGACCCCGGGCAGAATCGACCGCAGCTAACTCGAGTCACGAGACTGCCCCTGTTACCAATTCCACTGTATAAAAAAAAAAAAAAAGAGTAAAAAAAAGATTAATAAAGTTGCTACTTTGTACCTCATATTGATTAGAAGCAATTCACATGTTCTTTTCTTTTTCTAGTTTTAAGAAATTCAAGATATATCAGATAGATGTCAAATCTTACCTTTTAAATGGAGAATTTAAAGAAGAAGTCTACGTTGAACAACTTGATTTGCTACTTTGTACCTCATATTTATTGCCCGTAAAATTTGAATCCCATTTAGTTTTGTAGAGTTGCGTTGCGGTGAGTAACCCTTTCATTATGCAGCGATCAGTGGAGTGGAGATGAATATATGCAAGGAAAAAGCACCGTTTCGACAAGCTGGGTTTGATATTCCTAGGTATACGTGGAGTGTTGATCTGAGTGACAGCGAAATAATGGCAGTGGCACTTGCAGAAAAGGCTGTCAAAATTGATCAAATAACGAAGTCCCTGCAGGATGCAGATACGTCTTAACTGTAACTGAAAAGCGAACGAATACCTGGATGTCACATGCATCTAATTCCAGCCTCTTCCGAAGACTGAGTGCCAGCTGTGAATGGTATATTCAGATTGGCTCTCACAGGCGGCCAGTGAGACGATTGCAAGGACATACGATTTATTCACTCGGATGCAACTGCACGTTGCGTATTCTTCCCTTCAAAGTATGGGCCCCAAAGAGCAGCACTATGTGTCAAAATCTCAAGCACAGTCAGAGCAGTGCTATTCGTTTGAATTATACATGGTGTTTAATATGCAGTTGTCTATAACGCGACTTTTTGAAAACTTTTCAGGTTGGTTTTTCAGTGAAAATCCGGCAGCAATTTATTGGAATCACAAGTTTGATAGCTAGTTTCTGCACAATCAAAGCGTCCCAGTGGTTTTCAGGGTGCTGAATCCGAATATGCAGTTAAAAAACCATTTTAACTGCAACAAATTATGATTTAATCTCAATTTCTTCCGTTGGATTCCGTCACCGGAATCTCCAAAAAGTCTCATTATAAACAACTCCATTTAATATTTGTCATAAATTCGTGAAGATCACATGTTTTTGTTGTGATAGAAAGGTTTGGTATGATTTTGAATTTAAGTGATGGAAAATGTATTTTTAAATATATAAATAAATTTAGTAATTTAAATTTTAAAATATTTCAATTTTATAACTTACATTAGAATTTCAAAATATATATTACATTTCAAATAAATTGATTAGAAAATATGTTGGAAAAAACATAAAAATATTTTGTTGATGCTCAAAGAAACTAGTGCTTATAATTAAAAACTTAATAAATAAAAAAATTAATGCTTTTACAAAATTACTTTGTAAATTTATTAAATTATTATTAGCCAAATACAAAATCAAAAATAAAAAGAGGGCAACCTTCTCATCCAAATAGAAAATAAAAAATGAAAGCAAAACCAATTTATTAAACTAAAAATAATCATGGGGAGAAAGACTAAACACAATGTACTAAGTGAAATCCAAACAAATATTTATATCAAATTTTCAACTCCTTGGTATTAAGATTATTGTTGAAATCATATAAAATCTCAAAATACATTAAAAAAAACAATATAGGTAGGAAAGAAATACAAATTATTTTTCCAACCTATGATTTCACTCTCCAATGATAAATAATTCTCAATTTCTATTTCCATAATGGTTAGCTTGAAGTTTTAATCTTTATTTTAATCATTTGTTTTTAAAATTAAGAATTCATATTATAATTATTATTATTTGTATTTGTATTTATGAAATTTTGCATTTTTCAATTAATAGATTCTTAAATTTACAAAATTAGTGAATCTGATTTTTATATATGAAAATGATTTTAGGAAACAATCACTACAACATTGAAGTAAACCTAACAAATAAAAACAAGACAAAATTTGAGAAAGAATGAAAATAAGTGGTTGAACATTCTTGCTCCATAAAACCCTGATTTATAATGTTCCATCAAACCCCAACTTGCAACACATATGTATATTATTTTGATTTTAAGTTCAAAGCCTTATATCATTGCTTAATAAAAATGAAACATAGTTAATGTTTATATGAGAAAGAAGGAAAATAAGTGGTTGCACATTCTTGCTCCATAAAACCCTGATTTGCAATGTTCCATCAAACCCCAACTTGCAACACATATGTATATTATTTTGATTTTAAGTTCAAAGCCTTATATCATTGCTTAATAAAAATGCAGCATAGTTAATTTTTATGTGAGAAAGAAGGAAAATAAGTGTTGCACATTCTTTCTCCATAAAACCTTGATTTGCAATGTTCCATCAAACCCCAACTTATGTATATTATTTTGATTTTAAGTTCAAAGCCTTATATCATTGCTTAATAAAAATGCAACATAGTTAATTTTAATGTGAGAAAGAAGGAAAAGAAGTGGTTGCACATTCTTGCTCCATAAAACCCTGATTTGCAATGTTCCATCAAACCCCAACTTGCAACACATATGTATATTATTTTGATTTTAAGTTGAAAGCCTTATATCATTGCTTAATAAAAATGCAACATCGTTAATTTTTATGTGGGAAATCAAATATTTCTCAAGTAGTTGAGTGTTAATTGAATATCTTTTTTGTATGTCAAATTCATTATTCTTATGAATAAGAAAACTTCAGGAATTTGAATTTATCTTAAAATGTAAGACAAAATCTTATTAATTCTTAAAATTATAATTTTAAAAGCATACTAATTCTTACTAAGGAGTTAATATAGTTTTTAGAAAATTTTGATAGCTTTTACATTAAAATATTTTTGTGCTATATAATTCTACTAAAATATTATATAAGAACGAAATTTGGTTAATATTGTTTTGGAATAAACATGAAAACTTAGCCCATAGGCAAAATTCATACCATAATTTTTTATTTTTTTTTTATAAAAAAATATTTTTTTGGAGAGAAGTTCCTTTAAATATAGAGTTAACATGTTAGGAAGGTCAATATTGTTACAAATATTTTGAAATTGAAATTTAATATGGACATATGTAAGACATTCTAAAAGAAATTTATTTTCATCTTTGGCTTTTTTAGTATTACAAGGTCACCAATTTTTTCATCCCACAACATTTTAGGAACTATCTAACACCGTGTTTCACTATCGAGCTAGGTGATAGTTCATTTTACATTTTATTTTCTAATATTGATTTTCTCTTTTAGATGTAAAGAAAAGATACTTTTGATATTTTAAATTAATGTTAATGACTTTTTTATAATGTGTTAATATTTTCTTATCCTCCAATTATTTCTTATACCTTAATTTCTTCTCAAGTTTAAATGTGTTTATATTTTTAATAATATTAATATTTTGTAAAGTAATCTCATCAATTTTTTAGTAATTTAGCTAAAACTTGGTATCCTTATGTCAACCTCTCTTAAATTGTAGGTGGCTTTGATTGGAATTTAAAACCCTTTACTTTTCATATATAAATAAGATCATTTTTCATTAAGACATAATGGTTATGAATATTGAAGGATACATTCTAATTAGCGATGGTTATTGTAGCTCGTGGTGAATATCATCATCTACTCAATTGAGAAGAGGAGAAAAGTCCACAAAATACTAACTTAAACACTTTGAATGTTGTGCTCCCATTAATGGCGGTGTAGAAGGATGATCCAACACTCCCGGTGTGTTTCGTGGCATGTGTTTAAATCTAGCGATGTGTCTGTTTACTAACACCTGTGGGTTTTGGTGTAACGACAATCGTGATTCCAACAAGTGGTATCAGAGCCGAAGGTCTTGAGTTCGAAACACACCTGGCTCGCGTTGGGGGGGGAGATTGTTGTGCTCTCGTTAATGGTGGTGTAGAAGGATGATCCAACGCTCCCATGTGTTTCGTGGCATGTGCTTAAATCTAGCGATGTGTCTGTGTACTAACACCTGCGGGTTTTGGTGTAACGACAATCGTAACTCCAACATTGAACTCAAATTCCTAATATATAACAATATTTATTTATATATAAAACTAACCATTTTGTAATATGTAACTTTAACAATCTAATTTCGAATGTAACTATAAAATACATGTTCAAACCAAATTAACGCTAAATTCTAAACATATCCTTTTTCATGTGTTTGAAAAAACTTGTATTTAAACCAATTACATAAAGCTTTTTGAAATGGGTGGGTGTTTACATTCCCTATATATATCATATTTTTTTAATCAAATATACTATATGAATTTTTATCAAATATACCATAATTCATATATAAAAGAAGAGAGCTTATTTTTACTATTGAATTTTAAATTTTTTGAAGTAGAAATAATGAATAATTCATATATAAAAGAAGAGAGCTTATTTTTACTATTAAATTTTAAATTTTTTGAAGTAGAAATAATGAATAAAGTCAAGATTATAAAACCATTTAAAAAAACATGTTACTACCTTAGATAAATGATATACTTGAGTTTTTTCAACCTCATAAGTAGAGTTACTTTGACCTCATAACGTTACTCAAATATTCAGCACCCTGTCTCTTTTCACGCCCAAAAAGTAAAAGAATTGATCTTCCAGGACAGAACGCGTTTGGAGCTTGAGTGATACGGGCAACCTGCAAGGTAGACAAAGCTGGTTTTGTCAGCGATGCAAAAAAATCTCTATATGTTACAACAAATCAAATTTGGCAAATTTGGTTCATGAATTGTGAATGAGAAATTATTTTTTCAATGGCACAAATCATATACAGAGCAGTTTTATGGTACACATGGTTTTGTTGAGGATTGGATCACGAGACTTGTGGTTGAAGAAATATTTAGAGCAGTTTTTAAGTACATATAGTTTTGTCAAGGATTGGACCATGAGGTACATATAGTTTTGTCAAAGATTGGATCACCAGCCGTGTGGGGATTAAAGGGCTTCACCTAATAGTTGGACCACATCCTCCAATGCATCTTCTATTTTCTGGGGACCTGTAATTATAATTGACCATTCTTGTTTACCATTCAGGAAATGTAGGAACTACTTTAAATTTCTTATACTTCTTTTTATTTTCAAACAGCAGGAAAATTTGTCATAATTCAGTTCCGGCAGTGAGGACAATGATCTCTGGCTGCTAACTGCAATGCAGGTTGACTCATTACCGTTATTCAAGAAAAACCAAGCCACCTAAGTCTTAGCCATTAACTAATTTCCTTATTCAAAGAGAAAGACAATCTAAGTCTTGACCATTAGCCAATTTCCTCAAGTCATAAAAGACAAACTCTTAACCCCACAAAAACAATTTTACACATACTCAAATTCCAAAATAAAAAAATATATATTAATTTTAAGAAAAATGTAAAAAACATATTTTTTATTAATTATAAAAGTTATAAATTAGAAAATAATAAAATATTTTAAAATTTCTAATTTATTCAAATATATATATTAAAAATATAATTTAAATAATAAATACATATATATATATATATATATATCTTTTCATTGATGGTAAAAAATAAATAAAAAATAAAGGTATTTAAACTTGGACAATGTTAAATAAAAAGAGTTCGCTCTAATAGCTTGGAAGTTGAAATCACCTTTGGTGATTATAATCATTGTTTTATTTGTTTTATTAGTCCCTGCCATCTGGCAATGGGCAGGGACTATAGTAATCGAACAGCCTTGCTTTAGCATTAGTTTCAAGTTTTAGTCCTCTGTTATACGGTGATTATTACAAAGTTCTCAAACGCGCTGTGCCGGGATGTGCCGGGATAACCAAAGTCTTATTTGGAGCTGAAGCTTTTCCATCTTATTTGGCCTCTATCCGAGGCGGAAGAGGCTGGAGAATAGCCTAAATTGCTTTAGGTCTTGTTCATTATCACTGACCGTCAACGGTCTCATGTTAATGTTAACATTAATTTGTATTATCGGCACAATTGTTTGCAGGTTAGGCTAAGGTTTGCAGGTTAGGCTATTTGAGCATGTTACCGGGTGTTGTGCAGCAGGTGCTGCAGGTGTCCATGCATGGCGGGAGGTGTCATGAACCACTTCCTATGTCCTTGCCTACTGTGCCTCTGTACCCACCTTTGTCTCTGTGGGATCAACGGGCTATGCTTCCACTCCAGCTGGGAACTTGGATTCTGGTTTTCTCATCTTTGGTGCTGGATCAACAGAAGCAACTGCTTCATTCACTAAACCAACTGGATCTATAGGGGAATGGGATCACGATGACAATCATCAGAATGAGCAAGGCTAGAAGCTAGGTCCTTATCAGTTGAGAGTGCTTACCTTCGGTTCAGAGAAAAAAAAGAGCGAGGTCCTAGCCAGTGAAGAGCGAAGCCCTAGCCAGTTAAGTGCGAAGCCCTAACCAGCGTGCGAAGTGCTCTCTGTCGCATCTATCGGTTCAGAGAAAAAAGAGCAAAGCCCTCATGGTCCTTTTCTTCCGAACAACGGTAAAATCAGAAAGAATCAGTCTTATAGCATTTCAATTTTCTTTTCCTTTCATATATTGTCGAAAACAATTTGGATAGACAAGCTGGTGCTAATTGGTAGCCAGAAAATAGGGAAACAGAAGAATCACTTGCTTAATAGCATCCTTCGATGATGTAGAATCGACGTATATGTGCAATAGCAAAGCTTGAACCAGAGAAATGGATGGATCAGGAAAACTAGTGCCCGTGTATCCGTTGTGCAGAGTCTTGAACTTCTCCCAATGGTAACAGCATGAAAACAATGCATTGACGCTGAAAACTATCAACAGAACCAGGGTTGTTCCTAAAGGAAACCCCATGGTGGGCCTCGTGGTGTCTACGCGTCTATGCCCTCCCGCCGTTATGTCGTGTTCCATCACAATTTCCCAGAGACATTCAATGGAAGAAGTCGAATCTTGATTGCAATTTCAGACAGCAATTTTGCGCCCAATTTGACGGTTTCGCCAGATAGCAGCGGCTTTGCCCTATTAATAGACAAGACATCACAACTGCACGTTTGGACATCCAGCTGAAGTTTAGTAGTTTTAGACAAAATTTGAGCTGGATGGAAGGGTCAGGGCTCTGGCAAAGTACCAGTAAAGTAGACGCCCTGGGCCATGCAGGATGACGAGGCGCCGGGGTGAGTGAATTTATGTGAAAAAGGTAAATCCTAATCGTTTACATGTGATAATGGTGCGATGAGCTAATGTGCCTGAATCGTTCGAGCTGTCGCCCGGTCTTGTGCAATGCTTCGGCGTCGGCTCCGGCGCCAGTGAGCTGAATGTGACTCAACAGCTCGAGTATTTCCTGGTTCATCGTCAGATGTGTGAAGCGGATGAAGGGCATCACTTGGTTCAAACAAAGATACGCCGACTCGAGCTCCTGTCAAGGGCGCCTCTTGTCCTGCTACTAATTGCAGCCAAGTAAAAAGTGCCTCGAGTCGTTATTTTTCCGGAATCTCACGACTCTTTCCTTCTAAATGAAAATGCAGCTCAAAGAACACCCAACTGTGCTCAAAGGACACACAAATTTGATCTGTTGATTTCTTTCTGTGTGATAGGAAACTTAGAAAAGCTCTTACCTCTGAAATTTTTTTAAGCAGGGTTCGAAACTAGCTGTTGTTTCTATGTAACATTTCTCTATGCATTTTCCTGGCAAATTACGAGCTGAAAAAAAGAGAAGGACAAAGGAAATGAAAAGACAGTCAAGAAAGTCCCTGATATGAAGAATTCCTTCCTTTCTTTTCTTCGAGAAGACAGCAGAATGAAAACGCAGTTAAAAAATTTAGTTTAGTTGCTCCTCCTCAGAATCAACCAAATTATATTGCCATGCCAAATGTAGCATGCTGGACCATATCCAACCTGCAATTTCTGCTACGCGGTGACCATGTATAGTCTCGGATTTGCTAAAACAAACATATGGCATTTTCACTACGCAGAGGTACCTTTGTGGATTTGTTGAAACGAACAAATGGCAGTTTGACCGTGCATAGAACATTGAATTTCTTTTACTATTAAACTTCAATGCTATGATGACTAACTAACACTTTTTTAACTATGCACTGTTGCCATATGTTTCATTGTTAGCTTGTTTGCAAACTTCAACCATTAGATAAATATTCAAAAAATGGTTCAGATCGATCCCCACACTGTTCAAAGTTTGGTGCACACAAGACTATGCACTGAATTAATTCATTGCCACATTTAATTATTATTTTTTTATTTATTGCCACATTTAGTTAAATTTTTTTTAATTATGCGAAATTAAGCAATCACTTTATTTAATTTTTTAATTTATTGTCACATTTAATTTTATTTTTTTTAATTATGTGAAATTAAGCCATCACTTTATTTAGATGTCAACTATTTTTTGAAAATATTATTATGGATAGTTGGGTGTTGGTAATGTGAGCAATCTATGCTTATGACCTGTGTGTTTGAAAGCTTTTTTACAGCTTGGAAGTTACTGTGTCTTTTAAAACCCACCTCCTTTCTTTTACACAGGAACAAAATGAAACAGGAAGCGGACGACTGCATATGTGCAGGTCCTTGCATCCCATGACTTCTCGTTGTAATTAACTAGAACCCTAAGCTCTCGTCAGATTGGGTTTTGATATAATTTGTTTTTGATTTAATTTACCAAATTGTCTTGATTTTTTGGTTTGCTAGTTTGGTTTGCTAGCCTTCACTTTTCATTCTTCTATTCCTGAAGACTTGTGCGTTTGAAAGTTTTTTTCAGTTTGGAAGTTACTTTGTCTTTTTAATACAATGTTTAAAACCCACCTCATATCAATAGGAACATAATGTTTAAAATCTTTATTACACTCTGCTCTATCTACAGCATGGAGAAAGCCAAGTTATCTATGGTTTACAGCTACCGACATGGATTTAGAGGTTTTGCGGCCCAAATATCAGATACCCAGGCAGCAGATATGGCCAGTAAGTGATTTGAATATCACAACCATCAATTTTAGATCAGCTCGTTAAGAATTGATGAACTAAACCAGTTTTTACTCGATTTCTTGAACTAATATGTCTATGTTTTTGCATTAACTAAAAAAAAGGGGAAGTCGTTGTTTTCCAAATATCCTTTTTGTTTGAATTCATACATATATTTATCTTTATAGCATCCTTCTGAGTTGCAGAGATGCCTGAAGTTGTTTATGTATTTCCCAACAAGCTGAGAAAGCTCCATACAACACACTCTTGGGAGTTCTTGGGCATGCCAGATGACAATTCTTTGGAAACCTCAACTGACTCTACTAGACTTCAAGAGGATATCATCATCGGTATCATAGACACAGGTACCTTTCTAGTTTCCATCACAGAAAAACCAGTTTTTTGGATTGCAAGCAAAAATTTTAGGAATTTGATTTTTGGATTGCAAGTAGAAAATCCCTTGTTCCCATCCAAAAGAAAAAAAAAAAACCAACCCTAGTTGCTGTCTTTAGTTGTTTCCTCTCGGTGGGTAAACATCCTTTTGGGCAAAAATCTAGCATACGAGAAACCTCGGGCTTAAGAGCTACATGTCAAAGGGTTCCAATCCGCCAATATTACCTTGGACTTGCAATTGGCCTCGTCCACTTTCCTAGGACAAACCTCATAGGCTCAGATAACTACGACATATCAGAGAAAAAAATTGGCAACATTACTGGTTACTCTGCTTTTAGGTGGACAAATAGCAGGGAACATAATCACTGAAATTGTAAAGTGCATAGCTAGAGGTATACACTTGAAGTGATGTTTGTATTGTATGAGCCGCTCAAATGTCATAACTTCTTAACTGACTATCATAAGGAGTGACAACCCTCGTGCTTACTAGTAGAATTAGTTATAGACAGAGTTCTCTCTGGGAATCTCAACATTTAGATTTCAATGAATAGGTATATGGCCTGAATCCCCAAGCTTCGGCGACCATCTGATGTCTCCTATACCTTCACATTGGAAGGGAGTATGCCAAAATGCTGATCAATTTCCTTCTTCAACATGCAATAGGTAAATTGTGTTCCATTGAAGTTCAGATTGCAACATGAATTTCAACTGTCTAATTTTTGTCATCTGTATTTTAAGTACTTAAATAAGTACCACTAATACTTTTATGGCTTATTTCAGGAAACTGATTGGTGCCAGGTATTATTTGAGTGGATTGGAGGCTGAGAAACAAGAAACGTTGAAAACAGTAAGTTCTGATGATGGCATAGAATACAGATCTGCAAGAGATAGTCTAGGGCATGGCAGCCATACTGCTTCTATTGCAGCTGGAAGATATGTAAGTAATATTAATTACAATGGTTTAGCAGCTGGAAGTGCTCGGGGAGGAGCTCCACGGGCTGGGATTGCAGTATATAAAACATGCTGGGAATCTGGTTGTTATGATTCAGACATATTGGCTGCATTTGATGATGCAATCAAAGATGGAGTGGACATATTATCTCTTTCATTAGGCCATGATGTTCCTGAAAACGATTACTTCAGTGATGCGATCTCTGTGGGCTCATTCCATGCAACACAAAATGGAATTACTATGATTTTCTCAGTGGGGAATGATGGGAGTTCTGGCTCTGCAACAAATCAAATTTACTATTAAACTTCAATGCTATGATGACTAATGCTTTTTTAACTATGCACTGTTGCCATCTATTTCATTGTTAGCTTGTTTGCAAACTTCAACCGTTAGATAAATATTCAAAGAATGGTTCAGATCGATCCCCACGCTGTTCAAAGTTTGGTGCACACAAGACTATGCACTGGATTAATTCATTTCCACATTTAATTAAATTTTTTAATTTATTGCCACATTTAATTATTATTTTTTAATTATGCGAAATTAAGCAATCACTTTATTTAATTTTTTAATTTATTGCCACATTTAATTTAATTTTTTTTAATTATGCGAAATTAAGCCATCACTTTATTTAGACGTCAACTATTTTTTCAAAATATTATTATGGATAGTTGGGTGTTGGTAATGTGAGCAATCTATGCTTATGACCTATGCGATTGAAAGCTTTTTTACAACTTGGAAGTTATTGTGTCTTTTAAAACCCACCTCCTTTCTTTTACACAGGAACAAAATGAAACAGGAAGCGGACGATTGCATATGTGTAGGTCCTTGCATCGCATGACTTCTCGTTGTAATTAACTAGAACCCTAAGCTCTCGTCAGATTGGGTTTCGATATAATTTGTTTTTGATTTAATTTACCAAGTTGTCTTGATTTTTTGGTTTGCTAGTTTGGTTTGCTAGCCTTCACTTTTTGTTCTTCTATTCCTGAAGACTTGTGCGTTTGAAAGTTCTTTCCAGTTTGGAAGTTACTTTGTCTTTTTAATACAATGTTTAAAACCCACCTCATATCAATAGGAACATAATGTTTAAAATCTTTATTACACTCTGCTCTATCTACAGCATGGAGAAAGCCAAGTTATCTATGGTTTACAGCTACCGACATGGATTTAGAGGTTTTGTGGCCCAAATATCAGATACCCAGGCAGCAGATATGGCCAGTAAGTGATTTGAATATCACAGCCATCAATTTTAGATCAGCTCGTTAAGAATTGATGAACTAAACCAGTTTTTACTCGATTTCTTGAACTAATATGTCTATGTTTTTGCATTAACTAAAAAAAAGGGGAAGTCGTTGTTTTCCCAATATCCTTTTTGTTTGAATTCATACATATATTTATCTTTATAGAATCCTTCTGAGTTGCAGAGATGCCTGAAGTTGTTTCTGTATTTCCCAACAAGCTGAGAAAGCTCCATACAACACACTCTTGGGCACGCCAGATGACAATTCTTTGGAAACCTCAACTGACTCTACTAGACTTCAAGAGGACATCATCATCGGTATCATAGACACAGGTACCTTTCTAGTTTCCATCACAGAAAAACCAGTTTTTTGGATTGCAAGCAGAAATTTTAGGAATTTGATTTTTGGATTGCAAGCAGAAAATCTCATGTTCCCATCCAAAAAAAAAAAAAAAAATAACCCTGGTTGTTGTCTTTAGTTGTTTCCTCTCGGTGAGTAAACATCCTTTTGGGCAAAAATCTAGCATACGAGAAACCTTGGGCTTAAGAGCTACATGTCAAAGGGTTCCAATCCGCCAATATTACCCTGGACTTGCAATTGGCCTCGTCCACTTTCCTAGGACAAACCTCATAGGCTCAGATAACTACGACATATGAGAGCAAAAAATTGGCAACATTACCGGTTACTCTGCTTTTAGGTGGACAAATAGCAGGGAACATAATCACAGAAATTGTAAAGTGCATAGCTAGAGGTATACACTTGAAGTGATGTTTGTATTGTATGAGTCGCTCAAATGTCATAACTTCTTAACTGACTATCATAAGGAGTGACAACCCTTGTGCTTACTAGTAGAATTAGTTATAGACAGAGTTCTCTCTAGGAATCTCAACATTTAGATGTCAATGAACAGGTATATGGCCTGAATCCCCAAGCTTCGGTGACCATCTGATGTCTCCTGTACCTTCACATTGGAAGGGAGTGTGCCAAAGTGCTGATCAATTTCCTTCTTCAACATGCAATAGGTAAATTGTGTTCCATTGAAGTTCAGATTGCAGCATGAATTTCAACTGTCTAATTTTTGTCATCTGTATTTTAAGTACTTAAATAAGTACCACTAATGCTTTTATGGCTTATTTCAGGAAACTAATTGGTGCCAGGTATTATTTGAGTGGATTGGAGGCTGAGAAACAAGAAACGTTGAAAACAGTAAGTTCTGATGATGGCATAGAATACAGATTTGCAAGAGATAGTCTAGGGCATGGCAGCCATACTGCTTCTATTGCAGCTGGAAGATATGCGGAAGGATACCGCCTGCCACCTCTGTCATTTTTATGAAACGAATGTCGTGACTGCATGATAAACGAATTCTATTAACTTCAAAGCATGATAAACGAAGTCGTATCATTTTTGAATTTTATGCAAAGCACACTCATTCTATTCATCCCAGATTTTCTGTGGGGAAAAATTAATTCTATGAACCTGGTAAAATTCAACGATACCGATAAGTTTTATACCTTGAAGTTCTTATGGCAAAGAACTGTGTTGGGCTTAAAGCTAGAATATGCATGCTTCATTGTTTTATATGAAGATGTTTGTGAATTTGTTTTCTCTTTGATTCCGTGCACACTGCTGGATATTACAGGTTTATATTGTATACATAGGGAGTAAAGTGCATGATGACCCAGAGATAACCTCACTCCAGAATCGTGAGATTCTTGCTGTTGTCCATGATGGCAGGTTGGTACCACAAATATTTCCTCTTTCAGATATGTTAACTTAATGCAAAGACCTCTCAATTTGAGGGAAGCTGTTAATATAGCATTTTTTAGAATATTTAGTATGAACTGTAAAATGACTGTTATCTTGGTCATTGAACTGTAAAATCTTTATTACACTCTGCTCTACCTACAGCATGGAGAAAGCCAAGTTATCTATGGTTTACAGCTACCGACATGGATTTAGAGGTTTTGCGGCCCAAATATCAGATACCCAGGCAGCAAATATGGCCAGTAAGTGATTTGAATATCACAACCATCAATTCTAGATCAGCTCGTTAAGAATTGATTAACTAAACCAGTTTTTACTCGATTTCTTGAACTAATATGTCTATGTTTTTGCATTAACTAAAAAAATGGGGAAGTCGTTGTTTTCCCAATATCCTTTTTGTTTAAATTCATACATATATTTATCTTTATAGCATCCTTCTGAGTTGCAGAGATGCCTGAAGTTGTTTATGTACTTCCAAACAAGCTGAGAAAGCTCCATACAACACACTCTTGGAAGTTCTTAGGCATGCCAGATGACAATTCTTTGGAAACCTCAACTGACACTACTAGACTTCAAGAGGACATCATCATCGGTATCATAGACACAGGTACCTTTCTAGTTTCCATCACAGAAAAACCAGTTTTTTGGATTGCAAGCAGAAATTTTAGGAATTTAATTTTTGGATTGCAAGCAGAAAATCCCCAGTTCCCATAAAAAAAAAAAAAAACCAACCCTGGTTGTTGTCTTTAGTTGTTTCCTGTCGGTGGGTAAACATCCTTTTGGGAAAAAATCTAGCATACGAGAAACCTCAGGCTTAAGAGCTACATGTCAAAGGGTTCCAATCCGCCATTCGAAAACTCCTTGGGAAGCTACGTCTGCTCAGAAGTTCTGAGAACTGAGAATATTTCATTGAGAAAAACTAGTTGTGCTATACAGTTCAGTCTATATATATGTGTGTTTTGGTTTTTCGTTTTAATACACTCTGTTTAGCTAGAGTTTCTCACTGAGACAAAACTAGTTAAACAAAGTATCTCACTGACACAAAACTGGTTGAATTTAACTAATTGTACTTACAGTTCACTACATTCTGTTTTGTTAGAGTTAACTCATTGGAAAAAGCGGGTTGCTAGTTCAGAATTTATCCCTCCCTTTTATAATACAGATTTAATCAATTATATATGTAAATTCATTTTTATTTTCATTTTGATGTTTTGGTTTATTACACTGTTTAGTAAGTTTTATCTCATTGAAAAGACCTAGTTGTATTCTACAGTCTGAAGCACATATCAATCTGTCTCTTAGCTTGCCAGTGCTCAGAGAGCAGTTGCAAAAATACATGGGGTAGCTATGATTGTAGCTGCAAAGGTGACCTTCTGTATATTAGAAACCATGATACCTGCATAAGTAAGTAGTTCAATCATCTGCACTAGAGTCTTATACATGGAGGCACAATAAAATAGAATGTTGCTAGTTCAGAATTTGTCCCTCCCTTTTATAATACAGATTTAATCAATTATATATGTAAATTCATTTTTATTTTCATTTTCATGTTTTGGTTTATTACACTGTTTAGTAAGTTTTATCTCATTGAAAAGACCTAGTTGTATTCTACAGTCTGAAGCACATATCAATCTGTCTCTTAGCTTGCCAGAGAGCAGTTGCAAAAATACATGGGACAGCTATGATTGTAGCTGCAAATGTGACCTTCTGTATATTAGAAACCATGATACCTGCATAAGTAAGTAGTTCAGTCATCTACATTAGAGTCTTATACATGGAAGCACAATAAAATAGAATATAGCTAGTATTACGTAGTGTGCTTTATAAGAAAGGGCTTTAATTATACCTATTGTCTGAACATGTCTTTCATACACTCATTACTTGTCCTGTCTAGCCAATTGTTTATTACAATAGCTTGGACCCAATCTAACACTAAGATTTCATTTGAGATCTGCCCCTGATGTCAGATACATCACCTAATTTCCCATTTACTTTTGCCATCACATACATCATTTCATATGCCATTTGCTTCCGATGTCAGATAGATCACTTAATTGCATTGATTGCTCACTTAACGTAAGTTTTTCGTTTTATGGCGATCATTAAATACTGGCCTTCTCCAATAAATGCTCCTCATATTGGATTATATCCCCTCCAATCTGATCTTCAAGTATTTCAGCTCCATTCCAAATCAATCCGTATATGTAATTACTTTTGGACGTGTCAGGAATTTATCCTGCATTCAACTCTTGCGATCTTGCATGGCTTTCCTTATTTGGTTGTACGGTAAAATATTCTCAAAAACCCAGTTCCATTCACACTTAAAACCAGCTTGCAAACACATTGAACTCTTTTATAAATTGGCAAAATCAATGCCTAATTTCTCGCTTACAAAAGAAAACCACCTTCTGCAACTAGATATTGACATACATCTCTCTACTTCACATAACATGGAATCCATTAGCATAAGCCAACTTACTCAACTGGCGGCATTGTTTCTCTTAGCACTTGTTCTCATGACTCTTCTGATTATCGACATCATAAAAGTAGAAACACAAAGAAAAAAGAAACCAAGAAAACAATAACATCTCGAACAAGGAGCATATGAATCTACAACAAGTACTTTGCATGATTATGGAGTATATTTGAGTTACAGCTCACATCTTTGTGGAAAGATAGTCAAAATTCTGAATCTCATGCCTATTTTTTCATTATTTTACGCGTTGTCTTAATTCCCCGATTCCTTGTCTCTTACAGGTCTACGACGGATGCTTCAAATATGCATTTGGATCTGCCATGGTGCTGAAATTCTCATTTTTTATGCTTTTATCGTCTCTGCTGGGATGTCGATGATTACAAAACTATCATATCAAGCTGACAAAGGAGAGGCACTGCAGACTGCCCTGATTGGAAATAACAACGCTCCTTGAATCTAAAGAATCTAAACTGAGGACTGATAAATGTATCATTGATGCTAGTATTCCTTTCAGGGAATACCGTATGCAAGTTTCCAGTTTTGTTTGCCAGCAGTTGCAGTTATCAATTGTTTGAGATAGTTTTATATATATATGAAAACTTTCTAAAAAGAGTATCAGTCTGCTTCATAGGCATAATGTCTTAATTGTTAGCATTCGTGCTTGTCTTGTATTCTTCACATGTTACAGTCTGTCATAAGAAATGCTTATTTTCAAGGTTTTGCATCCCATCAGAGAAATTACTGAAATCTTTTGTTTACTATATTCTCTATTCTTGTTTACAACGTTACCACTTGGACAAGTTAACGTTATTCAGATGGTGTTCTCATCATTTCAAATTATGCAAGTATTTTAATGTGCTGAAACAACATACGCAATAAATCTTGGTTAAACCAGTCATTTGGTAGGATAATAAGTAACTAGTTTTAACTTGATGCAGGGACTTGCTGCCTCGCAGCTTCCCTTGTTTTAATTATTTAATTGTTCACTCAACAATGTATACTAACGCAGCGTATTGAAACCAATATAGGAGGGGATAGTTGTCATGTGTTGTATGTACATTTATATTGATTATTATTATTATTCAAGTAGTAGCAACTTTTTTTAAATCATTTTTGGATTTTAAATTGTTAATTTTTAAAATTATTTGTAGATTTTATTTTTAAATAAAAGAATGTTTAAATATATATTTTTTTATATGAGTATGTTGTAATGTATTTCCCATATATATAATATTGATAATATTTTAATACTAATATTTTTGTATTGTTAATAATATATTGTTGGTAATATTTTAATACTAAATAATTTATATCTCTGTATTGTCAATACTAATATCTCTATAGTTAATTAATTGATTAAAAGTTGTGTTCCTATAATGAAAGTTTTCCGCAAAGTGAAAGCTTTCCTCATAAAGCTCTCTATAGAATGGAAGTTCTTTGCAGAAGCATTTGTGAATAACAAATACAATTATGTCACGAAGTTCCACATTTTTGTACGCATTCTCTCTCCACACAATTTTTTCGCATTATTATAATTATTATATATTATTGGCAATATTTTAATACTAAATAACCCATATATCATTATTCTGAACACGACTAGTCAATTGAGTAAAGGTCGCATTATTATAAATATTATATATTATTGGTAATATTTTAATACTAAATAATCCATATATCATTATTCTGAATACAAT
Source organism: Pinus tabuliformis (assembly GCA_031772625.1). NCBI lineage: Eukaryota > Viridiplantae > Streptophyta > Pinopsida > Pinales > Pinaceae > Pinus > Pinus tabuliformis. Next base: position 978,968,808 of record CM062805.1, on the reverse strand, counting down.
TAGTCAATTGATTAAAGTTTGTACGAAGTGCAAACAAAACTCTGCACAATGAAAGCACTTCACAGAATGAAATATTTCTGCACTAAGTTATCTGCATAATAAAATCTTTTTGCACAAATGCAAGCGAAGTGCGAAAGTGCGAAGAATAGTGATTTTTTTGCACTATTGCAGAATCAACTTCTTTTGCGTTGGACTCTGCTAATTAATTGATTAAAAGTTGTGCTCTCATAATAAAATCTATACACATAGTGAAAGATTTCTGCATAAAGCTCTTTGCACAATGAAAGGTTTCCACCTAAGAATTTGTTAAATGGCTAGTATGTTAATTGAGTTATCAATTTTAACTTTAGGTATCAAACACATTGAGATATAAAAATTTCCAGATTGAGTCGGAATTAATGGAAAAGACAAAGGCTTACAATCAAGGAAAGTTAGATCATTGGTATATATAAATTATTGAACTGAGCACCCGCCAATTCCACTTGGACCCCCACCATTGTTTCTTTTAGTTTCCTTAATTGTAGCACAATTTACTATTTTTAGTAGTTTTTTGGGTCCTAAACTTCCAGAGTTGTTTTGAGACCCTAAATGATGTTTTTTTGGACCAAAATCATCTTTTTCGTCGTAGTCCTCGGAGAGATCTTTCCAACGGGTTATCATGCGCGCCAAATGGAGATTGACCAAGTCGCAACCTCGAGAACTTGGCTGTCCAACTCACGCCAACGGGGCCCATAAACTCTTGGTGTTACATCATCTCAGGTTAGGGTTTTGGTTGTTTAGGATTTTCTCTTATTGTTCAATAATAAAAAGGCCCTTGAGCCTCATTGTAACACAGTTCAGAGGCATATAGCCGCCACATCTCTTCTTAGAGATAAGCTACCATCGCCCGAGCTAGTCTTATTTCCATTTTGTTTGTAAGCATATTTCAGTATTTGATATTAATGAAATGAAGTGTTATTTCTACCGCATCCTTGTATTTATGGTTATATCTGTAATTTGATGCGTTCATGTTTAAATCTGGATCAGTAGTATCAGAGCGGTCTGCTCTTTCTCTATTTTTCTTTGCATGTCCCCAACGAGGTCGAGATATAAGGAGTTAGGGCTTGAATTGGCCGAACCTTTGCAAGACAAACCTTGCAAATCCTGATGGCCTCCCATGGTGAATGAAAGAAAAGGTGAGGGGGCGGGAGATCCTATCAAAATATTGCTCGAGGAAGCCCTCGAGTGACAAAGGAACGTGATGATGGACAACTTTGCCCAGATCCTTCAGCTGCTACCCAGGGGTGACACATCTACTTCCGGCAGCTACTCTGGAAGAGCCACACCCTTTAAGGTACAAGTTAACTTTGACATTCCTATATTTGAGTGTCAGATAGATGTAGGCATTGTAGATAAATGGTTAAATCTGCAAGAAGGATATTTTTTTGTTCATGATTTTTGCAGCCGGGAAAATATCACCTTTGCACTTCTCAAAGCATCCCCCCATGTCAAGGACTGGTGGGAAACCTACTATGATTAGAAGGATGAAAGTACGAACTCACTGTTTTTAGCCACACCCACTTGGAACTCGTTCTGGGATGCCATTAAGGAGCAGTACTACCTTGTCAGGAGCTATGAGGATAAATATATAAAGTGGACAACACTGCGACATGGAAGGGAATAAGATGTGCCAGAGTTTACCAATGTTTTTCATACCCTTAACACGAAGTTGGGTATCAAGGATTCTGAGATGCATTTGGTTCTCAAGTACCTCAGCTGCCTGCATAGGTACATCCAGGACGAGATGGAATTCTTGGACATCTCCTCGCTTAGCAGTACATATCAATATGTGGTCAAGATCAAGAAAACTTTTAAACATAAGAAGCAAGACTTTGGATATGCGAATCCAAAGCAAGGGAAAGGTGCCCCCAAAAGGGAGAACAAAGGCAAAAGCCAAGGCGGGGTAGCCCAGGACAACCTGCCAAAGCCACAAGCAAAGAACAACGTCGTGAAGCCAAACAAGGACATGAGAATGTGGTGTGAGTTCCCTAAGGGCTCCCCTCACAACGCAAGTGAGTGTCAGGCCAAGCAGTCACTAGTTTCCAATCTAAAGGCTTCGGAACCATATGCATGTTACGACTCTGAGTTAGGACCCGATAAGGGGAATGACAAATGGTAGTATATTATCGATGCAGAGCCCAACGCCATTGTTGCCACCATGAAGATCTAGAAGGAGGAACCCAAAGATTGAGAGGAGGAGGACCGCCTCTTCCAATCCCAGATGTGGGTAAAGGGTTCCCCACTATAGTTCATTGTCGAGAGTGCAAGCCAAAAGAACCTCATTTTGGTAGAGGTCATGAAGCGGCTAGGCTTACCGACCACAACACATCCACAACTGTACACCATTAGGTAGCTTCACCAAGGACGGGATCTTCACGTGAGCCAACAATATCGCCCTCCATACAACATCAAGCCCTTCACAGATAAGGTATTATGTGACGTTGCTCCACTTGATGTTTGTGATGTATTATCAGGCCAACCATACTTATGGAAGTGACATGCTATGTATGAGTCAAGGCTTCGTGCTATTATTGTTACTTTAGGAAATAACTTGTACAAGATACCGAAGGTAGCACCACCTAACACCATCTCTTTGGTTACTACAAAACAATGTTGTAAGCTCATTTCCAAAACTGGGAAATTTGTTTTCCTGATGATATGCCCTCAGGGAAAGAAGAAGATGATGACCATGACCTCTAGACAGGGCCCCTCCACATGGCAACAACAGATGGACAAGGTTGTGGAGGAGTACGAGGACATCTTCACCTCCACCACAGGGGTGCCTCTACACTGTCAGGTCAAGCACTCCATCGATCTGACCCCAGGTGCACCATTGCCCAATGGACCAATCTATCAGTTCTCCATTTTGGAGAATGACGAAATCAAGAGGCGAATTCAAGAGCTGCTACAAAAAGGTCACATATGTCTGAGTTCATCGTCCTGTGGGAACCCGATCATGTTGGTACAAAAGAAGGATGGTTCTTGGAGACTCTATATTGACTACCGGGCACTGAACAAGATCACTGTCCAGAATAGGTACCCGATCCCACGGATTGATGACCTTTTGGACCAACTAAAGGGGGTAAAATATTTCAACAAGATCAACTTGAAGTCCGGTTATCACCAGGTACCAATCGAACCCTCCGATGTGTGGACGACCACCTTCAAAGCCAAGGAGGGACTTTTCGAGTGGTTGGTTATGCCTTTTGGGTTGACGAATGCTCCTGCAACCTTCATGAGGCTAATGGATGACATGTTGTAGCCATTCACCAACTCATTTGTAGTGGTATACTTGGATGACATCCTGATCTTCAGCTAGAGTTGGGAAGAGAACCTCCACCACAACTGACAAGTTCTCCAAACACTGTGACAACATAAGCTATGTGCCAATTTGGAGAAATGCACTTTTGGCATGACCCAGGTTCAGCATTTGGGATACATTATTGATGAATGAGGGGTGCATGTGGATCTAGCCAAGATCTAAGTCATTCAGGATTAGCCAGCCCCAACCACTCTAACAGAGCTCCATAGCTTTATGGGTCTTGCCAGTTTCTACAGTAGGTTCATGTTGGGATTCTCTCATATCACTTGGCCTTTGAGTCAAGTCACCAAGGGAGGAGCAAAAGAAAAATTCTTTTGGTTTGAATCTCAACAGAAGGAATTCATAGAGTTGAAACATCACCTCTGCTCTGCACCAGTGCTCACTTTACCAGACTTGCAACAGCCATTTGAGATCGAGAAAAATACCTTTGACTATGCTATTGGGGTAGTCCTTACTCAACATGGGCATCCAATGGCATATCACAGTGAGACACTTTCAGACACAGTCCGAAAGTATCCCACTTATGACAAAGAGATGTATTCCATTGTGCATGCTTGCCAACAATGGAAGAATTACATTTTGGGGAAGGAAATGGTCATCCACACAAACAACCGACCCCTGCAATTCATACAGACGCAAGGGAAGTTGTAGAATGATTGCCATCAAAAGTGCTTCACATACCTGTAGCAGTTCCATTTGAATATCAAGTATAAGAAGGATAGCACCAATAATGTTGCAGACTGCCTCAACCAACCATCAATCATGGCATTAACCACCGTGCTCAACTCTTGTGGGCATGAGATTTCTGATTGGACACTTCTCTACAAAAGCGATCCATAGTTTGGCCACACATACTAGATGCTCTTGGAGGGTCAGCAATTTCCATATTTTCACCTTTGGAATGCCCTACTATGCCACCTGGGACACCTATGTTTTCCTTCAAGAGAACGAGCCAAGATGATTTGGGAAGCACACTACAGTCAGGCCACTGGGCATTTCGGGGTCAAGCAAATAGTGGTAGTACTACAGAAGTATTTCTACTAGCCGAATCTTCTACACGATGTCGGGAAGTACATCAGATCCTGCACTCCCTATGCCATTGCAAACCAACCATCAAGAAGCAAGGCCTCTATACTCCATTTCCTACCCCTATTTGACCTTGGGAATTCATCTCCATGGATTACATGTCGGGCCTTCCTTCCACTAAGCATGGCAATGACTGTGTTTTTTTGGTCATCGAAAGATTCTCGAAGATGGCCATTCTGACGGCCTGCAAGAAGAATATCACATCAGAAGCCACTGCTAAACTCTTCTTTGAACGAGTGTGGGTACACTTTGGGATCCCATAGTCTATCATCTCAGGTCAGGACAATAGGTTCCTTAGTACATTTTGGTCTACTCTTTGGTCGATGCTGGACACCCAGCTCGCTAAGTCCACAACTTTCCATCCCCAAAATGATGGCGAGGCAGAGGTCGTCAAGAGGATGAGCGTACACATTCTGCACATGTACAACTCAAAGCATCCACGCACATGGGATGAGAGCCTTCCCTATGTCTAGCACAGCTATAACCAGGCTCTCCACAACTCGACTGGCCACAACCCTTTTCAGGTGGGCTTGGGATTCCAGCCACTATGTCCCATTGATGTGGCCATACCATTTGCAGCTAGTTGGGAAGATTCGACTCATGTCCAGTGAGAAGACGATAAGACAAACAACTTCATTGAGCACATCCAACATATACACCAACAAGTCCATGACATTCTAGAGAAATCAAATGCCACGTACAAGCAGCGACATGATCAACATTGAGTGCCACACAAGTTTCTGGTGGGTGACAAAGTTTGGTTGAATTTGCATAAGCAATGCCTTACCGGAGCCTATCGTAAACTTAGACCACTATGATATAGTCCTTACACCATTACCAAGGCTATGGGTGACAATGCATTTGAGCTCAGAATTCCCCCATTCCTTGGCATGCACCAAGTGTTCAATGTGGACCGCCTTCGACCATACTTCCCACCATTGCTGGACACATCAGACATTGGAGAACAACTTACACCTACAGAGTTAAACCCAGATTTCATGGAGCAACCCACAACTGATCGGATCATGGACATGCAGATCAAGAACACTCACCAACAAAAGATCCAACTGTATCGAGTTGTCAAAGCAGGCCAACTCCTTCACCAGGGCAAGTGGCTCACTAGGGACCAAATTTAGCAGAAGTTTCCTCATCTCATGGAGGAACTCAACACAATGGGGACCATTGCCTCCTAAGGGGGGAGGAATGATCCATGTGGATAATGGTGGCCACCCGCCAATTCCACTTGGACCCCCACCATTGTTTCTTTCAATTTTTTAGTTTCCTTAATCATAGCACAATTTACTATTTTTAGCAGTTTTTCAGGTCCTAAACTTTCGGAGCCATTTTGAGACCTTAAACGACGTTTGTTTGGCAATCTACCTATCCAAATTTGTCCTTTTCGTCGTATTCCTCGAAGATATCTTTCCAATGGGTTATCATGCATGTCAAATGGAGATAATATGACCAAGTCGCGACCCCAGGAAGTTGGCTGTCCAACTAACCCCAACGGGGCCCATAAACTCTTGGTGTTACATCTCCTCGGGTTAGGGTTTGCTCTTATTCTTCAATAATAAAAAGGCCCTTGAGCCTCATTGTAACACAGTTTAGAGGCATGTATCCACCACATCTCTTCCCAGACATAAGCTACCATTGCCCAAGCTAGTCTTATTTCCATTATGTTTGTAAGCATATTTCAGTATTTGATATTAATGAAATGAAGTGTTATTTCTACTGCATCCTTGTATTTATGGTTATATATGTAATTTGTTGCATTCCTGTTTAAATCCAGATCACTTATAATCAAGGAAAGTTAGATCGTTGGTATATATAAATTGTTGAAGTGACTTTGCAAGCATAGAGTCGGGGATTATAGCCATAATTCGCCAAGTTTATTAGCAGGTTTGGCACAGGTTCATGTTTATGGAGCATGATTATGGAATTGCATAGGAAGAGCTCAACATTCCTTTAGTTCAAATGGTCGGTGCTCTAGAATTTCTCATCGGTTTGGTCTTAAAGCATGTTGAGATGGTTCTATTTGATTCACGGGACCATTTCAAGGTTTTAAATCAGAAAATGGTAGTATTGGAGTTGAAGTTGCAGTGATTGCAATTGGTAAATGAAATGTTGAGTTTTTTTGTCGATAATTTGGCTTAGGCAGAGGACGTCAATGCTGAGGAGGACCATAATGAAGTAGATGAAGATATCATGGTGCAACATGAGATTTCGGCACAACACAAGGATAATAACTTTGAATCCGCCATTAATGAGGACTTCCCTCCTTCTCACCTTCAGACAAAATTTAATGAAGCCCGAATCACTTTTCTTATAGAGGATATGTAGCGATTTAGATAGATGTTAGTCTATTTTTTGTTATATTATGCAAATATATTGTGTTTGTAGGTGTGTTTCGGAGAATGTACGGAGTAAATATGTTTAGAATAGCTATTTGTAGTTCAATTGTAAACTATGGCAATCCTTCTTGGATTTGCTAGACATTAGAAGAAGAAAATTTGCTTGATGCACCTTAGTTCATTATTGAATTTGTAAATAACAAAATTATTTTCCATGCATGATATTTATCTATATATCTCTATTTAATTTGTTACCTATACTGTATGTCAAAGTAAATATCCATTGATTTAGATGTTTCTTTGCTTTCAGTGTAAAAACATAATCTTCTAATCTTTTCAAAAAAAAAAATATTTCCCTAATTTCAAAATATTTTTATAACTTGATTTACAAAATTGTCTATTTCACTTTATGAGTAACATAAGAATTTATTTAGAAAATCGACATTGGATAATTATTATTATTTTTTAGCAAATCAATGAGTATTATAAAATGTTATTTTTGTCATTTATTCAGCAAATGCATGCATAAACATTCTTTTGCAACCAGTTTCCGTTATGGTGGAGTAAATCAATGTGGAAAAAGCAATATGTGCATCAAAATCTTTGTTCATTTATTTTTACACTTTCATATAAATTATCCATCTGAACATAGCAACAATTTGGAGTGCAGATTACTTAATATTAAAAGGTTCATTAAGGCTAATAATGAAATCATTATGCTACAATAAAAATTTTGACTTTATCACCACACTCCACAATAATGACAAAGTATTGTGTGTGGAGAATAGGTGCGCGCGGAGACAATGGAGTACAAAGAATCATTTCACACAAGAAAAACTTTGACTATACCTCTTCACTCCATAATAACAACAAATTGCATAAATGCAAGCATTCTCGAATAATGAGAAAATACAGACCCCACATAAAGAAGCATGACCTTAATCAATTAATTAGCAGTAGAGGTAGGGTCAATGAGTGATCTTACATTGTTATGAATGAGATTGTTATTTATTTTTCCAATGATGCCAAAGCTCACAAGAGTTCCAAATATGCAGAAATAGCTTTGAAATGGTCTATTGTGTGCAGAGAATGAATATGTGAAGAGATAAGGGAGTACAAACAAGCACTTTGCACAATAAAACTTCAACTCTGCCTCTACACTCCGCAATACCGACAGAGTATTGTGTGTGGAGAACACGTATGTGAGGAGATAAGGGAGTATGGAGAAGTACATTAAAATTAGTAAATGATAACTAGAATACATGCAATAAGAAAAAAGTCTATAATCCATGCAATTCAAACAAATAAGAGTAGATGCTTTGTTATATTCAATGTGATTTCGTCTAGGCATTGTTACATTGTCTAGCTATCTGATTTTGACTAGAGGTATCCGTGACAAAAGAAATATGCAATTATAAGTGTACGAAGAAGATCTGCACATCGTTTCAATTTTCTATGAAGCATATTGGTTATAGAAACATGTGCATATACCTGAATTCACTAAATAAATGTTATAAAAACTATTTTATAGTATTGATATATACGATTTTATTGATATCAGATTAAATGTTATTAAGCATTCCAGAGTTAACTTGATTGTGTATCGTTCTGTTGAAAATATGTTAAGCATTAAGTAATATCCAAATTGTATCTCCATTATATATCCACATTGTGCGGAGATAAGGGAATAATTGTGTAGAGATATGTGAATTTATTTGCATTGTAATCAATATCCACATTGTATCTCCGCAAAATTATTCCGCATCAATAAAATTACATATTATGGGTAATATTTTAATACTAAATATATATGCACAGTAAAATCTATCCGTACAATGAAAGCTCTCTTCATGAAACTCTCTACATAATGAAAGTTTTTCGCAGAAGTGCAAAGAACAGTGATTTTTATGCATTATAGGAAAAGAAACTTCTTTCGCACTAAAAAATCCACACTGTAGTTTTTTTCTTAGAATAGTTGTAAGAGTGAGGAGCTTTGTTTGAGTGTGGAGAGTGAGTGAGGAAAAGTTCAAAGCCAATATACAATGTCGCACAATCAACTTCTCTGCACTTCAAATCCAACATACATTATCGAATTTAATTTATCAAATTTAATATTGCATATTGTACTCATTATTTGTGAAGTTTAACATTAGTGTTTATAACATATTTTATTGCATAATCATTCTAATGATAACAGGGAACATACAAACTATTGAAAAATTTTAGCACTAGAGAATCTAAGAAATGACAAGTGTGTTATATGCAAAAATGGTGTCTAGACAGTAATGTTGATGAAGATGCAGAAACTTGGAATTCACACTTAGCATTGAAGAATTAATTAGTGCTTAGCATTGATATTAATATATATTCAACAAATAGATACACGACTACATTATCACTCAAGTGCTTAATAACATTTACTCTGATGAATTTTGTAACGATTAATGCTTGCAAAACATATCAATAAAATATTATCTATCGATATTATAAAATACTATTTTCCATATTTGTTCCGCGAATTCAAATATACATATTGTATTTAAACGACTAGCTTCAGCTGGAGATGTTGTTGGTGTTGTTGTTGTTGATGGGTAGTTTGTATCTACATGTGACCAGTCATAGAGGTTAGTCATAAATGAAGGATATGTGGAGGAAGTACAGTTTAGGATTTAAATATTAGGTTGGAGGCCAAGTGATGGTTATGCGAATGGACTTGCATTTGTTTCTTCGGTGGCAGATCGAATCTATTTCCTAGGCTATTTCTAAACCAAATAGTTTGAGACTCATTTTTGTTATGTTGTGCCTATATGAATGTGCAACATGGAGATGGATGGTGCTATTTCGTCTTAGTTCTCTGGTGCTGTTTGGAGCATAATGGTTTTTGGCAATGTAATGATCCTAAAAGTTTTTTGGATCGTGAAAGTTTTGTTAAGCTATTATCGATATTATAATTTTCACTTCCAACATTTACAATTGTTTGAGATTTTCCTTTTCCATCTTATTTGATTCTCTTGGTCAGTTGAAAGCAATGTTGAAATGCACGAACAAATAGATAAACATAAAAAAAAATGTGTTAATTTCTATTGTCTAATCCATTTAGAATCGTAAACATTTGCAATTTGATTTTTGAAAAACCATACCAAGTTATAAATTGTTACTTAATTGACTTAATTGAGTGAACAAAGTTCATTTAATATTTGGATAATGTGTCAAAGTTCATAAGGCATCTATGTCATGAATTGAAATCTAATATATGAAATCACTCCATCCGTAAAACAAGTCTACATAGTAAATGTCCTAAATACGTGTTGGTTCACTGAATAAATGCCAAAAAAGCTTGTATTTTTAGGTAGGAGAGCTTTAGCTTATCAAAATAGAATGTAATTTATGATATTAATAAAGTAGTACATTGATATCAATTTATAAATGATGTGAAAGAGATCAATCATGAAACATAATCTTATCAATTCGACTATCTTGAGTTCGAATTTAATTAAAACGTATATGATTTATAGTAACTGATTTCACAATAGTTTTTTCTGATTAAATATCAGGTAAATCAATACTAGCCATATTGATGATGATCACTGGTTGATGAATACCATTAAAATCTATAGTAGTTAAATGTCATTTCATAACATAGATGCCAATTCATGATTTATATGACTTATTGCCTTCGACGCATTATATGTAGGCTTATTAGTTGTGAAAGCAATTTTTCAATGTCCATTTTGTTGTAGACCTGCTAGTACTGAAGTTGGAACTAAAAGTTCTAGGAAACTGACTTGCTTTGTTTGTTATAAAATTGTTAAGTTCTTTCAGGTTTTGCTTTATATTTTGTCTATTGTTTTTTGGATTTTCTACTAAGAGCAAAATAGATGGCCTGAAGAAATAATGGGAGACACACATAGAAAGAGGTACATGTAGAGAGGCAAGATATCTTAATTCTCAACTAAGATATATTAATGCTTAGTCAATATATTTTAATGCTAATGGATAAGATATTGGAACTTCAGCAAAAACTTAGGTGATTCAAAGATGAAATAGATGTTGTAAGAACATTGTTAGAAGAGTTCTCACAAAACATGAACAAATCATTCAGATCTTGATTTTGGAAACATAATCAATAGAAACATTAGTAGCTAGAAACAATGGTTTATTAGGAAAGAATTTTTTAGCAAATTTTGCTATTTGTTCAACCAATTTTTAAATTATGTATATGCTAAAGGCTATGTATTGTAATATTCTTGGCGCAGTTTAAAAAAGAAACATATCGAACTATTCTGGAATACATACGTATGTATAGATGAAAAATATTTTATAACTTATATTGTAATATTTCTTATTCGATTTACAAATTTGTTTCAACTCTATATGATAATGATTTATTTAGATATTTATTTAAATCATTCATGAACTATCTTATTTTATAGAAACAATTGCAAATATGATAAATGAATAAAGAAATGTAAGAAATCGCATTGGGAAGTAGCACACATGACCCAGGACAATTAAAAACGTAGTAGATGATATTAGTAAGTAGCATAGCACAAATATGAATATTCGATAGTAGGGGATTTAGAGGGGTAGGAAATCATTATGTGGAGTGCGAACAACAAAGCGACCAGGTGGGTGGGAGAAAAAATATCCTTCCATACTATGTATCTGTAACAGCTATGGTAAAGAATCCATGTAAAAAATAATAAAGGAAACATAAGACCATGGTCATGGGACATATATTCCAATATAAATGGTGGGAAAAACATGCTAGTGGGTGTTCATTTTGGTTACGATGGATAAAGTAAGTTGGCAAAGGCAATGGCTAAGGCTTTGGAAAGGTAAAGTGGCATTAATTGGCATGTTATTTATGAAAATAATGGAAACTAGGAGAAAAGGAATGTGAAAAGTCACGAGTCACATGTGAGGAGGAAAATGATAGAAAATAATGGAAAATTGAAGAAAATAGAGGTCTCATTAATAAAAAGGCTTCTGAGGATTAGTTCATCACTTTTGATCAGTTTAGTTTTGGAGCTCTCATTTTTCTCTCTCTCCCTCTCATACTCTTGGACACTTAGAGTTTTCTTGGAGCACTCTTGGAGGAGTGTGGCATACTTGAGATTTGGTGCAAGAAGGCAAAGAAAGAGTAGGAAAGTGAAAGAGGACATCAGAATTAGAAGCTGTAGTAGGTTTGGCTTGCAGGTATCAAGTCACATGTATGATTCCCTTACTAGTTTTAACGTGCGTGGCATATACATGTGGTTTTTTTGTCACGATTTGTCATTGGCATGGAGGATTTCCTGGATTGGTAGTGGTTTTTCCTAGCCTTGTCATTTCCTAGATAGCCATGGTGTTGTGGGTTTTACTTTTGTTTTCTGGTTGATTTTCTTGTGCCTTTGGTTGTGGGTTGAGTTATTAGTTCTGGAAGCCTTGGTTGGACAAACGCTTTAGAAGCCCTGTAACAACTTGGTTTGAGTTACTAGTCCTGGATGCCTTGGTTGGACAAATGCTGTGGAGGCTCTTGCTGGGTTGAGTTACTAGTCCCGGAATCCCTGGTTGGAAAAACGTTCTGAAAGCCTCACGACAGTTGTGGGTTGAGTTACTAGTCCTGGAAGCCCTGGTTGGAACAAACACTATGGAGCCCTGGAAAACTTGGGTAGAGACCAATCTAGTGATGGTTAGTGATGTATGATTGTGCGGTGGAATCATTGGTTGAGGGTTAAGGTGGTTTGGCCTTTGGAATCCCTGGATGGTTTTGATTGATTTGTTTTATGAGATCCCACATTCATGCTTGGAATATGGCACGGTGGTGATTGGTTGAAAGAAATATTTGGTTCAGTCTAGTCTATGTTCGAGTGGTTCATGGAAGTCTCATACCTAGTTAGCCTATGAAATCATCAATAAGAGCTCTCTTTCTCCTTGGTATTTTATGGGTAAATATACTTGTTTATATGTGGATTTTATGGTTGTTATATCCTTGATATTTCTGTTGGTTATATGTGGGTAATGAGTGAGATTTATGACAACGAAAATGTATGGCTCTCATCATGTTTTGGTTAGTCAATGAATGTACAATGAATATATGGATTAATAGATGGTAATACAATTATTGTGATGAGACATCAATTCCTCTTATTGATTCTCATATAAATATGAGACCCCTATGCTAAAATTTGTTGTTTAAACTTGTAGAATGCATATTTGTGAGATGTTTGACGAAATTTCTATCATGGCTAATAGGGGTCCATTCAAGTACTTGTTCAAGTATTTGCATCGATATCATTTTTTCCCCTTGGAAAAATCGTAATTTTCATTAATAGGAAAATTACATGTTGTAGATGTTGTGAGCAAATGCAAAAGTAGTGGCTGTGTGCGAGTTAAAAAATGTTAAAGTCCAAATATATGTTCTCCACGCAGGGAGATAGTCTTTTAATAGTACTGCATAATTGACATCAAAAAAACATACTCTACGTAGAGAGTATTCCTGAGAACATGTACTGTTATGTGCATATACATAATAAACAGATATAAAAAAGACAAAATTTATCATATGTTTTTAGGCTCATGTTGAGCATGTTCCGCATGGTCCATATATGGCCGGTGGTAGTACTAGAAATGTTCACCTCTCCTTTGCTCCTGGATTATCCAGATGTTGCGTGGCATGATCGTTGCCGCTTTGGAAAGTTGGTCAGTGATGGTGTTGCGTCCCCTGTATATGTGATGACAAACGTAATTGTCAAAATATGAGATGCATCTATGCACTTCATCCAAAATATGGTCCAATGTGAATGTGTGGCAAGTTGTGGTTTTGTTAATCTAGTCACAAACTATTTTGGAATCACCAAAATTTTGTAGATTATGACATTCTTTTTCTATAGAAAATTGGATGAGGTAGTTTGCCGTGAAGATTTTAGCAAAGTCGTTGGTGCCATTTCCAAGTCCCATTTGGATGTGATAATAATGGTTATCTATTATGTGTAGTATAGCCCCACCTCCACATCCTATGTCTTGTGTAGAGCCATGAAAATATGTCCAGGGCTTTGTGTGATCGATGGATTCGGGAATGATGTTCCTGGGAGGTGTTGCGGCCGAGTCCTCAGGGAGGAAGCAGTAGTTAGCTATAATTCTGGCTGAGATGGAGGTCTAATGAGGGGCGATGTCTTAGAAGATATAGTGATTCCTAGATATCCAGATTTCCTAGCGTATGAGAAGGGGAAGATTTCTGACCTTGGGCGATGTAACAGACGGCCACCAATTTTCCCAAGCTTCCTTGGTAATCTTTCCTCCCCAGATAATAGGTAGGTGAGAGTAGGTAAGGGTGGAGGTCCAAAGGTCAATAGTGACTGGACAGAAGAGAAATAGATGATCCAGGGATTCAGAGTTTTTCTTACAGAAACAACACCAATAAGGCCCATATAGTCCTCTTCTAGCCAAGTTATCACCTGTCGGCACCTTTTTTTAGTATAAACCAAAAGAGTAGTCTAGTATGGGGAGGTGCTTTAAGCTTCCACATGTATTTCCACCAATATTTGATGTACTGAGGTTTGTGTTTATTAGCCAGTAGTAGGTACCCCTCTTTCGGGAGTACCGACCATTTTTGGCAATGGCCCATATGATCTCATGATCCCCTTCTCTAAGACGAATGTGTGATTCTTGTAGAGTAGTAGTGTAGGTGCGCCAAGCATAGTGCCATTGTTGAGGGAGGAGCAAGCTGCAAGCTATATTCCAAGCTTGATGAAGGAAGGTCGATCTGTCTGGATCTGCTACCTGAATTAAGTTGGTGATTCCTTGCTCATTGAGGCTCTAGAGTAAGTCTAGAGGAAGTTGATGTGCATTTCCATATCCTATCCAAGGGTCTCGACCAATTCTGATGGATGCCACATTGGATATTCTCTAGGTTAGACCATCCTGTATGAGGGGCATCGAGTTCAAAACCGCTTTCCAGATATTCGAGATCCCCGATTTGTTTCAGCTAGGTAGCCTTAGCCAATCCAGGGGCCTGAGGGGAGCAATATATTTAGCTACATCAATTTTGGTCCAGAGACTGGTGGAGGTAATTAGATGCCACCCTAACTTGGTTGCCAGAGTAGAGGAAAAGTCCTCTAGTTTTTTGATGCCCCACCCACCCCCCTCCCCCCCATTTCTTGGGTATAGATAGGAGGTCCATCTAGCCCATGCAAATATTCTCCCAGATTGATTGCCTTTCCAAAGGAATCTAATGCAAAGGTTATGAATTCGGTTGAGAATGCCTCTAGGAATCCATGCAAGGGACATTAAATAAACTGGGGTGGCCTCTAGTACCGCTTTGATAAGCACCAGATGGCTAGCTCTAGAAAGATGTTTATGATATAGATATTGAGTCTTTTCTCAAGCTTGGTGATTAGCCATATCTAATCCGCAAACCCATATCCAAGTGGTTTCAATCTGTATCCCAGATATCTAAGGCCTTCGTTTATCTGGTTCAGAGAGAAGGGAAACCTTTGTATAAAAAAGTTTATTTCATAGAGAGAACATTAAGATACAGTTATTGTGGATTTAGAGTTGTTGATGGTCATTCCTTTAGCCATTTTGAATAGATTGATGGTTTTTTGAATGGTAGTGAGGTCACCGATTCCTCCATTAAGAAACATAAGAGCATCATCCAAAAAAAGGAGTTGAGTAATAGTGAAATCCTCCGATAATTTTATTCCAGAGAGTCTACTTCTGTGATGCATGTCCTTAACCAATCTGCTAAGGCCTTCCATAACTAAGAGGAAGAGAAGACGGGACAGAGGGCACCCCTGTTTGAGGCCCCTTTTAGAACCAAAGAAGGGCGAGGCAGCCCCATTGATTAGTACAGTATAGGATATATTGGTGATGCAACAAAGGATCCATTTAATAAATCCAACTAGGAAGCTTAAATGAGTAAGAATCATTTTGAGGTATAGCCAACTTATCCTGTCGAAAGCTTTGGAGAGATCAGCTTTGAGGATCATACCTTTGATCTTTTTAGATTGTATGGAGTGCGACACCTCCTGAGTGGTACCGATGGCTTCATGAATTTGTCTATCCTTTAGAAAAGCAAATTGCTCAGGGGATATGTGGGTTGATAGGATGGGGCAGATGCGATTGCCTATGATTTTAGAAATGATTTTATATAGGCAGTTGCAGAGGGAGATGAGGCGGAAGTCATTATAGGATGAAGGATTGTCAGATTTGGGGATGACGGCTATGAAAGTGGTGTTTATGGCCCCGTGCATGCGCCCAGACTTCGTGCACTCCTCAATGACCTTGAGCAGGTCATTCCCTAGCACCTTGAAAAAAGCCGGGTAGAATTCGACTGACCATACATTTAGTATAGGGATCTTGTCATTTTTGAACTATTTTAAAGTAGCCTCAAGCTCCCCCATTGTAACTTCTCTATTAAGATGCTCTGCTTCCTCAAACTCAATGAACTGAGGGAACAATTGTGCTACTTTGATGACCTCAGCTAGGGTAGCGTTGCGGGGTCCTGATAGACCTTCTTAAAGTGTGATGTAGCCATTAAGGCCAGATGGGGGAAGGTATCAACCTTTTCTCCTTACTCGTTTGTCAGTTTCTAGATGGTATTTATAGCCCTCCTTCCATTAGCAAATTTATGATAAAATTTGGTATTATCATCCCCTTCTCTCAGCCATATAGCTCAACTTCTCAGCCTCCGAGTTTCCTCATTATCCTTAAGAATTTTCCTTCTTAAGGTTGTTAATTCAGCGAGCTTCTCCCTCAGCTTGGGTGTAGGGAAGGTGCCTCCACTATTATCCTCAAGGTTGGCTATCTTTATTTCAATTTCATTCTCCTGATGCTCATCTTCGCATCTCTTGTTGTGAGCCCAAATGTTGGATAACTTCTTTAGTTCCTTCATATTGGCCATGAATCCCTCAATGATGTGCCCATTTCTAGCCGGTGGGTGGGCCTTCCAATAGTCTATCACTAGGCTGGCGTAGGAGATGTCTTTCAACCATGAGGAGTTGAATTTGAAAGGAGATCTAGGTTTGTTTATATTGCCATGGATTTGAAGGTGGATAGGTAGATGGTCGGAGAGGCCGTCAAATCCCACCCATGCTCCAACAGATGTTTCTTGATGAGGAATTGGTCTAGTCTCCTTGCAAGGCTAGCTTCCCAAATTCTTTTGTTCCTCCAAGTGGGGGCTATTTTTGTCACAGGGATATCAACGAGTTGATGAGAGTCGAGGAGCTGCTCAAAAAATCCTGCTAAGGGGTCGGCCTGTGCCTGGTGGCCCCAGGATTCCGATTATCCTAGAAAAAAATTTAGGTCTCCACCAATGATTATATTGTCCAACTGAAAAATTTTGGTTCCAGTATCCTTTCCCACAAGTTCTCTTGTTGGTGGTAGGGTCCATAAATATTTATCATTCTAATCTCATCTCCCAGCTCAGACAAGTATATGTCAACCCCTATGAACCCTATGCCCCCCCAGACTCCTAGAAGTTTGATAAAGCAAGGGGTTGTATCCTAAGGCTATGCCACCCGATGGTCCATTAACATCCATGGCATGGAATTGCCAACCTAGGAGCATAGATTCCAGTAGAGGAGATATGATTGCTACTACACCCAGGGTTTCCTGCAGAAGGACTAAATCTACTGGATCCTTCCGAAGAAGTCTTCTCAGTGCTAGTTTTTCATCGTGACTAGAAATCCCTCTACAATTGAAGGAGATAGCCTTCATGGGGAAAACACTGGTGGAGGGCTCTGTGCACTAAGGACCTTGTCTAGAGAAATTTGTTTCCCAGAGACTACCTCCATTCATGCCTTCTTTTTTTCTTTAGACAGTGTGGAAGGTTTGCCTCGGGTGGGCTTCGGGATAGTGGAGGAATGAGTAATACTAAAGTTGATGGCATCTGACATAGATGCACGGGAGTGAGAACGAATATGGTATCGATGGGGCTCGGGATCAGTCCCAGGGATGGGGATCTCAAGTGTCATAGGGTTGGGCGACGGCGTGGCTAGAGGAGGGACATCCAATTGTGCATTGAGAGGGCTAGCCTAGTGGCTTGGAAAATGATGAGAAGTGTCAAGATTCGACCCAGGATGCCGAGGACTAATTGAAGGTATAGATGAAAAACTAATGGATTCAAAGTGAGAGGTAGGACGAGACATACCCAAAGATAACGCTCTACCAGTGGCTGCCTTAGATCTGGTCAGAGGAGGTGAAGGTGGTTGAAGGGTTGTAGTCTCATGCTTCTTCAACGTCGTTGAGCCAGGCCTGTGTCCTTCCAGTTCAGAGTCATTCAATTCAGCCCCATCTGGTTGATCCTTCTATGACTGTGCTCCCCCGCAGATGTGGATTTCCCATTGATACTTGATTTGATTTTTGCAAGGAGAGAGCAATCCTTGTAGAGGTGGCCAACTTTATGGCAGCGTTTGCAATGAAAGGGGACCCCTTCATAATCCAGTATCTGAGTCCGATTATAGTTCCTCCAGTGAAGCGTAACTTTTTCTTGCAAGCCTCCTCTAATGTCAAGGTGCACCAATAGTCTCGCATAGGCCATAGCTCCCGTGGAGAGATAGGATCTATCATAATATAGGTAATTCCCCAGGGTATTACCAATTCTTCTAAAAAATTCCTTGGTCCAGAAGTGGAGGGGCAGTCCAGGAAGCCGAACCCAGATTGGCCATGCGCCAAGTTGCTATCTGTTTGGGTCAAACAGCAGACTCCATATCCTTAGCATGACCGGGGCTTGTTCGATGTGCCAGAAGGATGATAGAACCTAGTTAGTGTGTTTGGCTCACACGAATCTACGAGCAAACCAACCTGAACAAAGGTTTAAACAATAGGTAGGTCTGCCAAGTGTTGGCCCCATATTTCAGCTACCCATTTTTTCAATGTGGCTACAGTGTAGTTCCTTCCTCTAACTCTACCTACCCAGACAGTCGCTGCCATATCCATGGTGTCTTTCCACTGGAAATCTTCTTCCCAATTAATGAATATGTCCTATGCCCTAGGCTTGACACACCTTTTCTTCTTTCCCAGGGTCGGCTCCATAGCCTTAGCTTCTTCAAGGTATTCTTCAGAACAAGGGTTTGGAAGGTTAGGGCTAGGGTTAGGGTTAGGGTTTGGAGACAGCTGTTGAGATCCAGGCGGGTAGGTGTCCATGAGAGGGGGGATGGTGGTGTAGCAACTAGACAGCTAAGCCGACTCCAAGGGTGGGAGGGAGTAGGAAGGGAGGGCCTCGTTGAGTGGAGATCGAGGAGGGTAGTGGGAAGTCGCAGATGGGTGTAGAGAGGATAGGTCGTAGGGTCCAGCCATTTGGGCAGAGGCAGAATGGAAGGGGCTGGAATGATGGGTAAACAGTGATAGGGAAGGTGTTGAGAAAGCCAGCCAGGTCATAGGAATCTCTGGTAGTTCGATCACAGAGCTGGGTTGTCTCGATAGCGATGGAAGTGGGGCAATAACCTTAGAGAGCTCCCCACTGAACAGAAAATATGCTTCATTGTTTGTTGGTCTGCTAAAGATGGAGATGCCCTCGAGGGGTCCTCTGAATAGTCTATAAGGTCACCTTCCATGTTGCTCCAGGGTTTACACCAATTGTCATCGGAAACCGGTGTAACTAACACAGGCTAAGACCAAACCCTATCAACGCAAAACCAAACACACTAGCTCAAGTCATTGATCAGGGGGTAAACAGGTTAAGGAGAATAAAGGGGTTCCATGGCAGGTTACGGGCAGACTGTGACAGAAAACGAACCATGTCTGCATCTAGGTCCCAGGTGTGCAGTAGGATGGCCTACCCCGTGTCAAGCCGTGGTCATGCCCGCCCTATCTGTGTCCTTCTTGCCATCTCCTTTCAGTTCAGAATATTATAAAATCTTGCATCGATATCATTATTTCAATGTTATTTTTCATTTTTGAAAGTTTCATGGAGTTTTGGGAAGTGGTTTGAATCTTGGCCCTAAAAAATTGGCACAAAATCTGGAGTCACTGGCACATAACTACTTGGAAAATTCCCCAATTGCATGCATTTCTTGTTGTGGGAGTGTCTGGAGGGTCTGTGCCACATGCAATCCCATTTAAAGGGAGTGGTTGATGCTTTATTGCAGCAAGAATTCAGTTTGTCTCAAGGGCTGGTCACCTAGATGGTTGGATGGCTCCTAGGGGTTCTGTTGCATGTGTAGAAGGTTAGGTTGGTTGTGTTCCATTGGTTCCACTTCCTTAACTGATACATAGGGAGTTGAAACATATCATATTAACTCTTCATCACATGTTTACCTCGGTTGGACAATTACTTAGGTAGATGTTGGAGGAGGGTGTATGTGGTCGTCATGAGTGTATGTCGTTTATGCTTTGGTTATGCATGTCAGTGCTTATATATCGTTATGCATACATTGATGTGGTTGTAGTTGTCATGCATGAGTTCGTAGCATGTGATTGGTATGGTCATGCATTGATGACTATATAATTATTGAAACAATGAATAAATGTTAATATGATTATGTTTATGTGTGTGTGTGTGTGTGTGTTGTGCTAATCTGGTTGATCTTGCAAACGATATATCCTTCCATGAACTACACTGATGTGTGTTGGTCTATTTATATTTTGGTGTAGGTGACATGATATACATAATACCTTGCAAGAAGAAAACAACAAATATGACTAGAAATATGGTAGAATACAGTTCTCGAGACTCTCCCTATGGATTAGATGAGAAGCATGGTGTTAGGCATTCTTCTGAATTAGCAGACACATTGAGAAGTCTAAAGGAATAAATAAGAAGTTGTAAAGCAGATAATGACAGAATCATGTAGGCACAGGAGAAACAAGTAGAGGTTAATGCAGAAATTCTTTAGAGTTTATCAGAATTGCAGAGATAGGTACCACTTCAAATCAACCATGGACAGGAGGACAAAACTAATGGGACATATGGCAGTAGGTCTCTTGGTGGGCACAGGTTGTATAGAGATGACATGATCAAAGATGGAAAGTTCTTGGATACTCCGAATAGGAGAGGTGATGGACACATGTACTATTCTAGTTCTGCTTCTGACAGGTATCATGGTAATCATCGTTATCATCGTTATAGGAGGAGTGATAAGGGATATTTTCTAGATGAGTTCAAGAAAGAAAATCCATCTACCTTCAATGGGGAAATGAAGAAAACATAGGAAGAAGAAGCATGGTTTCTTGGAATCAATAAATTCTTCAGGTTGTGTGATTATTTAGAGAACATGAAGGCGAGAATAACTACATTCAGTCTTAAAGGTAAAGCAGATATCTGGTGGGAAGATGTAAAGAGCATTAAAGATATTTATGAGGAGGAATTGACTTGGATTTAATTCGAGGGACTATTCAGGAAGAAGTATCTATCAGATAGGTACTATGACAACATGTCAAAATAGTTTTATGAGCTAAAGATGTGCTCTATGACCGATGAGGAGTACACTAGAAGATTTCTGGAGTTGTTGATATAAGTGCCTTACCTCAAGGAGGAGAACGCCAAGATTTAGAGATTCATTAGTGGGTTTTTGATAGCATTCAAATACAATATTGACTTTGATGAGCCTAGATCATTGGAGGAGGCCATATGGAAGCTAAAGCATTGTTATGAGAAATCAAAGAGTAGATCTTAGAATAAATCAAACCGAAAAGGTAATGCAAGGAATAAAGGGAAATGGGATAAGAAGCGAGAAAGGCCTCTGGAAATAGGTAACAAAGAGAATGCAACACCACATAAGAAGTTCAATGCATCTAACAAAGGGTAGGGATTTCAGTGTGAGGAGTAGAACAAGGATATAGGATGAAAGCCTATACAGTGTTGGACTTGTGGAAAAGATTATCACAGGAGAGATTGTCCACAGTATCAGGGTGGTAGACTGCAAATATACAATGCTTAGGAAGCACAAATAGTGGGGGATTGGGCAAAGTGTTCCCTAGATCTATGCATCATTGGATAACAGGCAGGAAGATCACCAGGTTTCTATTATTGAGATGGATGGTAAGCTTTGTGATCAATTTGTTTCTATTTTGATTAACCCCATATCTAATTATAGTTATGTTAATCCTAAACTAGTGGATAAGTGTGGTTTGAATAAAGAAGGGCGTGCAAAATCTTGGTTAGTATAGTTGGCTACATGTACCCAAAAGTGAGTTCATCATTCAGAAAGAGATTATGCATTTGAGTTGACTAGTATGTCTACATAAGCACATTTGAATGTATTGTCATTGTGTTCATATAGCATGCTTTTGGGTATGGACTAGTTGTATCTCCATAGAAACAAGGTGGACTATTATGACAAAGCTATTGAGTGCTTGAATGATAATGGAAAATAGAGAGTCTAGCAGGGTAAGATGAAGGCAACATCAATTCGATTGGTTATAGCTATGTAGGTGAAGCATAGTTGCAGGAAAGGGTCTGTGTTATTTACGATATATATTTCTAGTGACAAAGGTAAGGAAGTTGAGGATGTAGATGTTTTAAGCACCCGATTTTATAGCAATTTCAACATGTATTTCCAACATAAATTTTAGAGTTTCCACCTCATAGGGAAGTGGATTTTTCTATTGAGTTGGTATAGGGAGCAACACTAACATCAAAAGCACCATACAAGATGAGCACTCTAGATTTACTAGAGTTGAAGTTGCAGTTGAAGGAAATGCTTGAAATGGGATACATTAGGCCAAGTGTGTCACCATAGTGTGCATCGATATTCTTTGTGAAGAAGGATTGTACTCTCAAGTTATTCATTGATTACAGGATTTTGAAGAAGGTGACCATTAAGAACAGGTATCTGCTGCCGGGGATTTTTTATTTGTTCAATCAGTTGAAGGGAGCAGCAGTGTTCTTGAAGATTGATCTGAGATCAAGATATCATCAAGTATGCATTAAATAAGATGACATTCACGATACCGCTTTCTGGGACAGGTACGAACATTATGAGTTTTTTGTAGTTCCATTTATTTTGACTAATGCTCCATCTAATTTTATGTGTTTGATGAATAGTGTGTTGCATCCTTATCTGCACAGGTTTGTTATTGTATTCATTGATGATATATTGGTATATTCGAAGAATGAGGAAGAACATGTCGAACATTTAGCAGCAGTGTTGAGACTGCTAAGAGAGCATGAATTGTATGCTAAGCTTACGAAAAGTAGTTTCTTTAAGACAGAGGTACACTACTTGGGGCATGTTGTTTCCAAGGAAGGCATAACATTAGATCCAGATAATATAAGGTCTATGATGGAGTCGGAAGCTCATAGGAATGTGGATGAGGTAAGATCATTTATGGGGTTAAGAGGTTACTATAGGAGGTTAATCAAGAAATACTCTCGCATTTCATATCCTATCACATCATTCCAGTGAAAAACTAAAAAGCTTGAATGGACAAAAGAATGTGCAACAAGTTTTGAGCAGTTGAAACGGTTGTTGACAAATGCTCCAGTGTTAAAGATTACAAATACAGAAAAAGAGTTTTTAGTATGCACAAATGCTTGCAAGAGAGGAATTGGTGGAGTTCTTATGCAGGAAAGACATGTAGTATGCTATGAATCACAAAAACTAAATGAACACAAGAATAATTATCCAACACATGATCTTGAGTTGGCAGTGATCATCCATGCATTGAAGATGTGGAGGAACTATATTCTTGGTAGGAGATTTTTACTGATGAGTGATCATAGCGGATTGAGGTATATATTTGGCCAACCGAATCTAAATTCCAGGAGATCTAGATGGTTGGCCAAGATCAGTGAGTTTGACTTTGAGATCAAGTACATTAAAGGTAAAGAGAATATTGTTGCATATGCTCTTAGCAAGCAGATGCAAATTAACCACATAGAGGCCATGAGTTCTTATGGGACAATTTTACAGGCTCAAATCTTATAGGCAAGTCAGAAGGATAATAGGTACATGGAGCTTAGGCACATGTTACAATAACATATAGTTACAGGCACATGTGCAAGTACAAGTACAAGTGCAGGTAATGGTGAACAAGATGTGGACTATTGTCTCATCATAGATGGCTTGATTAGATTTAGGGGTAGGATATATGTCCCAAATGACTGTGAGCTCAAGAAGCTTATCTTGATATAGTTTCATGTTAAACCATATGCAAGTCACCCAGGATATCAAAAGGCATTGACAACAGTGAAGAAGCTATACTATTGACCGAACATAAAGAAATAGGTGGCATAGTTTGTGGCTAGATGCTTGGATTGTCAATAGCTAAAGGCAGAGTGTAAGCATCCATGTGGTTTACTACAGCCGATCTCGATTCTGGAGTGGAAATGGGAGGACATTTCTATGGATTTCATCACACGTTTGTCGAGGAAATATAGACAACATGATTCGATTATGGTTGTGGTTGATAGGTTGAAAAAGGTAGCACACTTCATTCCAGTAAAGTCTACTTATTTAGCTAATGATGTAGCACAAGTATTCATCAAAGATATAGTGAGGTTGCATGGTGTACCAAAGAAGATCATATCAGACTGCAATGCCAAGTTCACTTCTAGGTTTTGAAACAAAGATTTATTTGCAATTTTGCGTACAGAGTTGGCCTTTAGCACAACTTATCATCCACAAACAAATGGATAGACATAAAAGGTCAGCAAGATATTGGAGGATATGTTGAGGATGTATGTGATGCATCATCAACGAAATTGGGAAGATTACCTCCCACTGGTAGAGTTCCCTTACAAAAATGGGTATCAAGAATCTTTAAGGATGACTCTGTTTGAGGCATTGTATGGGCATAATTATAATACTCCCATCAATTGGAGTGATCCAGTTAACAGGGTGTTGATTGGAACAGAAATCTTGGTAGAAATGGAATACGAAATGCAAGTAATAAAGAAGAATCTAAAGGAAACACAAGATAAAAAAGAGTTATGCAGATTAGAATAGGTTGTTTAAGGAGTTTCAGGTTGGTGAACGAGTGTTATTGCACATCAAGCCCAAGGAGAGTTCTGTGCTGATTAGATCATGTAGCCTATCGACTTGCACCGCCTCCGACAGTGGAAGTCCATGATGTTTTCCATGTGTCATTGCTTAAGAAATATGTTAAAGATGTTGATCATATAATTGATTGGTATGTATTGTAGGTGGAGCCAGAAGGAGAATCCAGCTAGAGCATCAATGTATATTGCAGAGAAAGATGCTCATGCTCTAGAACCAAGCAATCAAACAGGTTAAGGTGCAGTGGAAGTACTTTGGTCCCGATGAATATACATGGGAGATGATGGATCATATGAAGACTATATATCATTCTCTATTCGTTGGTTGAGTGAATTTTTAGCATATGTTTCGGTATATGTTTTGGTGTGTCTATGTGTGTGTGTCTGCCATAAGTTGCGTTATAAATCTCAAATAAGCAGTATGGGTGTCATGTCATTATGGTTGTCATGTTATTATGTTGTCATTTTGGTTTGTTTTGAGCGGGTTGATCATTATAAATAATCAATGAGCTAAGTTATAAAGCTCCATGGGCAACAAATATTTTCTTTCAGTAGTCTTGTCAGTTGTAGGTGTCATTGAAAATTGAGGACGGTGTTCCCCCAAGGGGGATGGTTCTATAACAACCCTGGTAAACAATCCATGTAAAAATTAATAAAGGAAAAATAAGACCATGGTCATGGGACATGTATTCCAAGTTGAATGGTGGGAAAAACATCCTAGTGGGTGTTCATTTCGGTTATGATGGCTAAATTAAATTGGCAAATGAAATGGCTAAGGCTTTGGAAAGGCAAAGTAGCATTAATTGGCATTTTATTTATGAAAATAATGGAAATAAGGAGAAAAGGAAGATGAAAATTCACAGGTTGCATGTGATAAGGAAAATAATGGAAAATTGAGGAAAATAGAGACCTCATTAATAAAAGGCTTATGAGGATCATTTCATGGCTTTTGATCAGTTTAGTTTTGGAGCTCTCATTTCTCTCTCCCTCTCTCTCTCATACTCTTAGACACTTCGAGTTTTCTTGGAGCACTCTTGGAGGAGTGTGGCATATTTGGGATTTGGAGCAAGAAACAAGGAAAGCACAAGAGGACATCATGATCAACAGCTACATTGGGCTTGTCTTGCAGGTACCGAGTTGCAAGTATGATTTCCTCACTAATTTTGGCATGCATGGCATATACATGTGGTTTCTTGGTCATGATATGTCATTGGCATGGAGGATTTCCAGGATTGGCAGTGGTTTTTCCTAGCCTTGCCATTTCATGGATAGCCATGGTGTTGTGGGTTTTACTTTTCTATCTAGTTGATTTTCTTGTGCCTTTGGTTGTGGGTTGAGTCACTAGTTCTTGGAATCCTTAGTTGGACAAACGCTCTGGAATCCCTGTAACAAATTAGGTTGAGTTACTAGTCCTGGAGTCCTTGGTTGTACAAACACTCTGGAAGTCCTTGGTGGGTCGAGTTACTAGTCCTAGAAGCCCTAGTTGGAAAAACGCTTTGGAAGCTCGATGACAAATGTGCGCTCAGTTACTAGTCCTAGTAGCCCTGGTTGGAACAAACGCTTTGGAGCCATGGATAACTTGGGTAGACACTAATCTGGTGATGGTTAGTGATGTTTGACTATTAGGTAGAATCATTGGTTAAGAGTTGAGGTCGTTTAGCCTCTGGAAGCCTTGGATGGTTTTGATTGATTTGTTTTATGAGATCCCACATTCATGCTTGGAATATGGCATGGGGGTGGCTAACTAAAAGAAATATTTGGTTCAGCCTAGTCTAAGGTCAAGTGGTTCATGGAAATCCCATACCAAGTTGGCCTATGTAATCATCAATAAGATCTCCCTTTCTTCTCAGTATTTTATGGGTAAATATACTTGTTTATATGTGGATTATATGGTTTTTATATCCTTGATATTTATGTTGGTTATATGCGGGTTATGAGTGAGTTCTATGAAAGTGAAAATGTATGGCTCTCATCATGTTTTGGTTAATCAATGAATGCACAATGAATATATGGCTTAATAATAGTAATGTGGTTATTAATAATGGTAATAAGGTTATTGTGATGAGGCATCAATGCTTCTTAGTGAGTCTCAGATAAGTATGATACCCTTATGCTCATATATGTTGTTTAAACATGTAGAATGCATATTTGTGACATATGAAATGGTTGGCATGCCTAGTAGGGATCTAGTTAAGTCCTTGTTCAATTATTTTGCATTGGTATCATTGTTTCAATGTTACTTTTCATTTCTAGAAGTTTCATGGAGCTATGGGTAGTGGCTTGAGTCTTGACCCTGAAAAAGTGGCACAGAATCTGGAGTTGCTAACATAGAAATACCTGGAAAAGTCTCTAGTCTCATGTATGCCTTGTTGTGGGAGCAACTAGAGGGTCCCAATCACATGCATTCCCATGTCAAGGGAGCGATTGTGGCTTTAATGCATCAAAAATTCATTTTTTCCTAGGGGTAGTCACCTAGATGGGTTGGATTGCTCCTGTGCATTCTGTTGCATGTGTAGAAGGTCAGGTTTGTTGTGTTCTAACAGTTCCACTTCCTTAACTGGTACATAGGAATTTGAATCATATCATAGTAACTCTTCATCACATGTTTACCCCGGTTGGCTAGTTACTTGGGTAGATGTGGGAGGAGGGTGTTACAATATCAACGTTACAATTCACCGAACAATGAAAAAAATATATTGGAATATTCTAGAATATACACATCACAGGGGCTTTACTCAGGGAGGAGTACCATACCACATGCATTCATATTGGGGGATATATATTGATGACAAAATGGCATAATAAATTGAGCATATAAAGGGGGCTAAAGGGTTTTTATATTGGAAAGTATAAAAAATGGTACTCAAAGTTAATGAAAAAATGGATACCTACAATATCTAGTGAAAGTAGGGGATCTTTAAATTGAGAACATTGTATTTGGCTCGTTTTGGTAGGCAATTAAATAATGTGATTTTTATAGGTATTTTCCAATATGTAGTTAAATTAATGGTATTATTTAATATGCCATGAATGGATGTGATATGTCAAAGGTCGATTGAGTGAAGCCCATGTGATACATGTATGTGTGCATGCAAAGTATTTTGTAAATTATGTAGTATTAATCCATACATCGCTTCTTGAAATAAATATTCATTTTTCCATTTGTTTTAGTTTTGTATGATAATGATGTGTTTAGAAATTTTACATTGAAAAAAAATAGATATGGCATAGAACAATGAACTACTTAGGCATTAGAGTTAAACTGAAAAACACGACAATGGTTGTTAAATATTATTAAATGCAACTTTTGATTTATAGAGACGTTAAACAATTATTAAGGAACCATATTCCCAATAATAATAGTTGCAATAGACATTTCCATAAAGATAAATGGATCGGTTTAATCAAGACACAAAAATTGAAATTCCATTTGTTGTAGATATGGATTACATGTTGAAGCAAGAAATTCGTATGGAAGAAAGTGTTTCATTACAATGAGTTGAGTACTTATGCATAATGCAGAGGCCTCCGCATTTCATAAAAGCTTCTGCATAGTTGCGCACCTCCGCGCATTTCCACTTATGTATTCATACAAAAGACAAAATCATTGTTAATTATAGGCAATGCCACTGGGATGAATCCATTAATTAACAATAGTGTCACTAATTAAGGACCAATTTGTAATATTGTTTGACTAATAATAGAATTTACAATTTTGATAAATCAATAAAACAATGTAAGAAATAATATTATAGGAAAACAAACATGACACAACATAATGAACTAGCAACACATAACAATCAAAACATAGTAAACAGTCTTAGTAAATAGCATAGTACAAAACATGGAATTTGAAGAAAGAAATTCATTGAAATACGTTCTAGTGCAATGTAATTACATCCCACTCCTCTGTTAAAAACTTTGTAGTAGCTCTCATATTCTTGAACTGGAAAGTAGAAGATGATGTTAATATTGCAAGTATAGATATGTGAAAGCACAGAAATATGCATGGCACTCCACCCTTTGCCAATAGTCAATAGTACATTTCTTGGCAATGAAAGAAAAGAGAATAGTATATCAAATAATTATAACATGAAACTAGATCCCAATCATCCAATAAACCAAATAGTTTTTCAATAATAGTCAAACGCTTCAACCAAATAATATAAGCTAATGTTAAGATTGCTTGACAATGCAAGCAACAAGAACTGTACCTTTACCAGATTAGTCGACAATATAAACAAATAAAACCATTATTGTAGACTCCATTAATTAATAATAGTGTCACAGAAAAATGATTTAGCGATTATCTTGCATAACCAAGTTGTAATATTGTCTGACTAGTTGTAGAACTTGCAAATTTGATTTCAATAAAACAATGTAAGAAATGAGATTGCAAGAAAGCAAACACAACATAGCATAATGGACTAGCTACACATAACAATCAAAACATAGTAATTAATATTAGTAAATAACATAGTACAAATCATAGAAACTGAACAAAATATTTCATTGAAATGTTCTTATACAATGTCATATCAGCATTTGCATTAGTAGAAGCGATCACCTTCTTTGCCATAATAATTTCATTCCTAATATTTTTCTCAGAAGTATAGTATATTGCTTGACGATGTGAAATCAGATCCCAATCATCTAGTAAAGTGAAAGATTTTCTCGACAATAGTCCAATTATTGAACTAGAAAGTATAAGGTAGTGTTAAGATGCTTGACAAAGCAAGCAATGAGAATTGTATTGTTACTAAATTGTTCAATAATATAAACAAAGAAAATTGTCACTGTATACGTATAATCATGTTTTAATGATTTATTTTAAATGTGCCATGTATCTCAAAATTGGACAACAAATCAATAACGATTGATTTGTCCATACATTATTTCCAATATGAAACTTTTCATAGTTCAGGTAATACCTTTTCTAGTTCCACGCCTCTCAGAACACAATATATTTTAGTTTTGGCACTTGCATGTATGATACAATATAACCGATGGAAATAAATGAAGCAAGAGTCATGGTTGCAAGTGGTTCAATAAAACATAGTTGTATTCATAGTTCTATCACTTGTAATTGGACTATTTCATTTTGCACATATAGTCTCAAATGAATTTGTATATGCACTAGTCGTTGTCAATTGTCCTTGGAAGTACTGTAAAATTGATATACAAAATAAAGGCTTAGTAACATGAAATCAAATGCCATTTTATCCTTTTTTCTTTATCTATGTCTATATAAACAATATAATAAAACTTACCATTCATATTCCACTTGCCAAAGAAAGCAATTTTCTTAAAATTTTTAATTTCTTTTGTGTTTTCAATGGACATATGAATGTTGATTATGAAGTTTGGAAAACTCTTTCTTCTTTTCTAACTATATTTTTTAGCAATATCAACAAGAAAATGTTTTTTTGCAATTGTCTTTGAATTGAAAGACATGATAAATAGTTTATCATGTACTTGAACCTATTACATATGCAACATTTGTAAAACAATACATGAAAACCGTATAACAAATGGAAAATAACTTTGTAACAATGAAACATTCAAATAAATCAACACTTAGTGTTGCCATGTCCTATTTTGTATTGCCATATTTGATTTCTTGTACATATTGCATTTTCGTGTGTGTTACCGAAATTGAAATAGCACTGATTGTGCCAATTGGGAAAAATTCTTCATTATGGGACAAATTTGCAATCATCATTTGCAATAAGTTTTGTCTCATGTTTTTCGATAAACTATGTTGGCACAAGAAACGTTATTGTCATTTCTACTTTCTTATCTATTAAATTTGTACGCAGTATTACTTTTGTTTTCTTTTCTTTTTCCAAAATGTTCAATATGTAACCAAGACAATTCCATGAAAAATGCTTCCAGTTATATTGTTATTGATTTCTTCGATCAATAATGGAATAAACCTAATCTCTTTTTTCCTAGTGATGAGAATTGAATTGAAATTAGTTCAAAGAAAAAAAACAAAACACAAAAAATAAATTTGATATACATTTAACTAAACGTACACAAAACTACCTATTTTCTTTTGTTTCTTCATGGTTTCTATTCATTTTTTTTAATCTATTGCTATACCTATTTCTGTAGTACTTCTCATTGCTACCTCTACACCCTCATCCATCTCTACTATGACATCATTCAAATTCGATATCCTTTGTTTGTTCACAAATAATACATTGAAATCAATGCTTAAAAGGAAGTTATAATTGATATTAAGTAGGAATTGACTAATGAAAACAAAACCATATAATGCAAAGTCATTGCCAATGTACATTCCAATATCAGGTTCATAGTTATAGATTTGAGGCTTCTGCAATCTTCATTTTTTGTAGTGATGTCTTCCGGAGTCATTACATTCATGATTTTATTATATCGAAGTTTCAAACCAACCTCTGTGGTTCATCATCAGGATCAGATGTGTGAAAAAGTCATAAAATAATGGAGAAATAAATAGAGGATAGAATCTTATTTCTATGGATATAGCTAAAATTCTAAATAGATTTTAGTTTCAGCAAATACAAATGTTTTATAGAAATTTTTAAAGTATTTTTTTCCTTGTAATTGGTGTCCTGAATCCAAATCTCTAACTGTTATATGTTTCCAAAAAATTGAAAAATCTTTTATTTTATTTATAGTACATTAAAAATAGAGCAAAAAAAAAACATTGGGCTATATAATGTAAAGATAATCAAATGCCAATAAATAGAAGAAAAAATGCACCTCTTAGCAAAGCTATTGTTACCTTTAAAGATATATGTTATGCATGTGCTCATTTTTGTTGCTTTGATTATATGAGTTAAATCAAATATATAGAAATAAGAAAAATAAGAGGTTCTCATTTCATAGCACGGAAGTAATTCAAATGTAAGAGCTATACGGTAGTAGCATATCCTGTGTAAATTTGTTGAGCACCATCACATTACCAAGTATTTGACCTTTGTACTATATATTTTGTAAACTTTCGAAGTGCTCGCATATAGAAGAAATAATGCACTATTTACCTAACAAAAATGCTACAGCTTTTGCACCTTTGTTTGAAATGATCTTGCAGAGATAATGCCTCATGACATGCAACTACTAAAACAACATCGTACAACCTGGACAATGAATCTATTTGTAACCAAGTTGCTTGAAAAGTGATGTAACATGCATTCGTAGCATGTATACCAACAATATTTCATGATGTACACCTAGTGAATGCTTCTACGGACAACATAACTAAAATTAGTAGCTACAATTGTCTCGTTACCTTATAAATATTCAACATATGTATTAGATAGTTGATGGACTTCAATGTCCATATAGAAAAAATTATAGTAAAAAATAATCGATAGTCAGTGGACTTTGACCATGAGGTGAGTGTTATAGTCTCCAGCAAGGCGGGGAATAATAATAATAACTACACAAAATAGTGAACATCCAACATATTTCATCCACGAACAAACTATTGCTAATAATAAAAATTTATCATTAAATAAATTTGATTTTCTCATAAGGTTAAAGTTAAATTTGATTTGGTCATAGCCAATACATCATTGTATAGACTAAAAAAGACAATTATTCGAAATTATTATTCTCATATATGAAAGTGTCATAAGTGATGTTATGCGATTTGATTATTATAACCTTTGTTTTGTCTATGTCACACTAATACAAAGAGGAAGTCTGAAAGTATTTTCCAATAATTATTAATAAGGCCCTAGAAATTCCTTGCTATAAGAACAATATCATCACCACAAACAAGGAAAAGGATTATGAAGGTTTTGCACAAGAAAAGCTATGCACAATAAAAGTTCCACAAGAAAAGTTGTCAACAATGAAATGTGCTAAAACTGACTGAAGATCATTAGTTCCACGTCCATGTTGAAAGTGAATAAAAATTTGATGGTTAATACTAAAGAAGTTACATTGTGCGGAATACTTAAAGATTATATGGAACCTTAGTATTGGTTTATTGTCTCTAGAAACCAAGCAAAATCAGACCTACCGATGTTACCTTGTTATTTTGTTTAATTATGCTAGTTTTGTGATACACAAAGGAAAGAGAAATATTGTGGGAGAACTAAACCAACAAGACTATGCAAGCAAAATTGGGAAGAAATATGTGGAAATAGCTTTGAAATATTAATTAATGTGAAATGTGGGAAAATGAACATAGGTATAATAGATACAGTTAGACATAATGGTACACAATGATAGCTTTTCTCATAAGTGTGCTTACGTTAAATTTATTAAAATAAGAAAATGGGTGAATGCATGAAGATGGGTTAGACTTTTGGTCCAAATGTGGCGATGAAATTTCAAAATTTTCCTCCTTTATTGCATTTAAGCCCTCAAAATTTATACAAGCATTGTGAATTTTGATTCGGATTAAAAATAAAATATGTGAATAATTGTGTTGTTGTCCTAATGATATTTTTTGCAAAAAAAATTGGTGTCATATGCATCTCTCAATTTTCCATTAAATGCAATACCTTGCAAATTTTCACACATTTTAAGAGATATGTGTATGTTCTCGTAGCATAACTTAGTCTAAAATGTGTAGTTTCATATATATATATATATATATATATATATAAGCATGATCTACATAGAGAGAGCTAAGTTTTTCATATTAATTTATTTATGGAAAATTATATTTTTTATTATTTTTTGAAGTTGGCAAAGTAATATTTCAATTGTATTTCGCAGACACATGTTCGCGTAAGGCTTTTCTAAATTGTTTCGATAAATTAAAAAACCAAGAGTACACGTTTGAAGAGGTGACTCGCAAATGAAGATAGTAGTATTTTTTGAAAAAATTTAATTATGTATATTTTATGTTATTGATTTTTTATTTAGCCCCTTTGAAACTGTCCAAAAAAAATTCAAGTAATATGTTAAACAAAATTAGATGGAAAACATCATATGAATTTGAAACTGTCAAACTCATAGGCCATGATAAACTCCAGCACTTAAGGACAATATTTTCCCTAAGTCTGCTAGGGTACAAAATTGGGTTGCAGAGAAATCTACAGAAGGGGTGCTAAAATTGTGGTTTTTAGGACCTCAGTAGCTTGATCAAGTTCTTAAATTTTAAATTCAAATAGATCCATCAAGGGTTTCGTAAACCCTAGATCGATCCATTTACATGGTTAACCAGGGGCTTGATCGAGCTATATGGCTCGATCAAGACTCTGTAAAAAAATTCAAATCCTTATGTGAATCCCATAATCCCATAATTTAGGTTTAAAATCAATAAATATTGAAAATTTAATCCAATAATAATTTAACCAATTTGATATGAAAATATTTTACTAAAAATGAAAATTCAACTGGATCTAGGTTATGAACAACATAAAAAACAAAATTTGTTATTGCGCCAAGAGGTGCATTCTACATCTCAGTATGGGGAAAATGTGTAAGTATGTTTGTCTGTGCTTAAATTATACCTTATCATATACCTTGCATTTGAATGGATCAGAAATTTACTTTCCATAAAAGTTTTTACCACATCAAAATTCAAAATTTTATTAAAATCTTTGTAATCATCTTATGTAGAAACCTTATTAAATCTAATATTAAATTATGAAATCTAATATTAATATTAATATTATTAAATTTATTAAATTTGGATTAATATAATATCTAATGCTCG
The DNA here is from genome assembly GCA_031772625.1 of Pinus tabuliformis. Lineage (NCBI taxonomy): Eukaryota > Viridiplantae > Streptophyta > Pinopsida > Pinales > Pinaceae > Pinus > Pinus tabuliformis. The sequence goes on along the minus strand of CM062805.1, from coordinate 978,934,420 downwards.
ATCGAGCTATTTTTTTAGTGCTCAAGGAACTTGATCAAGCTATAAAAATTGGCTCGGTCGAGCACGTAAAATGCTCTATCGAGCTCTATTTTTTCACCTAAACTTGCCCTCCCTTGCAAAAAAGTGTAACCCAACTCCATGTTTTTACGCAAATATGTAAAGGCATTAAATGCAAAAGAGTTTAAAATTAATTATGTGTTTGCAGAATAAAGTCCCCTCTAGATCCCTGTTCTCCCACATATATCCTATTCTATCCATATTCTTCATTGTGTACATATTCACAGCTCCCGCACATACCCTATCCTACACACATCCTTTGCTCCACTCAACTAAATGTGTAAAACAATAAACGATAAACATGGTGGAAATAGTTATCTTGTTGCCAGTGAGAGAGCACTAATTGAAGAATCACCCCAATCCCCCTTGCATGATGAAAGCTTCACATAAGAAAATCTTTGGACAATGAAACATGCTAAAAATGACTAAAGATCGTTAGTTCAAAGTATATGCTGAAAGTGATTGAAAATTCGATGGCTATTGCTAAAGAAGTTACACTATGAAGAATGCTTAAATATTATATAAAACCTTAATATTGGTTTACCGTCTCTAGAAATCAAGCAAAATTAGAGCTACATGGAAAAATTAGAGCTACCAATGTTACATAGCTATTTTTTTAATTGGGCTAGTTTTGTGATATGCAAAGGAAAGCGAAATGTTGTGGGAGAACTACGCTAGAAAGACTCTGCGAGAAAAATTGGGAAGAAATATGCGAAAGTAGCTTTGAAATATTAATTTAATGTGAAATATTGGGAAATGAACACAAGTATAACAAATATAGTTATATACAATGGTACACAATGATAACATTGATAAGAGGTGTGTTTTTTCCTACACATACTCTGTCCTCAACACATCCTTTGTTCCACACAACTAAATATTTAGAATAATAAAAGATAAACATAGTAGCAATAATTGTCTTACTCTTAGTGACAGATCACTAATCGAGGAAACACCCTCCCCCCACTTTCTAGTTTTTCCTATTACATTCCGCTGAATTAATTTTTTTGTTCCTAGTCAAATTATATTTGTTTCTACGAAGTAAAATTCCCTCTACACCCTGGTTCTCCCGCACATACATTGTATTATGCACATACTTCAGTCCACATAGATTCATAGCTCTGTGGAACTTCTCTTTCGTGTTGTTGGATCTCTGAAAGTATTAAATGGAAAAGACCTTAAAATTAATGTCATCTCATTTGATTATATTATCTCATTATACAGCGATGTTTGTTTTTCTATATCTTTTATGTACTCTATAACATGTAATTTTGTATACAGAAATGCACACAAAAATGTATATAGACATACAAAACATTATGGAACAATTTCTCTGTTGCCTATTCCATAGAACCATTCTTCCACACAAAGAGGTAGTTCACTTAATATTGCATAAAATGATGAATAAGAGAACCACCCCTTCCATTTATGTTAAGAAGTAGCAAATGTAAATTTTTCAATCGCCTTGTGTCAATGTTTCTTGAATAGTTTTTCATGACTATTTCCTGGTTTAAAAGTCTTGCTAGTCTAGAACGTTCCTCGTTTTAATCAAATATGTTATTAATATTAATCAATTATGCATATGAATATTAATTATGTTTCTAGAAAACTAAAACGATTCTTCCCACTCCAGAACTTGTCCCATGTTCTTTGTACCTACTATATCCAATTGCTTTGCATATATCAAATTGAACAAGTAAACGTATCAAGGATCCACCTAATATTTAAGCTCTATGCACAATGTTCCACACCTCTGCACAATGTGTCAACATTACTTTTTCCACACCTTCGCACAATCATATAAGCAAATTTATATAAGTTATAACATGATGTTAAAGTTTAAGTTAAATTCAAATTTGATTTTATCATAGTAAAAGTTTCATTGCACAACTCCGCTTCCCTCTTAGAATTATAACGGAACACCAAGATTTTTTGATACATTGTACGGAATGCAGAGGTGCCCATTCGTACATTGTGTGGATTTATACATTATACTAAACATAGTTAATAGTTAAAAGGATACTTCATTTGATGTTATATACTAAGGCTACAATGCATAATCATAGTCAATGTTTTCTTGCTACCGAATGCGAAAGTGGAGACAAATTTTATTATCTTCACACCTAGCTCTTGTTCTAACCTATGAACCTCACACATGTAGCTCTTCAACAATGTGGCTTGGATACTAAGGATATTATACCTTTTTCAAGGTAGAAGTGAGAAATGTGGATGGGTTGTGTCTGAAATGTTGATGTACAAATCCATATCATACTGAACATATTTAATAGTAACACATTAAAAGGAGAGTTCATTTAATATTAGGGTGGGGCTCACATTTTCTTGTGTGTAGTGCATAAGGGCAGTAAATGATTTCTTTGTGCAAATGCAAAAGTGGAGTCAAAATTATTATTGTATGAAGTGCTTTTGGGATTTTTCTTATCTCCGCACATAGCTCTAGTTGACACCTCCACACTTCACACATGTGGTCACTCAACAATATGTCTTAGAATTATAAGGAAATGCAAAGATGTGAAAGCTTTCATTATGGGGGGGGGGGGGAAGGGGGAAGTCAACATTTCCATTATGTGGATTGCGAAGGGGAAGTGAACTTCCTTTTGCAAAGCTTTTACTATGTGGAATGCAAACCTTTGTTATGGAAGAGGGATGTGCAAAAATAAATATGTGCAAAAAAATCTTCGTTCACTGTTTATAAAATATCTCTGCACGATTAAAGCTATCTGCACAATGAAAACTCTCTACACAATGCAAGCTCTCCACATGAACCACTGCCATCAATTAATTAATTAAAGGTTGTGTAGTCTACACAATAAAAGCTTTCAACATAATGAAATCTCTTTGCGCAAAACTTTCCACATTTTTTTTTGAACAATAATGCTTCATTTTCTACAAATTTCTTATTCTTCTTACGACCAAAATGTTTATATAAAAAAATTATATACCCAAAAATTAAAATCGTATAAAATCAATATATCAATTTCATTTTGAAATACGGAAAAAATCTTCCATTATGCATAGTAGGGAGATATAAGGAAAGTGTAATAAAATCCTTTCCCAGAATGTTGTAGTCCACACAATTTTAAAATATTAAACAATCAACATTATTCAAGCTTCGTAGAAGACATAAATACTTAAATTAAAAAACTCTTAGCTACATTTCTATTATGTATTATTGGCATATGTATGCATGACATAATAAAGGACCTCAAAGCATAAGTCTCTAACATTAAGCAATAAAATCACAGTAGCGAGAATTGTATCGAGATTTAAATTTCAATCATCATAACTATGATTAAAATAAACATAATGCACAGAACATGCATATGAAATCTAAAGATGTTCTTGACTATTCATCATAACTGTGATTAGTAATTTATGTTTTATTATTGTTTCTGAGTAGTGTTACAAAATATATATGCATACAAGATCTTATGAAAAACATTAACTTTGATTCTAAGCAGAAATTTCTTATATTGGTAATGAAAATTCTCAATAGCTAACCTCAGTCACTCATTCACTATGTTATTATGGTATTTTCTCTTTAACTATATTTTCCTGCATTCTAGAAAATTAAATGCATTCATCCCAATGGGGACAAGGATTTGGCTCCCGTGAACTGTAATATGGAAAAAGGCAACTACAAAAGAAAACAAGCAGATGCATTGAGCAACTAAACTAGGTGACATTAATAGAATTAACAAATCCTAATAACTAAATACTAGTAACAGAAAATGAATGTGTGAATATTTAAGGACACTTAAATTATGTGAAAGTATATGTGTTGAGTGTTTCACTATCAGTTGTCGTCTGAATCCATGACCTATTGAACGAATGTCTTCAACACAACTTAAATGAAATATTTTATTGGACCAATTGTAATGTCTAACTTAACATGTTGGTTGAATATCTACTTTTCGATTTCCATGGCTTCTTTTACTAATTGAACAGCGAAGACAGATTTCTCATCATTAGTACTAACACAGCTAATTAGCCATTCGCTAATTTAGTTTGTTGTAAAAAAAGTTATGTCATCAAATTGTTTTTCCATTGACTCTTTTAGCTTTTCCAATTCATCTATTAACATATATTTTGTGATCAATTCAAAATTTCATACGATGCATGGATAGTCTATATCTTGAACAATTTTCACTACCTCTAGAAATACATCACTTCTTTTATTCTTTATGATTTCACATTCTAAAATAATTTTTTCTAGTGTACTGATTCTTTTAGATCGTCCAACTTTTATTTTATTCATTCAATTGGCTTTTGGAAGTTATCTATTTTTCTTTTCTAGATAAAACAACAATTCAATCCATTGACTAAAAGCAAGTAATTCATTGTTCATGAAATGCTTGTCTCTGTTAACATCACTTCTCACCAAATTGACAAATGAGTTGATTTATTGTGTTAAATTTAGTAGATCATAAATAATTTTACATGTGTAGGTTTTAACCCCGTACAGAATACCTGAATACGAATTCTAAAACACAGAAAATACACAATGCGAGAGCATAACACATAAAACACATATGCACAGAGATTTTCCCCTAGATCCCAAAACTGGGACTACCAGCTTGATTTTTCATTATATTCCTTTCAATTTTACAATACATATATATACATGCCAAAGCATCTAATACCATGGACCGAAAACCATCGCGTCCAAAACCATGAACTGAAAACCATAAGTAGGTTCGCCCAACCTAATATAGGGTCCAAAAAAAAAATTCTGGGGGCGCTGCCCGCCCCCCTCAAACCCCCTGGACAGGGGGGGCTACCGCCCCCACTGTGACCCCCCCACTACGCAATCGGCGCAATGAAGGGGGGGCTCTGCCCCCACTCTGACCCCCCTGTTCACTACGTAGGTTAGTTGTGGAAAGAATATAACACAACCCAACATTCTCCCACTTGTTGTTTTCTTTCCACAAGGGGCCACAGGAGATCTTAGTCATTTTTCCAGCCCTGAAACACCCATTGTTTCTCTACACTAGGAGAAATTCTTAGAGATCAGAAATTTGTCAATGCATCTGTAGTATTCTTCAAAGTGTCCACCTTTATGAGCAACACCTTTTTGTTTTCTATCATATCCCTCACAAAGTGATACTAAACATCAATGTGCTTTGTCTTTGAATGATAAGCAGGGTTCTTTGCCAAGAAAATTGCACTTTGGCTGTCACATTCTATCCTTATAGCTCCCCGTACTAACCCCATACTTGAACACAATCTTCGCAACCAAACTGCTTCCTTGCTTGCATGAGTGGCTGCCATGTATTCTGCCTCTGTAGTTGATAGTGCCACTACGGATTGTTTCTTACTCATCCAACTGACTGCACCTCCAAATAGGTTAAATACATACCCACTTGTAGATCTTCTTTGATCCAAATCTCCAACCTAGTCTGCATCAACAAAGCCATGAATATCCAACACTCTGTCCAATCCTGGTCTTCATTGGTAGCACAAACCATAATCACTAGTGCCATGCAAATACTTGAAAACCCGCTTCACTCTTGTCCAATTCTTCTTTCCTGGTTTTGACATAAACTTGCTCAATACTCCCACTGCATGTGCAATGTCTGGTCTAGTACAGACCATTGCATACATCAAGCTACCGACTGCACTTGCATATGGAACAAAAGACATGTCCTCTTCCTCTTCTTGTGTCTTCGGACACTGTTTAGCAGCTAACCTCACACCTACAGGAATAGGAACATTCACCAATTTACTATCCTGCATATTAAACCTCTACAGTATTGTCTCGATATGCTTCCTCTAGTTTAACCAAAGCTTCATATTTTCCCAATCTCTTTTAATTTCCATGCCCAAAATATAGTTTGCAGCACCAAGATCTTTCATGTCGAATTTGGAGGACAATTGGGTCTTCAAATCCTAGATAATTTCTTTTTCATTTCCAACCAGAAACATATCATCCACATACAAGACTAGATAAATAACACGGTCACCAATTAATTGAAAATACACACAGTTATCTGCTTTGCTTCTGGTGAAGCCAAGTCCCTGTATAAATGTATCAAATTTTTGATACCACATCATTGGTGACTGTTTTAACCCATACAGAGACTTCTTTAACTTGCATACCAGTTCTTTCTTACCCTTTGCCACAAAGCCTTCAGGTTGGCTCATGTAGATCTCTTCTTCCAGATCCTCGTGAAGAAATTTTGTCTTCACATCCATCTGTTCTACCTCAAAATCAAAAGTAGTAGCAACAGATAAAGGTAACCTAATAGAAGTTACCTTGGCAACAGGACGAAAAATATCACCAAAATCAATTCCCGATACCTAGGAATAACCTTTTGCTACCAACTGAGCTTTGCATTTCTCCACCTTTCCTTCTGCATTTGTCTTCTTCTTGAACACCCATTTTCTTCTAATAGGTTTCCTTCCAGCCGACAACTCCACCAGATCCCAAGCCTCATTTTTGTGCAAAGATGCCATTTCATCAACCATGGCCTCTTTCCAGAGTTTTCCATCCTTTGAATCTACTGCTTCCTTCATAGTTCTGGGATCATCATCAGCAATAGATAAAGCAAAATTTGAACAAAAGGCAGATGGACTATACCTTTCTAGCTGCCTTCTTCCTCGAACTGATCTTCTTACACCCGCAGTTTGTGGCTCTTCATCTTCTGATTCCTCCTCTGCTGTAGAGTCTGATACTTCCTCCTTTAGCTCAAACTCTATCTTCTCAGGTTCTTTGGGTTGGACTTCATGTTTAATAACATATTTCACCTCTCTAAACACCAAATCTCGGTTGTACACAACCTTCCTTATTGCTGGGTTCTAAAGCTTATAACCCTTTAAACCATCCTTATACCCAATAAAGATACACTTTTCAGATTTACTGTCCATCTTGTTTTGTTTCTCCTTTGGAACATGTACATATGTATCACATCCAAATACCCTTAGATGTGAAAGAGAGGGTTTCTTACCAGTCCATACCTCTTGTGGAGTCTTATCCTCCAACACTGATGAAGGTGATCTGTTGACCAGGTAACATGCTGTCTCCACCGCCTCTGCCCAGAATTCTTGTCCTAACCCGACACCACTGAGCATGCTTCTTGCCCTTTCCATCAATGTCTTGTTCATTCTTTTTGCAACTCCATTTTGCTGAGGTGTATATGGAGTAGTCTTCTGCCATGTTATACCACACTTCTTACAGAATTCTTCAAATTCCTTACTTCAAAACTCTCCACCGTCATCTGTCCTCGGCACCTTTATCTTCTTCTCTGTCTAGTTTTCCACCAGAGCCTTAAATTCTTTAAACCTATCAAAGACTTCAGATTTCTTCTTAAGGAAATATATCCATGTATTTCTTTAGAAGTCATCTATAAATGATACATAGTACACATACTTTGATGGAACCTTCACAGGTCCAAACACATCACTATGCACAAGCTCTAATATTTGTTTCGCCCTCTTACCACTAGAGGGGAAACACACCCGTTTCTGCTTCCCATATACACAATTTTCACAGAAATCAAAGTCCAAAGAGTTATTACTCATACCTTCTACCAAACCTTTATTATGAAGTATTCGAATTCCCTTCTCTCCAATATGTCCAAGCCTTTGATGCCAAGCATGGTTTTCCCTCCAGAGACCACTAGATTTTCTGCTCCACTTTCAGGAACCATAGAACTGTGGCATCCATCAAAAACAGTGCTACCTTGCAGCTTGTACAAAGTTCCAGTCCGAACTCCCCACATCAATACTAGTGCTCCCCGGACCATCTTGCAGGTATCCTTCTCAAACACTATTTTTACACCTGCATCATCCAACTTGCTTACAGAAATCAGATTTATGGCCAATGTAGGAATATGCAGAACACTCAGAAGTGTTCTAACCATTCCACCTTGCAACTTCAACTTTACTTTTCCACGACCAATGATTCTAGCCTTCCTGTCATCCCCCAAGAAGACATCACCACCATCATATTTCTCATAATCTACTTGTAAATGGCAGTATTCGTATTGCAAGTGGAGTCATCAACAAAGGACCGACATTTAAATCATTTTCCATCTTTTCTATTATTTCTTTCAGTATTAGGTTCTCTGCTTCCTGGTTCCCAATAGACATTGCAAGCACATTATCAATAGCTTAATGGAAATTCATGAGGCTATTGGCCACAATTCTAGACATATCAACATTCATTTCTACTTTATCAATAACTTTCTTATTATGAACCTTTACTTTTTAATTTTTCAATGTTTTATTGTCCTTGTCATAGTTTTCATCTTCAAAAATGGCAGAGCAATCATCGAAACTAGAAGTTTCTTTGGAAATTTGCTCCATTATTTTTTGATTTTCAGCCAAACAAGTACTGACCCAATCAAGTAGCATACCTCTTTTAATTTCCACATTCATATCTTCTTCATTTCTTCTTTTTTCGGCGGACTTTTGGATTTGGACGATTTGGTAATGATGTGGATTTTCTTTAAAATAAATGTCCAATGAGGCTCCTCATCATCCTCTCCAACTAATAGCTGACCATGAACCAGCTTTGCACTTTCAGTATATTTTCAATTTCTTTGAATCAAAGATGAAGTTAGACTAATTCTAGATGTGCAAGCTAAAGATTTCTACAGAGGGTTTCTACCTCTTTGCTTATACTTTGTTTTGGTGTTGATGCTTGCTTCTTCAACCATTTCTCTAGTAGTCATTATGAGTTCTTGATTATTTCTTGGAGCACTATCTCTCTCTGCTTCCCTCTGCAACTCTTGTCAATAAGCTTTCATATTTAATAGTACCTAGATGTGTGATAAATAGGCATTTTGTATCAAATCCTCATCGAGATTCAACTTATTTTTAGTTAAAACAATGCAAAGCCTTAGCAAGCTAGCTTGCATTCTTCGCAGTTCATTTTCCAATAGTAAATGGAAATGAAATAAACTGTTTTTCATTTTTTTGTTCAAATATTACTTGCTAATCGTAATATTGTCTGCAGACTTCTACAAAAAAATATCTGTCTATATAAATTCTTGGAAGCAACAATGGTTTACCTCGAAATCAATAAAGTCGTAAAACTATATTATTTTCTCTTTTTTCATGTATCCCTTTCCCCACAGGAAAACTTGCGCTTCTCCAAAATTCGATGGGGCTCTTGTCCAATTATCATGCAAATAGCTTTCTTTACAAAAATATCTTATATTAGACAAATATTTGAAGTAGCCTCATGCTTCCACAATATGGGATACCATAATTTCTTTGGTCCTTCGTTAAAATTGAAGTTAGGGTTATGTGACAAGTCATGAAAGACATGACTCGAGACAAGGGTTGTTATCAGATATGCCATCATGAAGAATCTATTGCTTTTGAAAAAATTCACTAATTGAAATCTAATTCATTCAAAATAAGGTCAACCCATTCAAATACACAATTTTTTTTTATATGAATAATAGAGCACATAGAGAATGGATCTTGGGACACTAGTCGTAGTTTCTCTGCCCATTAGATGGGCACAAGACCAAAAAAACTCTTTAAATAGTTGTCTAAACAAACTAATATCTAGGACAAAAAGATTAGAAGGAACCTCAGAATTTGGAGAATTGAAACCTTGAATGATGTTCATGTCATCTGTTTGTGACTCTAATAAACTATTTGCTTCTTATAATTTTAAGCATAAATCCAGATTTGGTAACTTGAGTATGTGCCTGAATGCCTCCGGAGATAAAGAAATAGGAGTCTTTTGGTTGTTATCATAATTGTTCTCACCTTTAAATCAAATTTCTATGCATGCAAATAAATGATATCTTTGAAATCAAACACTTATGGGATGCATGCATCATTCACTAATTCACTAGACCAAATCTTATAATTTTTCTTCTCTTCCATGGAAAAATTCACATATCATTGATACGCAGCTTACCACTTAAAGCTTTGATCGATAAGTTCAAGTGAGTTAATCATATAAGTGCAAATAGCTTCTTTCCTTCCTCTGGTAGCCAATTTTTCTTTGTACTTTTAAAATATCCTATCAATCAGTAATGTTTTCACTGCCCTTTAGGTATATATTTATCAATACACTAAGAAATTGACACCTGTTATATTTAGCATTTGAAACCCATTTTACAGGACATTATCAATAAATAGAATTTCAAAATTGCAAAGTCGACATTTACGGGAAGTAGTGGAAATAATTCATGTAGTCTAAACATGCCATTGTTGGGTTGTGTTATATTCTTTCCATGACTATCCCACGTAGTTAACCGTGGGTTTAGAAGGGGGGAGGAGCCCCCCCTTTGTTGCGCCGATTGTGTAGCGGGGGGTTCATAGGGAGTTTAAGGGGTGCAGGTAACCCCACTCTATAGGGTCCGAGGCAACACCCCGAAAATTTTTGTTTTTGGACCCTATATTAGGTTGGGTGGACCTACCTATGGTTTTGTGCATGATTTTTTGCACATGGTTTTGGATGCAATGGTTTTCGGTCCATGCTTTTGGACACGATGGTTTTCGGTCCATTTTATTGGATGCTCCGGCATGTATAAATATGTATTGTAACATTGAAAGGAATATAATGAAAAATCAAGTTGGTAGTCCCGGTTTTGGGATCTAGGGGAAAATCTCTATGTATATGTGTTTTAGTGTTATGCTCTTTCATTGTTTATTTTCTGTGTTTTAGAATTCATATGCAAGTAATTTTCATATGGGGTTAAAACCTACATTTGGTATCAAAGTTGTTTTGGCTTCAATGGGACACCTTTGTTGCTGAGGGGTTTCGTTGAGGCCTGAGGTAGACCCTGTTCAGTGGGAGATATGTGAGATCGATTCTGGTGGTGAAAGAAGATGGTGAGAAGTGGAAATATAGAGATCAAGAAATTTAATGGTTAGAGTTTTGAGTTGTGGAAACTCAAGACGGAGGATTTTTTGGTGGATAAAGATCAGTGGATCGCAGTAGATCCGGGTACTAAACCAACAGGAGTGTCAGATGAAGAATGAAATAAGTTGGATCGGAGGGGAAAGAGCACAATATGATTATGTGTCTTAGATTCAGTATTGTTGAATGTATCAGGGGAAGCTATAGTGAAGGCTTTGTGGGACAAGTTAGGGACTTTGTACCAATCTAAGTCTCTGGTGAATAAACTGTTCCTACGGAAAAAGCTGTATAAACTAAGAATGAAAGATGGAGACTCGATGACATAGAATCTGAACGCATTTAATACTGTGGTAAGTCAGTTATTATCTGTTGATATTAAAATTTCATATGAAAATAAGTTCATCAGTTTGTTGTGTTCTCTACCAGATTCATGGGATAGTCTAGTTATTGCAATAGGTAGTAATACAACTACCTTGCAGTTTGATGAAATAGTCTCATCCTTGCTGACAGAGGAGATGAGATGGAAAAATATGGACAGCCAAAATGATGATGCCTTGTATGTACGAGGACTGTCCCAGAATAGAAACAAAAATAAATCATCGAGTGGGAGATCTAAATCTCAAAGAAAACCTGTAAAGGTGGTGTGTTGGAAATGTGGAAAGGAAGGGCACTACAAAAGGGATTGTAAATCTAAAGCTCCTGATAAAGAAAGGGATCTGATGATGCTCCTTCTGCAGAGGTGAAAACCGCCTCGAATGAGGGTGGGGATGTGTACTTGGCTTCTTCAAGTACACGTGTAGATCATGAGGCATGGTTGATTGAATCACATGCATGCTTTCACTTCACTCCCCATAGAGAGTGGTTTTGCGAGTATGAGAAATACAATGGTGGTGATGTCTTCTTAGGGGATGACAGGAAGGATATAATCGTTGGTCGCGGAATAGTAAAGCTGAAGTTGCAAGGTGGAAGGGTTAGAAAACTTCTAGGTGTTCTGCATATTCCTGCATTGGCCAGAATATGGTTAGAACACTTCTGGGTGGAGACAACATGTTACCTGGTCAACTGATCACCTTCATCAGCGTTGGAGGATAAGACTCCACAAGAGGTATGGACTGGTAAGAAACCCTCTCTTTCACATCTGAGGGTATTTGGATGTGATGCATATGTACATGTTCTAAAGGAGAAATGAACCAAGTTGGATAGTAAATCTGAAAAGTGCATCTTTATTGGGTATAAGGATGGTTTAAAGGGTTATAAGCTTTGGAACCCAGTAACAAGGAAGGTTGTGTACAACCGAGATGTGGTGTTCAGAGAGATAAAAGATGTTATTAAACATGAAGTCCAACCAAAGGAAATTGAGAAGATAGAGTTTGAGCTTAAGGAGGAAGAATCAGACTCTACAACAAAGGAGGAATCAGAAGATGAAGAGCCACAAACTCTGGGTGTGAGAAGATCACCTCGAGAAAGAAAGCAGATAGAAAGGTATAATCCATCTGCTTTCTGTTAAAATTTTGATTTATCTATTACTGATGATGATCTTAGAACTGTGAAAGAAGCAGTAGATTCAGAGGATGAAAAACTTTGGAAAGAGGCCATGGTTGATGAAATGGAATCTTTACACAAAAATGAGGCTTGGGAGCTGGTGGAGTTTCCGACTGGAAGGAAACCCATTGGCAGCAAATGGGTGTTCAAAAAGAAGACAATTGCAGAAGGAAAGGTGTAGAAATACAAAGCTCGTTTGGTAGCAAAAGGTTATTCGCAGGTGCCAGGAATTGATTTTCGTGATATTTTTTCTCCTCTTTCCAAGGTAACTTCTATTAGATTACTTTTATCTATTGTTGTTGCTTTTGATTTTGAGGTAGAACATATGGATGTGAAGACAACATTTCTTCACAGGGATCTAGAAGAGGAGATATACATGAAGCAACCTGAAGGCTTTGCGGTGAAGGGTAAGAAAGAACTGGTATGCAAGTTAAATAAGTCTCTGTATGGGTTAAAACAATCACCAAGAATGTGTTATCACAAATATGATACATTTATACAGGGACTTGGCTTCACCAGAAGCAAAGCAGATCATTGTGTGACCGTGTTATTTATCTAGTTTTGTATGTGGATGATATGTTTCTAGTTGGAAATGGCAAAGAAATTATCCAAGATTTAAAGACCCATTTGTCCTCCAAATTCGACATGAAAGATCTTGGTGCTGCAAACTATATTTTGGGCATGGAAATTAAAAGACCGGGAAAAGAGGAAGCTCTGGTTAAACCAGAGGAAGTATGTCGAGATAATACTGCAGAGGTTTAATGTGCAGGATAGTAAACCAGTGAAGGTTCCTATTCTTGTAGGTGTGAGGTTATTTGTTGAATAGTGTACCAAGACACAAGAAGAGGAAGAGGACATGTCCCATGTTCCATATGCAAGTGCAGTTGGTAACCTGATGTATGCAATGGTCTGTACTAGACCAGACATTGCACATGCAGTGGGACTACTGAGCAGGTTTATGTCAAAACTAGGGAAGGAGCATTGGACGCAGTGAAGCGAGTTTTCAGGTATTTGTGTGTGACACTAGTGATTATGGTTTGTGCTACCAAGGAAGACTAGGATTGGACAGAGTGTTGGATATTCGTGGCTTTGTTGATGCAGACTGGGCTAGAGATATGGATCAGAGAAGATCTACAAGTGGGTATGTGTTTAACCTATTTGGAGGTGCAGTCAGTTGGATGAGTAAGAAACAATCTGTAGTGGCACTATCAACTACAGAGACAGAATACATGGCAGCCACTAATGCAAAGAAGGAAGTAATTTGGTTGTAGAGATTGTGTTCAAGTATAGGGTTAGTAGAGGGAGCTATAAGGATAGACTGTGACAGCCAAAGTGCAATTTTCTTGGAAAAGAACCCTGCATATCATTCAAAGACAAAGCACATTGATGTTCAGTATCACTTTGTGAGGGATATGATAGAAGACAAAATGGTGTTGCTAGTAAAGGTGGACACTTTGAAGAATACTGCAGATGCATTGACAAAATCTGTGAGCTCTGAGAAGTTCTCTTGGTGTACAGAAACAATGGGCATTGCAGGGTTGGATAAATGACTAAGCTCTCTTGTGGCCCCTTGTGGAAAGAAAACAACAAGTGGAAGAATGTTGGGTTGTGTTATATTCTTTCCACAACTAGCCCACGTAGTTAACCGGGTGTTTCGTGGGGGGGGGGCGCAGAGCCCCCCTTTCGTTGCACCGATTGCATAGTGGGGGAGTCAAAGGGGGTTTGAGGGGTGCCGGTAACCCCACTCTATGGGGTCCGGGGTAGCGCCCCAGAACATGTTGTTTTTGGACCCTATATTAGGTTGGGCGGACCTACCTATGGTTTTTTGCATGATTTTTTTTACATGGTTTTGGACACGATGGTTTTTGGTCCATGGTTTTCGACACGATGGTTTTCGGTCCATGGTATTGGATGCTTCGACATGTATAAATATGTATTGTAACATTGTAAGGAACATAATGAAAAATCAAGCTGGTAGTCCTGGTTTTGGGATCCAGGGGAAAATATTTGTGTATATGTGTTTTATGTGTTATGCTCTTGCATTTTTTATTTTCTGTGTCTTAGAATTCGTATGCAGGTAATTTCTGTAAGGGGTTAAAACCTACAGCCACAATCTCGCCCAAACAATAATAGGAATTATGGCATGATTTTTAGAAAACTCTGCACAATTATTTGGAAAACTATATTATAGTTAGCAAGCTTTAGGATTTTCGGTATTGCAATGATTTTTTATGGTATTCAATCGATTTCTACTACAAAAAAAAAGGAGAAAAAAAAAATGAATTTAACATTATGACAATTAAAAATTTTGAAAATTTTTTCACCATTTTCTAGCAAGAAATTTGTTGTCCATATGAAAGTGTGGTCTCTGTAGATAATTCTGAAATGAATGTCAAAATTATAATTCTAGTTTGCAATTTTGTTCTTTTTCGTTTGCATTATCTATTACTATTATGAGTGTGTAATATGCTTGAGAAAACACTTTGAATAAATAACAATTCAAAAATAGCAAAGTCGACGTTTCTTGAAAGTAGGGGAAATAATTTAAAAACACATATTGAAATTCAAAAACCATTTACTCCATCTACAAACCGAATTAAATGTGTCTTTTTCTTTCTTTTTTTTGATAATGATAACTAGCCTACAGGTTTTCAATAATCTCTATTACGTAACATTTCATAGTTTGGCTCGCACTTACTATTATATCGATGTCAATTTATAGGGGGTAGCATTTATCATTCCCGATGATGTGTCGATTCATTCATTCGCCAAAAAAATACTGAATCATTAATTTCATTATGATGAATACGAAAATGAGGAAAGTGTACTCTGCACAATGAAGGTTTTTTTTTCGATTGTACATAACACTAGTTTGTAATTTCATGCCTTTTCTATTTGCAGTGTGCCCCTTCTCAATTCATCACAATTACATAATTGCATTACTATTGGTTCAATAAAAGTAATGTTTCGCGCATGCACTAAAGAAACACTTAGTTGAATATTCGGCAATTAGTATTTAATTCACAAATGTAAGAAGAAAGAACAGGTGTGCGAAAGGAATTTTCTGATGGTAAACTTATGTGCAAAACTACAACATTGCCAATGAAAGTTTTTGTTACACTATGAATTAAAGTTTCTATTCTTTGCTCTGCACACCCGTTCTCCCACAAAACACTAATTGTTCACACACATTAAAAAGAAGCTTATCACAAATTCACATAGTATTCATAAATATTTTGCAAATAACAAACATCACATATTCTGTTATTCGACAACGTAATCAGGGAAAAATGATTATATATACACGAAATTATTAAAATTTTAAGCACAAAATTAGTATCCAATTGAAACAAAGATAAGCTTCCTCTATATAATGAAAAATATGCATACAGTTATGGTTTTCAGTTTTCTAGGTGAAATATTTCCTACATGTATTCAAAAATAACTAGATTTCCTTTCATAATAATATTATTAATTTTTTTTTTGCATTGGATAAAATTTATTGTTAAATAAAATTTATTTCTTCATAAAGTTAATTTAATTTAATTTACATCTATGAGTTTTATGCTTATAGTTGTTTAATGAAAGTTTTCATTGTGTGGGAGTAGCTTTGTGAATACAATGTAAATTTTAATATGAGCTCTACACAATGAAACATGTTTCTACATCTATTACATGTTATTTAAAGTTTTATTTTCTTTAAGAAAACAAATTTTACTTATCTATATCTAAATTACTTACACTGATTTACCATTGACTATTTCAAAATGAAATATGGAGTTTTTGCATAATGCCTTGAAAAATAGAATCCATAGTTTAATTTATTATTATTATTATTATTATTATTATTATTATTATTATTATATCTTGCTTTCAAGTTGAGAAAAATAATTCACTATGTCATAAGTCCCTCATGTTTTTTACAATATGATAAAATCTATTATTAAACAAATATGATTTAGTGATAGTCAAGCTTCCATTGTGCAAAGCTTTCATCCAAGGAAAGAAACTTACTTTGCACAATGAAAACTTTCATTCTAAGCCCCTCATTATGAAATCTTCACACAATGAACCCTACAACTCTCGCTTTTGTACATGAATTCATAAATAAAGAGAACTGGGATTGAATAACCAGTCATTCTACTTGAGAAGCTTTGAACAGTAATCAACAATGTTACAACAACTACAATTCTATTCAAATTCAATTGTTAATCATCATAGTTGTGATTAAAATAAACATTACAAATGGATAGATATTTCACAACCAAGTTTTTTCCAAACGCTCATTTCCATTGTAAATAGAACTGGAACAGAGTAATGAATATTTGTGCTTCAGAAGCCTTGAACAATAACTAACACATATATAATAACAACAGTCATATTTAGATTAAAATACTATATCACTCTAGCTATGATTAAAATAAAAATTACAAATAGAATAAATATCTGCGAACCAAAACTCCAACTAAACGTTCATTTTCATTGTCATCAATTTCACACCATTACATAGAATATAAAAGCTCAAAATCATAGTCCCATGAACATATGTTCAATTGATGTTCTTAAAGAACGGTACATAATCCAAAGTTATACAAGTTCACATGCAAACTATTATCTAAAACTTCTTGATAGAACTGGAAAACAATTTCAATAGTAGGATAGAGTAAACATAAATCCATTTTAATTATCATGATTTACAAAACATTAGCTAATATAAAAAAGGTCAAAGAAAATAATTGAAACCACATGTTTAATTATTTTTTCTGCTCAACGCCCCAGAATTCAAGCCTATACAACAGGCCATGCAAAATGTTATCTCATAATTCTTTACATAATTGGTAAACATAATGAGAAATAGAAGAGACAATAACTAGAATTCAAACAAGGTTTGACTACAGACTCATGGTCTAGAAAATAGTCTCTATTGCGTAAAGAATTTATCAAAACAATAATACTTAAATCAGAAAAGTAAATACATTTGCTCCAATGGGGATTGGGATTGGGCTCCCATGGACCGTAATCTCTAAAATTCATCTGCAAAAGAAAATAAGAAATTGCATTCGAGAATTAAACTATTCCATGACATCGGGTGCCCAAAAAACTTCAATAGCTAAATACAATGAGCAAAAACGCAAATGTTTGAAGGTATTAAAACACATACAATATGTAAAATCATAGCCCAACATTGTATAGTAGTCAACTATCTCTTGGAATCATGATTTCTATAACGAACTCCTTCACTTTATCTTTAATGAATTCCTTCATTGGAGTGACATTAATGTTCTATTTAACACGTTCATTAAATATCTCCTACTCAATTTCTCTATCTTCTTCCTGCAATTGTGAAGCCAAGGTAGAGTACTCTTCATTAACACGAACAAAAGTAATTAGCCATTTGCTAATTTCCTCTGTGAACTCTATTTCTTGTGATTGTTTCACCTTTTTCAATTCAACCATCAACTTGTCTTTCAAAATTAATTCAGACTCATGTAATGCAAAAAATGTTTAAATCTTGAACAACTGCTACCACCTTGAGATATGCATCAACTCTTCTATTTTCTATTTGACGACCCTTGTTTTCCTTTTTCTAGATCAAAGAGTAAATCAAGCTTCCAACTAAAATTTAGTAAGTCAGTGTCTGTGAATTCCCTATCTCTCTCCAATCACTTTTGATCAACTCAATAGAAGACTTAGTTCTCTACTTTAAATGTTGCAGATCGAAAGTTTCTTGTGAAAATTCAATAATTCATACTAGTTAAACCCCTAATAGATTTCCAACTCCTAATTAGTATTAATATTCTTGTTGAAATCATATAAAGTTTCAAAATACATAAAGCAATATAATTGTAACCATTAGCTAAGTAATTGTCCCAGCTAAAACCCTAACCAATTTTCCAATTCCTTGACATTAATATTCCTATTGGACAATGTTGTTTCAACCTTCAATGTGATATTATAGTACTTTTCTATGTTTCATATATTTAACTATAAAATATAGTTGGTTCCAATTAAACTATGTTCAACAATATTGTATGTTTGATGGTTATAATATTATCCTTATTTATTAAATATTTTTATTTGAATATGGTAACATTAACATTGTTTGCATCACAGGGGCTTCATTGGGGGAGCGATACCATACCACATGGGTTCAACGGATACCTATACTATCAAGTGGAAGTAGGATTCTTTTAAATTGGAAAGATGTATTGGGTTCGTATTGGTAGGGGGTTAAAGAATGTGATTTTTATGGGTATTTTCCAATATGTAGTCAAATTAAGAGTTTTTTAAATATTCCACGAAGATAGGTCAGAGGTTTATTGAATAAAGACCCCCTAATTTTCATATCCATAAAATTTAGTCATAATATTAAATGTATTATTAGAAGTTTGGTTTTTTCATGGATATTTTTAATTGTCTTTAATTATGATTATTGTATTTATTTTACAAAGCTTTATTCTTCATTGAGTGAAGATCCCTGGTTTTTGCATATCCATAAAATTTAGTCATAATATTAAATGTGTTATTAGAAGTTTAGGTTTTTTCATAGAAATTCTTAATTGTGTTTAATTATAATTATTGTATTTATTTTACAAAGCTTTTTTTTTCAATAATCGAGAAATTGTTTTATAATTTTATAGGTAAAAAAAATACAAATTATTTTTCCAACCCATAGTTTCATTTGCAAATAATAGACAATTCTCAATTTTTTATTTTAATGATTGTTATCTCTATATGACAGTTAAAATTCTATTTCTTCTCTTAAAGCAATTATCTTTAAAATTAATATTTCATATTATGATTATTATTTGTATTTATGAAATTTTCCATTTTCTCATTAATAGATTCTTAAACTTACAAAATTAACGAATTATATGAAAAAATAATGCAATTGTCCTTAAAATTAATATTTCATATTATAATTATTATTTGTATTTATGAAATCTTCCATTTTCCCATTAATAAATTCTTAAACTTACAAAATTAAAGAATTATATGAAAATGATTTTTAGAAAAAATGGCCAACACATTTCCTATATTGAAATGGGAATATATTAAAATTGAATATTGAAATTGGAATATATTGAAATTGAAATCTTTAATATCTAACATTGTAATAAACCTAATAAATAAAAATAAGATAAACTTCGAAAAAAAAAAACAAAACAATACAAACTTTGAGAAAAAAAAAAAAAAAAAATAGTTACACGTTACACGTTCTTGCTCCATACAACTTTGATTTCAATGCTCCATCAAACCCCAAATTGCAACACATGTATTATTTTGATTTTAAGTTCAAAGCTTTATATTATTGTTTAATAAAAATGCAACATAGTTAATCTTTATATGGGAAAACAAATATTGCTAAAATAGTTGTGTTTTGAGCATCATTTTGTATATTTAAGTGTTTTAAGTGTCAAATGTTTTTTATTTTATTTTTATTTTTATTAATACAAAAAATTAGGAATTTGTATTTATATTAAAATATAAAAATCTTGATTAAATTGAGAGACGCGTTCTGAGCAGTGATACTATTGTAGCCAGCGGTGAATGTCATCATTTACTTAATTAAGAAATAGAAAAAAAAATCCAGAAAATATTAACTTAAACACTTTATTTATTTATATATATATATATATGTTTAATAGTAATTTTCAGCATACCCTTTTTCATGAGTTTGAAAAGACTTGTGTTTAAACAAATTACATCGTGCTTCCTGAAATGTGTGGGTTTTTACGTTCCCCTTTGAGCTGTACATATATATACATCATATTCTTCTTATCATATAGCATTATGCCACAATTTACATAAAACAAGAAGGGAGTTTATTTTCACTATTAAATTTTAATTTTTTTTAAATAAAAATAATAAATAAAATCAACATTATGAAATCATTTAAGAAAACATGTTAATATCTCAGATAAAAAAACATGTTAATATCTCAGATATTACTTCAACCTCATAACCTTACTCATCAACTTTGTTATAACTAGAGTTACTTTGACCTCATATACTCATCAACTTTGTTATAACTAGAGTTACTTCAACCTCATAACCTTACTCATATACTCATCAACTTTGTTATAAGTAGAGTTACTTTGACCTCATAACCTTACTCAAATACTGGCACCCTTTCTCCTTTCACGCCCGAATTGATCTTCCGGGCAGAACGCGTTTTGATCTTGAGTGATACGGGCAAACTGCAGGGTAGAGAAAGCTGGGTTTGTCAGCGATGCAAAAAAACTCTATAACTGTTACAGGATAATTTCAATGCAACTAATACTTTGTATATGAGGATATATATTCGAATTCAAGCGAGGATATATATTCGAATTTAAGCTTATGTAATTTATAATTTGTTAATTCATGAAAATTTTTGCAGAAAATTAAATCCAGTGTGGTTTATATTCAGGATAAGATGAAGAGACAGATCATAGAGGAAGGTTAAATAAGAAGATAAGTCAATCTAGCTGTTAGAGGAAAACAGCTATATTTCACTGGGGAGAAAAAATTATAAATATAATGTTATAAAACAATTAAACGGCTATATATGATTAGTGAAAGGGATTACTTTAAAATGTTTAAATAATAATAAATAATAATTTAATTTATTTAAATAAGTGTATTAATAAACTTATTCATTCTTTATTATTATTATTATTATTTTTAATTATTTCATGTAAAGAAGTGTTAGTATGGAAGATATGTTATAATGTTATATTATGTTGTGTAATTTAAATATTGAAATTAGGTTAAATTATATAAAAATGAGAGAAAAAAATAAGAAATATAAAAAATAAATAAATAAAATTATTAATTATATTTATTAATTTTTAAATCAATTTAGTTTTATTTTAATTTTAGATTTATTAAGATTTTGTTCAAATTTTTGCACGAAAAAAAAATATCTTTAGAGATTTGATTTATCTCATTGTTTAATATAGTTAAGATGGATCTAGATTGGTGTTTATAATTATATTTGGTAACTATATTTATTAATTCTTAAATCAGTCTAGTTCCATCTTAATTCTAGATTTATCAAGATTTTGTTCACACTTTTGCAGTCAAAAAAAATCTGCACCTGCTGAATGGACAAGCTTTCACTCCTGCTAAATACTACTGGATCCTGAATGTCAAGCAATTTACTTATATCCACTATATCAACCCACCAAAAGCAAATTTAATACGTACTCCAAACCAATAACTATTACTCAAAATATTTAATTACCATCCAGAAATTTGCTCCCGGCGATCTATTTACTGAGTAAAGTTTGTAGAGTTATGTCAGGGTAAGTGCCCCTTCGCTGGAGTGGAGATGAATATATTATGTATGAATGGAGGTGACAGCAGGAGGAAAAAGGCAGTGAGACTTGCAGAAAAGGCTGTAAAAATTTATCAAACAACGAAGTCCCTGCAGAATGCAGATGTACGTATAACTGTAACTCAAAAGTGAAACCAAAGACGTGCCAGCTCTGACCTATTTATCGAGACGAGTTCAAGCACTCATACGATTTATTGAGCGGAATGCAACTGCGCGTTGCGTACTTTTCTCTTAACAGAATCGGTTCGAGAGGCCACCACTTTCGGTTTCCTGCAGGGTGCTAGCTGTCACAATCCCGAGAACAGTAAGTGGCCGTTTTGTTCATGAACAATTTGTGTGAAAGAGCATATTTTAATGCAAGTGTAAATATTATTCAATCATATATATTATGGGTTATGGGTGGTTTGGAGAGTTTAATGATAGTTTTGGCAATCTGGTTCCTGTTGAAAATTTTTGAAAAGGGTTCCGGTTTTTATAAACCCGGTTTCTTTACTGACAAAGAAGTTATATAATTGGAAAACAATAAAGTGTCTAATTTATTTATATTTATATATTATAAAAACAATTTAAATTAGTTTATCTTAATTTTAAATTTATCAGGATTGAATTATTTTTACATTTTAAAAGGGGTTTGCACACTAGGTTGGAGAATGTCTCTCAAGGCAATATAATAATTTTACAACGGTCAAGTTTTCAATTCTAAATTATAATTTAAATAAAAGTATAAGTGTATATATAAAAAAAAAATTATGTGTAAAGACTATTTCTATTAAAAAAGAGAAAAAATATGTACAAAGAGGTCAAGACCTCAGAGGGGGCAGAAGCCAGCCCTCAACCAGAGATTCTGATACATACAGATCCTTCTAACCGCCCTTCCAGGATTGAGAGACCTTGAAACATGATTTATAAGTCCCTGACAGACAAGAAAGTGAACCAGTTCTGTGTCTAACACTACAGTACTATCGCCGACTATGGCTTTGCTGATAAACATTCTGTCATAACCGCCATATACAAAATTAAAGCAAAAACAAGGCTTGTTGAGCCATGATTTGTTACTGCTCATAAGACTATATTGGCTCGCACCGATACAAAAACAAGAACTGAAACAAGAACAGAGTTGACAGTATCCAGAGACGCATAACATAAAAAGAAACAGATCAGAGGCGAGAATGCCAACAGTAGGCATTGAACCAGAATCATTAAACATGTTTAGGAGAGTCGAGAGCATCCTTATCCACCTGGCTAGAAGAGGCAATCCACGTGACGACCGCATTATCTGCATCTCCCGTGACACCACCATCTGGAGGAATTACCAAATTCAAAATGCTGCCTGGAGGATGTACCGGCTCACATGCAAGCACCTCGCGCTGATTAGAGTCTGCCGGAGGCTGAGGAGCTTCAGGTACATTGCCTTCTTCCTGCATGTTGTCGCCGTTGAACACGACCCCAGCCACCTCCCCCTGAAGGACACTATCATCCTGAGACTGAGACATGGTGGTGTGGGCTGAGCTGCTGGGCTTATCCTCCTCCTCAGCAAGGATTACAGTGATACTGGCTGACAGCACGGGCTTATTGAGCCTGCTATGGAATTTGAAGCGGGTTGTTTGAAAGGAGTTGTGCGGGAGAGGCCTAGCATGACCAGAAGGCGGAGAGGACGGGGAGGCAGAAGCGAGAGGGACAATGTTCTGGGGAGTAGAATGAGAGGCCCGGCCTCGATTACCAGTGGTGCCTCCACGGCGAGAGACTCCACGACGACGAACCATTTCCGAATTAACAGAGAGACCAGGGAAGGGAAATTGGCAGAACCAAAGGGGAAAGGGCCGAGCGCAGGCGGACCAGGCCAGACTTAGAATCCAGATGAGCTTCCAAGCAGCCTGAACGAAGCAGGGGTGCGGGAAGAATAGCGGGCGGAGGTAGAAAGAGCCGAGGGCAATTGCATAAACCAGAGACCAGGCCATGGATAAATCGCCGCGCATAGTCTCTCGAGCCGAGCGCGCATTCAATACCAAATGCGTGACCATTATTCTGTACCCTGGCGAATTCATATCGAATGCTGTGGGATTGTGGGATCCGCGTCCGCGAGCCAGGTGCAGGGACAGCTGCCGGCGAGGAGTAAATCCTCATAAATGTTCTGCAGTGACACCCGCATCCGGGTGTGTATCATCCTCCTGATTCATATCGTTCTTCACGATGTTATGAAAGTCTGAGAGTTGATCCTCTGAGGCTATGCTGGAGATTGAACCTACAAAGAAATCTACCCCAATTTCCACTCCTATATTAGCAAGAAAATCAGCCAGCTTATTTCCTTCCCGCTTAGTGTGTTTGAAAGAAATTGCTTGGTGTTGAGAAAGCCATTTGTCTATTAGCTCGAGTCTTTGAGCCATTCTCCAACTGCTACTGACCTTATGTATGGGGGAACCCTGCATGAGTTTTGTGACCATGTTTATGATGATTTGCGAGTCCCCTTCGATGATAAGTGGAAAAAAACCTCTGTCCTGAGCAAGGGTGAGACCTCGCCATAATCCTTCTAGTTCCACTGAGTTGTTAGAGTCCCAGCCTTTTGAGCCAAGAAAGATTAGTAAAGGAATGCCATGATGATCTCTAAAGACTCCCCCCTAACCTGCTTTTCCTGGATTACCCTTTGAAGCTCCGTCGAAGTTGAGTTGAAACATGTTGTTGGGCGGCAGAGTCCATCTTGTTGGGGTTTGGTTACTCTTAGTCTTTAAGAGTAGGCTTTTGATTTAAATGTATTTTCCGGTTGGCCCAAACAGATTGTTCCTGCAACAGTGATGGAAAATCTTCTTGGGACCAGGCCTTAATAGACAGAGTTTCTTTAATGTTCTGGTGTAACCTAGTCCAGATCTGCTCAATAGACATTGATTGATCCTTGAAAACTCTTCGATTCCGCTCCTTCTAGATGTTCCACATCAGTAGACCAGGAATAAGCTATCAAAGTGTGTTTAAGAGTTTGCTTTGATATGGCTCTTGACTCCAATTACGAATAGTAGCTTTAATATCCCCATGCACTCTGCCTTCCTTTTGGCATCGGAAGGTAACCTTTTCCCACAGCTTCCGTCCTATTTGACAAGTTTGCATTAGATGTAAAGTTGATTCCTCTGCTTGCTTGCAGTTAAGACATATAGATGGGCCAGAGAAGCTCCTTTTTCTGAGGTTATCCCATGTGAGAATTTTATTGTGACATAGGAGCCACAGAAATGTAGACACCTTCGGCCAGTTAGAGGAATTCCAGATTTTATCCCATAAGGTATCTTTGATTATCCTTTCCTTGAT
This sequence comes from Pinus tabuliformis, assembly GCA_031772625.1. Lineage (NCBI taxonomy): Eukaryota > Viridiplantae > Streptophyta > Pinopsida > Pinales > Pinaceae > Pinus > Pinus tabuliformis. The sequence continues at coordinate 978,909,362 of CM062805.1, read as the reverse complement.
AATTACCTTATACGCTTCCCTTGTGGTGAAAGTGCCTTTCTCTTCATATCCCCATCTGAGAATGTCCGTTCCTTCTGAGGAGAGGATTTGCCGCTTTTGTAATTCTGAGGAGAGAGAGAGCTGAGTTTGCTCAGAGCCATGCATCAGAATTTGTTTGGCCTCCATCCATCGTCTGTATCCTTGTGTGGAAGAAGGGTCCCAGAATTGACTAACCTTATCTAGCTGATTCATATCTTGCTCTAGTAGGGGAAGGTTAGAGAGAGTGTCCTTGATCTTTGGGAGTTGCTGCCAGGAGTCTTCCCAGAACCTTGCTGTGTTGCCATTCTTAACTTCCCAGAAGCTATGCTGTTGTATTAGATCCCTATGTTGAATGGCCGAATTCCAAATTACAGAGCCTGTGCTTACTTCTGACATTCGAATTCTTTCTTCAATAGGGCTATTGTTCACATATTTTGCTGTCCATAGGGAGGCCCAGGGAGTGTTAGGATTTGAGAGCCATCTCCACCAAATTTTAGCTCCCATTACCTCATTACTGTGCCCAGGATCTCTTAGCCCAATACCACCAACCTTCTTTGGAAGACAAACATTGTCCCATTTGACCAGAGCCCACTTTCGATTGGGACCTGAACTGCCCCATAAGAAATTGCATTGAAGTTTCTTTATATCCTTGAGTACCCATTTAGGAGCTGCTAGAATTGAGAAGAGATACAAGGGCATGGAGTGAAGAACAACTTTAATGAGAACAAGTCTGCTGGCCATGTTAAGACCTCTGTGAGTCCAGAGGAAGAGCCTCACTTCTAGCTTTTCTAACAGGTCTTTCCAAGATGAATGCTTGAGAGCCGAGGCTATTAAGGGAGCTCCCAGGTATTTAGAGGGAAGAGACGCTATGGTAAAACCAAGAATGCGGGCTATGGCTCTTTGGGTGGGGGCAGGGGTATTGAAGAAAAAAATTTGAGATTTGACCCGATTAATAAGGGCTCCTGAAGCTTCAGAGAAGTTCGTTAGGAGGGCTTTGAGAAGGCGTGCTTCTTGAACAGAGGGATGACCAAAAAGCATGTTATCGTCCACGAATTGCTGATGGGAGTAGGTAGGAGAATTGAAAAAAGATAGGCCCTTGAGACGCTGGGAGAGCAGAGCTGATTTAATGCTTCAACCTAGTCCTTCTGCCATAATAACAAAAAGAAAGGGTGAAAGGGGATCTCCCTGCCTGATACCCCTGGAAGGAAGGAACATAGGCGAAGGCATACCATCTATAAGCACAGAAAAGAACGAGGAAGACAAAATATTTACAACCCATCTAACCCAGGAAGGGGCAAAGCGAAAGGCAGTTAAGATTTTTTGAATGTAAACCCAGCTTAAGCTATCAAAAGCTTTAGACAAATCAATTTTAAGCAACATACCTGGTTTTTTTTATTGCTTCAAAGAGTGGATTATTTCATGAGTTAAAATAATACCATCCATTATCTGCCGACCTTCTACATAACCAGATTGCTCGAGCGAAATATTGAGAGGGAGCAAAGGTTTCAGTCTGGTAGCTATCACTTTTGAGACAATCTTGTAAATGATGTTGCGGAGAGAAATCGGTCTGTACTTGTCTAGAGTATTGGATTCCTCTACCTTGGGGATTAAAGCAATGAAGGTTGCATTCAGCCCTAGGTACATCCATCTTAAAGTGCATGATTCTTCAACAACTTGCCAGACTTCCAATTTGATTAGATCCCAGAAGTTGTGAAAAAAGTTGGAGGTGAATCCATCCGGACTCGGTGCTTTCCCTGCTTTCAACTGATGCACAGCATTTTCAACTTCCTGAAGGCTTGTGGGCTTAAGGAGGAGAAGATTATGCTCTTCTGTGATTAATTTGGGAATGTTCCTTAGAACTTTGTTAATAGCAGATGTTCTATCTATGTTGGGCTCTTGATGAGCATGTTTGAAGTATTTGAGAAACTCCTCTTCAATGCCTTCGTGCATCTCAATTCTGTCTCCCTGCTCGTTTTTGATGTGGGAAATGTAGTTATTCATTCTGCGCTGCACTGTGGTCTTGTGAAAGAATTTTGTGTTCTTTTCCCCATCCTTTAGCCATTTGACCCTCGATTTCTGCCTCCAAAGAGTTTCCTCCTGTTGAGCTCTATCTAGGATTCGGGTTTCAAGAGTTTGTTCCTGCTTTGCTAGTTCCTCGGAGCGTCCTTCTATAATGATCCTTTGTTGAACGTTCTTCATTTCTTGATTGAGGGCTGCCTGTGCTTTGAAAATGTTGCCAAAAGTGGTATGATTCTAGTGTTTAATTTCTCCTTTAAGGTGCTTTAGCTTCCGCTGGAATATAGACATCTTGGTACCATTAGAGGGATTAAACTTGAGCCATGTTGATCTAACAAATTCATTAAAATCCGGATGAGTTAACCAAAAAGCCTCAAACCAGAAAGGACGTCAAATACTGTTGCCTGGACGATTCCATTGGAGAGCTATTGGCCAGTGATCAGAGCCTGATACTGGAAGGATGGAAGCAATGAATTCCCCACCCAGGTGAGTTGCATTGTCTGATATTAGAAATCTATCAAGACGTGAGGCTATTTGTTGCGGTCCTTCTCTTTTATTGTTCCATGTGAACATGCCATTATTTGAAGGTAGATCTATCAACCAGTTATTTTGAATAAAATCCTTTAGTATGTTCCCATCTCTGTTGCTCCTGCTTCTGCCTCCTTGCTTTTCCTCCATTCTTGCTATCATATTAAAATCACCTCCAGATATCCAAAGCGGGTACAACCTGTTTGAGTTAAGCTCCGATAAGGTATCCAGGATTTCAGCTTTGTGTATGGTTTCCTGAGGGAAATACACATTTGTCATGTGGCCGTGGGTGTTGGTGCCGATTATGTGAAATATTGCTTGGATGAAGTTCTTGTTTGCATGTATATTGTCAAGTTGAATTACTCGTGCATCCCAGAGAACTGCCAGTCCTCTCGACGCCCCTTGAGCATCAACAGCTGTTACTAGCCCTCCTAGCCAGGCTTTCGGTGCTATTTTTTCCAAGACTGGCGAGTTACATTTTGTTTCTTGCGAAAAGAGTATATTTGGTTTTTCCTGCATGAGCATGTTTTTTAGAAGTCTACCTTTCCTTGGGCTATTGAGCCCCCTAATATTCCATGATATCAGCTTCATTGAGAAGGGTTGATATTGAAGTACTTGGTCAGCTTGGCGTATCTGACTGACTCAACTAAAACTTCGCCTATCTTGATAGTTCTTTCGAGGGTGGTTTTCCTTCCTCGTTTTTTGTTGTCTTTGGTGATGAACTTTCCATCCCATTGACTGTCGATCTGGACTCCTAGAGAGTACTTCTTTTGTGCATGATTGAGGACCTCCACCAGGTTGTCCACTTGCCGATCTAGTATTTTGTCAAAGTTTCCTATCTTGCATGCTTGCTCGAGTCCTAGAATGTCCAGTTCACCTATATCAATATTTTCAGGGTCTTCCTCCATGATCTTGGATTCTTGATAGTCTTCAGCTCTTTCCTTCACTGCCTTTGTACTAGGTTCAGGGTTATCGACTTCCATTCCTTGAAAGCTCCAGGCCTGGGTCTTGGTTTGGGAATGATGGGTCGATTTGTCAAATAAGTTTTCCCCTGGCTGCGGTGAAATCCCATCTTGCTTCTCTTTACTAGTTTCCTTGTCATTTGGAGGTACGTTATCAGAATCTTCCACATCATCACTGGCCAGAGTAGCAAAGCTATTGCTCGTTGAGGGTTTTGACAAGTTAACTCGATTGTTCTTGGTGTTGGTTATCAATTTCTTATGCCCTCTTCTGCGATTTACCACTTTGGTAAATCCGTCAGATGTAGGATTGTCTGAGTCCATTTGAGGAGGGGGTTTCCTGTTCAGAGGAAAATCTCTGTAGGGGTGACCTAGATCATGGCATTTCCTGCATCTAAACGGTACATGCTCGTAATCTATCAGTTGTATCCATTCAACATCTTCATGGAAGAGACTTACCGTATCTGGCAAGGCTTGCTTGAGGTCAATGTAGATGCAGATCCGGGCATATGATGTGTATCTGCATAATATTGTTTCCTCTGCTACCTTGATGAATTCGCCCAGAGCATTTCCAATCTCTTGGAGGGAGTTCTCTTCCCAGTATTCCCAAGGGAGCGAATATAGCCTTATCTAGACAGGAGCACAACTAAGGTCTTCCTTATCCAGATTGAAACGTTCAACCCACCCTTTGAGATATAGACCTGCGAAATTGAAGAAGTATGGACCCCCATCCAGAATCCTGTTGTGATCTTCCAAGCAGTTAAATACAGCCGTAAAAAACCCCTTTGGTCCTAGATGCAGAGTGATGCGGCCCTTTGGATTCCATTTGGAATTTATCCAGCCCCTGAACACTTTCTCAGTTGGCCATATTCCAATAAACTTGCCAATCAACGTGTGATCCCTCATGAACTGTATTCTGGCATTGATTCGGTGACTGGGAAATTCCACTTTTGGCCTGTGAATGGCCACTGGTCTACATGTGGATGAGCTTGCTTTGGGTTTGTCTTTCTGAGCTTGTTCACCGTTCTGCTGCTTGCTGATGTCTGTTTTGTCCTCATTCTGCCTTTCTTCTTTGTCAGTGTCTTCAATCCGCTGCTTTTGACTATCGTTTTTTGGGGGAGGCGCATCGCCCTCCCCCTGAGGGGTCTGCATGGTTCCTTCGATCTATGGCAGGACACCAAGACCTCAGATCTACCCAGGTTCTGTCAAGGCTGAGCTATGTCAGGGGAGCCTGCCGTAGAAGGGGTTGCAGAAACCCTAGTTGCTCCGTAACCTGTTCAACCCTATGATTCTTAAGTGTATATAAAATTGATTTAAGTGGTTTTTATCTATTAATTTTAAAGTAAAATAAAAAATAAAAAAATTTATTTTGTTTCAAAAATGGAATAAGAATTTTGTTATTGAAAATTGAATAATTAAGGCACTCGAACCCTAAACACCAAGATATTCATGTCCCCAAAATTTAAGGATCAAAAAAGGATGTAAAATGAGGACTCATAAGAAGTGGGAGTGGATTTGATGATCTCTCCCCAGGGGCCACGAGAACCAACACCTTTTTGGAGTGCAAGTCACTGTTACTATTATGTTCCCGGTGGAACTGTTGGATTTGTATATCTTCAAAGAACTTTTGTAGTTGTCAAACCCTTTTTTGCCACGATGAAAGGTGAATATTGTTGATGGTACTTGCACCCTTTAGAAATTCAATGACTACACAATAATTGAAAGGTGAAGATTGTTGATTATACTTGCACCTTTTAGCAAGTCAATGACTACACAGGAATTACCAAAAACTTGCAAACTTTTTATAGCGTTGTTGGGAAAAGTGTAGTGTGTACCTTAAAGCCACTAATATTAGAAACACTAAGAGGTGGGTTGAATCCGTATTTCAATCAATAAGTATTTTCACTTTTCTTTTATGATGTTAATGAACAACTAAGTTAAGAATTGTCGGATAACATATATAAATTGTGAGCAATATATGAAAACAGATAAACATAAAGCACATCAATGGATCAGCAAGCACATCATCACATAGAAACACTAGATATTAGTTGGAAAACTCAACTAGGAAAACCACTGCTATTGTTGTCTTTGTCTTCTTCTTATTATTATAAAGAAAATATGTTATTACATCTTGCACAGGCATATGTTTTTACTAATGCGCAAGCTCCTACCTGCTAGAGGCCACTACTTACAATAAATTCTTCAACTACTACCGGAAGGAAGCCACCACTCCCTAATCTAGTTCTTTGACCACCACTGGAAGGACGCTACCACTCTTTTCCTGGAGGCTCCAACCCTCAAACTCTTTGTGGACCTTGTTTAAAAATCCTTCACACTAAATCCACCTAACTCAAACACAAATCCTATAGGCCATGTTTCATCCAATTTTCAAACTGGACCCACATATAACATTTTGCTCAATACACATTTGACCATTGTATAACTGTCAACACAAACTCTTTCTGCGATAACCAAATCAACTATTAGCAAGTCATAGTTGCATACATCAACAATCAATCAAAGTCTCTAATCACATATGTTATACTCAAGCCTATTGCAAGATAAATGTCTATGAACCATCAAAAACATGTAATTACAAAAACCCTCTTACTCAGCCAGGACATCAATTCCAAACCCTAATCAAATCCAACAACATCATAATGACAACCACTACCACTCTAGCCAACATTTTGACTTCACAAAAACCCATCCAGATTATATATCTGGAAAATCCTAATGGCAGTATACTCATAACATTGACCTTTCACCATACAAGACATAACATCATTGTAGCAGTATTCAACATGTAGAATAGCCAAACTACATTGCTTCTCAGTATGCAATACTTCATCATCACAACATATACTTTGCAATGTCACCTAGCAACACACATAAGAAGAAGCTATAGTTACCAACATTCATACTATCACAAATCCCTAACTCATCATAATTTCTTATAACACATTAGGTAGCATCATAAGTAACATTTATGCCATCAAACTCTTGTGAGCATAACGATTTCAACCCCAATCACAATACTAGGCAGTATACATCACAATAACTTAATGCATCTAAACCACACAACACTTCCCCTGAAATAAGCACCATAGCATGCAAACCTCGCAACAACTGCTACAAGGAAATAATCCTTGTACTCTGACATACATGAAAACTTTAAGCATAATTATACTCGACATGGAAACTTATCAAGGGTCAAGCAACAACATTACATACTTGCAAACTCTATACATATCGTGGTGTATAAGACAACAATCTCTTAATGCAAAACTATGCCATAGAGAACCTCTGCTCAAAGTAATACAACCAAACCCCAATGACAAAATTCTTTCACGTACAAGTTTTCATGGACATTTCTTCAATGACACATGGTTCAATAAACAATCAACGCACTACAAAATTATTAACCAAAAACTCTAGCAAATAAAAACATCATCATGGACATTTTACAAACATAAGGTGTTAATAAATACTAAAATATTTTCTCTGCAATAAATAATAATGGTCCTTAAATATCCATCCCTGTAACACTGATCTAAAAACTAGAAAGCATAAAACTTGCAACAAAATCCTTTATTCAACTATAAGGGCTTCTGAGATATAAGTTAAACTTATCATATAAAAATGAAAATTTCCACATAAACTTGTCACTTAAGATGTATAGAAAAGAACTTATTCAAAACATGAACAAGTAGAAACATGAAGCATCAAGACAGAGATGATAACGAAGTTCACCCATTCAACTATTCCAGTAGGCTACGTCTCTAAATTCGCCTCCAAAGGTTGAATCACTTTATTGTCTTCTTCAAAAGAGGTTGAATGTATTCAACGCTTTACAAAAATGACTGACTCCAAAAATTGCCTTCTACTACCAAATAGCTTTCAAGGACAACACATAGCATACATTTCTTCAAAATACCTCATAAAGAGCTCCTATCTTGAGCTCTCAAGGCCATCTAAACAAGACTTCCTCTCCAAAACAAGCACTCCAAAAGCTCTCTCAAAACAAGCTCCCCCTTTCAAAGAGTATGTAAGAGGGATTTATAGCTTTAAAAGATCCCTACACAAAGGAAAGGATATCTCCCTATTCCAATGAGAGAGTAACTCTCAAATCCATTAAAAGAGGATCTATGATATTTTTTAGGACAAAATCTCTCAACTCCACCAAACTTAGACCTTATCCAAAGCTCAAGGGATATGAGTAAATCCCATGAGGCTCTCAACTCTAACTTGAATTTAGAAACTGATATTTGAGGAAGATTATCCCACAAATCAATTTCTATTTGACAATTTGAAATTGAATAAGACATGAGCACAGCCACATGAAGCTCAAACACTTTACATTCAAAATTAAAGTACTCATAACCTAGGCTTCAATGAACTTTTCCTTTGGCATGGTAAACTTTGGAGAATTGTGTCAATGTCCTCCTCGATCATACCTCCCCACGAAGGAAATATTTTGGTCCACCAAAATCTTAAGGAAAATTATTCAAGGAATTGAAATTGATTCTTGTATCGAGACATTGATTTTCTACATAATTAGGTACAATTCAATTACGACATATGACCTATGACCTACAACTCTGCCCTTCGTTTGAAACATGTTTTATCATAACTCCCAGGATAATTTGGTTCACATGCATCATATACGACTTTGTGAGGCTCTGGTACTGCATCATTGGTTCTTTCCACTTAGAGCATATCAAATGAGGAATTTTACTATATCAAGAGAGAAGTAAAAGATGATATTATAAAGTCTAACTACACCAATCCAACCCTAGTTTGTAAAAACACCAATTAGTGTCACAATCAATTATGCAACACAAAAACAAAAACATAAGCAAGAAACTAGGCTACTCCACAAAAGACCATCTTTGAGTCAAAAATATTAATCCCTAACTTCCAAGTAAATACCAAATGTTTTCGAGAAGAATTGGCTTGTAAGTGGCCCAGAAAAATTTAATAATCATCAATACTAGGTAACTGCCAATAATGACCCCAATGGCAAAAATATTTGTTATTTTCTAAACAATGGAAAGTCAAACTTCCATATTAATTCTAAAAACATCAAACTTAATATATATTGCATATAAAGTGTAACTCTTCATTTGCTGGAAAATTGCACAACTTGTCAACACCACATACATGTTCTATTAATGTCGCCACCAGCTCTATCTCCAACATGTTGTTTCACACAACTACACACTCTTTTCTAAACTTCATTTTTGTTGGATGACTGGGGAACTAATTGTTGTAGTTTACACAAATTTTGTGCTAAAATCGTGGCCAACCTAAACCACCGCTTGTCAAACATTGATTGTTGATCTTTTTTTTAGTACTCCAAGGTCTGCGACAAATTTTTGTATTAAAAAATAATGTCTGATGGCATCTTGTAGAAACTGATATTCACATAGATATTCAAGTCTTTGGCTCTGGTCTTAGTTTTGCGATGACAAATAGCCTCTTTTAGAAACTCTGGAAGACCCACTTCATTTTCTATATTCAGTACCCTGCCAAATAACATGATACAAAACATGGTACTTGGAAACTACATTAGGTCTTTTTAGGTTAGAACCATCCTTTGGTATGGAAATAGTTTTGCGCACAAGTAAAACAAGATCATTCATCACAATAACTCAATCAAATTAGTCACAATATGATAGTTGCAGTGAATCAAGAAGGCTCGTTATATCCTTGTCACTCATTGGATGCATGAAAACTAAAACATAGACTAAACTGATTTAGCACAAGGACGCAATGCATCACAGACCCCAAACAAATCTCATCAAACATGGTCACTTCTATTGGAACTGACTGCTACCCAACTTACAAATTTTCTTGTAGAATTTCTAGAGGGCACACATGGCATGATCGTGAGTTGAATCTATTTCTTTGTAATATCCCCGGTAAAAAATCCATGTAAAAATATATAATACCACGGTTGATGGGACACATATTCCAAGTTGAATGGTGGGAAAGACATCATAGTGTGGGTGTTGATTTGGTTGTTTATGGCTAAGGAAATTGGCAAAGGCAATGGCTAAGGCTTTGGAAAGGCAAAATGGAATTTTTGGCACATTTATTTATGAAAATAATGGTTAGGAAAAAAGGAAGGTGAAGGGTCACAAGTTGCATGTGAGAAGGAAATTGAAGGAAATGATGGAAAATGAAGAAAATAGAGGTCTCATTGATAAAAAGGGTTATGAGGATCAGTTGGAAATCTTGATCAGTTCAATTTTAGAGCTCTCTCATTATTCTCTCTCTCTCACTCTTGGACACTTAGAGTTTTCTTGGAGCACTTTTGCATTGGAGCAAGAAAGGAAAAGAAGGCAAGAGGAAGCAAAGATCATGAAGGGAAAGGCATGATCAAGTATCTACAACAGAACTCATTGCAGGTATCGATTTGCATGTGTATTTCCTTATTGGATTTGGCATGCATGGTATTTCATGTGGTTCTTTTCTATCATGGCATAGGTTTTTCCAAGTGTGATAGTGTTCTTCAGCCTAGCCTTGCCATTTCCTAAGAGCATTGATGATATGGGTTATCATACTTCGGCTGATGTGCGATGGCCATATGTATTCGAAGATGAGTGGGGTGGATCTTTGAAATGTCGAATACATAGCCTAGTGGCCCCTAAACCGGACTATGGATCACGGTAAAGCCACTGGCCTAGTAACCCCAGAGCCAGACTGTGGGTTTAGGTAAATCCAAGATTGTGTGCCTCGGTGGGCCTAGGAATCCTTGTTAGTGAATGGTGTGATATACGATAAAGCTAAGAGGTGAATTTCTCTCCGTTGTGCCTAGTAGTCTTGGGATGGGATATACAGTAAATCCTGGAGAGTGTGTCTCAATGTAGGGCCTACTGATCCCTGGATTGGAATCTGGATTACGGTAAAGCCTGAGATACTAGGAGGCACTCAAATTCCTAACGGTGTAGGTGGAGAACACCAGTGGAATCCATGCTTGTTTGGTTATTTTAGTGTGTTCTATGAGTCCCACATTTATGCTTGGAATATGGCATGGGGGCGAATGCATGAAGAGAGAATTGGCACATCCATTCTATGGTTGGGTGGAATGTGGTAGTCCCATTTCTGGTTGGTTTATTGCATTCATTAATGAGACATTCATTTTCTTGGTTTTCATGTGTAAATGTACTGATGTATATGTGGATTTTATGGCTGATATTTTTATGATATTTATGTTTGTATTATGTTGGTTATATGTATGTTCGATGACAGAAACTATGTATGGCTCTCAGCATGTTTTTAATTGGAAATTAGTGGATAATGTATCTATGGTCTAATAGATTGTAATGCAACAAATGACATAAGGGAAAATGGTTCTTAGCTATTCTCAGATAAGTACAAGATCCCTATGTTTACTTCTGTTGGTTACACCTGTAGATTACATGCTTGCAACATGACTGACGAAATGCTTGTCATGGCTAGTAGGGGTCTAATTAAGGTCTTTTTTAACTTAATACATTTCCACCATTGTTTCCCTATTCTTTTATTGGTTTTAAGTTATCATTCCATTTTGGATAGTGACCTAGGCTCTGATTCTGAAAAAGTGGCTCAAATCTCAAGGATACTGGCACAGGTCTACTTAAAAGAGTCTAGGGACGATGGCACATAGGCCTATGTGATCGACTTTGGCTTCTAGACATTGTCATGCCTATAGCATGAGAGCGACCAGGGGTTAAAAGGCTTAAGACTTCACTAGGACCCAAGGGCAAGTTGTCTAAAGTGTTGGATTGGTTCTTGAGGGTCCTGACGCTGATGTGGAATGTTTGTGTGTTATGTTTCCCTCGATTCCACTTCCTTAAGGTCACATATGAGGTTGAATACAAACATAGTAGACTCTCGTCCCATGTTTACCCCGGTTGGCTAGTTACTTGAGTAGATGTGGGAGGAGGGTGTTACAGAGTGGTATTAGAGCATTATTCACCCCTTATTAGATGGGTAGTGTGTGGTTGTCATGCATGCATGTCATTTGCATGTTTGTCTCTTACACTTGCATTGCATGTGCTTGTTGCATTGCATACTGTTGATCATGGTTATAGTAAGGTTGTCATGAAAAACGTGACGTTGATTTTGTGGAATGCATCGTCATGAGTATATGACTGATTACATATTGTTATATGTCACTTACATGTTATTGTATGTCACTTGATTACATCCTTTTATGTTAGGTTTCATTCTTGTATGTTTGATTATAGGTATAAGTTTTGTAGGTTGGTTACAAGTATTGATCATTTATGCTCAACTACATCCGTTCATGTGTATGTGTAGTTGATTGTGCATTGCTTATACATGTTGATGGTTGCATGTGGCAATGTGTAAAATGGAGTAATGTTTGTTGTCATGCATGGGTTCATGGTTTGTAAAGTTGATATGGTCTTGCATTGATGATTGGACTCTAGCTAGAAGGATGTGTATATGGTTTTGTACTCATGTGTTGTATGTCTATATGCAGTCGTTATGCATGTATGGTCTTGGTTAGAGCTATGAATGAATTGTAGGTCAAACATGCCTTTTGAAGTCATGGTATGCAATTTAGGTCATCAAGGTGCTATTGCTATGTTCTGATGCTAATGTGTTGAATGAGGTAAAGCAAGAGATGCAGATCATCAAAGTGAAGTTGCAGCATTGGACCTCGAGGTAAGAGCATGTCGTCATATAGGTTTGTATGTTGGGCATGCAGGTATGTAGGTTAAGGATTGTTATATGCATTAGGGTTATCTACATTAGGTTTATGTACATGTCTTTTGACGTTATGGTTACGTACATGATAGATGATAGTTGATTAGCATAGTCATATGCACATGAGTCTGATAGTCAAGAATGATGGTAAGTTGTGGTTGTATGCATTGCTATTATTGTTTTATGTTAGATAACTTGATGATTAGGTTATATGTTGTTGATAAGCATGATTATATAGAGCTTATTGGTGTTATATGCTAATAACTTGATGATTAGGGTTATTTCATTGATATCTTGATGTTGTAATTTGGCTTGGTCATATGTGTGATGGTTATGTTCATTGCATTAAAGATCTTGATCATATATGTATTGTGGTAACCTGGCTTGACCTATCCAGATGGTTATGGTTACGATATTCAAGTATGAGCCGACATATTTGTGATATGGTGTCGTACTAATCTAGATTGATTATACATATGTGATTGTTATGCATGAACGACAAATGCTTATGAGATTATGATGTGAACATGTTAGTTAGTTATTATTATGGATATCATGATTTATGTTTGAGTTGATATGTTGTGAAGTTGTATCGTGCTAACTTGGATTGATTTTGCAAATAATATCACCTCCACTGACATACATCAAGGTATAAGTTTTCTTATGTCGTATATTTGGTACTTGACTATTTGATTATGTTGTCTAGTTGATTTATTTAACATGGTATGGTTGCAAGTTGGTTGAATGTTTGGTGAATTGCATAATATGAGTATGTGTTCAAATGATCTTGTTTTAAGATGGTTGTACTTATACATATGTGTTGAGATACTTGATATGTACATGAGTGTAGTAGGTGACAGTTGTAGCGTTATGTCTAATGACTATGAGTTAACTATGGATTAGGATATGATTGTTAGTCTTGGTAAAGGTTTATTTCAAATTGATAGATATTAATGTCTCGATATTTAGAACATGTGGTTGACATGTGTGAGCAGTTGCAATATAAACATGATTGGTATTAGTGTAACAAGGTAATAGTTGATGTTTTTATATAACTAAGCCTCGATTGCAACAAGGTAAAAGGGTAAAAGAAAGGAATAGGGCAAGAATTCATTGGGTTATTTTTGGAAACCCTAATTCCAAACAAATGAGTTCTTTGCACACAGGAAGTCTTTTTAACATTTATTTGTCTGAAATTGTGTGGATATGTGATATATTCATGGACATGTATTTGACAGGTATATTAGCTAGTCTCTAGTTATAGGTGGATTGGTCAAGGGGATTGGAGTCCCTTGAGAGATGGCATGGACATGTTCAGCTACAAGGAAACTTGCTTGGCATGACAAGATAAGGTGTCTATTCTATTGTTATGTTTATTTATGCACTGAGAGTTATGTGTTTGGGTGGTATGATGTAGGGGATTGCATGGAAAAGAGACTGCCATGAAATCTTGAAGAAGGCTCAGGTTTAGATTTCCTTTGGAATCACTAGGAACCATGGGGATTGAGTCATGGTGTCCATTATTAGTCTTGTGCTTTTAGTCTTTTGTAATTTCCTTACGCTTGATTTTCAGTTTTGTTATGTCTAGTGCATGATCATGCCAGTTTGTTTGTGGTGTCGTATAGTTGTTAGTTTTCCATGGTTTTCTTCTCAATCTTACCTTTATTATTTTGAGAGCCTTGGGAATTTGTTGGGAAAAGATGAAATTAACATAGCTCAAGGAGAGTCATGTGGTACCCAACAGGTAATGTAAGACTCAGATGAAGCTATGTGAACGAATAAGCACATTGGAGGGTAAGACTATGAAAATTAGTTGGACTCGCTAGATGCATTGTGGTAAATGGACGGTAGCAGTAAATTCATGAGAAAGGTATCCCAAAGGTTAAAGTAAATGGATCTAAGGCGTTAGGTGCCTTGGCTATGATGGGAACAACTATTCTTAATGTTGCACATGTGTTGCATGAATAAAGGAATTTATCTTAACCTTTGACCTTGATATCTGGTAATTATGTTATGATCATGATTATGTTGATGTTTATATGTTTATACATGTAGGTGTGTATGTATGTCTTGTTTGACAGTGTTGTCATGGATCACGACTATTAACGCTAACATTTATGTGTATATATATGTATGTATGCATATCATTGTCTGAAAGGATCATGATTGTTTACGTTAATGTTTACATATATATATGTATGTATCCATGTATATATGTCACCCTTTGACAGAGCATCAAGAATCTTTCTTGTGGTGGATTGATTTCTTATACAGGGGAATGGCATGAAGAAGTTCCTAGCTATGAGGAATCAAGTGGGAAGAGTAGTCATGAAAAATATATGAGGTCAGTATCATGTGAATATGAATTTATATTTTATGCTTGTATTATGCCTATGCTTATGTTATGGACAGGTTATACCGAGGGATACATCAGCAAAATGAAAGCAATGTGGTCTGCGGCATGCTAGGATAAGCATGAAGAAGACACTAGAAGCAAGGCTTCTTGGTAAGGACAATGTGGTTTTGGATGCGTGGTACCACTATTGTACATATGTTGTATGTGTTGCAGACGTTGCATCTATGATGTGTGCACATGTGGTGTTGTGTATATATAGTGTGTGTACATGTTGTTTATGCAATGTTATGTATAGGATGGTACAGATAGTGTTGTGTGAATATTGCATGTGGTGTTGTGCACACGATTGGATATGCAGTGTTGTTTACATATGATGCTATGTACATGTTGGATATGCAGTTGTATGCACAGGTGGTGGTGCATGCATGTTTTACATGTGGCACTATCTACATATGGTGTGGTATGCATGGTTGTACAAGTGGTGTTGTGTACACATTGTACAGGTGGCATTGTGTGCAGCATATGATCTGTACATCTCATGCATGTGGTGTCGTGTACATGTGCTATCGCATACTTGACGTGTGTGTGGTACTCTGTACATGTGGTATTGTGTACACATTTTACAGCGGTGCAGTGTACATGAGGCGTTGTGTACACGTTGTGCATGTGGTTCCGTGTACATGTGATGTTGTGAACTTGTTATGCAGGTGGTGCTTTGTACATGTGGTACTAGTGTACATGAGGATTGATTGCATGTTGTACATGATGTGTTGTGGGCATGCGGTACTATGTATATGCAATTTTTATAGTCATGATATCGTGACATATGCATTCATTGTGTTGCACTCTATATACATATTTGTGTTGTATTGTACACCAAGTGTAGGTGTATGTGTTGTATGTCAGGTCTAGGTTCATGTATTGCATGTTGTTGTATGCAGTGTGTGATTGTATGTGTGTGATGCACACTATGTGTATGTGCACATGGTTTAGGAGAAGGCACTGAGTGTTTTTATGGTTTGGCAACCAATCTGGAGTGTGTACGAAATAAAGACAAAGGTAGAAGCTAAGGATTGATGAAATGATAAGTATCAACATTTTATTTAGTTTTATTATGCATGTGATTTATGATTATGGTATATGGTGATTATAGGTGATACTTGATTCTGTTTTATGATGGTTACATGTGATTTATGATGTTGGTCTATGATGGTTGTGTTTGAGCTAACCTAATTTGATATGTTTATACATGATGATTTGGTCAAAGATTCTAGTTTAACTTCTTGTGACAGGAAGTAAACATGATTGCAAGTATACCTTATTGATGAGCTACCAATGAGGTATGATTTGAATTTATTTTGAATCTAATGGAACTTATGTGCTTGGTATAGGAAGCACGTAAGTTCTTAGTTGGATGGTTGAAATCGACTGCAAGAATTAGCAGCAACAGTGAAAGAAATTGGAACACACAACAGTATGTCGGTAAATCACTTTAGGAGCAGGACCATTGTGGGACACTGGTACCCAATAGTGTCCATTGATTTCCATGAGCATGTTATGACCGATATGATGGTTTTGAGGCAGGTATATGCCATGGTTTTTTGATCTTCTGATGTGAGGAAGCCTTTCCAAACGATGGATCGCCCAAGATAGGGGATGGCAGGGAACATGGAAGGCGAGTGACTACACGGAAGGGATGGCCGTATTTCCCAAGGGACTATGTGGTAGAGAATAATGCCATGGATATATTTATTTTGGTCATGAGCATTGCTAGATGGAATCAGATGCACATTAGGGGTGAACCCCAAAATAATGAGTCGGTAACTGTTCGCTGAGAGGGCAAGTGGTACAGGATTGTAGCGCTAGACATTGGATGAAACTTTGACTGTGGAAATGGATTATAGACTTCATGGGAAGGAGGTGAATCCAGGTATTACTTTGACGGTGGATTTGTGAGCCTTTAGATTCCCTTGTTGCAGATGCAGGCATCATATCCTTTATTTGTTGGTTTAGCAAATGTGCATATGTGTATATGTGGTTATTGTAAATACCGTAATGAGTTGTGTTATAAATCTCTAGTATGCAGTATGGTTGTTCTCTAGTCATGTTGTCATGAGATTTTTCTTTTGAGCAGGTCATTCATTGCAAATAATGCAATGAGTTGTTCTATAAATCTCCATGGGCAGTATGTTTTGTTTTCAACAATCTTATGGTTATAGGTTTCACTGAACACCGAGGACAGTATCCCCCAAAGGGGAGGGTTCTATAACATCCCCAGTAAAAATTCCATGTCAAAATATAAAAGACCACGGTTGATGGGACATGTATTCTCAGTTGAATGGTGGGAAAAACATCCTAGTGTGGGTGTTCATTTGATTGTTTATGGCTAAAGAAATTGGCAAAGGCAGTAGTTAAAGCTTTGGAAAGCAAAAATGGCATTTTTGGCACATTTATTTATGAAAATAATCGAAATTAGGAGAAAAGGAAGGTGAAAGGTCACAAGTTGCATGTGAGGAGGAAATTGAAGGAAAATGAAGAAAATAGAGGCCTCATTGATAAAAAGGCTTCTGAGGATCAGTTGGAAAGCTTGATCAGTTTAGTTTTGGAGCTCTCTTATTATTCTCTCTTTCTCACGCTTGGACACTTAAGAGTTTCCTTGGAGCACTTTGGCATTGGAGAAAGAAAGGCAAAGAAGGAAAGAGGAAGCAAAAATCAAGCAAGGAAAGGATTATGGTATTGCATGTGGTTCTTTTATATCATGGCATGGTTTTTTCCAGGTGTGGCATTGTTCTTCAGCCTTACCTTGCCATTTCTTGATAGCCTTGATGAGATGTATTCTCATACTTTGGTTGTTGTGGGATAGCCAGATGGATTCAAATATGAGTAGGGTGAATCTTCGAAAGGACAAACACATGGCCTAGTGATCCCTAAACCAGACTGTGGATCACAGTAAAGCCACTAGCCTAGTAACCCCTAAGACAAATTGTGGGTTGCGATAAACCTAGGATTGTGTACCTCGGTGGGCCTAGGAATCCTTGTCGGTGAATGGCGAGATATATGGTAAAGCCAAGAGATGGATTTCTCTACGTTGGACCCAGTTGTTGAAAATAACAACCAAAAATGTTAAAAATAGAATCCAGAAATTCCAGTTTAATTTGTCCTTGAATTAAACTAAGAATTAAAATTGAATTTTATTCTTATAACAACTTGTAATAGTTAACTAGAGTGAGTTGACTTAGTTAACTTAAATAATTTCGAGTTGGAAGTCTTTATGAAGTCATGTATATGTTCTCCCTATATTATAGGGGTCCAGGATGAATTATTTGTGAGTTGTAATTAGATAACTCAGCTTACTGAGTTAAGTTAAGTTAAATTAGTTCCAAAATGCTTGAGGAACTAATAGCGAGTTAACAATCAATTGGTGCACTAATGCATTAACTAGTGCTACTCCAACTAACGGAAGATTCCCTCATCAAAAAGTCATGCATGTCGATTCTGAGAAAGACCCAGTTGAGACTAGAGTGCAGGGATAGTGTACTATCAGTTGTATAATTTTCTAAGTTGTACAAATGGTGCACGCAATCAGGAACTAAACCTTGAATGGATTGCACAATTTTGGATGCACTGGTTTCCCATTAATATGGGCTAATTAGCCATCAGAATTGCGCAAGGAAATAGGGACTTGGAGAGCTGGATAATTGGATAACTGTTGGTCAAGAGCTTACTTGTGAGCTGAGGATTGATCATACTGAGTGTTGGGATTGTTCTTGTGAGAACAAGCATTGTATTATCAAGTTGGATTTATGATTTAATCCAATACAGATAGTGGGGTTTTGAGTTGTGTCTTTCCCCAGATATTTATTGTGTTATGTGCCATTGATTTTCCTTCCTCTTGATATTATTGTTTTCATCGATCTATTGGCTTCCATTGGTTGAAAGTAGAAGTAGATTCTTGTCTTGTGCTTTGGTAAATTGCATGAGCTTGTGAATCTACAGGTTTTTCTAAACTAGTAGTCTCAAGATGGGATGTACGGTAAAACCTGGAGAGTATGTCTCAGTGTAGGGCCTAGTGATCCCTGGATCGAACTGTGGATTACAGTAAATCCTGAAATTCTAGGAGGCACTCAAATTACTCACAGTGTAGGTGGAGAACTCCGATGACGTCCATGCTTGTTTGGTTCTTTTGGTGTGTTCTATGAGTCCCACATTCATGCTTGGAATATGGCACGGGGTTGAATGGTTGAAGAGAGATTTGGATCAGCCATTCTATCGTCGGGTGGAACATGGTAGTCCCATCTCTTGTTGGTTTATTGCATTCATTAATGAGAAATTCGTTCCCTTGGTTTTCATGTGTAAATATACTGATGTATATGTGGATTTTATGGCCGATATATTTATGATATTTTTGTTTGTGTTATGTCATTTATATGTACATGATGTTACATATAAATAAATAGATAATGTATCTATGGACACCAAATTTTTTCATCCGACAACATTTACGAACTATCTAACACCATGTTTCACAATCAACTAGGCATAGTTCATTTTTTACATTTTATTTTAATAATATTGATATTATGTTTTAAATGTAAAAGAAAAATATTTATGATATTTTAAATTAATGTTAATAATTTCTTTGTAATATGTTAATATTTTCTTATCTTCCAATTATTTATTATACTTCAATTCTTTCTTAAGTTTCTATACGATAAGATTATTACTAGGATTAATATTTTGCAAAGATATCTTTCCCCTCTTAAATTGTAAATGGCTTTAATATGAATTTAAAACTCTTTACTTTTCATATATAAATAAGATAATTTTTCACTAAAACATAATTGTCACAAATGTTGAGAGACACATTCTAATTAGTGATGCTATTGTGGCTAGTGGTGAATGCCATCATTTACTCCATTAGGAAAGAGAAAAAAAAAATCCACAAAATGTTAATTTAAACACTTATATATATATATATATATATATATATATATATATATATATTACATTTCATTTATATTTATGAATTTTCATTTAATATTAACTTTCAGCTTCCAATTTTAGATGTAACTATGAAATGTATGTTTAATTCAAATTAACATTAAATTTTTGTAATCAAAAAGGAAGTTTGCATTTTTAGAAATTTGATTCTTTTCAGAATTTGATAGATCATGAGTTAAGACGGATCTAGATTAGTGTTTATATATTTTTTACTAATTATATTTATTAATTTTTAAATTAGTCTAATTCCATTTTAACTCCAGATTTATCAAAATTTTATTCAAACTTTTGCAGTCAAAAAGGAAGTCCGCACCTGCTAAAGAGATAGGCTTTCATTCCTGCTAAATACTATTGGATCTAAATATTAACCATTTTACTTATTTCCAAAAAAAAACTAACTTTTGGCCAAAAAAAAACAGATTTAAAACATACTCCAAGCCAATAACTATTACTCAAAATATTTAGTTACCATCTAGAAATTTGCTCCCAGCGATCTATTTACTGAGTAAAGTTTGTAGAGTTATGTCAGGGTAAGTGCCCCTTCGCACTGTGGAGAGAGCAGTGGAGTGGAGGTGAATATATTATGTATGAATGGAGTGTAGATGCAGGTGACTGTAGGGAAAAGGTGTTATCGGGAAATCTAGTGTCTATGCAGAGCTGCTATTCCCACTAAGACTGGTAGCTATCTTAGAAACAAACAAACTAAAACTACTTTCATTTTCCTTTATGAGAAGTAGATAAGAGGGGAACAAAGGAGACCAACCTCTGTCTTGCGCTTGGTTCCTTGCTTGATTCCTCTCCCTTCTGATAGATCTTTGCCACTCGCTTCCTCATCTACCCAGCTTCAAAGAGCACCTGTGGAATCATAGCAGCATAACACTATCCCAGAACAGAGATGTACTATCACAAACAATATAGGACCAAATATATATTGACCACACAAATGCATATATCATCAATCATATAATAATGTGGAGGAAAACTTGAATAGCTTTATTAATATCAAGAATAGCAAAGAGGATTACAACCAATTGTTCTGACCCAACGTCATCCTCTCAGCAAGAAAGCCCTTCTTCACCTCATGAAAAGCTTAGATCACCCAACACTATGATGTTACACTAAGAAACCAGCAACACTTCCTTGCAAGATACAAAATTCCTGCCTCTGGATCTCTGGGATGAGGGATCCATATATAGATGATTGCAGGGAGGTGAGTCAGCTTCTGAGATTTGATTAGTGTCCTCTCTCTGATAGTTCTTGATTCCACTTGGAGATTCATGATCTCTTACTCATCCCTGGGCGAATGCAGAGACGCAAGTGTCAGAGGAGAAGTTTCTGGAAGATTCCATGATCATCCACCTCGCAAATTGACTTTGCCATTTGTCCACTCTCACCCATCGCACCCCATAGAAGGGCTTTTCAGTATGCATCGCACCTCCGTGTGCATTTTGGTGGGATGCATCGCACTTTGACCATGGAGCAGGTGAGATGGTCTAGTTTTGACCCGTTTTGAGTAGTTTTTCATGGAGAACTTCTGGGAGATGATGTAATCAGTTGACCTTGTTCTTTTAGGGTGTGAAACAAAACTTTTAGGGACTTAAGAGCCTTTGGTTTATGGAAATATATGATTGGGGTTGCAGTGCCCAAAAATGTCTATAACAAAAGGCTGTCAAAATTTACCAAATAACGAAGTCCCTGAAGAATGCAGATGTACGTAAAACTGTAACTAAAAGTGAAACCAAAGACGTGCCAGCTCTAAACAGTATAATTAGACGTGCCAGTTCAAACAAACATACGATTCATTGAATGGAATGCAACTACGCGTTGCGTACTTTTCTCTTAACAGAATGGGTTCAAGTTTCGTGCAGGGTGCTAGCTATCACAATCCTGAGTAGAGTAAGCGACCATTTTGTTCATAAACAATTTGTGTGAAAGAGTATACTGTGTCTATATATATATATATGTATGTATGTATGTATGTATGTATGTATGTATGTATGTATGTATGTATGTATATATATATATATATATATATATATATATATATATATATATATATATATATATATATATATTTCAAAAATTCAAAGGAATTGTGAATATTACTTATTGAAATTATATAATTGGAAGACAATAAAATGTTTAATTTATTTATATTTATAAATTATAAATATGGTTTAAATGATAGTTACCAAATTCGAATTCGAATTCAATACGATAAAAATTTGAATGAAAAATTTTCAATTCGAAAAAAAATCGATAATACACTTCTTAAACATTTTTTAAATAATATATTTTAAAAATATTTTTAGCTATCTTCTTTCTAATTTATTTTGAATTTTATATAACTTATAACTGTATATAATAAAAAATCTTCAGAACCAAATCCACTCAAAAAGAATTTACACTCACCTCTTCCCTCCAAACTATATACTCTTTTCAAAAACCTATATTCTTAAAGAAATTTTCTAATTTAGGTACTTCCATTTCTTTCTGTGCATTTCCCTCCAAACTATATACTCTTTTCAAAAACCTATATTCTTTCTTTGATTTCAAAATTTTATTAATATAAAATCCTTGTTTATTTAGAAAATTAATATTCAAATTTATTTTATAGAAAAATCAACCTCGTCTTTGAAAAAAGAAATTTTCTAATTTAAATACTTCCATTTCCTTCTCTATGAGTGGGAAAAATCTAACCAGAAAATATCGTTCTATGCATTTCCCTCCAAACCATATACTCTTTTCAAAAACCTATATTCTTTCTTTGATTTCAAAGATTCATTAATGTAAAATCCTTCTCTATTTAGAAAATTAATATTCAAATTTATTTTATAAAAAAAATCAACTGCTTATTTTTGAAAAAAGAAATTTTCTAATTTAAATACTTCCATTTCCTTCTCTGTGAGTGGGAAAAATCTAATCAGAAAATAAGATTTAATAACATCAATGCTCATAACTCTACAACTTACCTTTGAGATTGGGAATTTTGATCATAACTGTTATTACTCATTTAACTTATAAAATCTAAGTAACCCATAAGTCTCCTAATTTTTATGCTTTTAGCTCCGTGCATGTTATAAAGCAGCAATTTTTTATGTTTTTAGCTGGGTGCATGCTATACCGCAACAATTTCTATTTTCCTATGAGTGCATGCCACACAGCAGCAATCTATTCGTGTTTAGCTAATGAACAATCTACTAGGTGAAACTTTTGTCTTTCTCTGCCGCTTGACATATCGCAACAATTTTTGTTTTTCTCTGTTGCATGCCATACTGCAACAACTTTTGTTTTACTCTGCAGCATGCCATACTGCAACAATTTTTGTTTTTCTCTGCAGCATGCCATACCGCAACAATCTATTTGTTCTTTAGTTAATAAACCATATGCGGCCATTAACTATGCCAGGTAATGAACCATACATGCACCCAAATCGTTAAGCACGTATACTACGAACCGGATCGAATTTTATCGAACTATTCGGTATTCGAATCGTACGGGCGAATTTTCGTATTTTTAACCGTGATTCGGCCGTATTTGGTAACTATGTTTTAAATTAGTTTATTTTAATTTTAGGTTTATTGGATTGAATTATTTTTACAGATTAAAAGAGGTTTGCATTTCAAGAGATTTTCAATATTTCTACCATACTAGGTTGGAGAGTGCCTCTCAATACAATAATTTTATAACTTTCAAGTTTTTAATTATAAAATTGATTTTAGTGGTTTTTAGAAAATAGTGTTCCAGATTAGTCACATTGTAAGGATCGGGTCCACGTTTATGCATCATTGTTCAGTGTTAGCCGTTTAAAAATAGTCATTGGTGAAATGAAATTTAGTTAGAAACTAGCTCTTATTTAATAAATAATTAATAGTTATCGGAAATTGTCACATTTTATTAATTTAAATAATAATAAAATCTAATAAAATTATATTATAAGCTTGGGTTGACCTAGTCAATGTGAATTAGGAAAAAACTAGTGGTTATCATGATATATTAAATAGTAATAATATTCATTTATTGGTAAGGGTTGACCTATCAGGTATAAAACTAGCCATTATAATAATTAATTTATATAATTAGGTTAAAAGTTAGTTATATGGTAATAAATTGGTTTTATGTAATGAATTAGAAGGTGATAATATTAAAAATAAGTAACTTATTCATCAATTCAAATAGTAGTATTATTCAAGAATGATTTATAATATTATTAGTTGGATATAATAAATTGGTTACTTGTATTATTAAATTACAAGGTTGAAAAATGTGTAATACTATCACCTAAACTAAAATTTTATTAAGAATATATGGTTTAAACTACATTTGATTTTGATATATTTTATTACATATTAATTACCCAAAACCTCAATAAGGATATTAAGCAAGAGGAAAGCTCACCTCATTGAGAGGAGGAAAGCAAAGAAGGTATAACCAAAAGCAGGAGGAGGGCAAATAAATCTAAGAGGGAAAACATATGAAACCACAAAAGGATGGAGGAGTTAAGAAGCGAGAGCTAGAACCCAGCGTTTACTTAATATCCATCCATCATCCCTATTGAGGTTCTTGGGATGCCTCTCAATCTCAATTGCTTCCCTGAGTTTCCGGTGATGGAAATGACCAATTTTAAAAATGACCTTTGATTCTTCAATGCAGACATGGTGTTTTGATTTCTCGGCATGTTCTGCAAGGGCCGAAGTGCGGGAGCGATTGTATCTGATGTCAGCATCATGCTCGCTGGTCCTTTTCTTAATAGACCTACCAGTTTCACCAATGTAGGGGATACCATAGGAGCATGGAATGAGGTAGACCCCCTTTGAGTCCTTTTGGTCAATAGGGTCCTTAATCGATCTAAGAGAATTCTTAATGGTCTTGAGAGGTTTGAAGGAAGAGGAGACATTATTCTTTTTGAGAATATTGGCAATCCTATCAGAGGTTCCATGAATATTGGGAATCTTTTTATTTATTAATTTTGAATTAAAATAAAATAACAAAGTTATTATTTTATTTCAAAAATAGAATAAGAATCTCATTATTGAAAATTGAATAATAACATTGGCCTTTCACCATACAAGACATAACATCATTGTAGCAATATTCAACATGTAGAATAACCAAATTACAATGCTTCTAAGTATGGAATACTTCATCATCACAACATATACTTTGCAACATCACGTAGAAACACACATAAGAAGAAGCTATAGTTACCAACATTCATACTATCACAAATCCCTAACTCATCATAATTTCTTATAACATATTAGGTAGCATCATAAGTAACATTTCTGTCATCAAACTCTTGTCAACATAGTGATTTCAACCCCAATCACAATACTAGGTTGTATACATCATAATAACTTGATGCATCTAAACCACACAAAACTTCCCCTGAAATAAGCACCATATCATGCAAACCCTACAACAACTACTACAAGGAAATAATCTTTGTGCTCTAACATACATGAAAACTTTAAGCATAATTATACTCGACATGGAAACTTATCAAGGGTCAAGCAACAACATTACATACTCGCAAACTCTATCATATCATGGTGTATAAGACAACAATCTCTGAATGCAAAACTATGTCATAGAGAGCCTCTCCTCAAAGTAATACAACCAAACTCCAATGACAAAATGCTTTCACATACAAGTTTTCATGGACATTTATGCAATGATACATGATTCAATAGACAATCAACGTACTACAAAATTATTAACCAAAAACTCTGGCAAATAAAAACATCATCATGAACATTTTACAAACATAAGGTGTTAATAAATACTAAAATATTTTCTCTGCAATAAATAATAATGGTCCTTAAATATTCATCCCTATAATATTGATCTAAAAACTAGAGAGCATAAAACTTGCAACAAATCCTTTATTCGACTGTAAGGGCTTGTGAGATATAAGTTACAATTTATCATAAAAAAATGAAAATTTCCACATAAACTTGTCACTTAAGATGTATAACTTATTCAAAACATGAACAAGTAGAAACATGAAGCATCAAGACATAGATGATAATGAAGTTCACCCATTCAACTATTCCACTAGGCTACGTCTCCAAATTCGCCTCCAAAGGTCGAATCACATTATTGTCTTCTTCAAAAGAGGTTGAATGTATACAATGCTTTACAAAAATGATTGACTCCAAAAATTGCCTTCTACTACCAGATAGCTTTCAAGGTCAACACATAGCATAAATTTCTTCAAAATACCTCATAAAGACCTCCTCTCTTGAGCTCTCAAGGCCCTCTAAACAAGACTCCCTCTACAAAACAATCTCCCCCTTTCAAAGAGTACATAAGAGGGATTTATAGCTTTAAAAGATCCCTACACAAAGAAAAGGATGTCTCCTTAGATCCCTATTCCAATGAGAGAATAACTCTCAAATCCATTAAAAGAGGATCTATGATATTTTTGAGGACAAAATCTCTCAACTCCACCAAACTTAGATGTCATCCAAAGCTTAAGGGATATGAGTAAATCCCATGAGGCTCTCAACTCTAGCTTGAATTTGGAAACTGATATTTGAGGAAGATTATCTCATAAATCAATTTCTATTTGACAATTTAAAAATGAATAACACATGAGCACAACCACATGAAGCTCAAACGCTTTACATTCAAAATTAAAATACTCATAACCTAGGCTTCAATGAACATTTCCTTTGGAATTGTAAACTTTGGAGGATTTTGTCAATATCCTCCTTGATCATACCTCCCCACGGAGGAAAGATTTTGGTCCACCAAAATCTTAAGGAAAATGATTCAAGGAGTTGAAATTGATTCTGGTATCAAGACATTGATTTTTTGCAAAGTTAGGTACAGTTCAATTATGACCTATGACCTATGACTTGCAACTTTGCCCTTTGTTTGCAACATGTTTGATCATAACTCCCAGGATAAGTTGGTTCACATGCATCATATACAACTTTGTGAGGATTTGATATTGCATCATCAATTCTTTCCACTTAGGACATATCAAATGAGGAATTTTATTATGTCAAGAGAGAAGTAAAAGATGATATTATAAAGCCTCACTACACCAGTCCAACCCTAGTTTGTATAAACACCAACGAGTGTCGCAATCAGTTATGTAACACAAAAAGAAAACATAAGAAAGCAACTAGGCTACTCCACAAAATACCATCTTTGAGTCACAAATATTAATCTGTGACTTCCAAGTAAATACCAAATGTTTTCGAGAAGAAATATGTCTTGTAAGTGACCCAGAAAATTTTAACAATCATCAATGCTAGGTAACTGCCAATAATGACCCCAATGGCAAAAATATTTGTTATTTTCTAAACGGTGGAAATTCAAACTTCCATATTAATTCTAAAACCATCAAACTTAATATATACTGCATATAAAGTGTGACTCTTCATTTGCTGGAAAATTTCACAACTTGTCAACACTGCATACATGTCCTATTAATGTTTCCAACAACTCTGTGTCCAACATGTTGTTTCACACAACTACACACTCTTTTCCAAACTTAATTTTAGTTGGATGACTAGGGAATTAATTGTTGTAGTTTGCAAAAATTTTGTGCTAAAATCGTGGCCAACCTAAACCACCGCTCGTCAAAGATTGATCGTTGATCTTTGTTTTAGTACTCCAAGGTCTGCCACAAATTTTTGTATACAAAAATAAGGTCTAATTTTAGTACTCCAAGGTCTGCCACAAATTTTTGTATACAAAAATAAGGTCTAATGGCATCTTGTAGAAATTGATATTCACCTAGATATTCAAGTCTTTGGCTTTGGTCTTAGTTTTGCGATGAAAAATAGCCTCTTGTAGAAACTCCTAAAGACCCACTTCATTTTCTAGATTCAGTACCCTGCCAGACAACATGATACAAAACATGGTACCTGGAAACTATGTTAGGTCTTTTTAGGCTAGAACCATCCTTTGCTATGGAAATAGTTTTGATGCAAGTACAGTAGTATGATTCATCACAATAACTCAATCAAATTAGTCACAATATGATAGTTGCAGTGAATCGAGAAGGCTTGCTATATATTTTTCACTCATTGGATGCACAACAACTAAAACAGAGACTAAAATGATTTAGCACAAGGACACAATCGATCATAGACCCCAAGCAAATCTCATTAAACATGGTCGCTTCTATTGGCACTGACTGCTACCAAAATTACAAATTTTCTTATAGAATTTCCAGAGGGCACGCATGGCACGATGGTGTGTTGAATCTCTTTTCTTGTAATAGCCATGGAAAAATTCCATGTAAAAATATATAAGACCACGGTTGATGGGACACGTATTCCAAGTTGAATGGTGGCCAAGACATCATAGTGTGGGTGTTGATTTGGTTGTTTATGGCTAAGGAAATTGGCAAAGGAAATGGCTAAGGCTTTGGAAAGGCAAAATGGAATTTCTAGCACATTTATTTATGAAAATAATGGTTAGGAAAAAAAGAAGGTGAAAGGTCACAGGTTGCATGTGAGGAGGAAATTGATGGAAAATGAAGAAAATAGAGGCCTCATTGGTAAAAAGGCTTATGAGGATCAGTTAGAAAGCTTGATCAGTTCAATTTTAGAGCTCCCTCATTATTCTTTCTCTCTCACTCTTGGACACTTAGAGTTTTCTTGGAGCACTTTGGTATTGGAGAAAGAAAGGAAAAGAAGGCAAGAGGAAGAAAAGATCAAGTAGGGAAAGGCAGGATCAAGTAGCTACAATAGAACTCATTGCAGGTATCGATTTTCATGTGTATTTTCCTTGCTAGATTTGGCATGCATGGTATTGCACATGGTTCTTTTCTATCATGGCATGGTTTTTTCCAAGTGTGACAGCGTTCTTCAGCCTAGCCTTTCCATTTCCTGATAGCCTTGATGAGATGGGTTCTCATACTTTGATTTATGTGTGATCGCCAGATGGATTCGACACTGAGTGGGGTGGATCTCCGAAATGACAAACACATGGCCTAGTGGTCCCTGAACTAGACTATGGATCACGACAAAGCCACTAGCCTAGTAACCCTTGAGCCAGACTATGGGTTTAGGTAAAGCCAAGATTATTTGCCTCGGTGGGCCTAGGAATCCTTGTTGGTGAATGGTGGGATATACGTTAAAGCCAAGAGGTGGATTTCTCTCCGTTGGCCCTAGCAGTCTTGGGATGGTGTGTACAATAAATCCCGGAGAGTGTGCCTTGGTGTAGGGCCTAGTGATCCCTGGATTGGACTGTGGATTATGGTAAAGCCTGAGATACTATGAAGCACTCAAATTCCTCAAGGTGTAGGTGGATAACACCAATGGCATCCATGCTTGTTTGGTTCTTTTGGTGTGTTCTATGAGTCCCACATTCATGCTTGGTATATGGCATGGTGGTTAATGGATGAAGAGATATTTGGCTTGTTGACCCCTACTGGTCAACTACCCATGCAGTGCACCCCGTTTTTTCTTGACAGAAAGAAGCAGCACCTGATCAGCATGTCCGTGCCATCCTGCCATCATCAGCAGTTTGATCTTTTTGATTGTAAACCCAGTCTGCATGTATTAACTGTAAATAATCTTAGCAGACATGAAGTCATGTATGTAATTTGCCTAGGTGGACCTAACTTTCTGATGATAATCTACGTCCCGGAAGGTTTTTTGTCTCACCGATCCACGGATCGGCAGAGTTTTCCTTCAAACCTGACCCCAAAGCCGGGATTGATTTTGTCATTAGAACTTTAGGAGAATCCTAGTGTGTTGATCTGCTAGATTATCGTTGTGTCGCAGAGCTGGGTGTTTTATTAAATGGGTTTGTCCCTTAAGATGTAAATTGTAAAAAGTCATGATGTAATGTGTCCTGAGGGTCGAGAAATGTTTTAAATCCCCTCATGAGTCCTAAGTCCTAGGTCCTAGGTGATGTTTCCGAAGGTCTAGTTCAGTGATCCATTTTAAAATGAATTGAAAAATTAAAAAATGAATAAAAATAATAAAATAATGAAAAATAATAAAAAATTAAAAAATCAAGCAAAAACCCTAACTAATAAAATAATAATATTTTAAGTTAATAAATCGACGGATGAGATCAAGAGATGTCTTGATCCTCATCAACGGTCGAGATCATTTCCACATGGATCACTCGAACTAGCCGTTAGGATCATTTCCTTTATATAGGGTCTTAGGGGGTCATTTCATTTGATCTGATCTGTGAGTCTGTACTGAAAAGCTCTCTTGTAATCTGATTTTCTGGTTAATAAAAAGACTTTGGGGTCCAAATCGTGTTGGTGTGCTCTCTGGAATTGTTGTGAGATCTTTAATTTTCTGCATATTTCAGTTTTCAGCCATTAATCATGGCTTGTTTTTAGAGTAGTGTGAGCACAGGTATCTTGTTCACTTGCTAGGGTTTGAGGGCTGCTAGGGTTTCTGAAATAATGGCAGGTATCTCCATTATTTCCTGAGATCTAGTAGCTTTCTCTCTCTCTTTGCTGATGGTTGCTTGAGATGTGCAGGAAAACATTTTTTGAAGGAAATTTTGTGGGCGTTCGGGGAAGTTCTCGGCTGAACCAGCCAACTCCCGCAAGCACTTTCTGTGCAGAGCCCAGCTGATTGTTCCCTGGGTTAATCATTAAGAGTTTCTTTTCTGTTTTACATTGAGAGATTTTCTTTCTGTTCACAGTGAAGTTCAAAATTTCTGATATACTGAAAACATTTCTGCTCTTATTGCCAAATCTGGCTGTTCAGGGGCCAAGTCTGTACATTGATTAGCTGATCTAGGGTTTCATATTTTGTTTTATGCAGTCTTCATTTAGAGTTTAGGGTTTGTAGTTTATCTTCTGGCATTTTTCATTAGGGTTTCTTCTGAATATCTGACTAGGGTTTTGCAGGTTCACGTACTTCTGATCTGAGGTTGTGAAAGCATGTGCTAAAAACTGTGATGGACATTATTTCGTGCATCAGCACACTAGCCGGATAAAAGAGAATGTATTCAATCCGTCTGATCAGCAAACTAAAGCTGCTACAGTCAAGAAACCTGTTCATTCGAAAATGCATCACTGTCGGGGTATCTGATCCGCAGATAGAAATCGATCACTGCAGAATCGTTTATGTTAAGCTTAACGTGAATCATGTTCTGGTTTCAAAGTGGCTGCAAATATTTTGATTCGGGGTGAAGTCCTTGAACGACAACGTGTTTCCCTCGATTGCACCTGCCAGGCCAGATAAGGATTACAGAAGCGTGCCAAAGTCTCCCTTTATTCGGATGAGCAAAGAACGTCAGCAAATTTTTGTTGATTACGTACGTGGGGAACAACTCATTTCTGGAGGGAGGAGATATCTGCAAACAAATTTTACACACGCTGCTCATTACCGTCGGCTGAGGCAAGGAGAGCTGTAACGTGCAGCGTATCTCAACGAGAGCTGTTGGCAACACTTCAGGGTCACATTTCCTATTCCGCCGTCGAACAGAATCACGAGCTACAGCAATCACCATTGACTGAAGTTGCTGCACATTTCTCTCCGTCGTCGACTGTGTCTCGCGTTTCCAAAAGGTATTGACATGACTGCGTAAGAAAAGCCATTCGATGTGAATCAATCCGAGGAAATCGAAGTCGTTTATGCAGCGTTCAGGTAATTTCGAACCGATCCATGTGTTTGCCCTCCGCTGTTATTCCTCTACGGTCATGACTTCTTTGTTTTATTAGTTCTGCGTTATTAGACGGGTTCGCGTATTTCGTTTAGGGTTTTGTTAGATATAGTTCTAGACATAGGTGATTTCCCTTTTTTTTTTTTTTTTTGGTTTTGTTTAGATAAAAAAAAAAAAAAAAAAAATCGTTTCATTTAGGATTAAAATTTTAGTATTTTGTTAATTCTTTAATTTTAGTTTAGTATTAAAAAGATGTATATATGTTAGATTTTAATAATAAATCGTTTGCCTTTAGGATTTTTTCTTATATAAAAAATTAAAAAAGTGGCATTCAGTTTTTAATTGTTATTTCTAGGATTTTGATTTTACAATTTTAGATTAATATTAGACTTTAGATTTAACTTTAGATTTTAATTAGATTTTTAGATTTTGGTTTTATTTTTTAAAATATAAAAAAAAAAAAAAAAAAAAAAAAAAAAAAAAAAAAAGTAGATTTTAGATTAGTTTTAAAATTTTCATAGTTTAGATTTTTTAGTTTTAATAAAAAAAAAAAAAATTGGAAAATTATTTTTGCCAGATTTCAGTTGCTTTCACATTATATCTTTATTGCTGAGATCTAAAGTTTTTTCAAGCCGAGATGCGAAATTGATATCTGGTTAATGGTTTATGATTCTCGTGGTGATTAAAAGCATTCATCTTTTCAAATTTTCAGTTGCCGGGTATCGTTTTGGTCATATGATTTAGCTGATGATAGATGGTTGCTATTCATGGTCCATGTTTCTATATCATTTAAAAAGTAATCACTTAAACATTAACTCCACAAGGCACTGGTCTGCTAAATTAACCAAATCATCGCGTGCTTTTTTTTTACATCGTGTCTCGTGTCTCCCAACCAACTGGTCGACAGTTGGTCACATCATCTCACAGGGTCTACCCCCCTTAGCCGCGGGAGACAGGCTCAAACGGAGGGATCGGGGATCAGGGTGACAGCCCCCGGTCCGAGCGTTGTCGTGCCATTCGCGCGACAACATTTTTTGGTGGCTCCTCTTGCTCTACTTGGGGACACGTTGCTGCTTGCAGGAATGTGAGAATCCAGAATCTGCATCCATACAACAAAAATAAGTAGCGTCCATCCAAAAATCAGCATATACGTTAAGCACAAAAAGCTCTTCATTCATTAACTATCTAAAACAGAAACGAAAATGCGGAAAAAACAAGGAGTAGGTTTAGAAATACGATACAAAGGATGCCCTACGGCATCAGATGTTTTCAATATAGTGCATACTGAGCATTTGCCTGCTTTCAGGCAAATCTGTCGGCTGCTTGTCGGATGTGCCATGTCCAATTCTGCATATGGTAGGACTCTTTCCTATCCGAAAATCAAGCTGCTCACGACCGTCTGATGCATCAAATCTTCGTCTAATCTTCTTCCTCTTGCGCTTCTTCTTTCTGGCAGGATGAATTACTGAAGATCTGGAACTTTCTGTTTCGAAACTATCAGATGAAGTGTGTAAGATATGCATGCTAAGTCTTTTTGTGTCTTGCATCTGATTTTTATCGTTTTTAAGCTTATCTGGATCATCTTCAACTAACCACCTAATGACCTCCTCATAGTAAGATGGAACTTGCTGCGGCAAATGAGAAGGCTCCTGGTTTCTCTTATCATCTGACCATTGTTGAATCTTTTGAACTTGTATTCTAATGGCATCCATCTGACTAGAGCATTCATCCCTTATAGCGCTGATTTGCATGGCATGATTTTCTTGCATGTGTTTTATTACCTTATCATTCTTTTCCTCTATGTCCATCAAGCAATGTTGCATGAAATTTATTTCTTCTTTATGATTCGCTTGCATGTCAGCCAACTGATTGTTATGATTGAATGTCATAGAGTCAATTTCCCTATCATGATCAGTTTTCATGGTCACCATATTTTCCTCTAAGACTGACATCTTGTTCTGCATGCTTCTAATTTCTGTTTCATATTTAATTTTCATGGCCTCAATTTCCTTAGCATGCTGATTTTGCGTGTCCTCAATCTCCTTATTACGTTTTTCCAGATGGGTGCATAAAGTTTTAACATCATTGATAAGATTAGTTTGGTTGCTTTCCAGATTTTTCACCAGCATCTTTAAATCTTGTATTATTTGCTTTTGCTCCTCCTTTTCATTGTCATTTATCCCTGATTTTTCACTATGATGATCTGCAATATTTCTGGTGGATGACACATTCTGACCTTGAAATCTTTCTTCAACAGCTGAATTACTTTCTTTCTGTTCAACAATTTTAGAAGTAGAAGGCAAGTTGTTTGGACTATCATATCTATCTTTAAAAGCATTGAGAATGTCTTGCAAAGAAGTGAAAAAATCATCAGGAAAGTTATTAAACCAATTCAAGGCATCACCCTCTAAAGAACGGACAAATAGACGCATCTTGAAATCTTCATTATTATATTGAGGAAATCTACAGTATAAGATCTTTACACAAGTAAACATGTTTAAATGCCTTTTAACAGCGACCGAATCATCACCCGAGAACTTAAGTAATTTACCAATGGCCTCTTTCGGAAGATCATGGAGATTATCAGTAAAATGACATGGTTTAAATGAATATTCCATGATGAACAATAAGGGATCAGATGGATGATAGAACTAGCTCTTTGCTCAAGAAAATCAAAAGATGAAAGAAGTGGAGTCGCCACTTGAACAACAAATCTGATTCTAAGATCCGAGAAGCAATCAACAAACAGATATGCGGTAGGCTTCTTGTCTGGGAAAAATAAGAAAAGTGGAGTCGCCACCCAAACAAGAAACACACCGAAGAGATGTTGCTGATATGTGATGAAAAGATGCCAAAATATTGAATCTGCCAGCTCAAATGAAAGATGAGAAGATGAGAAGATGAATGTCGATGAAACTCCAGGAACAGAAAAACTCTGTCCCCGGCAACGGCGCCAAAAATGTTGTCGCGCGAATGGCACGACAACGCTCAGACCAGGGGCTGTCACCCTGATCCCCGATCCCTCCGTTTGAGCCTGTCTCCCGCGGCTAAGGGGGGTAGACCCTGTGAGATGATGTGACCAACTGGTCGGCAGTTGGGCTCATCATCTCACAGGGACTACCCCCCTTAGCCGCGGGAAACAGGCTTAAACGGAGGGATCGGGGATCAGAGTGACAGCCCCCGGTCCGAGCGTTGTCGTTCCAATCTGCGCGACAACATGGCTCATCCATTCTATGGTTGGGTGGAACGTGGTAGTCCCATCTCTGGTTGGTTTATTGCATTCATTAACGAGACATTCATTTTCTTGGTTTTCATGTGTAAATGTAATGATGTATATGTGGATTTTATGGCTGATATTTTTATAATATTTATGTCTGTATTATGTTGGTTATATGTATGTTCAATGACAACAACTATGTATGGATCTCAGCATGTTTTTAATTGGAAATGAATGGATGATGTATCTATGGTCTAATACATGGTAATGCAACAAATGACATAAGGTAACAATGGTTCTTAGTGATTCTCAGATAAGTACAAGATCATTATGTTTAGCTCTATTGGTTACACCTATATATTACATGCTTGCAACATGTTTCACGAAATGCTTGTCATGGTTAGTAGGGGTCTAATTAAGGTCTTGTTTAACTTATTTATTTTGCATCATCGTTTCCCTATTCTTTTACTAATTTTAAGTTATAATTCCATTTTGGGAAGTGACCTAGGCTCTAAGCTTGAAAAAGTGGCTCAAATCTCAAGGATACTAGCACAGGTCTACTTAAAAGAGTTCAGGGACGCTAGCACATGGGCCTGTGAGATCGACTTTGGATTCTAGACATTGTCATGCTTATAACATGAGAGCGACTAGGGGTTAAAAGGATTAAGACTTCACTAGGACCCAAGGGAAAGTTGTCTGAAGTGATGGATTGGTTCCTGAGGGTCCTGAAGCTGATGTGGAATGTTTGTGTGTTATGTTTCCCTCGATTCCACTTCCTTAAGGTCACATAGGAGGTTGAATCCAAACATAGTAGCTTCTCATCGCATGTTTACCCCGATTGGCTAGTTACTTGAGTAGATGTGGGAGGAGGGTGTTACAGAGTGGTATCAGAGCATGGTTCACCCCTTAGATTGGATGGCTAGTTTGTGGTTTTCATGCATGCATGTGAGTTTCATGTGTGTCTCTTACACTTGCATTGCATGTGCTTGTTGTATTGCATAATGTTGATCATGGTTGTAATAAGATTGTCATGAGGAACTTGATGTTGATTTTGTGGAATGCATTGTCATGAGTATATGACTAGCTATATATTGTTATATTTCAATTACATGTTGTTGTATGTCACTGATTACATCCTTGTATTTTATGTTTCATTCTTGTATGTTTGATTACATGTATTAGTTTTGTAGGTTGGTTATAAGTATTGATCGTTTATGCTCGACTACATGCATTCATGCGTATGTGTAGTTAATTGTGCATTGCTTATGCATGTTGATGGTTGCATGTGGCAATGTGTACAATGGAGTAATGGTTGTTGTCATGCATGGGTTCATGGTTTGTGAAGTTGATATGGTCATGCAATAATGATTGGACTCTAGCTAGAAGGATGTGTATATGGTTTTGTACTCATGTGTTATATGTCTATATGTAGTCGTTATACATGTATGGTATTGGTTATAGTTATGCATGAATAGTAGGTCAAACATGCCTCTTGAAGTCATGATATGAAATTTAGGTCATCAGGGTGCTATTGGTATGTTATGATGCTAATGTGTTGAATGAGGTAAAGCAGGAGATGCAGATCATCAAAGTGAAGTTGCAGCATTGGACCCCGAGGCAAGAGCATGTCGTCATATAGGTTTGTATGTTGGGCATGCAGGTATGTAGGTTAAGGATTGTAATATGCATTTGGGTTATCTACATTAGCTTTATGTACATGTCTTGTGATGTTATGGTTACATACATGATAGATGATATTTGATTAGCATAGTCATATGCACATGAGTCGGATAGTCAAGAATGATGGTAACCTGTGGTTGTATGCATTGCTATTGTTGTTTTATGCTAGATAACTTGATGATTAGGGTTATTTCATTGAGATCTTGATATTGTAATTTGGATTGGTCATATGCATGATGGTTATGTTCATTGCATTAAATATCTTGATGTTATATGTATTGCGATAACCTGGTTTGACCTATCCAGATGGTTATTGTTGCGATATTCAGGTATGAGCTGACATATTTGTGATATGGTTTTGCACTAATCTAGATTGATTGTACATATGTGATTTTTATGCATGAATGACAAATGCTTATGAGCTTATGATGTGAACATGTTTGTTAGTTATTGTTATGGATATCATGATTTATGTTTGAGTTAATATGTTGTGAAGTTGTATCATGATAACTTGGATTGGATTTGCACACAAGATCTCCTCCACTGACATACATCAAGGTATGAGTTTTCTTATGTCGTATATTTGGTACTTGACTATTTGATTATGTTGCCTAGTTGATTTATTTAGCATGGTATGGTTGCAAATTGGTTGAATGTTCGCTGAATTTCATAATATGAGTATGTGTTCAAATGATCTTGTTTTAAGATGGTTGTACATATACATATGTGTTGAGATAGTTGATATGTACATGAGTGTAGTAGGTGACAGTTGTAGAATTATGTCTAATGATTATGAGTTGACTATGACATGATTGTTAGTCTTGGTAAAGGTTTATTTTAAATTGATAGATATTAATGTCTCGATATTTGGAACATGTGGTTGACTTGTATGAGAAATTGCAATAAACATGGTTGGTATTAGTGTAACAAGGTAATAGTTGATGTGTTTATATAACTAAGCCTCAATTGCAACAAGGTAAAAAGGTAAAAGAAAGGAATAGGGAAACAATTTCTTGAGCTATGTTTGGAAACCCTAATTCCAAATGAATGAGTGCTTTGCACACAAGACATCTTCTTAACCTTGATTTATCTAAAATTATGTGGATATGTGCTACATTCATGGACATGTATTTGACAGGTATATTATCTAGTCTCTAGTTACAGGTGGATTGGTCCAGGGGATTGGAGTCCCTTGAGAGATGGCATGGACATGTTCAGCTACAAGGCAACTTGCTTGGCTCAACAAGGTAAGGTGTCTGGTGTATTGTTATGTTTATTTATGCACTAACAATTATGTGTTTGGGGTGGTATGATGTTGGGGATCGCATGGAAAAGAGACTGCCATGAAATCTTGAAGAAGGCTTAGGTTGATCTTTCCTTTGGAATCACTAGGAACCATGGGGATTGAGACATGGTGTCCATTGTAGGCTTGTGTTTTTGGTCTTTTGTAATTTTCTTATGCTTGATTTGCAGTTTTGTTATGTCTAGTGCATGATCATGCCACTTTGTTTGTGGTGTTGTATTGTTGTTGGTTTTCCATGTTTTTATTTTTGTTTTCTTCTCAGTCTTTCCTTTATTGTTTTGAGAGCCTTGGGAATTTGTTGGGAAAAGAGGAAATTAATATAGCTGAGGGACAGTCATGTAGTACCCAACAAGTAATGTAAGACTCAGATGAATCTATGTGCATGAGTAAGCACAGTGGAGGGTAATACTATGACAGTCAGTTGGACTAGATGGGTCCATTGTGGTAAAAGGATGGTGGTAGTAAATTCTTGAGAAAGGTAACCAAAAAGGTAAAGTAAATGGATCTAAAGCATCAGGTGCCTTGGCTATGTGGGAATGACTATTCTTAATGTTGCACATGTGTTGCATGAATAAAGGAATTTCTCTTAACCCTTGACCTTGATATCTGGTAATTATGTTATGATCATGATTATGTTGATTTTTATATGTGTACACATGTAGGTGTGTATATATGTCATGTTTGACAGGGTTGTCATAGATCATGACTATTAACGCTAACATTTATATGTAGATATATGTATGTATGCATATCATTGTCTAAGAGGATCATGATTTTTTATGTTAATATTTACGTATATGTATGTATGTATCCATGTATCTATGTCACTATCTGACAGATCATCAAGAATCATTCTTGTGGTGGAATGATTGCTTATGCAGGTGAATGGCATGAAGAAGTTCTTGGTTATGAGGAATCAAGTGGGAAGAGTAATCATGAAAAATATATGTGGTCAGTATCATGTGAATATGAATTTATATTTTATGCTTGTATTATGCCTATGCTTATGTTATGGACAGGTTATACCAAGGGATACATCAGCAAAGTGAAAGCAATGTGGTCTGTGGCATGCTAGGATAATCATGGATAAGACATTGGAAGCAAGGCTTCTTGGTAAGGACAATGTGGTTTTGGATGTGTGGTACTACTGTTGTACATATGTTTTATATGTTGTAGATGTTGCATCTATGATGTGTGCACATGTGATGTTGTGTATATATAGTGTGTGTACATGTTGTTTATGCAATGTTATGTAGAGGATGGTACAGATAGTATTGTGCAAATATTGCATATGGTGTTGTGCGCATGATTGGATATACAGTATTGTGTACATATGATGTTATGTACATGTTGGATATGCAGTGGTATGTACAGGTGGTGGTGCATGCATGTTTTACATGTGGCGCTATGTACATATGGTGTGGTGTGCATGATTGTACAAGTGGTTTTGTGTACATGTTGTACAAGTGGCGTTGTGTGCAGGAGATGATGTGTACATGTCATGCATGTGGCGTCGTCTACATGTGGTGTCGCGTACTTGACTTCTGTGTGGTACTATGTACATGTGGTATTGTGTACACATTTTATAGTGGTGCAATGTACATGAGTCAATGTGTACACGTTGTTCAAGTGGTGCTTTGTACTTGTGATACCGGTGTACATGTGGGATTGATTGTATGTTGTACATGATGTGTTGCGGGCATGTGGTACTATGTATATGCATTTTGTAGTCATGATATCATGACATATGAATTCTTTGTGTTGCACTCTATATACATATTTTTGTCGTATTTTACACTGGGTGTAGGTGTATGTGTTGTATGTCAGGTGTAGGTGCATGTATTGCATGGTGTTGCATGCAGTGTGTGATTATATGTGTGTGATGCACACTATCTGTACGTGCACATGGTTTAGGAGAAGGCACAAGGTGTTTGTCTGGTGTGGCAACGGATCTGGAGTGTGTACGGAATAAAGACAAAGGTAGAAGTTAAGGATTGATGAAAGGGTAAGTATCAGCACTTTATTTAGTTTTATTATGCATGTGATTTGTGATTATTGTATATGATTATTATACGTGATCTATGATTTTGGTCTATGATGGTTAAATGTGATTTATGATGTTGATCTATGATGGTTGTGTTTGAGCTAACCTAATGTGATATGTTTATACATGATGATTTGGTCAAACATTCTAGTTTGACTTGGTGTGACAGGAAGTAAACAGGATTAAAAGTATACCTTATTAACGAGCTACCAATGAGGTATGATTTGAAGTTATTTCAATTTATTTTGAATCTAATGGAATTTATGTGCTTGGTACATGAAGCAGAGAAATTCTTAGTTGGATGGTTGAATCAACTGCAAGAATTAGTAGCAACAGTGAAAGAAATTGGAATAGGCAACAATATGTTGGTAAATCACTTTAGGAGCAGGGTCATTGTGGGAGACTAGTACCCAAAAGTGCCCATTGATTTCCATGAGAATGTTATGATCGGTATGATGGTTTTGAGGCAGGTATATGCCTTGGTTGTTTGATCTTCTAATGCAAGGAAGCCTTGTCAAAGGATGGATCACCCATGATAGGGGATGGCGGGGAACTTGGAAGGTGAGTGACTGCACAGAAGGGGTGACAAGATTTCCTGAGGGACTATGTGCCAGAGAAGAGAAGGCCATGGATATATTTATTTTGGTCATGAACATTGCTAGATGGAATCGGATGCACATTGGGGGTGAACCCCAGAACAATGAGTCGGTAACTATTCGCTGAGAGGACAATGTCACAGGATTGTAGCGCTAAACATTGGATGTAGCTTTGACTGTGGCAGTGGATTCTAGACTTCCTGGGAGGAAGGTGAATCCAGTTATTAATTTGAAGGTGGAGGTGTGAGCCTTTAGATTCCCTTGTTGCGGATGCAGGCATCATATCATTTATTTGCTGGTTTAGCAAATGTGCATATGTGTATATGTGGTTATTGTAAATACCGTAATGAGTTGTGTTATAAAGCTCCAGTATGTGGTATGGTTGTTCTCTTGTCATGTTGTCATGAGGTTTTGATTTTGAACATGTCATTCATTGTAAATAGTGCAATAAGTTGCGTTATAAAGCTCCATGGGAAGTATGTTTTGTTTTCAGAAATCTTATGGTTATAGGTGTCATTGAACACCGAGGACAGTGTCCCCCAAGGGGGAGGGTTCTATAACATCCCTCATAAAAATTCCATGTAAAAATATATAAGACCACGGTTGATGGGACACGTATTATAAGTTGAATGGTGTAAAAGACATCCTAGTGTGGGTGTTCATTTGGTTGTTTATGGCTAAGGAAATTGGAAAAGGTTGTGGCTAAAGCTTTGGAAAATAAAATTGGCATTTTTGGCACATTTATTTATGAAAATAATGGAAATTAGTAGAAAAGGAAGGCGAAAGGTCACAAGTTGCATGTGAGAAGAAAATTGAAGGAAAATGAAGAAACTAGAGGCCTCATTGATAAAAATGCTTCTAAGGATTAGTTGGCAAGCTTGATCACTTTAGTTTTGGAGCTCTCTCATTATTCTGTCTCTCTCACTCTTAGACACTTAGATTTTCCTTGGAGCACTATGGCATTGGAGAAAGAAATGCAAAGAAGGAAAGAGGAAGCAAAGGTCAAGTAGGGAAAGGCAGGATTAAGAAACTACAATAGGACTCATTCTGGGTATCAATTTTCATGTGTATTTTCCTTCCTGGATTTGGCATGGATGGTATTGCATGTGGTTCTTTTATATTGTGGCATGGGTTTTTCCAGGTGTGACATTTTTCTTCAGCCTAGCCTTTCCATTTACTTATAGCCTTTATGAGATGGATTCTCATACTTCTGTTGATATGGGATGGCTGGATGGATTCGAAGTTGAGTGGAGTGAATCTTCAAAATGATAAATACATGGCCTAGTAGTCCCTGAACCATACTGTGGATCACGGTAAAGCCACTAGCCTAGTAACCCCTAAGCCAAATTGTGGGTTGCGATAAAGCCACGATTGTGTGCCTCGGTGGGCCTAGGAGTCCTTGTTGGTGAATGGTAGGATATACGGTAAAGCTAAGAGATGGATTTCTCTCCATTGGGCCTGTTATCACTCAGTACTTTGTCAAGGTTAAAGAAGGAAATCACCAAGGTAACCACAAACCTAATTTTGAGATTAGGATCTAGCCTTCCTAATGCTGAGAGACGACTCTCTCTTAATTATTTAACTTTGTTGAGAGAGGGAAATATCCTCATTTTTCTTCTTTATCAGTTTTTCTACTGCCTTGATGTCACTTGGATTATATCCATTCTCAATCACCAAGTATTCCAGTGACTTGATTCTATTATCCTTAGCCTGTGAGGATGCCTTTTCTAGCTTATACTGTGTTGTGATTTTTTCCAGTGAGCTTTGAAGTTTCTGCACAGTCATTTCTTTGTTAGTAATGGTGGAATAAATCATTTCACCTACATGTTTATGGAATTCAATTTGGTCAATAGGCTGAACATCCCTAGCCAAAACTTCAAACTCTGTTTTCTTGTAGTCTGCTGATGATCTGGGTTGCTGGACTATAGGCTGCATATAAGTCATTTGCATTTTACCTATTTTAATGTCAAAGGCTGACATTAACCTATTTCGATTGGAAAGTGTTTGTTTGAAGTACTGGGCATATATTTCAGCCTTTAATGCCTCATTCCTCAACTTGATTTCTTTGTACTTCTCTTTTATATCTTTCTCTTTATCCACTGGTTTGTTGGATGAAGAGACTTCAATGCTAAGTTGTTTCTCAATAAGTTGAGTGTTTGAGGGAGAAGGTTGATGAGTTTCCTCTAAAACTTCTAGACCTTTACTCCTTCCAACCATTGTGTCAGTATTAGTGATTTCAACTGTCTCAATGGTGTCTTCTTGTTCAGTTATAGATTAAGCTTGGGCCTCTTCCTGTAACTGATTTCAAACCTGTCATCTTTAGTGTCCATCCCAGAGCTAGAACCTTCTTCCCTAGTTCATTTTACATTTTTGTCCTCATTGGCTGAAGTTTGTAGAATGGGAGTAATACTCATCTGTTCTTGTAGGGCTGGAACCTGCAGAAAGGAACTAGTATCAATCTTCGTTTCCACGTCTATTAAAGTATTCTCCAATCGTTTTGACTAGTTGGCATATCTTTTAATGTCTGGACTGTGCTCATGTATGAAAGGACTTAAATTGAATTTGAACCTTAGTTTGTTTATGACTCCATATGGGTCAATACTGTCACATAAAACTGCTCTTAAAGTTCATTTGTTGTAAGATTTTCTCTGCCTCTTGTCCAGCTTCCCTATTATTACAAATAAAAGGGCCCAATTGGGTTTTGATTTTAAACTGAGTCTTCTTCCTAGCTGATAGGAAATTAACTTCATCAGAATTTATGATTTTCCTGAAATACTCTAATGCAAATATCCTCATGGGGATGTATTTGGGCAGCTTGTATGGAGTGAGTTGGCATCCATATATCCTAATTTTTGTGTGGTCCTGGTATAGATACCAGTCTCCCACTCTACTATTCTTATCCAACTATAAAACTCTCTTAATCTCCTCATTGATCTTGGGCTGACAGCTACTGGCTAGCATGTCTATAATTGGATGAACAAATGAATCAATGAACTATTTATAACTAAAAACAATGGAATATCTTTGGATCAATGGTGTCCAAAAGATGACAGATCTTGGATGGCCTTCTGGTGTCTAACTTTTGGATGCTAACTGGAAATTTATCTGACTGAAAGTATAAGAACATGTGAAACAATACTGATGATTATTTGAAGACTCTCTCATTTGGCAATCTGATAAACTGTTCATGGATTCTGTCTACCAAGAACTGAGAAAAGTTGTAAACTGTAGCTAGAGGCTTGCTTGGGCCAAAAATAGAAAGGAAAGCTAGTATAACATCATCCACATGCTCATCAGTGGTGTATCCTAGAATACAAGAAAGCATGGTAATAATTTGTCTCCCTTTCTCAGAGAAAATGGTGGCAGCATATGGAGGACTATTTGTAGGAGTATGAGACTCCTCTATGATGAAAGTTTGAAATATCTGAGTATTCTTTGGAAGGTCTAGCTTTGTGTAGAGTTCAGGTAAAACTTCAATGGAAAGTGGGGTCTCATTTGGGCCTGGATGGATCTGCAGCATTTGATTTATTGACTTTGCAGTAATGGTGAATAAAACCTGTTGGTCAAGAGATATTATGGCTCTTTGACTGGGGACATAGCAAGCTTGGTAGAAGTGGATGATTTCTCGGAATAGGTGCACCTGTGGGAACAAGTATTTGGGAAAATTTTATTCCCATAGGTAAATGTCATCATTTTGGTTCAGGAACTTATTTTTACTCCAGGAGTGGAGTTTCAGTAGGTGGCTAGGGGAAGCAGTGTGTTTAATTTGAAACTCTCTATCGGCTAATGGGAGGTAGTCAATATCCAGGTGAGGGGTTTGCAGGGGTCTTACATCCAAAGAACTTTGGGAAGTCATAATTTGGTTTATTCAACTAAATTACCTTTTCTTTGGCTTTAGGAGGAGGGATAGAAGCTCTGGAACAATGGGGAGGGTAATTACAATCTGTAGAAAAGAGGTTTGGATGCATAGTAAGTTTTTCTTCAATTTAGCAAGGTTTTTTAATTAATTTAATTAATTAACTTTTGATAATTACTATGTATAACTTAAATTACAGGGTCGTTATGGTTCTTTCAAGAATACCTAGAAATTGATGACTTGGTGCGCAGACAGGGTTCTGTGGTAGCAGCAGAGGTTTTTGAAACTTCGATTGTCCATTTGTTGCTTGATTTTGGTGTCTGCAACATCTTCTGGTTGAAAAAGGTGGCTAAAATGGTTGTGCAGAGGTTCAAGGTTTCAGAATTGGTTAACGAAGGTTTGCAGTGAAAATGAGTGAAAAGAGAAAAATGGGGCTTTTCGGCCTTTTAACCAACAATGGTTACATTTTGGCATGAGAATTGGAAAATGAATAGTGGGTAGTTTTCTTTTACGCGTGGAGGTGGTTTTGTGCCATATCGCACTGCTTTTGGGTCACGGGGGCATCACTGACAAACCAATATTATATCATGTGGGTTCATATTAGGGCATTAAAAATGGAAAAATCAAAAAATAAAATATTGGGGTTATAATGAGGGCCTAAAGGATTTTAATATACCATACAACAATATATATAACCTAAGGTATTTTTTATACATTTTTTTGGCCAAGCAGAGGGAAAAATACACCAAGCTTGGGAAAAAATCGGGCTACACATGACAGTGGAGGGAAAGAGTTATATTGGAGTCGATCCTCTACAACCCACCTGCAACGCCTTTCTGCTCGTTTGAATCCTAGCAGGACAATTATCAATTTTCTTAGCACTTGATTAGGGCTACACATCATAACGAAGGGAAAGAGTTATTTTGGAGTCGAGCCTTTGCAACCCACCTGTTAC
Organism: Pinus tabuliformis; assembly: GCA_031772625.1. Taxonomy (NCBI): domain Eukaryota; kingdom Viridiplantae; phylum Streptophyta; class Pinopsida; order Pinales; family Pinaceae; genus Pinus; species Pinus tabuliformis. The sequence goes on along the minus strand of CM062805.1, from coordinate 978,864,505 downwards.
AGGGAAAAGTGTCTACACAGAGCTGCTTATCCCACTAAGGTGTGGTAGCCACCTTAGAAACAAACAAAGTAAAGCTACTTTCGTTTTTCCTACATGAAATATAGATGAGAGAAGAACAAAGAAGACCAACCTCTGTCTTGCGCTAATCTCCTAGTGCGATTCCTCTCTCTCTTGATAGTCTTTCGCTACTTTCTCCCTTTGTACGCCCAGCTTCACAGAGTACCTGTAAGATCACAGTAGCATAGCACTATACAAGAACATGGATCTATAATCATAAACAATGTAGGATCAGATGTAAATTGACCATACAAATGCATAAAACGTAAATGACACAAGAGTATGCAGGAAAACTTGATTAGCTTTTATTGATAAACAAGAAAGAGCCAAGGGAGTTACAACCAGTTGTTCTGACCCAGCATCATCCTCTCAGCAAGTAAGCCCCTCTTCACCTCATACAAAGCTTCGATCACCCAACAATCTGATGTTGTCTCAAGAAACCAACAGCAATTCCTTACAATATGCAAAATTCCAGCCTCTGGATCTCTGGGATGAGGGATCCATATATAGATATCTGTAAGGGAGATGAGTCAGCTTGTGATTTGATTAGTGTCTTCCCTCTGATAGTTCTTGCTTCCACTTGGAGATTGATGATCTCTTACTCATCCTTGGTCGAATTCAGAGAGGCAAGTGTCACAGGAGAAGCTTCTGGAAGTTTCCATGCCTCTCCACCTCGCAAAATGACACTGCCATTTGTCACTTCTCGCCTATCGCACCCCATAGAAGGGCTTTTTGAAATGCAACGCACCCACACAGTGTATTTAGGTGAGATGCAACGCACTTTGCCTATGGAGCAGCTGAAATGATCCTGTTTTGACCAGTTCTGAGCAGTTCTTCATGGAGAACTTCTGGGAGAAGCTGTAATCAGTTGACCTTGTTCCTTTAGGGGTTAGAACAACACTTTTAGGGACTTAGGAGCCCTTGGTTTATGGACATTTCATGCTTGGGGTTGTAGTGCCCAAAAATGTCTATAACAGTTGCCCCGTAAAGCATGAGGTCGTTAATCTTTTGATGTCGGGTGAAATGCTTTATGATGAGGATCCGAAGTTCTTTCAAGCTGGGAGGAGACCTGTAATAAGATAAAATACAATACATTATCTTCATAATATTTTCATGATCTAGCCGAGGCGGGAATTCCCATGCTCAGCTTTATAAATTCATTTTCATGTACATAGGACAGACAATCTTCTGAGTGTAGACTGATGATTCTGGTAGAGTCATCATCCCTTTGATTGGATGATTATCTGTGCAGCAATGATGTACATTTGATGTTTTTATTTCCCTGAATATATATCGCAGCCCGGATGGATGAAACTAGATCCGGGGTCTTCAATCTTGTTCGATCTTCACTCGAAGTACAAGTCTATCCATGTGAGAGATGTTCTGGAGTCGAACATGGAAAGACATCGCCTGATTACCAGCGAATGATGTAAGCTGTTAACAGGCGTGAGAGGAATCACCGATAATGATAATGACCCTCAAGGTACTGCAGTACAATTCACGTGGTGTGAATAAAGGACTTAGCGTCAAACACCACGCAAAATCTTTCGGTCGAAGGCCATTGATGTAAACCTGTCGCCGGAAGTGAGAAACTTGCCATTGAGACATGCAAGCTTCAAAGTACTGAACGGGGTGTCCCTAGATCGACTTCTTGGATAATGAGTTGATGTCGACAAGAAGCGATCTGTCACAGGAGGGCCTTAATGAATCCCACATCAATGACATGGAATGGAGCAAATGATTTTAATGGAGGTGAAAACGATCTGATGACATACGGTTCAGGGTGGCGGTCATGAAAGAATGGAGTGTAAATGTATTGTAGTGGGTGAGACACAGGTGAATTCTCTGAATGACTTCTCTTGAACATGTCGACGACACTGACATGATGGATTGGTAGCATTACCCCAAATGTGGATGGTGTGATGGGACCATGGTGATGTGACCGGTGAATGAAACAACCCAACCCGACTTGGATGCAGAGTGAAAGTGTCATGTTCAAGAGCGACTTGCTACCAACAAATTTTCTTCAGGTTTTCTTCCCAATTTTCCCCAGTCATTGCTGACCAGTACCTCTTTATTTTTGTCAAGCTTGAGGAGGATAACATATGCTTGTTCTATAATTTTCCCTTCGGGCAAACCCATCGCTATGTTTTAACGAGCCTAGCGATAGTGAAACTCGTTCTTGTCTGCTATGGATAAGTTTGTCGCTATTAAGTTTTAATGAGTTTAACGACAAAGATAACTCGGTCCTTTTCAATTTTAGAGAGTCTGAAAAGGAACGTATAGGCAAATCCAAAATTTCTTTTTCATCATCTAATCCCTTAAGTCCGAAAAAGTATAAAACAATACAGAAGGGATGAATTTTCGATACTTTTAACGAGCCGAACAAAACAAGCGCTCGATATTTTTGTGTAATAATCCCTCAGGTCCAAAAAGATTAAAATTTAGAGGAGGGATAGCACTTCCGGTCCCTTTAACGAGCTGGAGAGGCCAATGGCTCGGCAATCTTTTCATATTTTATTATTCAGTTGAAAAGGGCTTAAAGGAGACTCGTCTTTTGAGGAATGAGTGATAAAATTGGGTAGCAGCTGATTCCAGGTAAGGTTTGGAATGTTCCAATCATGTCAGTGTTACAAGGATGGCTAGTGAGATCACTCTTCACAGTTGTTCCTCAAAACGGGTAAACAATCAAATGGAGGTGAATGATCGGCCAATACAGAGTGGAGGTGATGATGAGAACACGACAAAGGCTTTTAAAGGCTGCAGTACTACATTCGCGATGGTTATTTACAGGGAAATAGTTCATTTTTTAATGAGCTTAAACGCGGGGGGAAACATTTTCTCATGGCTTATGTTTATTTTTTAACGAGCTTGAACTATGCGCTAAAACTGCTCGATGCGGGTTTATTTTTTAACGAGCTTGAACCTTGCGGTAACACTGCTCGATTAATCCAGTCGTATAATAAGAATGTCCCATTTAAAACGGAAATTTTTAGAGTTTTGCCCCACATCCTTTCTTTATGCAAGTTAGGAAATGACCAATCCAAAAAACAGATAAATGATCGCTCTTTGCTTGCACGCCAAAAGGTTTGCATGCCCCCAGGTATAAAACAGAGTTTCAAGGTCACCCTTCAAATCACCAACAAAACATTTGTTTTATCAGGAGAGGTAATCCTCTTTCAGGTTACCAAAGATTGTTTTGTTCACAGCGCAAACAAAACATTTCCTCGGCGATGTCTACCGAAATAGACAAAGGCGAGTGGAGGAGGCTACTCCATTCACATAACTTTGACGAGGGAATCTTGTTCCAGAATAACTCCCTCTTCCAATCACGGATGGGAGTACAGACCAGTCATATATCTCTCGCGGAAACCTACCCTATACCCGAAGTTTTCCTGCCGAAGCAGACCAGGGTGCATGCCCCCCTGGGTTTCAGTCATGTCCCTCGAATCACTCGCGCTCATCAGGTGGACGGACTGGGGATTGATGAGACATTCCTTGTGTGAAAAGACCATTCAGGGGTGGCATATGACTATTTGCTCTGTGTGATCCGGGAAATGAAATCTGGTCTACGAGCTTGACCACTCTTCCTTCGTGCGGAAAACACATTACTCTAAAGAGTGATGAGACAATGGCTCCCATGCAATAAATATAGTCTTGTCCAAGGAGTAGATTATAATCCAGGGGTCCTTGAACTACCATTACGTTCATGTGAACGGTTTTCCCTCTCAATGTTATGGGCACATTGGGAAGGATCCCTAATGGTCGATTGGTTCCTTTGTCAAAGCCTGTTAGATTTCTCATCTCAGGCAAAAGCGATGGAGAACCAAGCGCTTTCCAAGTAGTCGAGGAAAGGATACTCACAGAAACCCCTTCATCTATGATGGTACCAGCCATAACCATTCTGTATACTTGAGCAATAATTCGGAATGGTACACTAGCCGGTAAACGAGGTCTGCCTAGTTGATTCTAGTCGAAGGAGACAACTAGGTTGCTTGGAAGTGGGACCGAATAGACGGCCGGGTACGACTCTGACGAACTTCCTTCCTGTGGTAAAGGAATGGGTAAATTGCCCCCATGTTCATCGGAGTCTGTGCTTACGAAAAGAATTTGGACGGTATCATCCTTATTCTCTTCTGTGACTGTATCATCTGAAGATGGAACCTCTGAAGGCAAGACCGGGTCAACTGCCGCCTCGACCTTTTGACTTTCGTTTGGTGTGGGTTCAGATGGTTTGTCTTCAATGATAGATGCTTCAGCCGACCATCTGGGTGGGTCAGCCGGATTTTCAACTAGTGACAGACTCGGCAAGAGTTTTTTATATCCAGGAGGAAGTTGTAACGGTGAAACCGGACGATCGTCCAAAACTCTTTTAGCCTCGTCTAAGAAGGGACAATGGTGGACGGCATGATCGCCTTCTCACAGTTTACAAGGAAATCTATATTTTCCTTTTTTTCCTGGGGTTTCACTTTCACTAGTCGATGGTGTGCTTTCAACATAATCATCAAAGGTTGACGACACCAGGTTGTGCAAACGAGGAGAATAGTCCCTTAAGATCCAAGGGATGCAGGGACAATCTCTATGATAGTGGTCTCCTTTGCAAATGACACATGGCGATTTAGGCCTGGTTGGTGCAGTGTGTGGATTTTCGCTAGACGATGCTTGGTTGCCCCCTTTCACTTTTGGCTACTTCTTCTTCTTCTCTTTCTTCTTCTTTTCCTTCTTCTTCTCAGGTACTTGATTTTTGGCTTTACCAACCCCATCAAGCGAAGAAGAAGGAGGAGAGGAAGGATTGGAGGAAGTAGAAGGTTGGTGGGTAACTCTGGATTCGTCTAGTTGCTGACTCGATTGTTCAAGAATTGCAGTGTTCTGAACGACAGAGGTTGAGAAGAGCCATACAGGCAAGCCGATTGTCAATCCTGGAAGCGACAATGTGGCCATATGGGGTGCACCAACATCTCCCCATGAGGAGAAGGGACTAGGATTTCCCCCAAGGGGAATTCCTTGGTTGGTGGGTTCCATTTTCTCAACCCAAGATCAACATAGGAAAGGGTGCTGATTGTTCCGTTTAAAATAAATTTTAGCCGCTTTGACACAACTTGTTTTTTCAATTTTAAAGAGTCGAGAAAAAGAAAAAGATGACTCTAGTCGCCTTCGATTTTTAATGAGCCTGAAGTGACAAGTGCTCAGATGGACCCTTTTCGTTAAGGAGTCGCAAAAGGAACGAAAGGGAATGCTCTGGAAATCTAGGTAGAGGGATTACCAAACCAATCGCAAAACTGTAGAATACTTTTTACAGTACGGCAGTCAATCTTCCCGTATGCTGTGTTCAGTGCATTGCGATCGATAGGGTGGCAGACACGGCTTCCTATGGATAAAGGATTAAGCCTATTGTGGTCTCCCAAAATATACTCGACGGTACATGGGAGCACAAGTCCGTACTGTCACTTATCGTCTCAAAGTGGAGGAATCACCCAACCATCAGTGAGAACAACAGTTACCAGGCTTTACAATGCCGGAATTCGTCTCTAGCCTAGACTTCTAAATGTTGTGCGTTAGGTTCCAAAGCGTTGTTAGTTTCATTGAATTTATTTTATAGTTGATCTTGTTTATGCAATTTTCCTTTCAGGTTCACTGCGAGATGTAGATGTATAATTCCTAAAATGCAATTTAAGATGATAAACAGTCTTTTATCTTCTTTGTGCAATGAAAATCCTAGCTACTAAGGAAAGAGAGACAGTATTCTTTCACAAAGAGCAAAGAGCACACTCTAAATGCACTGTCCTAGATCAAACCAATCAAACAGTCTAAATGCAAATGCACATGCATGTATTTGTTTTCGGCTTTCTTAGTATGTGAATGAAAAAGAAAGCTAATGCACAAATCTGAATTACTTTTCAAGCAACAATTACCAACAAGTTTCTTTTTGAAATCAAAAATGGAGACAATCACAACACTTTACGATTTGGAAATGAATACTTGCTTTCGACACTAGAAAAATTACAAATTCAGACCAAATACAATAGTAACAGGATAATCGACTATCGACAGCAGCCAAACTCTTTCCTATGACTGAAAACGACTCTTGCGACACTTTCAAATCAAAGGACGACAGTACGCTTACATTACTTTTTGCAAAGGAGAACTGGAAATGACTCAACAAATACACAAAAACATTTATAGTTCTTTTGTACAAAGGAGGCGGAATAACAACAAGGAAAAGGGGTTTCAAACAGAGATACACTGATCACAGGCAACAAATATCATGAATAGAACTGGAAAGAATGAATCACAGAAACCAAAACTGAAAAATGCCTAGTCTGATCAGCGCATCTGTAACACAGGGAATTTGAAATGCAGCGCACCTACTACACTCGGGAAGTGCACTGAATTTCAGATTCACAGAACAGTACCTGTGCTGGGCCAGAGACGAGACTTTGCTTGGGTTCCAGGTCACAGTTTGTAGTTCAGTTCATGGGTTTTGGCTGAGCTAATGGTAATCAGTAATGCAACAATCAGGGGTAGATCTAAGGAGGGTCTAAGATCTACCACAAGGGGCAATCAAAGAGTTTGTAAATCAGTTGTTTAATTTATAAAAAAATCCTGGAGATTGACTGAAGCGGCATTTATCTACTTTTAATTTGCATAGCAAATGCAGTTCGAAAGCTACCTGGCTCAACTTCAGGCTCCGTCTGTAAGTTTATAAAATAGACAACAAAGAAGATAAACAAACAAACTAATTCGTCCCCAGCAGGGTCGCCATTTTGTTACAGGGAAAAGTGTCTACATAGAACTGCTTATCCCACTAAGGTGTGGTAGCTACCTTAGAAACAAACAAAGTAAAGCTACATTCATTTTTCCTTTATGAAATATAGATGAGAGAAGAACAAAGAAGACCAACCTCTGTCTTGCGCTAATCTCCTAGTGCGATTCCTCTCTCTCTTGATAGTCTTTCGCTACTTGCTCCCTTTGTACGCCCAGCTTCATAGAGTACCTGTAAGATCACAGTATCATAGCACTATACAAGAACATGGATCTATAATCATAAACAATCTAGGATCAGATGTAAATTGACCATACAAATGCATAAAACATAAATGACACAAGAGTATGGAGGAAAACTTGAATAGCTTTTATTGATAAACAAGAAAGAGCCAAGGGAGTTACAACCAGTTGTTCTGACCCAGCATCATCCTCTCAGCAAGGAAGCCCCTCTTCACCTCATACAAAGCTTAGATCACCCAACAATCTGATGTTGTCTCAAGAAACCAACAGCAATTCCTTACAATATGCAAAATTCCAGCCTCTGGATCTCTGGGATGAGGGATCCATATATAGATATCTGTAAGGGAGATGAGTCAGCTTGTGATTTGATTAGTGTCTTCCCTCTGATAGTTCTTTCTTCCACTTGGAGATTGATGATCCCTTACTAATCCTTGATCGAATTCAGAGAGGCAAGTGTCACAGGAGAAGCTTCTGGAAGTTTCCATGCCTCTCCACCTCGCAGAATGACACTGCCATTTGTCACTTCTTGCCCATCGCACCCCATAGAAGGGCTTTTTGAAGTGAAACGCACCCACACAGTGTATTTAGGTGAGATGCAACGCACTTTGCCTATGGAGTAGCTGAAATGATCCTGTTTTGACCAGTTCTGAGCAGTTTTTCATGGAGAACTTCTGGGAGAAGCTGTAATCAGTTGACCTTTTTACTTTAGGGGTTAGAACAACACTTTTAGGGACTTAGGAGCCCTTGGTTTATGGACATTTCATGCTTGTGGTTGTAGTGCCCAAAAATGTCTATAACACCACCTAAAATGCCTTTTTGCTCGTTTGAACCCTAGTAGGATAGCTCTCGAGTTTCTCAGCACTTGATTCAGGCTACACATCACAACAGAGGGAAAGAGTTATTTTGGAGTCGTGCCTCTGCAACCCACCTACAACCCTAAGCCTTTCTACTCGTTTGAACCCTAGCAGGATAGCTATTGAGTTTCTCATCACTTGATTCGGTCGTCGACGCAAGACCTTACTTGAGCAGAGCCTTTGCACCTCTACTCTTCAAAGGCCAGCCAGCCTTCGCGCCTCTTCTCTTCAAAGGCTAGCCAACCTTCGTGCCTCTGCTGTTCAAAGGCCAACCAACCATTTGAGTGAGAATGCTTCCACCTCATCACTTAACCAACAGTTAACTAGCATAGAAAGGTATGCCCCGTAATGTTTTCTATTTTATGCAGAAAGAGGTTTTCTGTATAGGTAGGAATCAATGGACGTGCAGGAAAAGGGAGTTCATGTAGGTGGTGTATTAGATTTTCACTTGCTTGTGTTTAATGCAACCTCCCTGGCCAAAATTTTGAATCTCCTTCATAGGTTACACTTCTCATTAGATTTAGCCCCTGTTCTTATTGCTTAGTCATGCAGAAGAGGAGACCCAAAGAGGACGAAGAACCATTTGAGGACCTATTGCTAGTGAACTAGTGGATATCTCAAGCATTCAAAAACCATCAATCTTGCATCACACACTCTCAATTCACAATTTACAATTGCATTTGACCAATTGAACAAGCAAATGTTGTGCATAAATATGAATATTGCAAGAATCATTAGATTAGAGCTTCCCCAATCCAGGTTCCTTAGTGGAATTAGACATGTGTAAACCACCTGCAACCTTGAAAAAGAGGATTCCTATAGCTCGAGGTAATAGAGAAATGGAAGAATGTGATTCTGAGGAAGTCTATGATTCTACCACAAACTACTGGAGTTTATCTCAAGGATGCATTCTTCCATGAAAGGTCACATTGGTGTGGAACATAGAGGCTTGGTTTTTCTGAAGGGTGAAAATTTAGGCCTTGGAAGTCCAAAAAGGGTTGTTGTATGATCATGTAAAAGATTCATGGATTAGAATGAGTCTTAGTCTTTGTTGATGACTTGCTCAAGGCTAGATTGCCTCAACAAATTCATGACTTTTTGTTGTAGATTGGAAGAATTGTCTGCCCAAAATGTATGTAATTGTGAATGATTCTTCGAATATCGTTGTTGGTATTCTTGCAAAGATATGCCAACCTGTTGGTCACAGGGATAAGTTCTATGGTCTTACATGCAAGTTCAAAGCAGACCCATATAATCACCTTTGAATATCTGATCATTTTGAGAGGGTCTAGCAGCTCGATTTGGGGAAAGGATTGGAGGTGAGAGAAGATTTCTTTGGATCTGTAACCAGAAGAAATTGCATCTGTGAGTTTAATTGGAGGAGGAAGGACAAGATTTTTTAATACTAGGTGCTTTAAATCATATCATTTGAAATTATGCATCATGAGCATCGTTAATACTAGGTGTTTTGTTTCAGTTTTCTTGACATTTTATACTTATTGTGAATATTTTTTATTTTTAGATAGACATTATTTGCCATAGGTAATATAAGAATCTATCTCACAATTATAATTGATAATTTATACTAGAATAGCAGCCAACTTGAAATCAACATATATTTGAACTGTCTTGTTCAAATAGTAAAAGTATTGCAAATTGAATCTAATAGCAAATTAGTAGTTGATGAGTGGGATTCCTTGTGCATCAAGTGATCTAGATATCTTTTTTGAGAGTGTGAGGGACATAGGCTATGATCCCAAAATAACCTACATGCGACCTAAAATGCTTGAGGGACTAAACTAAAGTGTATGAGTGCTTCTCCATGGTAGAATACTTAAGTTTATAGTCCCTAAGGTTCTTGCTCATAAAGGCTATAGGTTGCACCATATTATTATTATTATTATTCTTTTGTAGGAACACTATAATAATCATATCCTCACAAGTAAATGAGAATAAAATAAAGTCACTTGAGTAATCGGGACTCACAAAGACAAGAGAGGATGTCATTGCTTCTTTTATCTTTGTAAAAGAATTTATGCTATCCTCATCCCATTCAAATTTTCAAACATTCTTTAGCAATTTGGATAAAGATTTCACAATTTCAACAAAATCTGAGATAAACCTCTAGATGAAGTTTATCTTACTAAAATTGTATGGCTTTTTTGTTTTCTAGGAGAGGGATCTTCTTTATTGCATCCACTCTACTGGGTTGACATGAATTCCTTCCTTTGAGATGATATGGCTCAGAAACTTTCCATGATCTACCCAAAAAGGGGCTTCTCAGGACTTGATGAAATTTGGTATCTATGACACCTCTCAAAAATTTGCCTCAAGTGACTTGCACAGGAATTTCAATCCTTCGAAAATATTCAAAGATCATCTTAATAGTTCTAAATTGATTTACCAGTTAGGCCTCTAAATGCAAATCCATTTCCCTATGGGAGATGTATCCAACATTAAGTAATCCAAAGGGCATCTTAATGTATGAAATCGTAACCCCTGGTGTCATGAAGGTTCTGTTATGCCAATCTTCTTTCTTGACCAAAAATTGGTTGTATCTAGCAAAACCATTCAACATAGGAAACATATTTTCTCCCAGAAGTCTGTGTAGCAATTGCTCCATATTCAACAGGGGATAATTATATTTAAGTGAAAGCTCATTAAAATTACTAAAACCCAGGCATTCCATGTTTCTTTCTCACAACCACGAAGTTTTACGCCCTGTTAGTTACTAAATCTACCTCAGGCTAAGAAAGGTAGGATCTAGGGTAACATCAAACCACGCTTAACCTGGTAGCTAGCCCTACCAAGTTGGGAGAGGGCTCTCTCCTTGTCAATCTCAAGAAAATATCAAATGAGGCTTGAGATGACTAATATAAAGACTTATTGTAGGCTATTTATATGCTCAGAGGAGTTTGATTGAGTTTAATATTGGTTTGCTGGCTCAAATGTGAAAGGCAGATTTGGGTCCGGGGAATGGACACAGTCTTGCAGAGGTTTCTGTGGGGCGACGTAGGAAAATGGCTTAGTACTTTGAAATAAGTGAGATGGAGAGTCTTAATACTAGTGAGGAGGTGGAGAGGGCATGAAAGTCTCAGGGATCCTCTTCAAATAGTTGAAAACATGAAAAACTAAACAAACCCTAGGTAGAGCACTGCAACATCAATGATTTCTACCTTTATCTTTGATTCATTTAGTTAAGCTAAACAGAGAGAGATGATGGCATACATAAACACATATAAACTTGCATTACAGAAGGAAAAACAATACGAAATCAACTTGCCACAAGAATCCCACAAAATGCTGAAAAGCCTGGTCTATTCCTTTGCCAAACTGCAGAAATGAATGTACAATAATGCTCAAAGCATTCACAAGAGTCCAACCCTTACAAATGACTGAAAAACTACTAGATATAGGCAAAAAATAACTCATGCTAGGCTTTAGGGGTAGAATTCATGAGTTTAGAGCTGTTTCAACAAAATCTAAGCTAAGAATTGAAAAGTAGGCAATGGAGCAGCTTGCCTCTAAAACCTAGGAAACTGATTCATTCCGTTCAAAACTACCTTTTCATGATGTATCTACCTCCATGAGTGAATTTTTAACATTTTTAAATCAAATTCCATCAAATTACATCAAATTACATCATGAGTTTGACCATGAGAGAGAGAAAAGTCAAACTGAGAAAAAACTAGGCGAAAAACAGAGGTTTTTGGCAAAAATAACAATTTTCCATCCTGTGCGTCGCGCCTCTGTCCCTGTGCATCGTGCCTTTTTACAGCTGATTTTGGAGGCATTCCCATGCACCAAATGTTCTCTAAGTGGGATTTTTGGAAAGGTATATCTGTCTACTTTCGAGAACAGGTGGAATTTCTTAATTTGGTGTAGATTTTCCCCTCCAAAAATGAGTTCTCCCAACACTACTTCCTGTGTGGCCAAAAAGGGGCAGAAAGGGCATTTTTGAGGTGTGTTGACCCTTTTGGAAGCTCAAAACTCGACAAAATTTCTTGGCCATTTGTGGGAATTCATATTTTTTCTTGAGGAATCCAAAAATGTTGAGTTTTCCTCCAAAGGAGGTCCCTAGCAAAAGCGCGCGCCAGGTGGCGCAGCGCACCAGGCAGAAAAACCTGTGTTTTGCTCCAAAAATTCAAAATTGACAAAAAGTATCCCAAATTTCTTGAAATTTGGGTTGAGTGTCCTGCATCAAGTGCTATGTTGGGCTAAGGAAGCCTTAGCCAAAATCTTGAGCTTGTCTTGCTCTTTCCTCTTCCTCAAAGCTTTCCTCAACTTGGCCTTCAAAGTCCTAATTCTCGCTTTGCAAAATTTGTTTCTCGCCAAATAGTGATAGGCCATGTGCCACAACATGTCCTTCTCCTTGTTAGCCTTGTCCAGCAGCCTCTCCAAGTTCATGTTCATCTTCTCCAACCAAGACTCCTTGTCATTCTCTATCTCTTGTTCAATGGAAGTCAAAGTGACATGGTCCTCTTCGTCATTTTGCTTCCTCAGTTTCAACATTTCTAGCTCCATTAGGCTTTGCTTATCCTCCAACTGTTTGTTTTCTTTCTTATTTTTCATCTATATCATCCTCATGCATCTTCTCTTTGCCTTTGTTTTCTGCTTATCATAGTCATATTCATTGTCTATTTCCATTATTTTCCAATGGTTTTGAAAAATGTGATTATATATGAATGGTTTGTGGATAATAGTATGGAATAGGATGGAGGAATGGAATGGGAAGAGCGTATGGGGAAGGAAGTGTGGAAATGTATGTATGAATAGGGTTTAGGGATGTGAGTAGGGTTTAGGGAGTGAGTAGGATAAGTGTGTAGGGTTTTAGGGAGAGTGTGTAGGGTTTGGTGATGTGAGTAGGGCTTTTAGGGTTTGGGGATAGTAGGAATTAGGTATTAGGGTTTAGAGATGCCAATTAGGGTTTGGGAGTAGTGGGATTAGGCATTAGGGTTTTTAGTTTTTGGGATAGGGGAATAGATGAATGTGAATGAAAGAGGGAAGGGGGAAATGAGATGAGTGAAATGTAGTGAAAGGGAATGTAACTGATGCAAGGGGAGCAAACAACAACAATGACAACTTTGAAACCCTAGACAATTTTTTGAATGTGACTATGCAACAAACTAGGGTTTTCATTTTCACCTATTTACACACCATGAATGATGATCAAAACTTTTACAATGGCACTATGGAATGCTTCACTTACTTGTTGAATGAAGATTGCACAAATTTGGAGCTTGGCAAAATGATTTGAGTGAAATTTGGGCTAAGCGGGCAGGTGCGTTGCACCACTTCCCAGGTGGGCCATTCTCAATAGGTGTGCCACGCCTGTTCAAATTGCAATGTAAAACCTACACCAGGTGCAACACGCTCAACAGGTGTGCCACGCCAGCTGACAGGTGAATAGTGATTTTTGAAGGACACTTTTGGAGGCCTTCCCGGTGTCAAAATTGGGCGCGGGATAGCTCCTTGGATATATTATTGAGACTAATTTCCAACACAACTTGAAGTTTTCAATTTGGAGTTCATTTGCCATGTCAAAAGTCAAATCTCCCAAGACTGGTCAAAATGTGCAAAATGAGGCTGCCTAAAGGCAGAGTGATGTTGCAGTCAACTTTTGAAGGTCGTCCTCAACTCCAATTTGAGCTCATGATAGCTCATTGGAAAGAGATTGTGTCTAGTTATCATTTGAATCATCCAACAAGTCATTTTGCCAACCACGCTAGGATAAATCTTGATTTTCCCAAGGTCACTTCAGAGGTGCATCAATTCTCCTGAGGCAACTGTATTTTTGACATTTCTATAAAACCATGACACTTATGTAAAAAGTGAAGGAGGTATTTCTTCCTTGGCCTATTGTGGACAAAAAATGGTCTCAATTTTCGCAAATTCATCTTTTCTTGCTCAAAAACATCATTGGAGTAAAACCTATCCCGATGTCTGGAACAGGGGATTTGTCAAAATGAAGTGAAATGAAGGGGATAAGGGGCTTCTAAATTATTGAGAAAATTTTGGGAAGTAGGGAGGGATGTTACGAAGCAAGGGAAAGTGGAATTTCAAAGATTGAGTGAGGGGAAGAGGTCCAAAAGGACAAAACACAGGCCTAGCCTAGAAAATTGTCAAATTGTAGAAAGAAACTAGGGTTTGTGCGAAAATGAGGAATTTGAGGGATATCAGTGATGGGAAGTGTTTAATAAGGTACATTAAGGATAGGGGAAGGTGTATTAACATCACGATACAAGTTTTGCTGATGATTTGACCGTCCAAGAGAAATTACCTTCAAAACCCTAGGAGAGGGAAATGAACCTTACCTAGGCACAACTGAAGCATGAACAAGGTGTCAAATGACTCATTGGAACCTAACATGATGATGAAAACCCTCTGAATGATGGTACACTCAACTAAATGGTGAAATGGACCGACATTTGGACAACTTTGAAAGGAGTGAAAACAAACCCCAGACCTAATACATAGTGACCCAATTTCGCTTGAAGACTCACTGAAATGGCAAAATTTGACCTTGACACCTTAAATTCACTTTGTAAGAGCATGTTTGATCACTGGAGGAAGGTTTCAAAGACTGACACTAACACACCCATGAAGAGTTCCTAGAGGGCACAATTATCTTTATAGAAAGCATCTTTTGTAGCTCCTCGTGAATGAGGGAGGGAAGTTTGGGATTGATATTTCTCGGATTCTGTTTAAACTATTTGGATTCCTTTAAGAAAAATTTAGTGTTGAATAATATCTCCTTTGTATTCCCTTATATCATGACTAGGAAAATATATCCCATTATTCCTTAATCAAATTTTTAGTTTTCTTCCTTTATTCAAGGGAAGTACCCTTGCTAAATTTAACAATCTATGCATTCTTTTTAGATCCAATATTTATCTTAGAAATGTCATCAAGTCAATCCTCACTTAGTGGTTTCTTATGCATGTCATGTCCAGTGAACATGCCTTCTAAAGGAACAACACTCTAAGGAATCTTGTTTTTGGGAAGTTCTTCTATATCATAATCGCTAATGTCATTCTCACCTTACCAATTGATGTAACTCCCTTCAAATTCCAGCATATCTTTTAGGAACATCATAATCTAATAATCATTCTGGAAAATTTGTCAATGTTATTGGTTATTAGGAACCAAGGCCTTGAAGATAATATACATTTTTCAATCCCAAGAGATAAATTTCTCATATAGTCCTAAAGTTGGATCGTACACTGCCAACAAATCAACCTTGGTATTATATTCTTTATACATTGCCCTAATTTCAAATTCCTATAAAATCTTAATGCTATTCCATATTTCATTTCTATACATTTTTCATTTTTTGTGGTGCATTGTCTTTTAATCTATAAGCCTATAATATATTAGTCATCGATCACTTGCAAACATTATTCCCATGCCAATTAAAGACTATTCAAGACCAATTAAATATGCTTCATACTCAACCATGTTACTTGTACATTCGAACTTTGGGCGATATGAAAATGAATTTTCATCCTCTTTAGCGGATGTGAACACAGTCCCCACTCCAACACCCAACTGGGATTGAGCTCCATCAAAATTCATCTTCCATACTTTGTCACATTCCTTATCTTCATGGATCTCCACATGAGATGCAATCAATTTTACTAAGATCGTTTGGTTCCCAATTTCTTATTCATAGTAAATCTCATTCACATGGTCTTCAAAATCTTCTACACCATATTTATGAGGAGACACATGATAAAGAGTGACAACAGTTCCATCACATATAGCGATCGTAGCATAAGATAGATCCATTTGTAATGTACCCCACAAATTGGTGGCCCAACTCCTAGATAACATGCTCCAAGCATTAGGGGCATCCACCCATCAAGACAATGAAGCTCTACTGATCCACCATATTACAATTTTGTTCCTAAGTAGGGGGGTAGCTTCATAAAATGCATGTGCAATTCAATTCTGGAAAGAAATGGGTTAACAAGAAATTACCAGAGGGTTGGCGGATAACATAAATCCTATCTTTGGGCTACCCTATAGAAATTGCAATTGTATCTCAAATTGAAGGAAATTGTTGATGTGAGTCAGTTGTTTATAGAAGATAGCTGATAGATATAAATGTTGAGGTAGGAGAGGCTCTTCTCAAATGCTGGAAGAGCTATCTGAAAGAGAAGCATTTGCTATTGCACATGAAGAATTTGGTATTGTAGTTCAATCTTGAATTTTCAGTCTTGTGAAGAAACGATTCATGCTAATTTCACAATTTCACTATGATTAATGTATTAATGGAACTAGATTGCCACAAAAGGAGAGGGTAAACATATCTTGGTCAGTTAACTTGTTAATTGTTTATAAGTGTCTATCTTTTGTCAAGGGGATAGGTATATTTTTGCTAGTGGGCAGTCTATAAGTGTCTATTTCTTGTCAAGGAGACATGTATATTTTTGCTGGTGGGCAGTCTATTAAGATTGCATTCTAGTGGTTTGGTAGGCATGGATTGTGATTGATCTATTGCTGATGTTGTAAGCAATTTTCTGACTATAATTAATTCTTTAACATTTTATTTCATTGTATAAAATGGACTTGTAATTGGTTTAGAAGTGGTTGTTGTCAAAGTTATATTGCTCTTGTGATAGAGGTAGGTATATTGTTGTGGGTGGGCAGTCTATGATATGGGAGTAAATAGCCCTTGCACAGGGTTTGGGGTTGTATTTTGAATCAAAAGAGCTTTTAAGTTTACTAGTGTTTTAGAAGGGCATTCATTTTCACTTCCTTAGGAAGAAGAGAACATAGACGTGGAGAGGAGGAACACGTTGAGAATTATAGTTTGGACAGTGTTTGGAAAGGAGTGTAAACATGTGAAGAAATTTTGAGATATTTTTGAAAAAGTATCCTTGAAAACTAATTATATTTTTGTACTTCACTTTAGTATATTTAGTAATTGAGTAATCTTAAAAACTGATTCTTTACTAAAAGTATAAAGACAGGGCAAGGTAGAGGTTTTTCAACACAAACGAGGCATTCAAGTAGAGGTGAATCCAGGCAACAAAAAAATAGTACAGGTGTTGAATAGTGCCATACAGTTGTATGGAATAGTTTTGTACATTTGTATGGACATCTCTGTACAGGTTGTTTCATAAGCTTTATAGTAGTTTTCTATAGTTTCTGGTTGTTTTGAGTACTCTGTACTTTTTTTTAGCAGGTTGTACAAGCTTAGTTTAGGGTGTTATTTGGCATCTGTGTGGTGTTGTTTTAATTGGAGGATGTGTGGAGGTTTTTAATAAGCCTTTTGAAAGAATAAAAACTTGATTTGAAGGAGTAATTATTTGTGTATGTGATTAATTTGTATTCTTTTTCCATTTAATTTCTAGCTATTGTGTGATTCATGTTATGGCCTAGAATTTAATTTTAGCATTAATCATGAGATCATAGGGACATTAGTCACCCAGGGCTTGAAATTTTCACATGATATTAGAACAAACTTTTCTAATTGAGATTTTCAAAGATTTACAATGGTAAATCAATTGTTGGAAAGTACTAACAATTAGAGGATTTTAAACTAATTTCTTAGAAACGACATTGGCTAGCATTAGGTCTGAGAAGAAGATGACAAACAAAATGTTAGATACCCTGATTAGTTGTTACTAGAGTCAAAACATAAATAGGAAGATGATATTGCAGAACAAACTTATTGTAGTGTCATTGAAACTTGGTTGGAATTGGTGGAATTAGTTGGTTTGATCAGTTTTGGCATTGTTTGATGTTTCAAACCTATTAAGGCAAATTTGCTAAGGAATCAATCGTTTATTTTGTATAGAAATAGCTAGTTCCATACAATATCTTATGACATGGCTAGAGTGCATCAAATTATTAGAGAATTATTTAGAAAAAAAGCAAAATATATAACCTTGGTGCCTTACTAAACCTAACCCTTGTAATTAATGGTAATATTAATTTTGAAAATAAACGCTGATATTTTCCTTGCCTTTTTTGTCATTTTACTTAAATTTTTAACATGACCATTAATTGTTTAAGGATGTTTGGGAGTGGTTACATACTTTATAGTTGGTAGGATTTCATGATCGGTAACATTGCAATGTTTCCATTGGATTCCATCATGTATGATGGTATGAAAATGTCATTTAATCATTAGCACCAATCCTTCCATGTGCCTCGGTGTTGGAAGCATTAATTGTTGAACTCATCAATCGTGATAAGAAACTTTCTCTAATGTACTTCTAGACCACAGTCTAACTGACAATTCTGCCAGTCTACAACTTGACCACATCCCTTCAGAAAATAGGGAAATGTAGCATGCAGGCCACTAAGCAGGTCAAGCTTGGTATAAGAAACACAATTTTTTATTGACCAACTGCTGGACTATTAGCCTAACTAAGAATTCTACCAGTTTACAGATGGACCACAACCCATCGGAAAATTCTGATGGTGCTTTTTATATCCAGAAATGCTCAGTAACCTAGGCATTTCAAGGCCTCCTCCTTGTCTAGACAGTGACCCATTTATCAACCTAGTTCTATCGAACTTATGCAATCTCACTGGATCCTGACATGGAGTGTACTCAAGATTATAGAACTCAAATTTCATGTCCTTTGAAGTCTCTTTGCCCCAAACTGCATAATGTGCTTCAAAAGAAGAAATTATCATAGTTAAAGAATTACAACCCACATTGGCCTTGCTCAATCTAGATGCTTTAAATGGCGGAGAACATGTATTCTAACACCCACCCAAGAGGCTGAAAAGAGTTCTGGTGCAGCAATAAATCAACTCTCAAATTGTTTTTAGTAATATGTATTATTTCTGGTTTCAATTCCATTTGAGGAATCCACTGATAGTACATTTTGAATCAAGGTGTTTCATCCAAATAGTGATATTTCTTCATGTTTTTTGGAGCTTTGAATTGAAATTTCATAATTTGCTTCCTTGCTCTTTTTTTTTATAATAACCAATATGCTTGTGGAATTTTACTTACTTTTTCATTTATGTGCAAAAACAGATGGATTTGTTTTATAAAATTGCTACCAGTGAAGAAAATTATATCATTGGCGTGGTCAAGTGTTGAGAAGGTTGTACATTTACTTAAATTCATGATAAAATTATGGATGATGAAATCATTGGATACCCTTTTGATTTTATCCAGGATGGAACAGGTTTAAATCCAAAGCAAGAGAAAAAATGGAAAGTTTGTACAACACTTGTAGGCATCAAGAGGAAACTAGGCACATTTGATGTGGAAGAAGAGTGATCAAATGCAGTGAAAACAATACCAATCTTTGAAAACATTGAAGTGAATGTGGATGGACCTATGCATAAACAACCAAGAGTTGAAAATATGTCCTTGTCAGTGGTTAGGGCTGTCAGGTTCAGTCCTCATTCTCCTCTCCCTCAATTACTGTGATTATCCATAGAAGACACTCGATCACTGATTTAGAGCTTGGTACCTCCTCCTCAACGAATATTGAAATAGTCCAAAAATACATGGGAGAATTCTGACATGTCTGCACTCAAGCCTGGGCATATGCATCCTAGAGAGGACTTATACATGCCTTCATACCCACTGAATAGTCTTAGCAACAAGCTACTATAGCAGCTCTATTCTTGCAGCCTGTAACAAAGATAAACCTCACCAAATAGCACAAAAAAAATCCAGCATGTATTCCTCTGACAACGGATATATTCAACAGGAAATTTGTACCCAAAATTAAGTGATACGCTGCCTAGATAGACCTCCTATCCTCCACACATGGAGCCACATACCTGTGGCTCTTTCTCCCAAGAAAACTATAGAATGCAATTGTTAATAGTTTATTCCACCATATAAACTGATTTTTTTCTCAGTGGCATATATTCTTCTACCTATCTCCTTTCTTGCGTGTCATTCATATCCATCCATGATGAGTATTCCTGCTAACCCTGCACATTTCTCTTGTACCCTACATTTTTTAACTTGTAGTGTATGTGTGATGTGGAATGTGAGACAAGTAGAAAAACTGTGCTTGGCTTTCCAATTTATGGCCACAATTTATTTGAATTGTGAACAACTAAGTCATGCAATAATTTCTCAACGAAGTCCTAAAATATATTATCACACTGTTTGGTATGGTGTCAAGAAATATATTATCACATTGTTTGGTATAGAGAGATTTTTTTTTTTTTTGTTTAAGGTATAGCCGAGTTACTATGCTTAAGCTTCCTGCTAGGTGTAGCAGAATCACACAAATTTTCTTGCTTACCATCTATAAGTATATTGGTGTGTCTTCCACCAAAGAGATTTAACCCCTATAGCATTCATGTAAATTTTCTTACAATCCATTGTAATATTGTCACACAATAATACCTCATGGAGTCATGCAATATATCGTTTGGTATAAGATGAAAAATTTGCTATTAGCAATAGCTGAGTTACTATGTTCATGCTTCCTATTAAGTATAGCTAAGTCAAGTAAATCTCAATGACTAGTCGTGGTTTTCCATATTCGATTCCACAAGG
This sequence comes from Pinus tabuliformis, assembly GCA_031772625.1. Classification (NCBI taxonomy): domain Eukaryota; kingdom Viridiplantae; phylum Streptophyta; class Pinopsida; order Pinales; family Pinaceae; genus Pinus; species Pinus tabuliformis. Next base: position 978,844,093 of record CM062805.1, on the reverse strand, counting down.
AAATTCATTCTTGCCATCATATCATGCGTGAATTATTAGTTTCTTTGACTTTTCTTGTTATCAAAACATTGTTTATGATGTAAAGAATACTAAATCTTACATTTTTTTAACTTGTATTGGATGTGTGACTGTAGGGTATTTTTTCACAAAAAACTTCCACCTTAATATTGCAATCAATGGAGAGATATGTGTCAATACTCTGAAGAAGGATTGGAATCAAACCCTTGGACTATAACACATTCTTCTTGTATGTGTTCAACCACTTATCAATTTATCTTATTTATGGGTACGATGTGATTATGTTACAAGAGATACGGTGTGCTTATGTTATAAACAAAATATATTTATATGGTTTTATTTGCAGGCTCTATACAAGCATTCATGCTTTGAAGCCCAAATTGAAGAGTAAAGTGGCAATTTCAGAGTCTATTGCTTTAAATGAAGGTCTAAGAAATACCCTCGTGACCTCTCCTACCCCACTTCTACCATTCCAAACAAATATGAGAATAATATTCAAGATCCAAGCATAAATGTCGGTTCAACAGAAGCTATAGGATTCAGTGCATCAACATTTCACAAGAAGAAGGATCTAGCTTCTACCAGAGTGCACATTGATAAGAAAAATCTGGATTCGATTTAGGATGGCATGGTAGATTCTGAATTGTATGATATGTACTTTTCAACTATAACAGATGAATATTCTAACACAAGGCTTTGTAATGTGTCTTAACAGTGGTTTTAGGTTTTTCACAATAGTCATAGGTTTTCTCTAGTGCTTTTACAAATCTTTTTCTGACCAGTGCTTAACAAGCTGACTTGGCTCTAGGTCTATGGATTTGTTTCATAGATTCAATTTATTCTAGCATGATGATATGCAGGTGTTTGTTGTAGCATGGTTTATTTTTTACTATAGAGGCCATCTACAACCTCTTTGTTGATGCATTTCTAGTTCAAAGATGGATTGTAGTTAGTGTTATTTTGGTTATATGCACCTTTACTTGTTATATATATGAGAAACTTTGCATATTTTTGTATAATAGTTTAGATTCATATTGATGTACATGAATATTTACATTTTTTTTGTAAAAAAATTAATTTTTATGTAATTTTTGGTTCACTAGTCTTTTGTTTTGTTTTTTCTCCGATTATCAGTTTTGGGGTCAAATGGTTCGATGAATGGTCCAATTCTGATAACATTGGTTCATTGTCCATTGATCATTTTCAGTTTTAACTTTTGAGTCTTGATTTTTGATACTAATGACCTTAGACCAAGTCTTTGACTCATAACCTTTTGCTATTTCTGAGTTTGAGTAATTTCAATTTACTAGTCTAGTATTTAGACTTTAGTATCTACTATTGAATCAGTTATGATGTGTGAATCAATATATTTCATTACTGAATTTAAATTTGAATCATGTTTATAACGCACACACATATCCTGGCATCCCCATATCCCCTTGAATCTTGGAGACTAGGTGGAACATTAGTTGTAATTGCTTGATATTTGTTCACTGAATGAATGCTACCTCTTGGGTATGACTCTATAGTATTGATTTTAGTGTCATGTTTGAGTGTATTGGTTGAGATGTTGTTGATGATGCCACTTTGAGTTTAGAGACCCAACCTTTATTAAAATCTTCATAGGTGGAATCCTGAGTTTTATAAGAAGGCTAAATAATTAGTCTTCATAGAACATCTAAAAATGAAATCTAGAATGTTCACCAATGCACTCATGTTCCTGTAAGTTTGGTCTAGGGGTCAACCCTGACTCTTGAGCATTACAGGAGTGTTACATTACTCCTTAAGCTCACCCAAGAATTCTATCAATCTTCCTCAAACTTCATTCTTGAGTTAAGAATAGATCTGGGCAAAAGAGCTATGGCAATATATTGTGGATTGGCTGGAATAGTGAAATCTTTGATCTCTACCTTATGGAATCCTCATACCCTATCTAATGAGAATCTTGGAGGTTTTTGTTCTACTCTGGAGTGTTGGAGTGCAGAATTTAGATATGACCATTGATATGCTTATGGGACAACTACTCAATGTTTAAACTTGCTTGGATGAGGAATTATTATTATGAATTATCTTCGATAAAATAGACCTTGGAAATCTGAAATTGACATCCATAGGCCATATTTGGGTTAGCTTGAAAATATGAAATCAGTGTGCCTAATTAAGATTGATAGTATATATATGTGTGTGTATTTATGTATGTATTCAAATTGGGAATAAAATCAAAGTCCAATCCTTTTTGGGACAACATGTATGTTCACCTCTCATGTATATATAGGTTTTCTTCTCTGACAAAATACACACACATGCAGCCTAGAAAACTGTAGTTGATAGGCCATGCGTTGGAGTGCAGGTTGGTCATGGAAGATTGGATGTGCCCTCATCCAAGACTTGAAAGCATAATTATGTATGTATCCTTAAGCCAAGGGAGAGAATCCCATTACAACAAGGGAGAGCATCCCATTATAACAATAATGTAATGGGTGTTAGCACCAAGAACTTCATGGATGAAATTACAAATTTGTACACAGGCTTGAGGGCTTGTAAGTATTTCTTTGGTCTTGTTGTGGTATTGCTACAACTTGGCTATGCATGTACTTACATAGCTAAAAAGGCCATCATATCATGGAACTTCTCACTAAAAAAGGAATAAGAGTCACACCAGACGTCTTTCTCCTCGTTAGAGTATCTAATAGAGACTATTTTGTGATGGTTTTGGAGGCTTTTCGTGGGCTTTTCTTTTGGTCAAAATTGGGCATCACCCAGACCTGGAAATGAATTTGCATTGTGGGAGTCTACTTCCAATGCTCTTATGCCCCTGGATCTGAAGCAAATAAACAAGCTTTGTATGCAATTGAGATTAAGCTCTCTTTAGCCCTGCTCATGATCCCTTGTAGCTCTTGGAGAAGCAAATAAACAAGTTTAGAATGCAATTGAGAGGAAGCTCTCTATAGTCCTCCTTAGGATCCTTTGTAGCTCGAGGTGATTGTATTTGTAGTAGATTTTAGTCATTGATAGGTTAATTCAAGTCTTGGAAATCTCATGTCATTAAAGACTTTGCCTTGACTACCACCTTATCCAATGACTGGAACTTGCTATGCTCAATCCTAGAATTGCATGAGTTGATTTATGATATGGTGGATTAGTGAAGGAATTTTCCTATAGGTGTTAAAGTTTCATGGTCAATAAGGATTTTTCCTATCAAATTGGTGTCAAAACGAATTTTTTGTGCCTTAGACCATTAAATGCCACAAATCATAGTGAGATGTGCTTGAGTGTGGGTTAAGTGATTGAATTGTGGGAGAACTAATATGCATTTACAATGTCTATAAAAAGAATAAAGGTGCAACTAATATGCATTTACAATGTATATCAAAAGAAGAAAGGTGCAACTAATATGCATTTAAAATGTATATCAAAAGAAGAAAGGTGCATTGTAGAATGCATGTGGTGTCATAAGAGAGGCATCATGTCACTATATCAGGGATATAAAAATAAAAGGGTGTTTAAAATGTCAATAAAAAAATGGATACATACAATATTTAGTTAAAATAGGGGTTTTATAGATAAAAAATTTGATGAATGTTTCGGTGCAGGATATGGACGAAGAAGGAGTGTTCTAAGAGGAGGGCGATTTTGGAGCTAGGGTTTCAGTTTTACAGAGTTCATTCTCCATGGAAGGTTGTAAAGGAGGGAGATCCACTCCATCCTACAAGCAGGTAGTGGCCAGCAGAGGAAAAAAACCAATAGAAGAGGACAGAGTTCCTTCAGCGAAAAGGAAAAACGACAGAGAAAAGGAGCAGGAGGGCTCTGAATCCAAGAAGAATAACAACTCTAAAGACAGCAAGGAAATGGACAAGGAACAGGGCACAAAAGAACAAATCCAAAAGGGACCATGCAAACCCAAGACTACTATTACTCCTAGAGTTGTTTTGAATGATCTTGCTCTGCAGGCGCATAGGGACCACATGCAGACTTATGCAATCATTTGTAAGTTCATGGGTTTATGGCCTACTGAAAAAGCACTACAAACATGGAATAAATACCATTGGAAACCAAAAGGAAGCATAGAACTACATCTTGGGTCAAAGGGATTCTTCATTGTAGTCTTTGCAAACATTGAAGATACGGATATAGTGTTGGAAGGAGGGCCTTACTTTTATCCAGCAGCAGGCCTGTATATGCGACCCTGGATCATGAATTTTGTCCCAGAACGTGAAACTTTCACCTCGGTCCCGGTTTGGGTAAGACTCTACTCTCTACCTTTGGATTATTTGCAACTGGAATCCCTATCTGCCATAGGAAATAAGTTAGGACATTTTGTCAAAGCTTCTGAGGTCACCAGAAGGGGAAAATACACATCCTTTGCAAGAATATGTGTGGAGATGGATCTTTCTGGAGCTCTGCCAGATGAGATAATATTGGAAGTATTTGATGAGGAATGGGTTCAAATTGTGGATTATGAGCACATCCCATTCAGATGTCGTAAATGTCATGAACATGGGCATCTATTCAGAGATTTCCCTCTCAGTAAAATTGAAAACAATAGTAAAACCAACACCATGAAAGACACTGAAATCTTTCACAAAGTGATCCAGAAAGGAAAAGGAAGCAAGAGGGGTTCAAAGACACATCAAAATGACAGGCAACAAGCCAGTCAAAACAGGTTTCAAGCACTAGAAGAGGAAGAGGGGATTACTAAAGTAGATCAGACCAAGGGAGGTAGTCCAGGGAACGAGGAGAACGGAGAAGAGGATGAGCAAACACAAAACATTAATATACAAAAAGAAGATTGATGGGTGACACAGAATTGGATATGGATCTAGAAATGACCCAGAGTGAGATAGAAATGGAAGATCACAAACTACAGGAGATTCTTGAGAAAGAGAATCTAGATCTAGAAGGATTCTTGAAACAAGGAACTAGGGAAGGAGTAGATTCGTTACCTCCAGAGGAGTTCAACAGCTGTTCTTATGGAAAACTCATACCATAGAGTGGGAAAATCAAGGGAATCATGAAAGGTAGGGCAGAGAAGGTGTGAAAGAAATGAAAACCACACTGGGCTTGGCACCCAGATACCCAAGAAAGAAAAGAGGCAGGAAAAATAAGAACGAGCTCTTGATGGAATGTGGAAAGATAATGATAGACTCAGGTGATATGAAAGACCTATCCAGTTACTCCTTTACAAATATCTAATTATGAAGTTCACTTCTTGGAATATTAGAGGTTTAGGCAGCAAAAGAAAACAAAGATTACTTAGTAACAGAATGAAACAAGCAGCTCCAAATGTAATCTTCATCTAGGAAACTAAATGTTCCATTCAGAAGATAAAAGAGATTCATAGTAAATGGCTCAATAAATTTGAGTTTCTGGAAGTCAAAGTAGAGAATACAGCTGGTGGCATTCTCACACTTTGGAATCCCCAAAAAATTGACATTATAGATGCAGAGGCAGCCAAGGATTATCTATCAGTGGTCATTCAACCAGTGGGAGATAAGGAAGTCTACCTGGTCACGAATGTGTATGGTCCCCAAAGAATGGATTGCAAACTCAATCTTTTAGACTCCCTACAAGAGCTCAGGGAAAGATATGCAAGTATCCCCTGGATCTTGGGGGGTGATTCAATATGATCAAATCTTTGTCGTAGAAACAATGGGGCACCAAATCTCTAAATAAAGATTCTTGTGATTTCCAATCCTTCATAGACAATATGAGGTTAGTGGATATTTTTATGAGTAATGGTACCTTTACTTGGAACAATAAAAGAGGAGGAGAGTCTCAAGTGGCCTCCAAATTAGATAGATTCATCATCTCAGAGGATCTTATGTTCAAGGACAAGGACATAGTGGCTAGAGTTCTCCCCTTTGGGGGCTCTGATCACTGGCCAGTGCAACTGGAAATCCAAGGCATTGGCACTCCCAAGAATAGACCCTTCAGATTTGAAAACATCTGGCTTTCCCACCCAGATTTCGTCAGCAACATAGCCAACTGGTGGGCTGAAGAATTAAACTTGTAGGGCACAAGCATGTTCCTACTTCAAAAAAGACTAAAACATATCAAACTCAGACTCAAGGAGTGGAACAAGAAGGAGTTTGGTAATATTTTTGAAGGAAAAAAATCTGTTGAAGGAAAATTGCAGGAACTCAACCAAACCCTTATCAGGGAGGGTTTTGATAAAGAAAGGAATGAGCAGGCAACCAAATATCAACAAGAATGGGAGAACTTCTGTGAACAAGAGGAGATTTTTTGGAGGAAAAAATCCAGAGTACAGTGGCTAAAAGGAGAACGTAATACCAAATTTTTCCATAGATCCACTGTGGCAAACAGAACTCACAACAAGATTTCTTCTATCAAGGACGAAGGAGGTCATTCTCATGGAGAAATAGAAGCAGTACTGGTTCAGCACTTTCGTAGTATTTCTTAGGACTCTTGTTCAGATAGAGAACAATCCATTAGGTCTATATCAAGACATATACCTAAGCTGGTTTCCAAAGAGGACAATTTCAACCTTAATAGACCTGTGTCTAAAGAGGAGATCAGTGAGGTCCTCAAAGAAATGCAAAATGGAAAGGCACCAGGTCTGGATGGTTTTAATGTTGATTTCTTCAAAGCTTGCTGGAATATCGTTAAACATGACATTCTAAATGTAGTGGAAGACTCAAGAAGGGACAAAACCATTCTAAAGGCTTTTAACACCACCTTTCATGCCCTGATCCCTAAACAGGATTTAGCTCTAACTCCTAATAGGTTCAGACCTATTGCCTTGTGCAATGTTGTCTACAAGATTATATCCAAGGTTGTGGCCAATAGACTCAAACCTCTTCTTCCCACCCTGGTGTCAGGGGAACAATCTGGATATGTGGAAGGCAGGCAAATCCTTGATAACATAATTCAAGCTCATGAGGTGGTGCACTCCCTAACAACCAAGAAGAAAGCTGGAATGATCATGCAGTTGGATATAGCCAAAGCTTATGATAAGCTGAAATGGAACTATGTCAGAAAAGTTCTCATGGCTTTTGGGTTCGATCACAATTGGATCAGATGGGTTATGGCCCTTATAACTTCTCCTAGTTTTTCAATTCTTGTTAATGGTTCTCCTTCGGAGACTTTTATTCCTTCAAGAGGACTCAGGTAGGGAGATCCACTCTCTCCCTTTCTCTTCATTCTCATGATGGAAGGGTTGGGTAGATCTATCAAGCATGCTAAAGAAGTTGGTACAGTCAAAGGTCTCCAACTTTCTGAAGATGGTCAAGCCTTAACACATCAACAATTTGTGGATGATACCATGCTACAAGGCATCCCCACTGTCAAAGAAGCTCTAGCTTATAAGCAAATCCTAAGGGACTTCGCAATGGCTTCAGGTATGGAAGTTAATCTCTCCAAATCTAAGATTTGTTTCTTTAATACTCACATTACTATTCAGAGAAATATCTCTAGAATTTTGGGCTTTCAAAGGGAGACCCTCCCTTCAAAATATTTGGGAGTCCCTCTTATGGCCAAACCTTTTCACAAGAGCATCTGGGAGCCAGTTCTTAGCAAAATGCAAGATAAGATCAAGAAATTGACTTTAAGATCTTTAAATTTGGCTGGTAGGTTGGTGCTAACCAAGGTTGTCCTTCAATCAATCCCTATTTTCATGCTATCAGCTCTCCCAGCTCCCAAAGGTGTTCTGCAACAATTTAGAAACATGCAAAGAGACTTTCTTTGGGGCAAGGGGGAAGAAAAAAAGAAATGGGCCTTGGTGGCATGGGAGAAAATCTGTAAACCCAAAAACTATGGAGGACTAGGTCTGGATGATCATGAGATTTTAAGTAAGGCTTTAGGAGCTAAATTATGGTGTCGATGGGTTAAAGACCCTAAGGCTCAATGGGCAAAGATATGGAAAGAAAAATATGCACAAAGGTGGTAAAACAATGATCTAATAAGAATGTCAGGATACAACAAGGGCTCTCACATCTGGAATAAAGCTTGGAATAACAGGGGCTTAGTCCAAGGAAACAGCTTCTGGGAAATCAGAGAAGGAAACATGGCCCTATTCTGGGAGGACAGATGGCAACAAAAACCTATTTTGTTAAAGGAATACTTGAGAGATCTCAAGGAGGATACAGATACTAAAGGGTTATATAAAGTTAAAGACTTTTGGGTCCAAACCAACAGCACTGAAAAATGGAGAACCTGGAGGAACTTCGATTTCAGAGATGAAAGCCCCCTGAAGGCTAAAGCAGAAACTCTAAAAAATAGGTTAGAACAAAGGAAGATTTTGAAATCAGGGGGGCAAGATCAGCTAAGATGAGGCAACAAAAATGAGGGTACCTTTAATCTAAAAGAAGCAAAACTCATTCTCCTTGAGCTCTAGATAAGACATGGCAAGACTTATGGAGACATCAAGGCTGGATGAAGATTAAACTCCTCATGTGGCTCGTTCAAATTAAGAAAATCTTGACTTGGGATAATATCAGGAAGAGGGGTGTCTTGGGGCCTTCTAGATGTCAGCTCTGTGAAGCCCAAGAGGAAACTATGGAGCACCTTCTCAACAATTGTATCTTCACCTCCAGTCCATGGGACTCTTTTTCCATCATTTTTCGATAGACTGACAGGGACAAAGGAAGCATCATCAACACCCTAAATAGATGGAGAAGAACCTATTCCGACAATGAGATTCTCAGCTCAGCATGGGCCATCATGCCAAGTTTTATCATTTGGAATGTCTGGAAAGAAAGGAACAACAGAATCTTCAAGAATGTAAAGAGGCCATCCCAATGCCTTTTTACGCAGATCTTAAAACAAATCAAAGAAACAATTGGCACTATTGTACGAAATCTCCCCAAGAATCCTCCTTCAGTAGTGGATTTGAGAACTCTCGGTGAACTAGATTTGCAGGGACTTATACCTCAGGGATGGGATAGGAAAGTAATTTCCCTAGTTTCAGAGCAAGATTTATGGCATCCTCCCCCCAAGGGTTTTTTGAAATTCAACATTGATGGGGATTCAAAGGGCGACCCAGGCCCCGCGGGTTATGGAGGTGTGTTAAGGGATGAGAATGGAGGAGTACTGTTCATCTTCAACTTTCATTTAGGAATAGCCACCAATAACATGGCGGAATTGATGGCTATGGAACAGTGTTTAGATTTCCTGAAATAGGATAACCAATAAAATGTGATTGTTGAGGTTGATTCTGTGTTAATCATCGAATCAGTCAAGAGAATCAACTGGGGTACAAGGCCGGAAAAAGTCTCAAGAAACTGGTGTCTAATCGAGGGCTTTCAATGGATTCAGCAACACCTCGAGAGCCTTCGGACTGTCAGATTTAAACATGTACGAAGATCGGCTAATAAACTGGTGGATCTTCTTTCCAATCAAGGGTTGATCAGCACAGAGAATAGGGTGGCATTTGACTCGCAAGAAATTCCGCAGAACAAGTTAAAAGAAAAATGTTATGACTAGGAAGATGAAGACAGGATTGTGTTTCAGAGTAGGGCTATGGAGATAGAATCCAGTTGATTTAGTGGATTCTAAGTTGGGTGGCCCTGGTTCTTCAAAGAAAGAACGATTGGTGGGGGTTTCATCCCTCTTGGCTTTTGGCAGAGAAAACGAAACGACAGGTAGGATCCTAGGGACTCTCAGCCACTGCAATACCAGGGGTTTTTTGTTCGGGATCGGAATCCCAGGTCAGGAGCGGTTCTCAGGTGATCACAGACCTCATAAGCAGGAAATGGTATTGCCAATTTTGAAGCGATACCATACAAAGAACTACACATGGCGATGGGGTCAACTAAAATACCACCCTCATCACGCACTAATGTTCAGTGAAATTAGTCAATGCGATATGATCCTCAGCCATCAAATCAGGCGAAGAGATTCAATGGCCAGGATTGATCATGTTGGTTATCAGTTTAGTTGATGGGATGCGCTAATGGTTAGTGATATTGGTCGGCGTGATTTAATCCTCAGCCGTAGGATCAGGCAAAGCGTTTCGATGGCCAGGATTGATTGTGTAGGTTATCAATCTAAGTTGGTGGGATTAATGGCTGCATCAATCTACCTTCAATCCACTCTTGGAATGGAAAACCGCACACAAAGCAGTTTCCAGGTGATCGTATGGCTCCTGAGCGGTAAATGGTATTGGAGATTTGGAAGCGATCCCATTAGGCTTCCAGCACGTGGTAGGGGAGGGGTAAGGAATACCGCCCTCCATTGCGCACTATCTTTCGGTCAACTTGGTAGCGCGATAATGCTCCGGACCGTTGGATCTAGCCGACCGGATCGACGGTCACAAACAACCATGTTATTTTATGGGGCCAGGTCTTTCTCTCCACGAGTTCTTTTGGATTTTTTTGGCACGAGAAGTATGGAGGATGGAAACTGTTGCTGACTTTCTGGGCGGTGGGGTAAGGAAGTTACCAGTGCTTTCCCCGCGGATGGAGAATCTTTTGTCCAACTTTTTGAGTAGTGTGAGGGTTGTGGTAACGACTGTTGTTGGGGGGGCTTGTCTATGACAGGATTCCCTTTGGTTTTTTTCTGAGTCCATGAATTTGGATGGTTTTTGTATATTTTGTAACATTATTTTGAATTAATGAAATAGTAGGATCGTATCTTACTTTAGCAAGAAAAGGAAAATAGGGGTTTTATAAATTGGGAAGGTGTATTGGATTTATATTGGTAGGGGGTTAAATAATGTGATTTTTAGAGGTATTTTCCAATATGTAGTCAAATTAAGGGTATTGTTTAGTATGCCATGAACGCATGTGCTATGTCAGAGGTTCAGTGAGTGAAGCCCCCGTGTTTTGGGTAGGGGGCGGTATTTTTCGCGAGCACGCGATATAACCTGGTGCTGCCACATAGCCAAAAAATGCTCAGCCAAAACTGCGAATCTCGTGTTCTTTTGGACTGTTAACTATCGGAGGATGAAATTTGCGCGATATTGATATGCACCGTTGGATCTGGAGGTGGGAGATCGAAGGGATATCGCGCGGTGAAGTTGCACGGAAGGAGTTGGGACGTGGTTGGCGGGGCCCGGGGTTTAATTATAATTAAATGTGATTAATTAAAATGTAATCATAGGATTTTAATATAAGTAATGGGTTTATAAAAGGTGGGTACCATGGGTTATATGGCAGAGGTTTTTAACTATACACCAAGGTTTGGTGAGTTAAAAAGGTGTCGGGAAATTATTAATGTGGGAGACTTTAAAAACATAAAATAGGACTTTAGGAAATAACATAGGATAAAGGGGATTAGTGGGTTTTTAAGGGGAAAAGGGGAAATTAATAAGGGGGGTATGTATTATTTGTGATGGGAATGTGTTTCACACTAGAGAAAGGGGTTTTGGGAAGGGGGAATGATTTTTAACGGGTAATTTGTAAGGAAATGTGTGAAATAATGGGAAAAGGTCAAAATGAAGGGAAAGGGTTTTTACAACGGGAAATGAAGAGGGAAGGGGTTCTTTGGAAGCAAAAGAGGACAACACTAGAGGATGAAAAGTAATGGTGGGATAGTGAGGGGAAATGAATAAAGTATGTGGACGGTCTAGTGAGATGAGGGCAAATTAGTAAATAATCTTTAGTGAATGTCCTTTCTCTTTGAAAATTCCTCCTGCACATGAGAAATAGGATTAAGCATGATGAAAGTGCTTTTTGACTTGGAAACCTTGTGTACTTGTAAAAATTCTTCTACCTACCCTTTATTTACCCTAGAATTTTCTCTTCATTCATTGGGTGGATTTGAGCTTTCTGACCCTTTAGTTCTTTTTGCTTGATAAACAAACTATACAATTATAACCTTATAAATTCCAATGGCTCGGATTAAACTGATGAGCTCATTATTATTCTCTACCTAACTACTAATCTACCAAGATTAAACAATTTGGCTAGATCTTTATTCTCTATCTATGAACATGAAATTTAAAGCGTGAACGAATCAAGATTAAACTATTTGACCATCATGGATTGTGGCATTTTTTACAAGATGCACACAATATTATTTGCAAAAAGTAAACTAAGAGTAGTGGCCTTTGAATGTGCACACTTTCATGATATTTTTTATCTCTTTTTGGTGGGGTTCATATTTAATATTCTTTTTTGATCTTTGTTTCCTTTTGTCCTTTGATTATTCTTTTAGGACATACCCTCTTTACATTTTTTGATATGGGAAAACATTTGCAAAAAAGCAAAGGTATGTACAATATTACAAGACTTAACATAGTCAATTCAAAATTATGATCCCTATTATTATAGGAACCTAACAGTGGCTCCACTTGGGGATGGAATCTCCTTGTGAAATGTCAAGAACACCGTCGACTAGTGGCCTAATCTATTGGGATGATCCCAAGCCTGCACCTGCTTTGTTATATAATCTCTGTGACTGAAAATCTTGAACTAAAATCTTAACCTTTTCTGCAAACTGAAATCTGACACATGTTGTACTGAAATCTGATCTGAAATAAACTTGCTACTGAAAACTTGTATTTAATCATACTGAAATCCTACCGACTTACTCTAATTAGTTGTCCAACTGCTAGTTAAGTAAAATGAAACAGCCAATGCAACCATTCAAGCATGCTATACATCGGTGGATTTTGCTGCATCAACTTGTTTGTGATTAAAACTGAGGTTCTAAAACCCAATAGAAATTCGTCAACAAATGAAAAGATAAGGAAATACTTGATTTTCATTGTTGACTCTAGGAACTTTTCAAAAGGATCTTCAAAAAATATATACACTATTTTTCAACTGATTTAAGAAAATGTACATCTGTTCTTGATGGCCTCTATGCCATGAAACTGAAATGTCATTTTTATCTTTATCCCCCTGCAGATTTTTAGACAAGCTTTGTGATGATATTTCTACTGATTGAAATGTTTGCCTAATGAAACCTTTATCATATTGATCCTAAATCTCATAGTTAATTAATGGAGAAAAATTTCGATTGCATCCATCATCTAATATATCATCTATTGGATCATAAAAAACTTGGAAAAAATTTTGCAACTTATTGCATATAGGTTTGAATGGAACTTCATAGATTTCTACAAGTTGCTCATCCTTTTCTTTAGAGATTTTATACCACATTTCCTTTAAAAACTGAAATGATTCAACACATAGTGGTATAGAACTTTCCTATGTCATTTGATTAGGTGTTTCAATGAAATTTGATAACTGTAGTTGTGAAACTGAAGAATCTTGATTAAGAGTTTTATTGTCTTCTTTGTTATCAATAACAATATCAAAAGATTGTTAATTTTTTATTGCTTTAAAGTTTTCTCTGATGAACTGAAATGAAGCAAAACAAAGAGGCAAAGAACCTTCACTTATTTCCAAATTTTTCTGCACTTTCTTCCTCACTTTCATAGCTGATATGAATAAGTTGGTCACTGTTTTCAAGTTGGTGAAATTGAATTTCCTTATTTCCAAAACTAGCTTCTGATTTCTCTGTTAAGTTAGCTTGAAATCAGAAAACATAATTATCATCATACTGATCATACTCAGGCAAATCATTAAAAGAAGGAATGTCATCAAACATACACATTAGATCAATAGATTCCTCTTCCACATATTGATCTGTAAATCCATTTTTTGATCTATGGTAGTTGGAATTAGCAAGAATTTGTTCATGGCTATCAACCTCTTATTTTTGTGAAATAAATGTGGCACGGTGATTTTAAACAAAAAAAAAATTCTTTCATGGTGATCTTCTGTATCCTTTCCTCTATTTTTCTTACCAAAATGTCGAATTTTACCTTAGCAATGTTGTTCTTCTCTGCTTCTGCTTTCAACTTTTCTCTTCTAATTTGCAAATTAACTTCTACATCTACTGCAATGTTTCTCATTTGTTCAAGAGTTGTTGGGTTTCTTTCTCTTAGCTAAAATTCTATTTGTGGGTCAAATGCTTTTGGATAATGCAAGAGAGCTTAATTAGGAGGAGGTCTTATATTTGATGGCATTGAATAATAGATTTTATTAAATCTGTTAGAAAATTGTTATATTGTTTCATTTAGCTGTCTTTTCAACTGATTATATTCTTCTATGATCATAAAAAGATTGACCTTGATTATCCATCTATCAAGGAAAAATTTGACAAACTGTTAGAAAATTGAGATGCTTGCAATAGGCAGGTTCTTGAACCAACTCTTTACTTTACTTTGCAAAGAAAGAGAAAAAATCCTGATAATAACATCATCTTCATTAATCTCAAATAGGCCCAGATAATTCTCAAAACCTTCAATATGTTTTTGGGCAGTGATACCATTCTCTCCATCAAAATTGGGGAGATATTTGTAATAGTTATCAGGAAAATCATGGAGTATAGGAGGTAACATGAGGGGCTTACATCTATCAAGAAATTTACAAGGTACAGGAATATGTACAAGGATTGTAAGATTAGTCTTGATTGTTTGAGGCTTCTTAATCATAAAATGATCATCATAAGATTCAGAAAAAAGATGCTCAAATGGATAGGGAGAAAATATATCTACAATCTTCAAAGGAAAATAATAAAAAATTAATCTAAGATCTTCTCTAAAATACAATATAGATTAAAAAACCTTCTTAATTAGAAAGAACATGATGTTTTGGACTGTAATCCAAGTTAAAAGCCTAATCTTTCCATATTGTTCTTTAAGGTTCATTGCTCCAGTGGAGTCCTGAATGTGAAATTGATTTGGAGCTGGAGTCACCAAGTGGATGATTTTAACCTTTGTGTGTCTGATCACTGTCCACCATCATAGATCAGATTGGATCTTTGTATAATCTTTCTTAAGAAAATTTTCCCCAGTATGGTTGCCACTATGTTATCACTCAGTACTTTCTCAAGGTTAAAGAAAGAAATCACCGAGGTAACCACAAACCTACTTTTGAGATTAGGATCTAACCTTCCTAATGCTTAGAGAGGGCTCTCTCTTAATGATTTAACTTTGTTGAGTTATTCGATTTTAGGCTACTAATTTAAGCTTGGTTGGTTTTTAATTTGATTTGGTGGTGGAATCACTTATTTAGATGGATAGGTGATTGTCTATTTTCCATTGGGCTATGGAGTCAAGTGTCAAGAAAACAAGACTGAATCAAGTTCTAAAGATAGTGTTTACAGGGCAAGGTAGTTGAGTAAATTCAGATCTTTTAGGCTGGATGGTGAAGTGGTTTTCAATTGGGGTCAAGGAGCAATTAAGGGTTCCTGAAACCGGATAATGAGGGAAATGGTAGGGGTCAATCGAAACTAGGGAGAAATGAAGGATTCCCTACTGCGGATATCAGAAGAAAACATTAAAATGATTAATTGTTCAAGACAAAGTGTACTTAAACAAATTCTGTAATAATTTTCTAGTTATTTCATTTAATTTAGATAACATGCAAGTACATGAAACACTTAAGAAGATAACAATTTGACAAATAGAAAATACTTGACTAAAGTGGCCCAACACATGAATCCTATAATGCAATGTCTTTATTACTCAATCCAATCTTTTGACTTGAAAAAATGGTACAATGAACCCTTAGGTTTCAGATCAATACAACTATAGAAATGTCTAGCAATCCACACCTCTATACTTCGAATTATGAAGTATTTATACAAAAACTTATTACAAAATATCCCAAACTGTTTTGGGAGTTATTCTAGGAAAAAGAAATATCTTCATGCAAGAAGATAGAGACAAATATGTACCCGCTGAAGTTGTCCCTGTTTATTTGGCTCTACTGTCAAATATCTTGCTGCCTTTTCTCCTTTTCTGTTTTTCTTCCATGTTGATTGTTCTTTCACTTTGCCTTCTAACTGATACCCTTTCATCTGATACTCTTTGACTAGGCTGAACTGTTGCTTTTCTTTTACTGCTCTATATTCACTTTTACCTTGCATTTTCACAGTAAATCATTTAACTTTTCCCAAGTCTCTGTGTGTGGTAATTTAATATTTACCATTCTTCTGTAGACTTCATCTACTTATGTGTATTTTGCAAAGGTGGGCTTATTTACAAAAGGGTGTTTTACCTCATGCTGGAGGTAAAAGAGGTTCTCAAAAGTTTGGTAAAGAACCTTTCCTCTAGGCATCCCTTTTATAGAACAATTATTGGCTTATCTCTTGCCACTTCTCTGATTTTCCTGTTATAGTCTTCATGTGGCATTAATCTGTGATTTATTACCAAGGGATTTGGTAGACCTTTCTGCCTCAAAACATCAAATTTAACCATGAACCTGCCTATAGCTAGCTCCATGGTTTGGAATTTGTCCTCAAGCTACATCATTAAGTTCCTCTTAGTGAGCACTTTCTTCACCTCTAGTATAGTGCCAGTCCTGTCAGCTATATCCAGCTCCTACAATTCATATTTATTCTTATAGTTAAGGAATTGGATTATTCTTGAGGCTTCTTTTGGCATGTCTCCAAGTTCGTCCTTAACTCTTTGAATTGCTTCAGTAGCCTCTTTGACTAAATCATTTTGTTCAAAGATGATTTGTATAGATGGCCAAATATCATTGAAAGAGTCAATGATATTGGCCCATAGTTGTTCTTTTTCTTTGGCAAGTGGCTCCTTCATTGTTAGTTATTTTTCCAATCTCTTTATCCTCTCAGTCAACCTGTTTGACTCTTGTACTTCATTTTTCTATGTAATCTGAGCCAGTTTCTTCTCATCCTCTAGACTTCTTCTATGTTCTTTAGGTCTGTTTATTTCAGTGGTCTAAATGGACATGTCCTCTATGGCTTTGACCAGTTTACTTGCCTCATCACTTGGCTGAGTTGTTGCTGTTGTTGAACCTATTGTTGATGTAGTTGTTGTTGCAACTGGAAGTGCTGTAGATAGTGGATCTTTTGGGGCCAATGAAGCTGCCAAGGTTGAGGGAACTATTGTAGTTACTGTGGGAATAGTAGTGACAGTGGCTGTCTCAAGGCTTGCATGTTTCAACTGTATTAAATTGTCCAATTCATTCTCCATTTCTTTCATCTGACAATTCAGTTGAAGAATGATATCCATAATTTCCTCCAGCTTGGTTTGGCTCTCTAGGACCTCCTTGGTATGTGGATGTTCTAAAGGAGGCAGCTTCAGTTGTTTCTTCAAAGTAGCAATATCCTCATTTTTCTTCTTTATCATTTTTTATGTTGCCTTGATGTCACTTGGATTATATCCAATCTCAATCACCAAGTCTTCTAGTGACTTGATTCTGTTATCCTTGGCCTGTGAGGATGCCTTTTCTAGCTTATACTGTGATGTGATGTTGTCTAGTGAGCTTTGAAGTTTCTGCACAGTCATTGCTTTGTTAGTCATGGTGGAATGAATCATTTCACCTGCCTGTTTATGGAATTCAATTTGGTCAATAGGGTAAACATCCCTAGCCAAAAATTCAAGCTTGTCTTCCTATAGTATGTTGATGATCTGGGCTGCTAGACTGTAGGCTGCATATAAGTCATTGTTTAGGGACAATGTCCCCTAGGGTCTTGGGTTAATACCCTAACAAAGCGGGGGTTATCCATATAGAAAAACAAGCATTCCACACAGCCATGATGCTAATATAAACAAACTACATGAAGAGAGGTGCATATGGGGGTCCTTCGTTTGGGAAGATCTAGCCAGGGTCCAAATCCTCTTGGAGTTCCTTTTTCCCCTTCAACCTGCAAAACAATCAATTCAAGAAAGTACAACCGTATATGGGCTAAACATCATAAATAAATCAACTTCATAGTATATTGAAAGTTAGTTATGCAATTGAAATAATCATTCATTTGTAAATCATAACATTGATATCATAAACATGAAGAAGATTCATATCACGAACAAGACAAGTGTTTCTTTTATTATAGATAACTAAAATACAGAAAGGAATGATTTCACCTGAGTCTTCCTTTCATAGGCTCCAAGTGGAACCATCCTCCGGATTTGTCCAATCTCAAGCCTTAAACAAGCTCCTTCCATAACTCACTCAAGGATATCTCAAAAAATGGAAAGACATTATAACTCAAGGAAAAAAGGGTTTCCTGTAATGGGGGAAGTGTTGGAAGCACAAGGATCTTCAAACCTGATCAAGGATAATCTCAACAGAGTGATTTTTCTCTCTCTTCTCTCCTCTTTAGGCCTTCCCATTGAAGCCTTTTTATACTCATCCCAAAGTAGTTTTTTAGTTTGGAATTCATTGGGAACAGTTGGGCCACGGGCACCAATAGGTAATCAACAGGTAAAACCTGTTATCACTGCCCGAAATTAAGGAGATTTAATTTTTTTTAAGTGCTTTAAGACACATATGTGGGTTGTGTATACAGAGGCCCACATACACACATGTTTAGTTCAAGGAAATGTCGTGTATAGGGAGTAAAACACTGTTTTTTAAGTATTTGGACCAGGTCTGGAAGGAGGGGTTGCCCTAGGCCATCAGAGCAGCATCACAAACATCAAGAGTGAGATTTGGAGCTATAACAGCCATTTTCATTTCACCTGTTTTAATCTCAAAGGCTAACATTAACCCATTCTTATTGGCAGTTGTTTGTTTGAAGTACTGGGCATATGTTTCAGCCTTTAATGCCTCATTCCTCAACTTGATGTCTTTGTACTTCTCTTTTATATCTTTCTCTTTATTCACTGGTTTGATGGATGAAGAGACTTCAATGCTAAGATGATTCTCAATAAATTGAGTGTTTGAGGGAGAAGGTTGATGAGTTTCCTCTAAAACTGTTGGACCTTTACTCCTTCCAACCATTGTGTCAGTATCAGTGATTTCAATTGTCTCAATTGTGTCTTCTTGCTTAGTTACAGGATTAATCTTGGGCCTCTTCCTGTACTAATTTCAAACCTATTATTTGTAGTGTCCATCCCAGAGCTAGAACCTTATTCCCTGGTTCTTTTTACATTTCTGTCCTCATTGGCTGGAGTCTATAGAATGGGAGTAATACTCATCTGTTCTTATGGGGTTGGATCCTGCAGAAAGGAACTAGTATCAATCTGCTTTTCCACATCTATTAAAGTATTCTCCAACCATTTTGACTGGTTGGCATATCTTTCAATGTCTAGCCTGGGCTCATGTATGAAAGGACTTAACTTGAATTTGAGCCTTAGTTTGTTTATGACTCCATTAGGGTCAATACTGCCACATAAAACTGCTCTTGAATTTCATTTGTTGTAATATTTTCTCTGCCTCTTGTCTAGCTTCCTTATTATTACAAATAAAATGGCCCACTTGGTTTTTGATTTTACACTGAGTCTTCTTCCCAGCTGTTGGGCGTGGGATCCCCCAAGGGAAGTTTTGGGGCTTAGAGCCCAAAGTTTGGTCAAAAATTGTAACTTCAATGTAAAGACTCCCCATTTTGTGGGCGCGGAGCGCGTAGCTTGTAAAAGAGTCATAGGGTTGTTTGCACTCAATTTTGTTATTGTAATGTCGGCTGTAGAGATCTACCCATGGTCTGCGGACCATGGGATTGTATAAATAGAGTGAGGCTCTAAGTATTTAAGATATCAATCAATTATGGAAGGACGGATCTAAGGATGAAGAGTTGAGTCATATATGAAGTGTAAATTCTAGTTTTGGGTCATAGAGTAGGAGAAGGCTTTGCAGCTGAGTGCGTAGGGTGAGTCGAGTTTGTAACAGTGGGAGAATTAATAAGAGAAGTTTCACATCCATTCTACGTAATTATTTCTTGTTTTATGTATCTGATACATTGAATATACATTACACATTTAATACTTATCTGATGCGCGAATATGTATGAATGTGTTGGCTAAGTGAATACAACATAGAATATATGTTTATGCGAAGTTAACTAACATCTGTAAGAAGATAAGTAAGATTCATGGTATAGTTTGAGGAAATAGTGCAGTTCGCTGCTATAGCAGTGCGAAAGCATATCAGCCCCTGGTTAGGGCTGTGCAAAAGGCGATTATAATAGATCGTGAGGGTATTGAAGGTCAGAACAGTGCACGAAGTAACCTTCACAAAGATAAGCATAGTTGGACTAAATTGACACCACAGACATCTCAAGGGTGCGGAAACTTGGTTCCAGCATCCCCCCATACTGCTTCGGGTGAGACTCCAGTCCGCGCTCCACGGGCTGATGCCGAAAGGGCCAGTAGTGTAGGGATTTGTTTGGCTAAATAAGTCCAAACATGGGTCAAGCCCCCTCAAGCCAACAAATGGTTCCGTTACCGGGACTAGAATCTGCATAGAGATGTCTGATGTCGTATCATTGGAATCCAACCAAGAAAGAAATTGAAAGCTGGTTGGATAGAAGAATTCACGAGTTCGCTTTGTGGGAGAACAGGAACCCATGACTGTCAAAAGAAGAGTGGTTAGACTGCTACCTACACATGGAGATCCATGAAATCTTCTTCATGTCCTTCCCTACTAAGCTATACGAGTGGATCGTGAAGCTAGCAAATAGCCAAGGAAGGTGGAAACTTGACGATCCTATTGTGTGGACCCAGAGTTAGTGTGAAGGTTGGAAGCATCGGAGGATAAGATTGCATGCATCGTTGATTATTGGCTCGATTGTATTATAGGAGGATTCATTACTGAGTTCACAGTTGACACTTCAGTTAGCTACAGTGAGGCAAAGTGATGCTTTCTCAAACAACCCTGAGGTAAGTATGTAAAGTATTTGAATACTTGGATTAAAATGCTATTGTGAAAAAAGAGGGTTATGCATTTACCTTGATGTTCAGGGCTACGCGAAGTGAAAAGGCTTATAGGAACAAGGGGAATAAGTGACCAGAAACTAGCCCCTTGATTTCATCTCCGCGAGGGGGCGAGGAAGAGCTCGCGAAGATCTCACCACGAAGTGCGATCCATATGATAAGAGATAATTCCGCGAATACCACCTCCACTCACACCACCAGCAGCTTCACCAACATCACCTCCATCTTCACCCATACCACCTCCACCACCACCGTGATTCAATATGGCAAGCACAGTGAAGTTGCTTGTGTTCAAGGGTTTGGGAAATGAGGATCCGAACCAATTCTACTTCATGGTAAGGGTTGTATGGGAAGCGCGAGGAGTCACATATGAAAATATAAAGTAAGCGACACTAGTTAGCACCCTAGAGGACCGTGCGCTAACCTAGTATATTTAACACTCCAATGATAATCTAAATGCGAGAATTGCAGATATCCAAGTAGCACTAAACAAAGAATTTAGCAGGCCGAAGTTTAAAGCACACTCAATCATTGGATTCAAAGAGATCACGATGCTACTAGGCGATACTCCTTGGGAGTTGGATCAGAGGCTAAAAGTTACGATTCGTGAAGCTAATATGAATCTGACGGATGGACAACATCGCAAGTGGTTTGTAGCTTCACTAATGCCACATTTAAGAAGTGTGTTATCGTAGCAGAAGATAACGACTTAGGAAGATGCCTTAGAGATTGCTATGAGGCTACATGAGACCTCGATGTAGGATCCTAACTTAGGAGTTTAGGAGATCCACATGCAACTGAAGACTTTATGCCTTGAGATGCAGAGTCTGAAACAAGACAGGACAACTCAATTAGAATTGTGCGAAGAGGTATGTTGCGTAAAATGCAAGGGTTAGGGTCATGACAAGGACCATTGCCTGGATTTCACAAATTACCTCGCAAGAGGAGAACCGATGCCCTTAAGACTAGAAACGAAAGCAGGACCTAGCATGGCACCTGCTTTGTGGTGCGCGATTTGTCAAATAGCAGGAAAACATGCCACGAACAATTGTCACCTTTTACAGAAGTATACGCAAAATTCCCAATAGTTGTTCTGCAAATTTTGGAGGTCAGTAGGACACGATGATCGCACTTGTAGGAGCTATGAGTTAATGATGGATAGAACTCCCACCTACAGATTTCAGGTCGAAACGCGACCCCTTGAAAAAAATGCAAGAATGGAGCGAATAGGATTTCAGGGGCACAGATGAGGCCGAGGTGGAGAAGGACCTAAAAGAGATCGTGGATAGTTGATATGCTACAATTGCGGAGGGCCATGACATTATGCCCGTGATTTCACAAATCCAACGCGCCTGTCATGTTTGTATTGAAACTTGTTTGATCATGAGGCAAAAGATTGTCCTACACTGATAGCTAGGATATGTGACAAAGGAGCGCTACCGCCTCCCTTGACTCAGAACCTACAGATGATGAGGTCTGAGCCGTGCGAGGAAAATCTAAATGTAAACATTGTGCTCTGAAGTGGAATCATGATGGGAGATGACAATGGAAAACAACCAGAAGATAGTACTTGGGTTCGCAAAGCTTTGACGAAAGAAGCAAATTTTGATTTGGATCACACTCGAGAAACCTTCATGGAATCTAAGAAGAGCTTCGTTGAGGCCTCCACTTCAGGAAGAGAAGATAAACCGGAGCAAGAGATGGACCCATCTATGCTCACAACATTCCTAGAGACATGTATGAAGCTACTGTGCGACAATAAGGTGGTAAAAGGGTTACAGGAACTCATTAACAGATGCGTTGGGACCGCACCAAGAGAACTGTGCGTAGTTAGGAAGATCGAAAAACATAAGACAAGAACGGGAAGAGAAATGAGACTAACTGCGCAGATCGGAGAATATGAGATGGACAAAATCATCCTAGATTTAGGATCGGATGTGAATGTTCTGCGGAAACACACATGAGAGTGAATGGGGTGACCTGCGCTGTAGTGGTCTCCAATTTAGCTGTGAATGGCGAACCAGCGGAAAATAATACCCATGGGGCGATTACATGGAATAACCATGGATATTGAGGGAGAAAGCGTGCTAGCAAACTTCGAAGTGATAGACATTGTCGATGATAGCAATCCTTACCCCGCGCTCTTAAGAATTGATTGGACCATTGACTTGAACAGGGTGATTAATCTCAAAAAATGCAAAATGATTTTTGAAAAGAAGTCACTACGAATAATTATACCCCTGGACCCTCCTGAAGGATTGTGCTATATGGATCCGGTGCGCGACTATGAAAGTGATGATGATTTGGATTGCATTTATAAGATAACAACGCGAAACCAGGACTGGGTGAATCCCACCGTGGATGGGTGGATTGCGTGGGAGCGCGAAAGCTCATGTACTTCGGATTCAGATGAGGAAATGGGGAGATGGCATAATCAGTTACATGAGGTAACTACGTTGAACTGTAATATGATGACAATGTCACTACACTGTGTATCGATAGAAGTAAGATACCTGCCTACTTATGATGGTCTAAGTGTGGTAGGTACATTCTTGAATAAATTTGAAAGCGAGGTGTCAGAAAAGCAACACTTCCAGGCCTTGGACTGAGTACTGCACGCTACACCCACGAGGTGGTGGGGTACGCACAAAGGGAGCTTTATCAACTGGCGTGAGTGTTGGGGAATGATGCGCACACAATTTAGGAAGTTGAGGGTGCGACTGACAGATAAGTGCAATGGGCAGGATGATCCACACACTCATCTAGCCAAGTGGACGCAGGCCTATGGAGAGAAGCCACATTCTGATTAGGTGCACTTGTTCTATCATACCCTGGATGTTATACCAATAAACTGGTATATAGAAATAGAGCTCCGCCACAAAATAGGTGAATGGGATGTTCTATGTGAAGGGTTCGTGATGACCTTTAGTTTTGATAATGGGTGGGACATTATTGATGAAGCACTACAAGAGGTAAAGGCAACCATCTTTAGGATAGCACAGGAGCCGATAGAATTAATTCAGCCTAAATGGGCCACTCAGCTGAGTTATGCGTTGGAATGTTATAATGTAACTGCTGAATAAGAAGACGAAGATCAGCAGAAAATTAACATTCCAGAGACGAAAGGCCACCGCGAGGTTCAGGGACCACATATTGAGAACCCTGACATAACCGCACTGAAATACTAAGAAGGTAAACATTGGTACGGAGGTGGAACCTAAATTCGCAAAGATTGGAGAATATTGAGACGACACGGTAGTGGATAAGGTCATTGAATTACTCCATGAATACCAGGACTTATTCCCAACCAAGTTTACGGATTTAAAGAGAATACTCAGAGATTTAGGGGTAATGAAGATCATGTTAAAACCTGACACAAAGCCAGTTAAGCAGGGGTCGTATCGCTTAAATCTGAAATACAAGGAGAAGATCTGTGTAGAACTAGACAAGATGCTCGTGGCAGGCATCATTGAGCCTATGGAGGAATCCGATTGGGTAAGCCTAATGGTGGTACAAGAGAAAAAACAAAAGGACGAAATAAGAATATGCGTGGATCTTATAAAATTGAATGATGCGTGTGTACATGATCCCTTCCCAACTCCATTCACGAATGAGGTGTTGGACAATGTAGGCGGTCAGGAAGCATATTCTTTCACTGATGGGTTCTCAGGGTACCACCAGATAAAAATCATGCCAGAGGATAAGAGCAAGACAACCTTCGTGACTGAGTGGGGTTGCTTTCAATATACTGTCATGTCGTTTGGATTGAAGAATGTCCCTACTATCTTTTCACGCGTGGTTGTTGCGACATTCAAGGAATATATTCATAAGTTCTTGGAGGTATATTTTGATGACTAGACTGTATTTGGGTTGGTTAGGTGCCATGTAGCGTACTTGCGTTTAATGCTGGATAAATGTCGAAGATACCAAATTGCGCTCAACCTCAAGAAGTGTATGTTCCTCATTCCTTTTGGGAACCTGTTGAGGCATGTGGTTTGTAAACAAGGGCTAATGGTGGACCTCGCGAAAATCACAGTGATTATGAATTTGGAAATGCCATGGAGTGTGAAATAGTTGTGCACTACTCTGGGACATACAGGGTACTATAGGAAGTTCATCAAAGGTTATGCCCAGATCACTGCACCAATGGAAAGGCTGTTGAAAAATGATGTCACGTTCTGCTGGAACAATGACTGTAAGGAAACCCTGGATGTATTGAAAGAAAAGATGGTTACTACGTCAATTCTGGTCTTCCTAAACTAGAAGAAAGAGTTTTATGTCCATGTTAACATGTCGAGTATAGCACTGGGGTAAGTACTAACACATGATGGTGGAGAAGGCTTGGATCACCCTATCACATTCACGATTCCCAGATTATCCAAAGCAAAAAAGAACTATTCCACCACTGAACATGAGGGACTGGCTATGGTATATGTGCTCCAGAAGTCTCGACACTACTTGCTAGGAAGTCACTTTAAGATGTATACAGATCATTCCGCGCTAAAGTACCTGGTCAATAAGCCTGTGTTGGGGGGACGTATATGCAGGTGGCTTTTACTATTCCAAGAGTATGATTTTGAAGTTATTGTGAAGCTTGGATGGTTGAATGCAGGACTAGATCACTTGTCATGCACTGAGACAGGGGAGGAACCTACTAGTTTCAAGGAAGGACTACCCGATGCGCAGCTTTTTGCTGTGCACATAGCGGATGGAAATTTTAAAGATATAATTCATTTTTAACAACCGGAACTGCCCTGATAGGGTACTTTGTCTAACAGAAGAAGGAACTAGTGGTGCGCATGGCAGATTTCTCTATCATTGCGAGGCATCTATATAAGATGGGGAATGATGAGATACTGCAAAAGTATGTACCTGAGTTTGAATGAAGCAATATCCTCCCGGACGCTCATGGGGGCGTTGTGGGAGGACATTATGCTGGGAGAGTGACCGGGCAAAAGATTCTTCGAGTAGGGTTGTGGTGGCTGACCCTTCATCAGGATTCAAAAGCACATTGCAAGGCCTGTGATGTATGTCAAAGAATAGGTAAACCATCGTGGAGGGATGACATGATTTTGAATCTGCAAATAACGTTGTAGCCCTTTGAAAGGTGGGCAATCGACTTTGTAGGACCTATCAAACCTCAAGGAAAGACAAGCACAAGATATATTATCACTGCAATGGAGTACCTAACTCGTTGGGCAGAAGCGCAGCCGGTAAAATATTGCATGACCGAGACAGCCGTGAAGTTTCTAATTGAACATGTACTAACATGATTTAGATGTCCGAAGATCTTAATGAGCGATCACGGTACATAGTTCTTGAACGAGACAATCAACGCGGTGACGAAAGAGTTTTAGGTGTATCATCAAAAAAGCACACCATATCACCCACAGGCTAACAGAACAGTAGAAGTATTTAACAAAGTACTGGAGACTACGCTAACCATGGTATGAAATGCACAGCGAAGTAATTAGGACCTGCATGTACCTTCAATATTATGGGCTTATAGGATGACATGAAAGAAACTGACGAGACAGACACCTTTTAGGCTTGTCTATGGAGTGGAAGTTGTAATGCCTATGGAACACATTGTGCCTAGTCTGTGCATAACAACGCTCACAGGTATGATAGACCATGAAGCCATGGAAGAGAGGCTCACACAGTTGGAGGAGCTCAAAGAAGAATGATTTTTGGCTGGATTTCACCAGCAGGTCCAAAAGCGACGTGAAAAGGCTTGGCACAATCGACATATTAAGTTGCGCACCTTCAAGGTGAATGATTTAGTTTTGTTATATGATAGTAAGTGCGATAAATTCCCAGGGAAGCTCAGAAGGCATTGGCTGGTACCGTATGTTATTAAGGAGATCACAGATGGTGGCGTGGTACAGTTGTAAAGTTAAATGGAGAACTCTTCCCAGGAAAAGTTAATGGAAGTCATTTGAAGGTGTACACAGGGGCCTTGGCCATTTGAATAGTCGAAAGAAGCACAGTCTTAGCGCTCCAAGTAGCTGAAAGGAGGCACAGGACTATAAACTACTTTGCTCGCATCTGTGCAATGTCAGAACTGCGTG